>OY728133.1:1569284409-1570534409 GCA_963277665.1 Viscum album | reverse complement strand
TAAATCTAAAAAGTGGATAAAAGGTCTTTTATTAGTTAATAAGGGGACTAGTCAATCAAGATTCCACCATACATCTATATATGAACCCATATAGGTGGATTCAAACACTTTAAATATCCATCCATATATAGCATAAGTATACCCCCATGGGGTTAAGAACTAAGTAATATAAAAAAAAGGTGACCTACAAGGGTCCCAACAAGTCATTCTGGGTTTATCTAAATGTAACCCCCCCCCATTTCTTTTAAAAACATTAAGATTTTAAAAACATCCTTGATGGGTTTGTCTCATAATAAAAAGCATGAAGACTAACCTACTTGGTTGAAGTCAAGTCTATCTTAACCCAACATTCCCCAACTGACCTACTTGGGTCTAGTTGTGCATTTAGGTATTTGTTCATATGGGTTATCATGCCCAAGGAATAAAATTACAGGCCCTTATAAAGGAAACAAAATCATTTAAAAGTCAAAATTTAAGAGTGTTCATATTTATAAAATAGTTTCTATATATATAGTATTCTCATAAATATGTTTTGATTATATAGGTTACCACCTTCCAATTTATAACGCACCCATACACATTATAGATTGAAAATTGGCTCCAATATAATCACACCCAATAATGTTTCATCACATGAAACCAATGGTTCATGGCTCAAACACGCCATGATTGGTTGGTAAAATTGAATGTCACCATCAATATATGCAAGAAAAAACTACTTATATTGATACTAAAATCTTATTTAACTCAAATTTGTGTCGTAATTATATCAAGTCATGCATTCACAATAGTATATAAAAGTAAACATGATAAATAAGAATAGAAACATGGCATATAAGGGAAATGCATGACAAATAAATCACAAAATAATTTCATATAGGAAAAATTACTAAGTAAATCACACATCATGTTATATAAACAAGAAGGCTAATAAACTTACCTAATCAGTTATAAAACTAAGAATGTTTCTAGAATACCTAACATGGGATAAAAAGACATTCTAAATAAACATGCAACGCACATCAACAATTTTTTTTAAACAACCTAGTAATACAATCTACTTGGCATGGAATATGCATGGAATGTGAATTCTTATGTGCCTATAATGATGTATGTAATGATACATATTTTTCATACTGGTCCAAGGGTAAAATTCTATAATAAGTAAGCATTGAAAAGTACACTGGTCACTCAAGTTGAAATCATAATCAACTATAGCAACGAACAGAATAAACAACAATCCCATCCATGACCACTTGGAATTTTCCCTATGCATGGGTTGATCAATCTCAGGAACTGTTATTTACCAAGCTCCAAAACCTTCCTAGTATCCTACCTACCAACCCAAAATAGTATGACAAGGGAAAAAATAACCCTCTCTGATGCCACTTTGTATGACTCAGACCAACCAACTATGAAACCAGTAGTCAGACCGGTCACCACATGGCCTCAAGTGTGACTCCCCATATGACAAAGGTTTCCGACTACAAGCAAGGGTCTAATGGTGGTATAGTGAGGATATTATACCCTCATTATCATAGTAGCACAATGGTATATCAATTATAAATATTCAAAGACAACAGCGAAAGCAGTGACAATAAAAGATAGAGTGATGGAAGATAAATATGATAACTAAAAAACAATGGCCAACACCAAAAGTACATATATTCATGTATAGATAAATGATTATACAAGTACAATCAAGTAAATACACTATAATCAATATAATATAATAATATAATAAAATCCCAAAGACTAGATCCATGAGAATCCTGAGTACCAGATCAGTCCTATACTCCTAACTCCCCAGTACTAGCATAACAACACAAGCAATCATCTATTAATCCTGGACATATGAACAAGAGGGTCTACTCAGGAACCTAAGTATAATGGATACCTGAGCAGGGTGTGAGATATACTCGGTAGGCCACCACCAATGGTGTCCAAATCTAATCCCGTCTGTGAATATAAAGTGCATTAGTGCGCAAGAATTACTGGTAAAGCTATAAATAAATAAATAAAATAATAAAGTTGGATCAAGTTCATAAGGGACACTTGGCTGACCATACCTTCTTCATCCCAAGATGGAATTTCTATGACTAAGGTGAACCTACACAAATAGGGTATAATGTAATCATGATTCGTCATAATTTAAGTGGCAAGGGGGGTCGATCCCAGACATGTGATTTGGCCTGGAGGAAGTGTCCTTTCATTTAATTAAGTACCATTCAAATTTAATATAAAGGGGAATCACTCGTATTTAATTAAACGGCATCACAGGACCGTCTAAGGTTAACCTTATAAAGGAACCAAAGTATCACACTAGGAGCCTCACAATTAACAAAATTTAAAGGATCACATCCATGGTGATCCATAAAGGGAATCCCAAGTATCAGTATCGACATAAAGTAAAACATTTCCCCTATGATTATGTCCCTATTATCTCACAAAGGGGTAAGGGTATCACTCATGGAATGGTGTAACCATATTTCCATTGAGCTCATCCATGGGTTCTCCCCTGGGAACCGATATCGCTCATATAGAGGTAAGTAACCCATATGGGGAGCCCGTCCAAGATATAGCAAGTATCTCTCCTAGCTTACAAAGTATAAAACCCCATGATCCCATTTTGGTGTTCCATAAAAAGTAACATAAGTATCACTCAAGGTGTAAACAATTTATTTAATCACTTAAAATTTTAACTTCTATCAAGAAGGAGAGCCAAACCCATTAATCATTTTAATTATACCAAAAAGGACATGTACTTAAGAAGGCCATAACCCATCACAATAACACTAAAGAGGGCCATTCCCATAAAATATAATTTAATTAGTTATGTATTCCTTATTGGTATTAAGGAATTCCCAACATTGATTAAATATATTAATGCCAGGTGGTCTGCCCATGGCAGATAACACCATACAAGAAAGAGAAATTAAATAGGCTGAACTAACAAGCATAACACTCACAATTAAGAAATTTCCTTTAATAAAAGAAGGTTAAAAATTCCCTTCGACAAAGGTCTAGTCACTAGAATGAGATATAGTAGGTTCCATAACCTACTGCCTTCCCATTTAAATAACCCAGTATGTTTTATAATACAGTGCATCTCAAAGAGGGGTTTTATTAGAAAATCCATTTATTTAATTAAGGAATTCAAGGGAACACCCCTAAGGGAAGTTTAGTCTAGAGATTCATGGCCATCAACATGGTCAATTTAGTTAACAAGGGATATTAAACTTAAGGCATTGGGTTCAACAAATTAATCATCACATTCAGGAGGCATTGCATGGAATTACCAGCATGCGACACAACAATGCAAATTTATAAAATACTAAGACTTTAAGGGAAAATATATAGACTGCCTACCATATTACATGGATGACCCACACATCTAAATTGAGGCTTGTTTCAGTATGGTTCAAGAGAAATTGAATAAATGGACAAATTCCTTGAAAATAGGGTGAATTATGTTGCACCAAAATAGCACAGCAAGAGAGGACATAAATGAATAAAGTAGGAAGGAGGTGTCGTAGAATTACCGAGAGATATCTAACGTGCTTGATGGAAATTGATTCGGAGGCTGAATGAGGGATATCTCTCCATCCCTATGATACGAGAGGAGGATCTCGAGTAGGATCCCCCCGGTGCACACGAAGAAGAAAGAAAGGAGGGGGAGAAAATAAAAAGGAGGCAGTGGAATTTAGGTAATTTCCAACCCCTTTAATGAGGCATATGGTTTGGCCACATGATTGGTCAAATTGTGTGCCAACCATGCTAGGGCCACTGTCCTGGGACGGAGGTTGTATAGTTCATGTGCATGGTTTGGAAAACCGGGCATGTCTCTTATGTCCAAGAGACCTGCAACTGGTTCATGGACATGTGGGACCTCTCGTATGGTTAGACCAAATCATGAGAGACCTCTAAATCCTCTAGATCAACCACATGGTTTTCCCTGAAGGGTTTCACATTTTCATCCAAACTGTGCAAACATTCCAGCTTCTCCTAGTTTGAGGTTTCAAATCCTAATGCTTCTGAAACTCGACGAGACACCTGAGGCACCCCTCAGACCTTTAACTAAGTCTAAAAACAACATGTTTGAGTATTACAGAACTCAAATTTATATTCTGAGACTAAATTTAAAGAACGATATCTCCACCAAATGATTAAATTCAAAATTGTTTAGAATTTCATCAAGTCCAAAATCACTGGTTGTTTCATATTTATCTAAACTAATAGCACTTTGATTACCTTTGGCTAGTGGTTGATCCTCTTCCACCTTTGAGATCTTATTTAGCTTCCTTATCACCTTTTTCTTCATGTTTTTAAGGTCTTAGCTAAGGCCTCCAAATTTATAGTAGCAGTAATGAAAATATAATTTTCCATCTGAGGCTATTTTGAGAAATATTCTAATCTCCACTTCATATATTCTAATTAAAAACACCTGGGTAATAACAAGTGGATCCAACCATAAGGAATATTTTTCTCAATAAAAATAGAATTCTCTATCTAAGACCTTATAATAAATAATAGATAATAGATAATAGATAAGTAATAATATATAATAAACTATAAATAAATATTAAATAATAATTTAATAATAATTTAATAATGTATTAATAATAAATAGTAGAAGAATATATAATAAATAAGTAATAAATGAATAAATAATAAATAATAAATAATAAATAATAAATAATAAATGGAAATGAAATATATAAAAAGAGACACAAATATATATATATATATAGATTTATATATATATAATTATATATTAATATATATATAAACATAAGTAATATATATATATATATATATGAAAAAGGTCTAGCCAAAATCCAAAGCTCCTGACCATTTATTAAAGATGAAAGAAAAAGAAACAAGGAAGTAAGGAAACAGATGGGGTCGAACAAAGAGACATGCCCACATCCAGAAAGAGAAACGGTGGATTAAGAAAATCAGGATCATTCCCATTATCATAATCATCATCATCTGTAGTAGCAGTTTCCCATTCTAATTATAAATTTCTTTGATTAATGATCTCAAGAATCCTCTCCTAAGACCTTTTCTTCTCTATAGTGAGATAAAACTTTGAGGCATTAAAATATGACCTGATAGACATATTTCTGGGAAAAATGGAATAATCCTTCTATAACCTTCTTTTTGGAGGAATTAGAGCCACACCATCACTACTGACCATCCTACCCTTACTATTTAAAATAGAATCCTTGAAAGAAACAGGATCATTGCTACCCATAGATGGAAGATGAGTTGTGTTCAGCAAAACCATCCACTTTCCCTTATCACTTCCATCATCTGAAACATTACCTCATTTACTAGGAATTCCAAAAGAACCATAGAAATTTTGAATATCTTGAAGATAATCCACACTCTGTTGAACATCATATTTCTCAATCCTATCACCCTGTAGAACACGCCCTAAAAAGTGTGCATCCAACAGCTACAGAATACAACCTTTATCAACATTTGGTGAATGAGAACACCTAGAAAAAACACCAACTACCACATTTTCATACTGAACCACCTCACCAGTATACATTCCATCCTAAATAGAGAATTCCATGACAATCAAATAAGAACTACCAACTTGCTGAACAGGTTCATATGGAAGATCATTGCCCCTGTAATCAAATCCCTCATTTCCAACTGCAGGCTCACCAATAACATTCCCATCCTTCTATTTAGGCATGTAAAATGAACTAGTAGCATCCAATGAATTTTCTGCCTTCTCCCAATTCACCACCAATGATTTATTTTTGTACACTACAGCCCCTTGATTTCGAGGCTGTTTATCCAAATATTCAACTGGTTGATTCCCATGCTGCCTAGGTACTAACTTCCCATGCAGCCTAGATGAATTATGTTTATCCTTACCATCACAATCCTTTGAAGGATTCCCCTTTAAACCACAAAAATTACAAACATTCCTCCATCATTTTTCATAAAAATGACCAACTGATTTTTAGTTTTGACAATACTTGGGACATTTTTCAAATTAAACACTAATTTTCATATCATCAGTGGGAGTGGTAAGAGTCAAATAGCTAATAAGAGTGGAAATCAAATCAATTTCAACCAACTTTCTCGAAAATTGTCCATACCTGATGTGTTTTGTCTCCCTATCTAGGTGAATCAAAACACCAATGGTAAAAGAAATAGCATGAAAAAATTTGGATGATATAAAATTCAGTTGAGACCATACATCCTACTACAAACCTATACAAAAACATTACTGACCCTTGACACATTAAAATCCATCATCCATTCCTGGAGATGAATCATTATTGGCTTCAAAAATAGTGACCTAGAAGACCACGCACGGATCATGGCTTCATCAGATTGAAATAAGTAGTGAAAAAATATTTTCCTAACAAAATAAACTTCTAGTATGAAAACCCCCATAAAAAGAGAAACTAAAAACAAGATCCTCAGGCCTCCATGTCTTCTGACCTTTGGGAAAACATCCCTACCATCAAGAGAGTTCTTACCCAAACCCAGATGTTCCGATAATTCTTCAGGATTATCTTCAACATAGGCTAATGATCCTTTCTTGAGGATCCTGCCAATATATGGATCCTTAAAAGATGCTAGAAAATTCCTGGTAGAATCAATCTTTTGATTGGAGGCATCACCCAAATTCCTTCCGGCATCCAAGACCCCAATAGAACCACAACAAGTAGCAGTAACCATAGGCAACACCCAGGTCACCCTAGTCTACACGTCGCATCCATGTTGGCCACTATAGGAATATTGGTCTCCTCTAATCTGCGCACACCACCCACTCCATTTGAAATCATTGTCTCCCTGTGAGATCTGTGCATATCCAAAGAGAAAAACTCAAATTGACAAGGAGATTCCTCAATCGTCATGTCTTCCTTGGGAACATGATTTCCCACCACCACTTGGACACCATCGATAATGCTAGCCAAAAGAAGAGACCTGATATAATGTCTAATATTAGATTACATCAAAGCCCATGAGCCCTAAAAATCTGGATGTCCCTCTTCGCCGCCATAGAATCGTCGTAGACCAGAGCTCCCAAACCCCATTTTTTTCAAATCAATGAAAAGAGGAAAACCCAAAATAATTATAATGCCATAAAATAAATGTAAATGTAAATCAAGGGAATAAAATCATATACGACCTAAAATAAAATGAAGAAACTCTTAAATGAAGATGAAATATCATCAAATGTTCAAAAATCATGATTTCTAAACAAAAAAACTCTGTTTTAGAGGCCTTTAAGGCCTCTTTTAACCTCAAAAAAATAGTGACCAAGTTCCCCCTATATTAATAGGTCATATATATCATCACAGTCTTCGATTTGATATATGGTAAAGTACAAATGGATACCTAAATCAAAATTTATGACCGTTTTAAGTTGATGTTCAATTTTCAACTATTCTTAAAACTATAATAAATTCTATTCTATTAGTTATTACCTAATTATTATATAAGTTTATTTTATTTCATTTCATAATCTTTGATTTGACTGGTTGTGAAGCTAAATCAGACACCCGAATTAAAATTTCTAGTCATTTGATGGTGAATTCTAATTTTCAACTTATATAGGAATTAATTTAAGTTTTAGATAACTATTAACTAATAATTTTATATAAATAATAATTAACACATTATAATTAATTAAAATTATAAATAATAAAATATAAATGAATATAAATCATAAATCATAATTTTTAATAATAAATCATAATTAAATGTTTATTATTTAATATTTTTCCCATTAATTTAGCTGTGTTTTTTATAAACCACCACTAAAATTAAATTTAAATTTTTTTAAAAAAAATTAAAAATCTAAATTAGTGGCGGTTTTTTAAAATTACCACAAAAAAATAAAATAATAAAATAAAAGACCCATTTATTGGTGGTTTTAAGAACCAGCACTAAAAACTTCCATGAATTTTTTTTCGTAATATTTGTTGGCCATTTTCAAAACTACCATGAAACCCCTTTTTTCTTGTAGTGTTAGCATTACTAAAGTGGTTAGAACCTTCCTCTTGCTCTTTGATACTAACTAATGGTCTCTCCCCCCCTCACACCATGATATGTTTCGCTTTGTCTCACTATTTCATGACTTTAGAAAAGACATTCTAATGGGGGAGATCTCCCATATGGTATTTATATGAAGCATAGAACTCTAACTCACCCCATGTGGGACTCGGAATGCAGTGCCACATTATAACCTAGTAGGGCTATAAAATGATGTCCGACAGTCACATAAGCATGTGGTAAATCCCATGTCATGAACCTTGGGGAGATCTGGAAAACCATGGATCCATTAGATTTGGTTAAAGGGGATGATGGAAGATCTCAGAAGAAGCTTGGAGATTGGGACATTCTTCTGTGATTCATAAAGTGATCCACTTAGCCAAAAATTTGGCTTTTCATTCCAGAACATAACATATTTAGCTGAAGTATCACTTTATCTATAAATTTTTAGAGGACAGAGTATAGGATTTATGGATGGTGGATGGAGTTTAGAATCTAACACATATGCTAACCAAGGTCATAGTCTAGGATATATTGAGTGTTGGAATTGGTGTCCTAGGAAAAATTGTTTTTACTTTGATTACATGTATATTCGATGTATTAAATATTAATAAAACTTATTATTATTTATTTTATTTTACTCTACATGACTCTAATGTAATAATGTCCTAGAGTATATGTCACATTGATAAGTTCATAGCAGTTCCATGGTATGATGATAACCTTTAGGTTCTATGATGATATTCTCAAATAATGTTTTGTGGTTAGACAATGTACTATGATAGTACACATAGTATATATATTTTTAGGTGCGAGTACTCATAAACAGATGATTCTTCTTATCTTGAAGTTTGTACTTGGTAATCTCTAATATGGGAGACTATGAGAATAGACCCTCCAGTAGGAATTCTTCATGTTTTGGTGTCATGAGGTATTTCTATCTATGAGTATGTGTGATGATCCTTAGACTTTAATATTGTTAGTAATTCATGTTATAACTCACGTACTTAGATGTATTTTTTAAACCATGACACTAATTGTTCATGGTGAAGTTGGATGTGTTGGGCACGTCACGACTGACATGTCATTAATGAATAAGTCGAAGAAGGGTTTGTCTCTTCCATCTTTATGAAAGATGATATATCAACCCTTTGATTGGAATAGAACCATCGCATTAAATTCTATGGTCATGGTGTAATGATGTGTTTATTTCAGATAGCCAAAGAAAGACATATAGAGAAAATAGGTTGGTGACAGGGATGTGAAACTTTCTTGATGAGATATTCTGAAAAAGGGATTATATTACATAGTGAACGTTTGTATGTGGTTTTCTATGTTGCATCATTACGTTCTTTCTCTTGGGTGCCTTGACTCATTGATATACAGTAATCTTGGACTTTAGGCAAGCCCACCTAATGTCAATGAGAAAGAATCCTAGAGGGTCACACACTAAGTGTTTCCATTGATCTCAATTAAATTCTATTTGAGTTTATTTAATGAAATAAATATTATTCTCAAGTCCGAGAAAAAATCTTATTCAAGTTATATTGATTGCATAAATTAAATAAATATTTATCTGATGGCCTGTGAATAAAATATTTATTTTATTTATTGAATATTTTAATAAATATTTATTCACTAGATTGTGAATAAAATATTTATTTATAAATAAAATATTTATTCAGTTTTTCAATAGATTCTAGAGAGGTTCGAATGGACCAAGACTAACTCTAGTGAAAAATATTAATTAATAAGACCGTTACATAATATTTGTTATTGTGCAAGTTGGCGCGCACCAAAAAAATAATATAATTATTATTATGTGACATGGGGTTTATTAAAGGTAATAAATGTTATTTAATGGCCGATAAGAAATTAAATAATATTTTAACTTAAATCCTAACTCTATAAATATGTGTATATGTCTATTGTATAGAGCATCCAGAAAATTGAGAATATAAAATTGTTGTGTACAACGAATTCTCTCTCAACTCCTCCTCTATCTCTCTCTTAAGAATGAAAAATGTAAGAGAGATCTCTTCAAGACTGAATAATGATTGATCAAGAACGAACAATGAAAGGCATTCAACTCTCTCCACTAGCACCCAGAGATCGAGTAGTGTTGTTCGGAGATCATAGAATCATGTGTGGATCACCGCTAGAGGAAGTCTATCCTTGGATCCTCACAGCGCAACGAAGGTAAACTAAAAGAGTATTTTTGGACAATCAACATTCACCAATGAAGAAATTTTCTAAGATGTGGTATTTATTTCTTCAAATATTAAATAAACTAATTATAAATTTGATGTGAAAGATCCTCTCTCTTGGTTTTAGACCATGATTATTAAAATAAATTTTAATATATCATCCACCTCCACATGCTTCCAAAACACTCAGAACTATCAAGTGGTATCAAAGGGGTCTTGTTTAAATTTATAATTATTTATTTTATTATTGATCTATGTGCAATTGTGGTTAGATTTTCATTTCATGTTATTCGTTCTTTAATATGATTTGAATAAACATGTTGTCGAAATATTAATCTTGATCATTCAGTGTTTCATTTCCTTAAAGGTTTAAGAACAAATCAAGAATGACTAAATATTCCATCAGGAAGTGCCAAATCGTTGGATGGTAAAACTGGGTTATACGGCGTGTGGCCAGAGCACACATCATATACCAATGTGCATTGTATCTAGATTCACTAAGAAAATAATTATACATGGTACTTTTATTTCACACTGCATGTTGACCAGGCCAACCTGGCACACAGCAAGTGGATATAGGGTGCGTAGTTAGCATGTACATGCCATGTAGTCTGGCTAAGTTAACACGCTAATGCACCATGCATGTGACTTGGATATATGAAAATTGAGGTATATGGCGTGTAGCTAGATGTACATGTCGTGTAGTCTCCCATTAATGGAAAATATTAAAACTACTTTAAATTTAAAAAAATTAGCATTAAAACTTTATTTTATTGATTGGAACATTGTTGTGTGTTTGATAATTTAATAATGGTTTTAAATAATTTTAAATGCTCAATTAATTTATTGTAATTAATATTTCATTATTGGTTCTTCCATTTATTTTCCATGAATTCCATTAATGATGGGTATCTTCAAATAAGATCAGATGGTCATTAAGATGAAAGGGAATTAATTTATTAATTAATTAATTAATTAATACAAGCATTATTATCTTAATGATTCCATTAATTCATTTATTAATTAATTCAAGCATGTTTTAGTGAAGGTGAGTGGCTGAAATTGGTCATTCTTTGTAAGGTTCAGGGTTCGAATCCTGGGAGTCTACTTTCAGGGTGAGCCTCTCCCCCGAGATCCACTCATCTTGCCAGGTCACCTGGTCCCTGAGCAGATGGGTGTGAGGTGTGGCCCACCTATGCTGATGTATTTATGTGTCAAAACATCGCCACTCGGGCCATAAACCTCAAGAACGCTCTATCATCTTGACTGGCATCGACTCCTTTCAAGCCGGGACCTCTCCATAGTGATCCCTTCATGGAGAAGGGAGTTTTATGGTGTGGAGGGTTTAAAAAGGACACACTTGGGGATTCCCTTTAAAATATAGAAGAAATAAAAGAGTGAATAAATAAATAAATTCTAGCCATTTAGTTTTGTGTATTCATTTCATGTATGATTGTTCATATGTTTGACAAAGACCTGTGTATGTGTTAGATGTTTTAATTTAATTTATTGCAAGAGTTTACAGTTATTTAATATTAAATTAAATGATGGCTTGTGAGTTATCCCTCCCTCTATTATTATGTAGGACCTACATGTACAAAAGATATATATGTAATCCCTTTTAATCAATCCTTTGGTTTCCCCCACCTGCATGTGAGTAATAAATTTTTATAATTAATGGAGCATCCCAACATGCATAGAGGTGGTTCAATATGGAATCATAATGATGTCAACCCAGGTGATACGCAGGTGGATAGGTGGAATATTGTAACTTGTTCCAAGATCAGAAATAGGGGTTATTTCCCCTAGGTCAAATGTTGATTTAATGTCTACTCTTTAAATCAACTATTAGATAAAACTCATGAATGGATAATTTAATTAATTATTTACTTATGTCTATGAAATTATTTATTTTATGGATGCAAGGATGTGATCAGAAAAATAAATTAATTAATTTGAAAAATGAAAATTAAATAAATGAATTATGTGTAAATGTTTTATCCAACATGGTTAATTAATTAATTAACATACACTTAATATTAACAAGACATTTAATGGATAAAACAAGATAAAATTTATGCATAATATATTAAAATACATTAATTAAATATTAAGTCAGACTAAGCCTTCAATTACTTGATTTTTAATGAAACCATGGAACTAAGTGTAGTAAATGGCCAAAGTTTAGACACTTAATTTTATCAAGAAGTTCTCATGAGATTTTTTGTTTGACTTAACTGAAATTGTATTGAGTTTAATGGTCAAATTTGGTTCAATGAAAATTTGGAGGCAAGTGTTGAGGAAATCCAAGTCAGGATTTCATGATAGGGGAATCTAATCAAAGGATCAAGGAGCCACAATTTCGTAGTTAACAAGAATTCCTACCTAATTACTTTATTATGGTTTTCATGGACAAAGTCTGGATCATTAAGAAAGGTAATGTGGATCCTTTCCACTAGAATTTTAAATCCACTACACATTCCAAGTTCAATGGTGAGATCTATTAGGACTTAATAAAATAGTGGAATATTTAATAAATAAATAAATAAAACATTTAATTTATTATATCTCACTTATTTTTTAATCAAGAAAATTCCTAATAATATCCTATTTTTAATTATATAATAAAATGAAAATTTCATCATCCATACTATCCCTATGATCTATATTAGAGAAATATAGCCTCCTAACTAGAAATAACTTCCATGATTGGTTTAAATGCCTTCAGGTTGTGTTATTCCATGAACATAAATCTTATATGCTAGAATCCTCAATACATGATATGCCTACTAAAGAAGAAAATGATGAAGAGTTATTTATCTATGAAAAACATTTGAGCGATGCAGTCAATGTTCAATGTTTGATTCTTTCATCGATGTCTAGTGAACTAATGAAGTTTTATGAAAACATGGATGTGTATAGCATGATTGAGCACCTATGTGGTCTTAACCAACAGAAAGCTAGACAGGAACAATTTGTGATTTTCAAGACACTCTTTTAGATAAATCTTAGATATGGTGCCCTAGCTGGGTCTCATGTATTCAAACTCATTAGATGCATTGAGTACTTAGAGGTTATGGGGTTTAAACTCCATGAATAAATATTCACTACCTATAAGAACCCAGCCTTAAACATTACATAATCTTGAGTTAAATCAAGAATTCACATTAAGGATCATTTTAGGTTTAGATTTTTATATAATTATTCCATAAATATTACATAACAACTCAAATATTACAAAGTAGACACTTCTACTCACTATCCATTTTTTCATATAATCTAAACCATTCTAAAATTAAAACATGAATTATTTTCTTGATAAAAATATTCATAACATTCATTTTGACATACTCCTTTCTCTTACCCATCCTTATACCCTGTGAAAAAAAATTAAATCTTTGGATGAGCATAAAAAGCTCAATAAATGGCATAAAAGAAGGAAAGAAACCATTAGTCCATGAATATTTAAAACTCATGAAAACATTTTCACAAAATCATAATTTTCACCCATAAAACATAAACCCTTTAGCTTACCTCATGAAATCATAAGATTCCTATAAAACTCACATAAATCATAAATAATAAAGGTAACTTATGGAATCCATATCATACTTATATTATATATTTCACAACTACATAGGGGGTAACCTTCGTGGTTACATTTGGAATACTCATCACATTATATTCCCTAAATATCTTTATAGAAATCCAATCGATTAACTCTGTATCATTACCCAATTAATTGGAGAGATATCATGGGCTCACCCTCCCTTGGTTTATCATGGAACCACCTATATACATAAGAAATACCCAAGAACCATAACATAATCATAACACATAAAACAATCATAAAGGAAAAATAACATTTTCACATTGAAATCACAAGATATCATTTCAAGATATTGACATAATCAATACCTTCTCAAAAACATTTTAAATACCAAAATATATGAAAAGGGAATATGTTATTTATTTTCCTTTTAAAAACATTAAGTCTAATAGAGGAATCCAAATATCAAATAATGGTCATGGTGGTAGAAAAGTCATCGTCACATGCGTTAAAAAACATTCCTTTTTTCATTTAGTAAAATGATTTATAGAAAAATATTCCTTTAAAAAACTTTTAATGAAATTAAAATTCAAAGGAGTTAATTATACACCATATAAAATAAGGTGGTGTATAACATCAAAATGTACCTCAATGAAAGGAGATTGAGACAAAGTCCCTTGCCATGAGTTTGTCTCATCACGTACAATCTTTATATTCCTGAATAATAAACTTGGGTTAACTTATACATTATTGAGAAACTTTTTAAAGTTTATTATTGTTGTTATATCACTTATTATCATGTTATAATAATTACATAATTATTTAAGTTCATATCAGACTTTTTGTCGATATTCGGTACTTGAGTTGAAAATGAACTTGGTATGATGCCAATAATACAAGTTGTCATAATTCCATAATCTCCAGAATAATATTGATGAAATTATTATAATTTTTATACATAAATTATACATTTAAATAAAACCATTAAGTATGGTTATGAAAAATTAATAATGTTATAATCATGGAGATGGTAAGTCGTACGTATGCATAAATAACATTTTCCATTTTTCATTGATCTATATGGAAAGAAGTTAAGTATTATTTTATCTTTAAAGATTTATCATAACATAATTAAAATAATATTAATCATTGAAATATATTTATATATATCATAAAAGTGATATAATGAATAAAAATTAGCCACATCGCTTTGTGGAGGTGATAGTTCGCATGTACACACGAATGGTGTTATCATTTTTATGCGCAAAGAATTAAAAATGTAATTGATATATTATTATATTATAATTATTAATATTTCATTAATATCACATATGAACATTAATTTCATTATTATAACTAGTCATGAGATATCATTATGGAAAACAAATTAAATCTATTCGTGGAGGTGATAGTTCAGACGTACGCATGAACGATTAATTCTTTTCCCATTTAATGGAAGTGGAGATGAATTTAGGTGATGATATCAACATAATAAAATCTAAGTATATCTAGGATAAAAGAGTTGTTATTTAATCTTGGAAGAATAATATTTCAAGGAAGTGGAAGAATAAATAAAATATAAATACTTACAGAAAACGATACCTCTTCTTCAATTGATCACCTTTGAAGAACACCTTAACACCACTAAGGAAGGTGTTCTACCTAAACTAAGGATTAAAGAATGTGGGGAGGTATTCTAGGAAGTGGTTTGGGTAGATATTGGATAAACCAAAAGGTTTTTGAATTTTTATTAATATAGAGGAATGGATACCTTTTTATAGGAGAGGGGAGGGGCACCCTTGGAAAATCTTAAAATGTTAAATTAATATAAATTAATTTTTAAATCCAAATGACTCCAACTTGAGTTATGTAAAATATAAGATTAGTATGGTTAAATATCCTCTCATCTAATAAATTTTATACATGTATTGATTTTATTTTAAACCCTATCTTTTTGGTTTACCCTTAATTATTATTTTTAATTTTAATTGTGGTAACAATATTTCCAATATTAAGAGGCTATAAATTTTACTTATATGAGGTCAATTTCCCATAAATAGAAACTTTATAAACTTTTATACCTTATAATATTCACTTTTTAATTTTTTTAAAAAAATATGATTTTTAAATAATTTAATAAAATATTATTTTTATAAAATATCAAGAGTGTCAATTTTGACACTATTCATTTCATTGAATTTAAATAAAATCCAAATAAAGAGATAAATTTGAAAAAAAACCATTTAATATACTTATAATATGTCATATTTACCTATAAAAATCATGTAGTACCCTAATTAATTTTATTATATTTATTTTAATAATTTTAATATCATTTATTTAATATTTCAATTAATAACATAATTATTGCATCAGTGTTGTGTCGGTATATATGTTAATTATTTGATCTCTAAAAATTATAAATAAATTACCATGAAATAGATAATTTTATTATATTTATGTAGAATATTTATGATATAAGTTTTATCATTTTTATCTCTATATTAAAATTATTATACTTATAAGAAATAAGAGGGTGACATGTTGTCACTTTCTTTTGTTTTAATAATATTTATATCAGTTTCATGGTCAAAAGTCCATTAAATGAGTCAATTATGATCCTTAGGTGTTAAGGTTTGACTTTTGTTCATCTAATAGGATTTAAGCAGGTTTTAGGGTAATTTTATTATCCTTATCATATTATTTATTACCCTTATTTTCCTTATTTACCTTTAACTGTGGTAAATAAAAATTACCAAAGTTATGATTCATAAAATCCAAAAAAAAGAAAAATATTTACATAATTTGTACATACTAATTCAAAATATGAAATCAATTTTTAAAAATTTAAAACACATAATTTATAGTAACTAATTTAAAATTAATTCTCGTTGTCAAAATGAGAAAATGAGTTTTTTAAAAGTAAAAAACGTTAAAAGATTGACATGTTTTTATATATAATTTCAATGTGAAATTACTTCCAATAACAAAAATTGGATTAAATGATAAAAAAAATTAATCTAATTATACTTTAAAACCAATTAAAAAGATAATCTAACAATATAAATAAATTAGATGAAAATGCATTTTTGAATAAAAATGCAATATTTTTCACTATTCATTAAAATATGAATTTTATTAGAAAAATACCAAAACTTTATCCAAACTAAATTTTTGTGTCCCTGTTTCAAATAATAATTTTATTTTTTCAAATATAACTTATTAATTTATCAAAGACTATATTTAAAATAGGTTCTCCATCAAAAGGCGGTAAAACTACCTTTTAAAAATATTAGAGATTTTATGTATAAAATTAGATTTATTCTTATTTGAAGACCATAAAATTTATTTGAAAAAGGTAAAAATATTTAATAAACATGTGTAAAAATAACATAGTTAGTTATATTCATTCTCGCTAATCCAATGTCTAGGTGATAACAACCATTTAAAATGGTAATATTAATAATGTATTATTATTTAGTATAACTCAATCTTGTGTGCAACGTATGATTTCAGAGAAACTCATTGTTGCATGTAGAATATTTTATCAGACAAAGCATCAAATTTAAAGTAAAATTAATATCTAATTCATAAATATTAATAGATATGAAAATGTCTTATTTTATAATTACCTGGGATGTTACATGCTTCCCCCCTTTTGGAAATTGTGTCCTTGTAATTTTATTCACTTATCAAATAAGTGGGGGTATTTCTCCCTCATATAATTTTTAGATTCCCATGTTGCCTCTTCAACCATATGATTTTTACACAAAACCTTAACCTGATGAATCACCTTATTTTGCAATATTTTCTCTCTACAGTCAAGAATTTGGACTAGCTGCTCCTTATAAGAAATATTCTCTTCCAAATGAACTACCACTGGACTCAAAACATGAGATGGATATGGAATATACTTTCTTAACATTGAAACATAAAAAATATTATGTACCTAGGATAAACTCAGAGGTAAATATACTATGTAGGCAATTGATCCAACTTTCTCTAAGATTTTATAGGGTTCAATGAACCATGGACTTAGTTTTCCCTTCTTATCAAAACACATCACACTTTTTCATAAATAAACTTTGATAAAGACGTGATCACCGACCTTAAAAGAAAGATCCTTCGTCTAGTTATCTGTATAAATTTTCTGCCTGCTATGATCTATCCTCATTTGTTTCTAAATCAACTAAACTTTTTCTTCCATATCTTCTACCAATTTTGGTCCCATAAACTTTCTTTCACCTAATTTATCCCAAAAATTTAGAGTTCGACACTGATTTCCATATAATGCCTCAAATGATGTCATCTGTATACTAGAATGAAAACTGTTATTATAAAAAATATCAACCAAAGAAATATGTTGATCCTGAATTCCTTGGTAATCCATTGAACATGCACGTAGCATATCCTCCAACATCTGAATTGTTCATTATGACTACCCATATGATTGAGGATGAAAAGTTATACTAAAATTTAATTCAGTACCCAACAACTTCTGAAGAACTTTCCAAAAGTTATAAGTGAACTTGGGATCATGATCAGATACAATGGGGAGAGGAACTCAATGTAACCTGGCCATCTTTAAGATACAACTGAAAAAGTTGATCTAGAGATAAAGTAACTTGAATAGGAAAAAAATAAGTAGATTTAGTCAATCGATCAATAATAACCCAGATCACATTGTTTCCTTAAGAATTATTTGGTAATACCACTACAAAATCTATGGATATATTTTCTCATTTCCACTCTGGCATTGGAAAAGGCTGAAGCATTCCCTTTGGTAACTGTCATTCTGCTTTAACCTATTCGCAAGTCAAACACTTCACAGTAAATTCCACAATATCTCTTTTCATTTCATCCCACCAGTAATACTCCTAGAGGTCTTTGTACATCTTAGTATTACCAGGATGACTTGAAAATGGAGAACTATGAGCTTTACATAACAACTCTTTTTTCAACTGTTAATCACAAGGCACACATAATCTCTTTCCAAATATCAAAACACAATATTTATCAATATTAAATTTAGGCAACTTACCCTTTTGAACAAATTATACCTTTTTTTTACAACTCGTTGTCTTCCTTTTTCACTTGATTAATTCTATTTGATAGAGATGACTGCACTAATACCTAAAACAAAATAGAGGTATTTCCTACACCAACAACTTTCGATCCAAATTTTATAAAATCATTAACCAAAGGATCATGTTACAAACATAGAATGGTTAATGTGGCATTACTTTTCTAACTCAAATCATCAGCCGCTTTGTTTTTTTTCCTGGATGTTAATAAATCATGCAATCGTAATCCTTGATTAGTTCCAACCATATTCACTATCTCATGTTCAATTATTTATGATTTAATATATACTTCAAACTTTTGTGTTTAGTATATATTTCACATTTTACTCCATACAGATGATGCATCTAAATTTTTAAAGCAAAAAAACAACAATAGCTAATTATAAATCATGTGTAGGGTAATTTAACTCATGATTTTTCAACTGAAGTAAAGCATAAGCAATTACCTAATCATTCTTCATTTAGACACAACCAAGTCCTTTTAATAATGCATCACTATAGATAAAAAATCATTATTTCTGGAAAGTAGTTCCAAAACTGGATCATTCATCAATATTCTTTTCAATTCCTGAAAACAATCATCACATTCTTTTGTCCAGATGAACTTAACACCCTTTTGAGTTAACTTAGTTAGTGGGCTAGATAACCGTGTAAAATTTTCAACAAACCTCCAGTAATAGCCTTTAAAACCCAGAAAACTATGAATCTCAGTTATATTTTTAGGTCTTTTCCATTCATAAACAACTTTTGTTTTAGAAGGATCAACAATTATGCCATCTTTAGAAACAATGTGACCAAGGAAATAAATTTTTTGCAACAAAAGTTCACTCTTACTGAATTTTCCATAAAATTTATTTTCTTTTAAGGTTTGAAAAATAACCCTTAGATTACTTTAATGCTCCTCTTTTATTTTAGAATATACCAAAATGTCGTCAATAAACACAACCACAAACTTATCCAAGAACTCATGAAATATTCTATTCATAAGATCCATGAATATAGTAGGTACATTAGTTAATCAAAATAGCCTAACTACAAATTCATGATGCCATATCTAGTAAAAAACATAGTCTTTGGAATTTATGCTTCCTTTATTTTCAACTGATGGTACCCCGACCTTAATTCAACCTTTGAAAAATATTATTCTCCCTAGAGATGATCAAAAAAAATCATCGATATGTGGTAATGGATACTTATTTGTAATAGTGATGTTATTCAAGGCTCTATAATCAATGAAATGTCTCATTGAACCATCTTTTTTTACAAACAAAATAGGAGCACCTCATGGTGATGTACTAGGTTGAGTGAAACCTTTATCTAATAACTCCTGGAATTGCTTCTTCAACTCTATAAGTTCAATTTGAGCCCTTTGATAAAGGGGTTTTGAAATTGGAATAGCATCAGGAACTAATTCAATAGTAAATTAAACTTTTAAATCAGGTATAATACCAATCAAATAATCTAGAAAAACATCAAGATACTCATTTACCATTGGCGTATCATTAATCCGAATAGTTCCTTTGTTTTCAACAATATGTGCAAGATAACATTAATTTCCTTCTTTTAATAGTTTTTCAACTTCTTGATATGTTATCAATGGTAAGGGTTTATTCTTGTATACAAACTAAAATTCCTTCTAAAAAGAAACTTCTTTAGATCTATAGTCAATCTTAGCATGGTAAATAGAAAGCCAATACATACCCAAAATAACATCAAACTCTACTAGGGAAAAACAAAAAGGTTTTTTGGTAGATTATTTCCAAAAATAAAGACATAAAGATTATTATAATTTCTTTCTGCCTCAACATTTTCCAATTATTTTTTATCATAAGTTCTGGATTCATTTCTTGAGGTTTAATTTTCAATTTACCAGAAAATTTCTCAGAAATGAAAAAATGTGTAGTCCCTGAATCAAACAACACATTAGAATAATTTGAATAAACAAACAATGTACATGATACCACTTCATTTGATGGCCCAACATCTGCTGAAGTAGTTGCAATGTACTTCACCACACCTTTCTGCATATAGTCTAACTGCCTCTCATCATTCAAATTCTTCATCGGCACTCGTTTTCACAATGACCTGTCTCATTGCACTTAAAATATTTTACTGACTATATATCAGATTTTATCTTACCACTTGATCTTTTTCAATGTAGTTACGAGCCTTATGTCCCATTTTACCACATTGGAATCACTTACCATAATTCAAAAGTAATTCCCCAGTGTTCTTTTTACCACAATTTTCATGAACTGTAAACTTAATTTTCTTACCATCAAACTTTTTTGATGAAATCTTCTCTTTCACCTACCACCTTGACCTATTTTCCTGGTGGTTTTTGAAGAACACGTGATCATCAGAAAACTCCATTTCCACCTTCTCCGCACATCGAATAAGTTTTTCATAACTTTTCAACTCACGAGAAGCCAACACCCTTCGATACTTTGGATTTAATCCTGAGTAAAAATGATTGATTTTACTATCAAGATCCCGAATCAAATTTAGAGCGTACCTTGACAGTCGAGTGAATTCTTCTTTGTATGCAGCCACTGAATCCTCATCTTACCTCAATTCTAAGAATTTTTTTTTCATCCTAAGTCAAACTGCCTTAGGAAAATATTTCTCAAGAAATATATTTTAAATTCATCACATTTGATGGCACCAATATCTTCACTATATTTGATATTCATAACCATAAACCACCACTAATTGGATTCACCTTCAAAATGGTAAACAACAAGAATAACCTTTTTATTTTCTAAACACCCCGTGACATCGAAAATATTTTCTAGTGCTTTAATCCACCCTCCAGCAGACATGGGGTTAAATGATTCTCTGAATGGTGGGGGATGTTGCCTCATTAAATTCTCTACTACCGACCTATTTATCTATGGTTGATCTGGTTGATGTCGTGCATGGATACCACTACTATTAATAGCCTGATTCCACTGCTCCATCACTACAACAAACTATTAAGTTTCGATTCTGACCATCTCAGGTTGCTAATTTGGAAGGTTTTTTTTCTTTGGATGTCATCCTAGCATAGCTTCCATATTTCCTCTATGGAAAAACATTCTTAATAGACATATCTTAGATGAAGAAACATGGAAATCTTTGAATGTTATATCATTTCAATTTGATAATAAAGTCAAAAAAAATTATGGATATTCTATTAACAATATCTTAACCCCTAAAGTTATCTAAACCGACCTCGAATACCAATTATAAGGACCTAGCCTTAAATGTTACGTAATCTTAAGTTAAAATAAGAATTCACATTGAAGATATTTTCAGGTTTAGAGTTTTATATAATTAGTCCATAACTATTACATAACAACTCAAATATTACAAAGTAGACACTTCTACTCACTATCCATTTTTCATATAATCTAGAACATTCTAAAACTAAGATATGAATTATTTTCTTGATAAAAATATTCATAACATTCATCTCAACATCCTCCTTTCTCTTACCCATCCATATACCCTATGAAAAACATTTTAAAAATTTGTATGACCACAAAAATATTAGTAAGTGGAATAAAATTAGGAAAGAAACCGTTAGTCTATGAATATTTTAAAATCGTGAAAAAAAAATTCACAAAATCATGATTTTCACCCATAAAACATAAACCATTTAGCGTACTTCATGAAATCATAATATTATTATAAAACTTTTAGAAATCTTAAATCATAAAGGTAACTTGTGGCGTCCATATCATACTTACATTGTAGCTTTTATAACTGCATAGGGAGTAACATTCATGGTTATTTTTGGAATACCCATCACAGTATATTCCCTAAATCTCTTAAGAGAAACTCGTACAATTAAATTTATCTCATTACCCAATTCATTAAAGAGATATCACAGTCTCACCTACCCTTTTTTTATCATGAAATCACCCATATACATAAGCAATTCCCAAGAACCATAACATAATCATAACACGTAAAAAAATCATAAAGGAAAAATAAAATTTCCACATTGCAATCATAATATATCACTTCAAAATATTGACATAATAAATACCTTCTAAAACCCATTTTTAATACCAAAATACATGAAAAGGGAATATGGTATTTATTTTCCTTTTAAAATCATTAAGGGTTATAGAGGATTCCAAATATCAAATAATGGTCACAGCGGTGGAAAAGTCATTGTCGTCGTGTACATCAAAAACATCCATTTTCCTATTTAGTAAAACACTTCATAGAAAAATATTAATTTTGAAACACTTTTAATGAAATTAAAATTCAAAGGGTTTAATTATACATCGTATAAAAGAAGGTGATGTATAACATCAAAATATGCCTTAATGAAAGAAGATTGAGACGAAGTCCCTTACTGTGAGTCTGACTCGTCACGTACAATTTTTATATTCCTGAATAATAAACTTAGGTTAATTTCTACTTGCTTAAGAACCTTTTTCAAGTTTATTATTATTTTTATATCACTTATTACCATGTTATAAAAATTACATAATTATGTAAGTTCACATCAGACGTTATGTCTATATTCGGTACTTGAGTTGAAAATGAACTTAGTATGATGTCAATAGTCCATGTGGTCATAATTAAATCATATCCAAAATAATATTCATGACATTATTATAATTTTTAAACATAAATTATACCTTTAAATCAAACAATGAAGTGTGGTTATGAAAAATGAACAATGTTATAATCATGAAGACGGTAAGTCGTTCATACGCATGAGTAACGTTTTCCATTTTTCATTGATTGTTATAGAAAGAAGTGAAGTATTATTTTATATTTATAGATTTATCATAGCATCGTTAATATAATATTAATCATTTAAATATACTTATATATATCATACAAGTGATATATTGAATAAAAACGAGTCACATCGCTTCATAGCGGTGATAGTTCACACGTATGCATGAACAATGTTATCATTTTTATGCACATGGAAGTAAGAACGTAATTGATATATTATTATATTATAATTATTAATATTTCATTAATATCACATATGAAAATTAATTCCTTTATTATAACCAGTCATGAGATATGGTTATGGAAAATGAATTAGATCGGTTCGTGGAGGTGATAGTTCACACATACACATGAAAGATTAATTACTTTCCCATTTAATGAAAGTGGAGATTGATTTAGGTGATGATATTAACATAATAACATATCAGTATATTTGGGATATTGGATTTATTATTTTATCTTGGAAGAAGAAAATTTGAAGGAAGTGGAAGAATAAATAAAATATAAATACTTACAGAAAATGATACCTCTTCTTGGGTTGGTCACCTTTAAAGAACACCTTAACACCTATAAGGAATGTGTTATGCCTAAAATAAGGATTCAAGAGTGTGGTTAGGGATTATAGTAAGGGTTTTGGGTAGATATTTTCCAAACCAAAAGGTTTTGGAAGTGTTATTAATAGAGAGGAATGGGTACCTTTTTATAGGAGAGGGGAGGGGTACCCTTAGAAACTCATAAAATATTAAATTAATATAAATTAATTTTTAAATCCAAATGAATCCAACTTGAGTTATACAAAATATAATATGAGTATGGTTAAAAATACTCTCATCCAATAATTTTTAGACATGTATGATTTTATTTTAAACCTTATCTTTTCGGTTTACCCTTAATTAATCTTTTTTAATTTTAATTGTGGTAACAACATTTCCAATATTAAGAGGATATAAATTTTACTTATATGGGTTCAATTTCCCATAAATAGACACTTTATGAAATTTTATACCTTATCATAGTCTCTATGTAATTTTAAAAAAAAATATGATTTTTAAATAATTTAATAAATTGTAATTTTTATAAAATATCAATAGTGCCAATTTTGACACTATTCATTTCATTGAATTTAAATAAAATCCAAACAGGGAGATAAATTCAAATAAAACCATTGAATATACATATAATTTATCATATTCACCTATAAAATTTATGGATAACCCTAATTAATTCGAATTATATTTATTTTAATAATTTTCATATCATTTATTTGATATTTCTATTAATAAAATAATTATTGCATCACTGTTGTGTTGGTATTTATGGTAATTATTTGATCCCTAAAAATTATGAATAAATTTCTATAAAGTATATAATTTTATTATATTTTTGGATACTATTTATGATCAAATTTTTATCATGTTTATTCCTATATTAATATTAGTATACTTATAAGAAATAATATGGTGACATGTTGTCACTTTTTTTTTATTTTAATAATATTTATATCACTTTCATGGAAAAA
The DNA here is from genome assembly GCA_963277665.1 of Viscum album. Classification (NCBI taxonomy): domain Eukaryota; kingdom Viridiplantae; phylum Streptophyta; class Magnoliopsida; order Santalales; family Viscaceae; genus Viscum; species Viscum album. The sequence goes on along the minus strand of OY728133.1, from coordinate 1,570,509,275 downwards.
GTCCATTAAATGAGTCAATTCTAGTCCTTAGGTGTTAAGGGTCTATTTTTTCATCCAATGGGATTTTGGAAGGTGTTATGTTAATTTTATTATCCTTATCATATTATTTATTATCCTAATTTACCTGATTTACCTTTAACCGTGGTAAATAAAAATTATCAAAGTTACTATTCATGAAATCCAAAAAAAATAATAGGAACCTATTTATATAATTTGGACCCACTGATTAAAAATATGGAATCTATTTTTCAAATTTTGAAACATATAAGATTCATTAATTAATTTAAAATTAACCCTCATTGTCAAAACGAGAAAACAGGTTTTTTAAAAGTAAAAACCATCAAAAGATTAACATATGTTTATATCTAATTTCAATGTGAAATTAATTACAATGAATAAAATTGGATTAAATGATAAAAACATTATCTAATTATACTTTAAAACCAATTAAAAAGATAATCTAACAATATAAATAAATTAGATGAAAAGGCAGTTTTGAATTAAAATGCAGTACTTTTCACTATTCATTAAAATATGAATTTTATCAGAAAAATACGAAAACTTTATACACACTAATTTTTTATGTCCTGCTTCCAAATAAGAAGATTATTTTTTCAAATATAACTTATTAATTTGTCAAAAACTATATTTAAAATGGGTTCACCATCAAAAGGCTATAAAACTACCTTTTAAAAATATTAGAGCTTTTATGCCTAAAATTGGATTTATTATTATTTTAAACCCATAAAATTTATTATAAGAAAATAAAAATATTTAATAAATGTGCATAAACATAGCATAGTTAGTTCTGTTCATTCCTGCCAATGCAACAGCTAGGTGATAACTACCATTTAAAATAATAATATTAATAATGTATTATTTTTCGGTATAACTTAATCTTGTGTGCAACGTATGATTTTGGAGAAACTCATTGTTTCCTGTCGGGTATGATATCGGACAAAACATCCAATTTAAATTAAAATTAATATCTAATTCATAAATATTAATAGATATGAAAAGGTCTTATTATATAATTACCTAGGATGTTACACCGACCTCATTCTGGCATCACTCCCTTAGAACTTATCCATATTTATTGTGAATTTTAATATTAACAACATTAAGAAGTCTCTGTCAGATCTTCTTAGTCTTCTTTTTCAAGTAGATAAAGATACGAAGCATGAAATACCTTCTATCATTATGGTAAACAAATGGAAAGGGAAAGCGAAGAGCCTTAAGCCCAAACCTTCTTTATGCCCTTCTAAGAAGAGGAAGATCGAGGGAAGAGAAAGGGGGATAGGATGTTGTTTGTTTTGCATATGGCAAGAAGGGCCACTAGAAGAAAAACTACACTCCGTCAAAGAATCAAGGGGAAGCTTCAGGTGCATTTTTTATCACGTGAAATTTATCCATTTCTACAAATTGGGTATTAGATACAGCTTGTGGTGCTCACATATCTATTCTAATACATGAACCAAGTATATTCAGAAATATTGACCAAGGAGAGGTAGATCATTGAGCATCCAATGGATCTAAACTTGTTGTTGTGGCTATTGGGGACTACCACCTCACATTTCCAACCGGAATGATCTTAGTTTTAAAGGGTTTTTATTATGTGCCTCAAGTTACCAAAAACGTTATTTATGTATCCAGATTTGATATGGATGGATTTATTTTTAAATTTGGGAATAAATATTGCTTCTTTTATAAACATAGCATTTTTATGGTAAGTCACATTTAAATAACAGTCTTTATGTGTTGGGTTACAAGAACTAAATAATGGAAATCAATAATGAAGTTACTTCACATGACTCATACCACACCTAACTTTGGAATCACTGACTAGGTCATGTAAATGAAAAGAACTTGACCGAATTACATCAAGATAGATATTTAGATTCTTTTGAACTAAAACCACTTGGTTTATGTTACACATGTTTATAAGGAAAAATGACTAAATCCCCATTTAGTGGGAAAGGTGAAAGAGCTAAAGAGATTCATGAATTAGTTTATATCGATGTGTGTGGACCATTTACTATTGTAAAAAGGGGTGGGTACTCATACTTTATAACTTTTACTTTTGATTTTAGTAGATATGGGTATGTCTACTTAATGAGGTATGAGTCGGATTCTTTTGATAAATTCAAGGAATGTAAGAATAAAGTTGAGAACCATATTGGTGAGAAGATTAAGAAACTTTACTCAGATCATGGTGGAGAATATCTTAATCAAGACTTCATTGATTATTTATGGGAGTTCGGGATTTTATCTCAACTCACTCCTCCTTATATGCCTCAGTGGAATTGTGTAAGCAAAAGGAGTAACCGCACCTGGTTGAAAATGGTGAGATTAATGATGATTCATGTGAGACTTCCATTATCCTTTTGGGGATATGCATTACAAATAGAATCATACGTACTAAACTAAGTTCCAACTAAAGCAACAGATGGTATACCATACCAATTATGGAATGGAAAGAAACTTTTTTTGTCTTACTTACATGTATGGGGTTTCAAAGCATTTGTTAAGGCCTCTTTAGGTAACAAGCTTGCACCCTGAGGCACAAAGTATATCTTTATAGGATATCCCAAATAAACAAAGGGATACTACCTATAAAATCCTTCAAACAAAAATTTTGTGATTAAAAAACATCCCACATTTATTGAAGAGGATCGTATCTCTAAAAGAGATGGTGGGAACAAGATAGACTTTAATGAAGTCTAGGCTCAAGATACACAATAGTTGGCATAGGAAAAAATTCCACAAAGTCTCGTGGAAGAATAAATTGTTCCAGAGACACAATTACTATATAGGAGTACTAGAGAGGTCAGAGAACTAGAATGGTATAGTTTTCTATTCACTAAGGATAGTGGCTTGTTTTTTGTTGATAATAATGATCCTTTAACTTGCAAGGAAGTATTAAGTGGAACAGATGTTTCCAAGTGGAAAGAATCTGTGAATTATGAATGAATTCCATGTACCAAAACCAAGTTTGGATTTTGGTAGACCCTCTAGTCAATGTAAATCTTGTTAGTTACAAATGGGTATTCAAGAAGAAACTGGACATTGAAGGACAAGTCGGTACTTATAAGGTGTGACTAGTTGCAAAAGGGTTTAAACAGCATCAATGCATTGACTACAATGAAACATTTTCACCAGTTGTAATAATTAAATCCATCATAATTCTATTTTCCATTGCAGCTTTCCATGATTATGAGATTTGGAAAATGGATGTCAAAATAGCCTTCCTTAACGAGAACCTTCAGGAAGATGTCTATATGACACAATCCAAAGGGTTTATGACTCCAAAGGATGCCAATAAGGTATAAAAGTTACAAATACCATTTAAGGATTAAAGAAATCATCCAGGTTATGGAACATTTATTTTGATGAGGCTATAACGAAATTTGGTTTCATAAAGAATGAATGTGAGTCATGTGTCTATAAATGGTTTAGTGGGGGTGCAGTCATTTTCTTAATAGTATATGTTGATGACATATTACTCATTGGAAATGAAATATTAGTCTTACAATTTGTTAAGGCATGGTTGAATAAATGATTCTCTATGAAGGACTTGGGAAATGTAGTATATATTCTTGGGATCATGATCCATCGTGATAGATCAAAGAGGTTGTTTGGTCTAATTCAAAGTATATACATTGACAAGATACTAAAGAGATTCGGTATGGAACAATCCAAGAGGATATTGTTTCCAACATCACATGTCATTCATCTTTCCAAAAAATTGTGTCCTCAAACACGTGAGGAAAGAAACAGAATGATAAGGATTCCATACACATCAGTGATTCTTTCAGTCATGTATGTTATGTTATATACTAGGATAGATGCCACCTATGCATTAAGTGCGGTAGGAAAATATCAAGCTGATCCAGGTGACCTCATTGGATGGCAGTCAAGACTATCTTTAAGTATCTGAGTAATACTAAGGATATGTTCCTGGTTTATGGAGGAGATGAGGAAGTATTCATCATAGGATGTGCAGATGATAGTTTCCAAACAGATCAAGATGACATGAATTCACAAACGGGATACATATCCATTTTGAATGGAGGTGTTCTGAGCTGGAAGATCTCAATGAAGGTTGTGGTTGCAGATTCTATAGTAGAGTCTGAGTATATTGCGGCTTCTGAGGTAGCTAAAGAATTGGTATGGATGCACAACTTCATCTAAGAGCTTGATGTGGTATCTAGCGGTAAATATCCTATCACACTCTATTGTGATAATACTATAACGGTGGATCTTGTAAAAGAGTTGAGGTCACATCAGCAGATGAAGCACATACTTCAGAAGTATCATCTCTTGAGGGATTTTTCTCAAAGAGGTGAAGTTGTACCGAGTGAGAAGTATTTCCACAGAAGAAAACGTGGTGGACCCCTTGACTAAATCCTTGATCTGACAGAAACAATACTATCATGTGAGGTCTAGAATACTGAAGTTCGTAGGTTGTTGGATCTAGTCCTAGTGGGAGTTTGTTGGAGTTGGTGTCCTAGGACCAACAGTTGGTGCTTTTTTTCTTTGATTACATGTATATTCGATGTATTGAATATTAATAAAAAATTATTATTACATATTGTTTATTGCTTTATATGACTCTAATGTAATAATGTCATAGAGTATACATCGCATTGATAAGGTCATAACAGTTCCCCGCTATGATGAGAACCTTGATGAGTTATGATGATATTCTCAAAATGTTTTGTGGTTGGATAATGTACTGTGATGGGATACAAAGTATATAGATTGTTAGGTGCGATTACTCATAAGCAGATGAGACTTCTTCTCATGAAGTTCACACTTGGTAATCTCCAAGACGGGAGATTATGATAATAGACACTACTATAGAAATTCCCTTTAACCGCATGCAAAAAGTCTTTTAACGTCACTAAAAAGCATTGTTAATCTCGACATTATTAAAGGGGGTCCCCTTTATCAACTCTAGTTTAGCGATGATAAAGGTCACCCTTTATTAGTGTTATTTCTAGCGCTGATAAAGGTCCCACTTTATTAGTGCTAGAAATAGCACTGATAAAGGCCTCATCTGCTGCATTGTGTTGTTTGTATAACAACACACTGCGGCAACCTCTTGTACACAAAAACAGCACACTTCAGCCTCTTGTACACAAAATATATAATTTAATTAAAATAAATTTTAGATCATGGATACAAAAAAACACTACTATATACATTTCAAAAAATATTTTGTATAATTACATTTATAATTACTATCTACAAACAATTTATCATTTCTTTTTTAGCACACATAAAGATAACCAACTGCAACATGAGGGCCCGATCTGTCCGTACCGCAAATGCTGGAGATGGTATATGCAGTAAGGATGATGAGGAAAAGGAGTTACTGGAGAGACAATCCCCTGAAATGCTTAAGTCTACTGCAATAAATAATCTGGCTACTTTTGAAGCTGTGAATGACGAATCTGCAAAGTTGTGAAAAGGGGGTTCAACCTTTGGAATGCCTACTTTGGGCAATGGTGTTCATGTCTCTTCTAATTCTACTGAGCAGTTCAGGAATGCTTCTATTAATGTAAATGCAGGGAATGAAGTCTTTCAAGGTGGAGAAGTCAAGAAAGATGTAGAATTGTCTACAATACTTCATGTTGAGTGCTTTGAGAAGATGTGCAGGTCTGATATTGTTACTAATGAAGGACAAAGTACAAAGGTGAACAGTTCGGACAGAATTCTCCTAGATGACCAAACACCAATGGTGGAGGAACATATAGATGAGTAAGACACCAGAGAGATTAACGCACAACATATTATTGATGAATGCTTCATGTATAAACAAATGGTAAGAACCAGCAAAGGTAAGTGAACATAAATCTCCATTTCTCCGATTGAAGCTAAAGAGAAGAGGAAAACTCAAGACAATGTATCTATGGAAAGTGAAGGATTTCAAATGATTACTCATAGGAAAACTGACCTTCAATCTAAGCTAGTTAAGGCTTCTGATCATCAGCCAATAGAAGCGATAAAAAGTTTTGGGGTGCTTGATTCTCTCAATGAGGAGTCAAGACAGGCTTATTCTGCTGGCATAATTGTTGATGAGAAAGAACCTGAAGGCATGTGGCATCAAAAATCTTAGAGATAAGATAGGCATCCAAAAAGTCATTGTCGAGAATGTGGTCGAGATGACTGGGCTGCGGAATGGGGGCGTGGATGAGGTATATGTCAACAAGATCTTTTCACAAGGAAGCTGAGACTAAGCTCACTCCAGAGTAGTTAAAGATCAGGGAGAAGTATGTTGTGATCTTAAATCAGAAAAACTCAAACTCGGAGTGGGATACTACTAATGAGGATGATAGATTTGATAGCAATTACGGGAATGATCCTGATTCTCTTAATTTGTAGTTTCTTTTGGATGCATACATGCCTTGTTTGACCTCATTCATTCACCTCTGCTTTTTTCCCTTTTCTTTTGCTTTTAATAAATGGTCAAGAGTTTAGGTTTCTGGCTAGACCTACTTCGCGTGTGTGTGTGTATGTTTATAATAATTATAATTATAAATAAATATGTTTATAAATATTTGTATATAATTATAAATATATATTTATAAACTTATAATAAATGTATTTATTGTGATTTTATAATTATTTAAATATATATATATATATATATTTAGGTATAATAATAATTATAAATAAATACATTTAAAAGGTATTTAAATATAATTAAAATTTTATAATTATAAATATAATAAATATATTTACCATTTAAACATATTAATTGTAATTTTATAAATATTTAGGAGAACATAATAAGTTCATGAGTATTAACATAAATGAATCATATAGGTGGCAATTTATAAATGAACATTCATAATGATGAATACATATATAACATATGCATGTGCGTCGTCATAATATAGGTAATCTTAACATTTGGAACATAACTCACAATCACGTAGACAAATAAATTTGATGATCATATAGCGTCAATTATACTCACACATCAATGTATTAAATGTATTTATTATTTAAAAAAAATTATAATTTTATAATTATTTAAATATATATCTATCTATTTATAATCTTATAAATACTTTTTTTAAAACATTATATATATAAATATATTTGAATAATTAAAAAATATATATTATAATATATCAAATTTATATTAATTATAAACATGCGTTTTTTAATTAATGTATATAAATCAATATTTTTTATCAGTGCTAAAAAAAGTGATGATAAAGGATAAACCTTTATCAGCGCTTTTAGCTAGTGTTGATAAAAGTGAGGCTTTTATCAACATTTTTTTCTTAGCACTGATAAATGTCGGCGCATCATTTGCCCAAATATGTGGTAGTGAGACTCATCAGTAGGAATTTTGCATGTTTTGGTGTCATCGAATATTCCTATCTACGAGTGTGTGTTATGGTCCGTAGACTTTAAGATTATTATTAATGCATGTTACAACTCGTGTACTTAGATGTATTTCGTAAACCATGACAATAACAGTTCATGGCGAAGTTGGATACGTTGGGTGTGTCATGAGTGACATGAAGGATTTGTCCATTTCATTTTTATGGAAGATGATATCTCGATCCTTTGATTGGAATAGAACCGTTGCATTAAATTTCACGATCATGGTGTAACAACGTGTTTATTTCAGATAGTCAAAGAAAGACATATCGGGCATATAGGTTGGTGACACGGATGTGATAACCTGCTTGATGAGATATTGTGACAATGAGATTATATTACACAGTGAGCGTTTGTATGTGGTTGTTGACGTTGCGACATTAAGTTCTATCTCTTGGGTGTCTCTCTCTTGGTTCTTGTTCTTTGTTTCTGTTGTGTAAGTTTTGGAAGATAACTTCAGATAGGGAGGTTCGAGACCCAACAAATAAATCCTTGCATTTTATAAAAAAAACAAAATAAAGTTTTTATTAACCAAAATGTTTCGTTATTTTTTATTTGGTTTTTGATTAATTATTCGATTAACATCTCATATATCCACCCCTACTGCTAATAAAAAACAACCCAATTCTACGACAAGGGAGAGTGGAATCTCGGGAAAATGACGATTTAGGACCAAAATAGACATTTAATTCTAGTTTGGGATCAAAAATTAGAAAATGACAATGGATAACTAAAAAAATTATGAATTTTCAAAGGAAATGATATTCTACTTTGATCTAAGAAGAAAGTAGACCTTGAGTAGAATTAAGTGCATCTTTTGATCCTTAATGTTATTGGACTGTTGAAACTCACTCATGGGTTTTATGAATATATCTATGTGTGTGTATGTATGTAATTTTAATGCAAAATTATGTATATTTTAATTAAAATCGTTAGATTTCACCGACCGGTTCTGATAAGAGCCGGAAACAGAGTTAAAAAGAAAGTGAACTGCAATTATCATTGGGCGGTTTAAACCCGGCCATGTATTTGAGGAAAAAATGAAAATATAAAAATGCCCCAAGAAATGCTACAGCTGGCGTCACTCTCCCTATATATATACACCCACGGAGCAGGTTCTAGCTTCGTCCCCTCCACTCCCCACCCTCTCACATTCATTTCTTCGATCGTTCTTCATACGTCTGACCATGCGAGAGCTGTCGCCGGAGCCGCTAAGCGACGTCGTGCAGGAGAAGAAGAACGAAGAGGAGCTCCAGTTCATCGAGGTCGTCACCGCGAATGCCGGCGAGGTTCAGCTTCAGGTTCTCCGGGAAATCCTCTCCCGGAGCGCCGACGCTGAGTACCCCCGCAGGCATGGGCTGGACGGCCGAACGGCCGACCGGGACGCCTTCAAGAAGGCCATGCCGGTGGTGACCTACGAGGATATCAAGGCCGACATCGACCGCATCGCCGCCGGCGATCGCTCCCCCATCCTCTGCACCGAACCCATCTCCGAGTTCCTCACCAGGTAAAACCGGCCGCCATTGGTAAATATATATGAATAATGGGTCTAGCTGGAATCCAGTAGGGTTCCTCGGCCAAACACTGAATCCGTCCCCCACGCGCAGCTCAGGAACTTCCGGCGGGGAGAGGAAACTGATGCCCGCCACAGAAGAAGACCTCGCGCGGCGGAGCCGGCTGTACCGCCTCCTGATGCCGGTGTTGAGCCGCTTCCTGCCCGGCCTCCACCGCGGCAAGGGCATGTACTTCCTCTTCGCCAAATCGGAGTCCGCCACCGCCGGCGGCCTCCCCGCCCGCACCGTCCTCACCAGCTACTACCGGAGCCGCCACTTCCGGGCCCGCTCCGACAACTCCTACACCGACTACACCAGCCCCACCGCCGCAATCCTCTGCCTCGACCCCTTCCAGAGCACCTACTCCCAGCTCCTCTGCGGCCTCTCCATGCGCGCCCACGTCCTCCGCGTCGGCGCCGTCTTCGCCTCCGGCTTCCTCCGCACCGTACGCTTCCTCCAGCAGCACTGGCGGTCGATCTGCGGCGACATCCGCGCCGGAGTCATGAGCTCGATGGTCACCGACCCCGCCGTCCGCGCGGCGGTCGCCGAAATCCTCCGCCCCGACCCGAACCTCGCGGAGGCGGTGGAGGCCGAGTGCGGCAAGGAGTCCTGGGAGGGGATCGTACGGCGGCTGTGGCCGAACGCCAAATACGTGGAGGTGGTGGTGACGGGGGCGATGTCGCAGTACGTTCCGGCGCTGGAGCACTACGGCGGCGGCCTGCCGCTGATCTCCACCATGTACGCCTCGTCGGAGTGCTACTTCGGGGTGAACCTGGCGCCGCTGTGCGCCCCTGGAGAAGTGGCCTACACGCTCATCCCCACCATGGCTTACTTCGAGTTCCTCCCGGTGAGCCCGCGGAACGGGCTGGGGCCGGAGGAGGAGCTGGTCGACCTCGTCGACGTCACGCTCGGGCAGCAATATGAACTCGTCATCACCACTTACACAGGTATCTATCTGTAAATTCGATTCGATCCCACGAAATGAAGCTTTTAGGCTTTAGCTAAGGCCATGCATGGTGCAGGGTTATATCGTTATCGGGTGGGGGACATACTCCGGGTGGCCGGATTCAAGAACAGGGCGCCCCAGTTCAACTTCGTGCGGCGGAGCAATGTGGCGCTCAGCATCGACGCCGACAAGACGGACGAGGTGGAGCTGCAGCGGGCGGTGGAGATCGCGGCGGCGGCCTATCTCCGGCCGCTCGGCGCCCGGCTGGCGGAGTATACCAGCTACGCCGACGCGTCCACCATCCCCGGCCACTACGTGCTGTACTGGGAGATAGCGGGCAGCGGCGGGTCCGCCTCGGGTGCGGTCCCGGGATGGGCATTGGAGGAGTGCTGCGTGGCGGTTGAGGAGGCACTGAACAGCGTGTACCGGCAGTGCCGGGCGGCGGAGGGGTCGGTGGGGCCGCTGGAGGTGAGGGTGGTGGAGGGGGGGACGTTCGATGCGGTGATGGACTACGCCCTGGCCCATCTGGGCGCATCCATGAACCAGTACAAGACGCCACGGTGCGTGAAGCGGGGACCGCTCCTGGACCTCCTGGATTCCAGGGTCGTGTCCAGCCACTCGAGCCACAGGTGTCCCACCTGGGATCGACCACTGTTCGTCAAGTGAACTTGTCAGAAGGAACACCGCTCATCGGATGCTTTTCCACGTCATGAATAGTTTTTTAATACTAAAATAATCCTGACCATCAATATCAGGGTTTTTATTACGAAAGGGAAATAATTGATAATTCCACTACGGCGGATAATCCGCCCGTTTTTTCAATATATATATATTTAAAGGTTGGTTGAAGGTCTTGACTCAATGAGCCGGATACCCTACACTAAGCCTACCATTGTAACGGTGGAATTTTTTTATGAAAATGGAAAAGGAAACGGATTTCCAAATTGTGTTTGATAAAGCTAGGAAAGCGGAGGCAATTGATGCGATTAAAAAAATGAATTAAAAAAAAAAACAAATCAAACATATACACCCTCTCACATAGTAATGCTGGATGGGCAGGGCGGGGCGTGCTCCACATGGGTTTGGCCCCATCCGAGTTTGTCCACGAAAGCCCATATACAATAAAAAAAAAAATTCTAATTCATCCAGGCTCGCATTAGTCTACGGGCTTGCCCATATTTTTAATAAATATCTTACTTATAATCATTTAAAAATAGTATTTTTTTTTTTGGGAATGACAATGGGGGACCAAAAGTCCCCCCTAATACGGAAGAGGGATCATCCCTAGTTTTGTGAACAGTGAAAATCACTGTTTACAGAACTACGGGTCCTCCTTTGGTATTAGGGGGGACTTTTGTCACCCCAGTGCCATTCCCCCATTTTTTTTACTCTGGATGTTAGTTTATGTGGTGAATCAGTTTTTGATGGGTTGATGGTGGCATGCGACGACACCAATGTGATGATGAACTGTTGTGATGCAAAGTAGACGAATAATCAATGAGCAGTTATGAACGATGATATTGGTTGCGTGGTGATGCGAACGACTGGACTTATGAATGAACGACTCTCCAAGTAGTGTCTTCTCATGGGATTCTTTTTCTATTTTCTTAATAACAAAACAAAACAAAACAACAACAACAACAACAACAACAATAATAATAATAATAATAATAATAATAATAGTAATAATAATAATAATAATAATAATAATAATAATAAATTGACTCAAAAAATATTATGATCATAATAACTCTTTTAGAATTGAAACTAGAGAGATGAGCTTCATTTTTCAAAAGGTGGAATGACACAACATGTGAATATGGTTAATAATTAATATATAATTATTATATTATCATATTAAAACAATAAATACAGATCTATTTAAAATTCACATGTCAATGAATGGTGATTTAGTATGACTATTATGGTGAGAAATCATATGACATGGTTTAATCATGTTTTTTTATTAAAAAACTAAAATGGTAAACAATCATATATTGTAAAAATAATATATATATTTTTAAACCAGGTATGCTGGTAAGCCTGCACCCTCACGGGCTCAACCCACGTTGGCCCGCACCCACGCACGCTCAACTCACACCGGCCCACTCTCTTAACAGTCAAAATTTTTAGTCTCATCCCACCCCGCCTTGCATCCACTCCACATCCGCAAAGCCCGCAGGTTGCGGGCCTGTTTTGCATTACTAGTCTTGCATTTATTCGGTACTGTGTTGCCCCCATCGCTGCAAATTGGGATGGGGGTCGTCCGCAATTGATTGCAATTCGCAAGGTCGGAGGAGGGCATGGGCACAGGAGGTCGACGACGTGGTCTCAACATTATAAATTGTGTTCACAAGCGTTAAAAAAAGCACTCGCCTTTAAAAACCAACAGATTTTATTATAGCTAAAAGTAATGTTGATAAATAGAACTTTTATCGGTGTTAAAAATGATACTGATAAAAGCCAACCTACAACAATGTGGTGACAAAATTACTCCACATTGCAACAACAAATATAGAATTTATTTTCAATTAAATTTACATCACAATTTAACAACAAAACACTATACTTTGATTACAAATATTTCAAACGTTATTATGTACAATTACATTAGTATGTACAATTTATCACAAACATCAACAAATACAAAAACACTGTTTTCGTTGTCTTTGGACTCCCTCTCAAAAGAGTTTGATCATGCTACCAGTTTCCGAACAAACCACCCCGACTTGAACGAAAGAGTGTACCTATATTAAAAAACTATTTTTATGTCAATAATACTGTAAAAAAACAAATCAAACATAGATATGATACAGAGCATTAATAAAATGTCACTTTTAAACTCAAAACATACATTTCAAGTCATACCGAGCACACTGTGCGTCAGATTAGCGTATAGTTGATTCATAAACATTACAAATGATTTATGGATCATTGTTCTAAAATATTAAGGCAATTCAAGCGCATTTGTTCGGTTTTGAATATGTGATGCGTATTTTGAACTAAAATATCAGTTTTAAAGGAAAACATGCACTTTGAGTCAACCAGTTACACCGTGTGTCTAATTGAGTTACGGTTCATTCATACACATCACAAACGATTTATGGACTGTTGTCCTAAACTATCAGGTCAATTCGAATGTGTTTGCTTGGTTTTCAGTGAGTGACACGTTGTTAACTAAAATGTCATTTTTAAATTGAAAACACGCACTTTGAGTTATACTAGTTACACCGTGTATCAGATTGGCGTGTGACTGATTCCTACACATCATAAATGAATTATTAACCGTTTTTCTAAAGTATCAAGACCATACAAGTGTATTTGCTCAATTTTCAGTGAGCAATATGTGTTTTTAACTAAAATGTCACTTTTAAAATGAAAGCATACATTTTAAGTCATACCAGCCACACTGTGTATCAGATTGAGGTGTGATTGTTTCCTACATGTTACAGGTGACTTATGGATCGTTTTCCTAACATATCAAGACAATTTGAATGCGTTTTCTCAGTTTAGAGTATGTGATGCGTGTTTTGAACTAAAATGTCAATTTTAAAGAAAAACATACACTTTGAGTCATATTGGTCACACCGTAAGTTAGATTGATGTGTGGCTGATTTCAACACATCATAAATGATTTATGGTTTACTGCCTTAAAATATCAAGACAACCCGTGTGTGTTTTCATGGTTTTTAGTGAGTGACACATGTTTGTAACTAAAATATCATTTTTAAACTGAAAACTCGCACTTTGAGTTATATCGGTCACACCGTATATCAGATTGATGCATGACTGATTCCTACACTTTGAAAATTATTTATGAATCATTTTCCTAAAGTATCAAGACCACACAAGTGCATTTTCTTAGTTTTCAGTGAGTGACATGTATTTAACTAAAATGTCACTTTTAACCTAAAAACAATCATTTCAAGTCATACTGGTCACACCGTGTATCAAATTTAAGGTGCGACTAAATCCTACACACCACAAATGACTTATGGATCTTTTTCCTAAAACATAAAAACAATATGAATGATTTTTATCTATTTTGAGTACGTGAAGCATGTTTTGAACTAAAATGTCAATTTTAAATAAAAACATACACTTTGAGTCATACTGGTTACACCGTATATTGAATTGATAGAGGATGATTCCTATACATTGAAAATGGTTTACAAATAACTATATTAAAATAGAAAGACAATTCGAATGTGTTTTCTTGCTTTTCAATTAGTGGCTCACATTTTTAACTAAAATGTCATTTTTAAACTAAAAACACGCACTCTGAGTTATACTGGTCACACCGTGTATCAGATTGATGTGTGAATAATTCCTACACATCAAAAATGATTTATGGATCATTTTTCTAAAATATCAAGAAAATTAAAGTGTTTTTAATTGGTTTTCAGTGAGTGAAAAGTTTTTAACTAAAATGTAATTTTTAAACTAAAAACACTCACTTTGAGTTATATCGGTCATACCATGTATCAGATTGACATGTTGTCGATTCCTACACATCACAAATGAATTATGGATCATTTTTATAAAATATCAAGACCATATGAATGCGTTTTCTTGATTTTCAGTGAGTGACACCGTTTTAACTAAAATTTTACTTTTAAACTAAAACCACACATTTTGAGTCATACTAGTTACACCATGTATCAGATTGTGGTGCGGTAGATTAATACACATCGCATATGTCTTATGGATCATTATCTTAAAGTATCAAAAATAATATAAATACTTTTTCTTGGTTTTGAGTATGTCATGCTTCTTTTGAACTAAAATGCCAATTTTAAATAAAAAAAACGCGGAGCCTGAGCCTCGGAGCGGCGGCTTCTTCCCCCTCCTCGCGCAGCTAGGGTTTCTCCGCCCAGTCTTCCCCTCCCCTCCTCCGGCACGGGCCGGCTTCATCGCTGGATGCCTCGCTTTGGCGTGGCGTCGATCAGTGTTGGATCTGGTTGGATCGGCTTCGGTTTTGGTCCGATGACGACTGCTTCGAGCCCTTCAGCTTCGGGATCTCGCTTTGGCTTTGGTATGTTTGACACCAGATCTGTTTTTCTTGTGGCTTCGAGTTTTCAGATCTGCGTCGACGTGCAACGACCTCCGTGTTCCTGGCTTCGGGGTTTCGGTTCGGTGTCGAGTTCGCTCCGCTTGCCTTTGGTTTCTCCCCGCGACCTTGGGCGCCTCATGTCGACTGGCATGGTGTCGGCTGCGGAGTGTCTTCGGCTTTGGGATCTCACCGCGGCTTCAGAGTGCTCTTCGATTCCGGTGTGCTCACCGTCGGCCTCGATGGTTGTTGGTCTGTTGCGGCTTCTGGCATCGGCTCCGGTGTGCGCAACATCTGCCACGATGACCTTCCGGCTCCGATTCTTCTGCTTGGCTTCATCCCGTCTTGTCGTCGGCCTGACGTGCACCGGTGTGTTCGAGGTCGGATCCAGGGGCTTGGAGGGAGGGGGGCCTTGTGTTCTGGTTTTATTGAGTTGATTTGGTTTGGTGAGCTGTTTGGTTTGTTGAAATGGTTTGATTTGATCTGCTTGGGTTAGAATTTGATGCTAATGTTGGTGTTGGTGAGGCTGGTGCGACTGGCTGTGATTTTGCAGAGTTGGGGTGTGGCGTCAGCACTGCTTGGACTTCCTTGATCTAGATTCTTCATTGCCTTTTGTGGATGTGTTCTTGGACCATCTCACGTCGTTGGAAGGTTTGGGTGAACTCTGATCGGAGTTTACCACCGGGTTGGTGGTTTTGGGGCTGATGCCGATGGTCGCATCGGCGGCATTCAAGGAGTCCAGTTCGGAGGTTTGTTCAAGCTCTTCTGATGTTCATGCACCCAGGTCCTTGATTTGAATGATTGTACGGATTGTTTTTTGGTTTGTGGAATGAGTTGATCTGCTTTCTGATGTTTGAACGTTGTAAGTCGTGAAGTCATGTAGGGTTTTCCACTTTTCCTCAAAAGTGTTTGTTGGTTTCTCACTTTTTCCTCAAAAGTGTTTGGATAATAAAAAATGAATTTTCAGTCAAATAAAACCACGCATTTTGAGTTATACTGGCCACACTGTATGTTTTATTGATGCATGGTTGATTTATACACATCAAAAATGGATTATGTATCATTTTCCTAATGTTTCAAGATAATCTGAGTGTATTTTCTTGGGTTTTAGTGAGTGACATATGTTTTTAACTAGGAATTGATTTTAAACTAAAAACACACACTTTGAGTCATATTGGTCAAACTGTGTATTGAATTAATATGTGGATGATTGCTAGTCATAAAAAATGTCTTATGGACCTTTTCCCTAAAATATGAAGATAATCCAAGTGTGTTTGCTTGATTTTCAATGAGTGACACACTTTTAACTAAAATTTCTATTTAAAATGAAAACACGCACTTTGAGTCATACTGGGCACACCGCGTATCAGATTAACGTTCAGCTGTTTGTAACACATCATAAATGACTTATGAATTATTTTATTAATGTATCATAATGATCCAAGGAATTTTTCTCAATTTTGAGTATGTGAAGTGACTATAATGTCAATTTTAAATAAAAACACACACTTTTAGTTATACTGACCACACCACATATCAGATTGATGTGGATTTGATTCCTATATATTAAAAATAACTTATGAATGATTGTCCTAAATTATCAAAACAATTCAAGTGTGTTTTATTGGTTTTAAGTAAGTGACACATGTTTTGAACTAAAATGTTATTTTTAAATTGAAAACACACACTTTGAGTCATATCGAGCACACAGTGTGTCGGATTGATGTGAAGATGATTCCTATAAATCCAAAATGAGTTATAGATAATTTTCCTAAAGCATAAAGCATGAATATGACCAGAATATGTTTTCTTGGTTTTGATTATGTGTTGCATGTTTTGAGTTAAAATATCAATTTTAAATCAAAACACACACTTTCAATCATACCAGGAACACAATGTATCAGATTAATGTGTGACTAATTTTTACACATAAAAAATGACTTATGGATCATTAGCATAAAATATTAGAAAAATATAAGCATGTTTTCTCAGTTTTGATTATGCGACACATGTTTTAAACTAAATGGTCAATTTTAAACTGAAAACATGCACTTTGAGTTATGCCGGGCACACTATGTCAGATTAATGTGTGGTCAATTCCTAATGTAACAAATGACTTATGGATAATTTTCATAAAATATCATGAAAATATGAGTGTTTTTTTTTCTATTTTTAGTTAGTGACACATGTTTTAAACTGAAAACGCGCACTTTGAGTCATATCGGAAACACCGTGTGTTTGATTAACACGAGGTTCATTACTATATGTCACAAATGACATATGAATTATTTTTATTATGTATCAAGACTACCTGAGTGCGTTTTCTTGATTTTTAGTGAGTGACACATGTTTTGAACTAAAATGTTACTTTTAAACTAAAAACACACACTTCGAGTCATATCGGGCACACAGTGTAACATACCAGACCTGGTTCACTCTCAAGTAACCGAACCTGATTAGTCGCATGGTATCAAGCACGCCTCCTTGTATGCCAGAGGTTATAGACTAGCAACAAGGGTCCAAGGTGGTATAATGGGGTGACTATACCCACATAATCAGAGTAACACAATAGTATAATAAATGAATATATAGTGGAAGCATAATAATGAAAAATAGAGAGATGAAAGTGAATCATCTAGATAGTAATAATAAACAATCCAAGGTGGCGTTATATAAAAATGATGAGCATGTCATGGAGATATACAAAAGACTAGCATATATGACAGTAGACATACAATACATACACGTATATCAAAAAGAAAAAAAGACCAAAAATACTATCCAATAGCATCACAATCCAAGGCTCAGTCCCACACTCCCAAGATCCCATTCTATAATCAATCAAGCTTCCAAGACCGTGTGCTTTCCCTTATCCCTACCTGCATCCATGAATTCTGTCTGGGTACCAAACAACGACCCAAATAGGGTGTGAGATATACTCAGTAGTCTACCACCAATGGTGTCTATACAAATCTAGTATGTGAATATAAAAATATAAGTGTGAATATATAAATATAGGTGGTGGAATAACATGCAGGAAATAACAACCACATTGGGCTCAAACTTCTCATGGGATACCCGACTGACCATACCTACTTCGGATCATACCAGTAATGTCTAAATAAGGAACTTGCAATGGGTTAGGATCTAGAATGATCTAACTTCAGTAACCAAATATAATTAACATGTATAAGTGAGACCCAATGTGTAACCAAGGAATCCAAGCAATAATGATAGTAATGCAAGATCCAGGATGAACCAAGGAATCCTTGACCTTAAAAGGTCGATCCGGATCACAACACATAAACCATGTAGCCAAGCTAAGGGTTCTAAGTGTAATCTAAGGGGTACACCTAAGGAATTACACTGGAAAAGTGTCTAACCATGTGCATAGTAAATCATGGGATAAGCATGACTGGGGAACAAGGGAAGAATCCAAGGCACCTCCTATCTTAAGACATCAACTGAATCTAAGTAGTACATCTGAGGCATTTTAATATCTGGGAAAATTAGTCAAGTGAATCATCAGTACTATGACGAGGCATTCACATATAAATAATACATTTACCATATTCCAAGGTGGGTATATCCCTTGGATGAGAGGACCAATTTGGGGTATGCCTAACACCGAGAGGGGGTGAATCAGTGTTGGGGACTTTTTAAACCAATTTCAACTTTTTATCCCCGTACATCTTGACCAATTAGGATCTTGATTCTCTTATTCTCTTTTAACTTTTTCATGAAATAATATGAAATCAGTAAAAATATGCATGCGATATCTTTACAAGGTTAACCAATCAATAAGAGAAGCTACGTCCTTGTCGTGTATGACAATGACCAGTGCACTGATTCTCCATTATAATGTAGTAACCTTTATACTGGGTTGACTAGGAAAACAATCCTTTAGTCAGTGTGGCTCCCTACACTTGGAGGAGGGAAGGAAATAACCATTTCCCAGTGTTTCTCCCTACACTCAGAGGGGGGAAGGGAAATAATCCTCTTTCAACTTGCAACGAGTAGGATATACCCTTACACTCGCTGGTTCTTTATACTACCAGTGTAGACAGTCTCTTGCAGCCTCTAGCTGGTTCTTTATACAGCCTTTGAAGACAGTCTTATCTCTGTTAAAAGAGTTTGAAACACCAAAATAATCTTCCACCTGTTGAGACCTGTTGGATGCTACAATGCTACTTTGATCTTCCACAACCTTATTCTTCTCCTTGTTACTTATTTAGCAGCATGCAAGTAACCAACCTCTTCTTTCTCTATAGCAAAACTGTAAGCTGCACACTCTTCTTTTTCTTCTACTTCTTATTCTGCTTCTTCAATGCAAAACCAGCTACACTGAAACCTTCTCTTCTTCATACTTTCTCTTTCAATGAAAAACCAACTTCACCGAACTCTTCTTCTTATTCTTGCTAGAATCAAAAGTTCTCTTTGTGATTGTTAAATCAATGAAGTATAGTTTAACTTAGCATCATCACAATTGACTAGAAGCTAGTAAGAACTTCTAGCACAACTCACATCTTGTGCGCCAATCCCTACTTGCGCACCACCCTACTTGCGTGCCTCCCTGCTTTTACACCACCAACGACTTGTGCGCCACAATTGTGAACAACTCACAACTTGTGCACCACTTCAGGCTTAGAAAAAACACACTTGTTGCACACAACTACCTACTTAAACACCTCTTACAACTTACACACCACTTCTACTTGCACACCACTCTGCTTGCACGCCTTCCTACTTGTGCACCTTATAAATAACCCTCGATTTGCATGCCACTTCAACTTGCACTCCACTTTCTACTACTTGCGTGATCAGAGCTCAAATTTTCTATTAAGTGTTGAGATTCCAAAAATGAGAAGGGTATCCATCTATTTATAGGCATTTTGGTGACCTTGCGTGCGAGACATGAAACTCACCTTGTACACTTTTCCATAACTTGCACACCACTTCATCACTTGTGCACTACTTCATCACTTGCGCGCCGCTTCATCACTTGTGCACTGCACCATCACTTGCGCACCACTTTCTTTCCTTTGTCATATTTTGATGTGATGATATTAAAATACGACTTCCGTGCAACATACACTTGCACGCTGCTTATACTTGCATGCCCCTTTTTGACCTACGCACCACTTTTGACTTGCATGCCACTTTCTTGCCTTTATAATATTTTGATGTGATGATTCTGAAATATGACTTCAGCGCAACATACACTTGTGCGCCACACTTTCGTGCCATTTATACTTTCGTGCCACTTTCTCTCCTTTTCCAAAAACACTTATTTACCCCTATCCTTCCTAAATATTTCACCACAAGTTCTCCAAACTTATGATATTTTTGAAATACAAATTAGCAAAGCATCATCATAGTTTTGGTCATTCTCATAGTTCCAAGCCCACACACTACTTCATGTCTTCTCTTCATCTTCAAAAATCATCCTTCTTTCTTCTTATACTCTTTGGAATATGAATTCCAAAGTACTTCTTCATCCTCAATTCAAATCCTTAATTCCTTTTTGGAGTGCTAATTCCAAAGAACTATAATTATCTCTCTTTATCAAAAAGTGGAGGCTTGAGGCTAATTCAAACACCTTCAATGTTGTAGACAATGTATAACCTTTGATACATGTATTTGGAACTTTAAGAACAGTGCAACAATCGTCTGATTTCAAGGCAATGTGTAATGCATGACCATCTTAGAATTCCAAGCCCTTCCACACTCTCTCTTCTTCTTCAACCACCATTCTATACTTCATGCAAATCATATGATTATTTTCTTCAAGTATGCTCTTGCATGGTTCTCATGCAATTGTAAATAATCTCATGGTATTCTTCAAATCCCCATTCTTCTTCAATAATCCTTAGATGGATGATAATTCACCATTATTCATTGTTATAAATAATATGTCACCTTTGACATAAGTTCTTTGAACTTAGAATCAGTTCAACAATCATCTGAATTAAATTAATATTCTTGGAAAATTGTTCAAGTATGACATCCAATGCTATGATTCCATAACAATTCTCCAGGTAACCTCACTTCAACTAATCTCCATTAACTTTTTAGTCTTTCTTCATCTACTTATTCATTTTGACCAGTATTGACAACTGTTGACAACAAATACAATCATCATACATAAGGTGATTCCAACAATCTCCCCTTTGAATTTTGTTGTCAATACCTTAAAGTCTCCTCAAATGAATGTGTCAATGTCAAAATGAGAATCTTCTATCTCCCCTTTACTTCTTTCTCTCCCCCTTACTTGTCAAACTTTCATTTCACTTTCTCTCCCCCTTATTGAAAAGAAATACAAAGTTCATGGTAGAGAGGGTATTGGTCCTTACTTAAGAAGTGTGCCATCAATCATTTCACTCTAAGTCTACTTGAGAAAATCTCAATTTAGAAAATAAGAGGATTTGATTTAGACAACAAAGCTGTCCATTATCCACTGATCATGATACCTCATGAGATGAGATATCATACACTTGTCTTCAAGGGTTTTTCACTTTCATTCCAGGCCGAAGATATTGAATGTGATAGGAAATAATCAACCTGAAATTCCTACACTCACTTAAATAAATAGATCAAGAAAATTCAAGTGAAATTGGTAGGATAAGTGGCCTTGAGACACTTTCATTCTTCTTATGTCACTGATTGACTTAGTTACTCCCCCTTTGTAAAAATATCTTTATTTTGAGTAACCAATGATAAGAGATTAAGAAACGAAATACCTTTGCCAAGGACATGCTATTTAAGAAATTTCCAGAGTAATTGAATTTAATACCTATTGAAGTTGATACTGATTGAAATAATAACTCTGACAACTTCTTCATATGTCCCCCCTCAAGGGACCACTCCTCACCATCTTAATCAATGATGATCCCTCATCATATTAATATCTGAATATCAATTGACGAATCTTCCACAGATGAAAACTTCTTTAGCTTTGCTATCAATAGTTGATAGCAATCACTACTTCTCAGGTTCTATCCCTGAGAGCTTGCTTCAACTTCAATTCCTTGTATTATCAGAACAAATACAATACACATATGTTTAAGGGAATAAGGTGGATCCTCCTTGCTTCTTCAATGTGAGCAGGAAGGATGGGATGATTTTCTCAACCATGATGCTCAATTTTCTACACTCCTCACACTTGCACATATAATCTTCAATTCTGACTGTGGTTGTGTGGATCTCAATACTTCTTCCATTTTTTTGTGTGTGAATCTTCTTTCTTCAAGATCTTTCCAAGCATTAGGATCTCCTGGTGCAATTTTCATCCTTTTGATAAATTCTTCTTGGGATGGAATAAGTTCAATGTAATTTTTAGTAGTGTGACCAACCTTATTACACCTCACACACAAAACTTCCTGAACATGAGAGTTTCCTTTTGTTTTTAACCTCTTGTTCACATTTTCTTCATAATGTGGAATATTCTTATTACTTTTTGTACCAACCTTACCAGCTTTTGTGGTCTTCTATTCTTATTAGCTTTGAATAAATTCTGAGATAAGCAAGCACCATTCTTGTAACGACAAAAAATTTTATTAATAAAAATTCCTCTTGATCTAATTAAATGTCTTATTATGTAAAATGGTTATATAAAACATGAACTTACTTGGTTTTATGTTTTTGGATTTTAAAATATCGTTAAGAATTGTGACCATTGCTAATATAGCTATTGATTAGTGATCACATGATTAGTATAAATATAAGGTTTTAACAAATCCAATTTATCTAGACAAAGGAATCGATAGCCTCATCTAGTAGAATTGCTCCGTACGAAGACCATTTATTGGAGTTTGGAAATGAGGTGCTGTCATTTGGCTTCTCTCTCGACCAAGCCCAAGCTGAGTTTCAAAATGTTCAGCTCGGATGGAACTGCCTATGGGAGAAGTGGAAGTCAATAGAGATTACCACCCGAACGATGTTAATTGAGCCACCCTAAGAGTCGGTCACCATCGCACACCTTACCCTTCGGTCTTATGCGGGTATTATAAGGGGTAATGTAACAAGACCCTAGCACTATGATTATGTGCACTATTTTTGTATAGAATAAAGAATATAAATTCATTTTATTATTGTTACTTTGTAAATAGTTTTTAAAGAAAAAATAACATTTTTAGTTAATATTCAATTAAGAATTATATTTTGATGAATTAATGGATTTTTTAATTAAATAATATTTTAAAAAAATATTATTACTAAATTAATTTTTAAATATAAATGATCGTATAATTTTTATGAATACAATTGAAATTTTTATTATGGTTTGAAAGCTGTTTTTATCAAAACTCATGAATTTTTGATAAATGTGGTTTTTATTTTAAAAGTAAAAAAATCACATATTTAGAAAATTATTTAGATAAAATGAATAGTTTTTTTTGGAATCAAGATGTCGAAATTATCCAATGGTGAATTTTTCATAATTTTCCGAGATAGTCGAATTTTTGGGAAAAAATTAAATACCGTTTAATTATATAATGTGTTTTATGACATCATAACGACCCAATAGTGATTTAATAAAATACTATAAATGATATTTTAGGCCAATATTTGCTTTACCATTAAAATAATGTGATTTTAGGTTTGTTTGATTTATTTTACAAATCTTTATTGGACCCTCCAAGACTTGTAAAACATTTTAACTTTTTAAATTGATTTCCTTGAGAGTGTGACTCACCTCCACATAAGAAAGCCTAATATTTTAAGAAATTTGGACATTGGACTTATAAAATAATGTTTTCTACTCCCCTTTAGCAAAAACCATGGGCAAAAACCCTGGGTTGGTTTGTGGTTTTGATTAGTTTAATGTGTGGTGTCCAAAACCTAGATAATAAATAATTCCCTCTATTTTCCTATATAAACCCACCCAAGATCCCACTTAATATTCACTAAAAGCCTTTGGATATCAACCTACCTCTTCCATCCTCTATCTAGAATCCTCTCAAGGCACCCTAATCTCCCAATATTCCTCTCTTAATCCTCTCCCAATCCTTTGGGATCACACTTACAAGTAAGGGATTTCTTCCTTTCTCATTTTTGTCCAAATTTCTTTACATTGTTATGACCTTTTATTTTCAATTAAAAATGTTGGGGTATGATTTTTAACACCCCCATACTTCTCCTAATTTTGTTTTAATGATGATAGACCCCTTTCTCTCTCATTAATTCCTCCCATGTACACCCGTTACCATGCTGAAATTCCGTAAGGAATTTCTCTCTTCTCATTTACGTTCAAGAAATTATTTTGTATTATGAATCTAAATTCCATTAAATATGTTGGGACATGTATATATATGAAACCCTTACTGTCCATTTCATGTACATATGATGATACACCCATTTCACTCTCATCAACCATTTTTTATGAATTCTTATGTCACGCCATTATGATGCCGAAATTGAACCACAATTTTCCATGCCAAAGTCATTGTGTATTGAATACTATGCCCATTTCTCTATCAAGGGTATTCAACTTTATGAAAATTTACTTATTGATTATAGATTTTCATGTATGAATTCCAAATTCCTTTATCGTGGAATAAATGATGATATTTAATGAATCCATGTTATATGATCCATGTGGCACACTTATGCATGAAATGAAATGATTAAGAAGAGTGCGCCCTGATAGTGCTCCAATGCATTGGGTAAAGATTAGTATCATGATACTTTAAGTGAAATGAGGGTTTAATCATTATAATTCAAGTTCAATGAGGTTTTACTCATTCTCCACATGCAATGATCCTTGGATCATGCTAATATCATGTTAAATGTTGTTGCCACATTTCCATGTTATGAAAATCATGCTATATCATGCCTTTATGTTCATGTTTCTATTATGCTCCATTGATATGTCTATTGCCTAACATGTAATGTATTATTAATGTTATGACTTTTTTACTCCCTTACTGGGATTTATAGCTCACCCTTTTCTTATGCATGTCCTCAGGTTATCCCATGAAATGCTAAGTACGAAGGAATGTGTTTGGTCATGTAAAAGAAGTTTTCAACAAAGATGTGTATTTAATGTTTTAAGTTGTTTTTTAATATTTCTAAGTCCCAAAGATACTAGAACTATCGATCTTCTATGTTGTATCAAGTGAAGGTTTTATGTAGTAAATTATGTTTAAGTGTGAAACAAAGAGAAGGGTTGTTATAGTTGGTATCATAGGATATGTTTAGTTATTTTTGGAATTAGGATTAGAAAACCCTAGTGAAAGCCTTAGGTATAAGACTAAGTATAATAAAAACATCCCTAAATTTTGGTGATTATTGAGTAATTATTTTATCAAGAAAATACATCCCTGTCTGGATATGAGTAGGGAGATGTGGCTCTGGCACAAATGTATCTAGGGGTAAA
Source organism: Viscum album (assembly GCA_963277665.1). Taxonomy (NCBI): domain Eukaryota; kingdom Viridiplantae; phylum Streptophyta; class Magnoliopsida; order Santalales; family Viscaceae; genus Viscum; species Viscum album. The sequence goes on along the minus strand of OY728133.1, from coordinate 1,570,483,950 downwards.
ACCTGAAAACACCACTTTGAGATAGACTCAAACGAGAACTGGTGCATGAAAAAGGGATTTGATTCACTCTTGGTTACGACAAACCCAGGGGATATGCTTTGGTAAATTTATGAGCTTAGTATGAACCATTATTAAGGTAAAAAATTCCCCTAAAAATATATGTTGGGAAGTAGATCATGGATAACATAGATTGAAGCCTATAAGTTCACAAGTTAAGGAAATAAAAGTAATTTATAAGTCATACATTTTTTTCTTTGGATTACCCTTTATGTGTTACCCATAAATTTCCTTTTATTCTATCCAATGGCCGGTAATAGGAGGACTCGGGAAAACAACTGATGCGAAGATCAATGTGACGACTATTCTAATGAGATGCCCAATCTGATGGGAGAGGGAATCACAGACTTTGTCACAATACTCTCTCAGTTAACTCAGGTTTTGAATACAAACATGGGTTAATAGGAATTTTCAACCCCCCTAAGAAATAACAAGTCACAATTGAGAGCTTTATGAGACAAAGGACTCCTACTTTTAATGTATCATCCGATCCCTTAATAACCGAACAATGGATCAACTCCATTGAGAAGATCTTCTCCATACTTCAATGTTCTGAACAAGAGAAGGTACTCCTAGTTGCTTATCGTATGGAGGTTGAAGATGATTAATGATGGACATTGATCAAAAATACAAATCCTAAGGAGGATATTGAGGTGTTGGAATGGAAGGATTTCTGAAATTTTTTTTTCGATAAATATTTTCCTCACACCCTCTGACTTAATATGGAAAGGGTCTTCCTTTCCCTAAAAAAAGATGAATAATCCATCATAGCATATGAGGAAAACTTCAAAAGGCTTAAAATATATGCCTCTGGCTTTGTTGTTACCCCTGAATGCAAGGTTGACCACTTATTTGGTGGGCTAAAACCTAGCCTATGAAAAGCCCTAGCGATCTGTGACTTCGAGAGCTATGAGGAAATTGTACGATGTGCCCTCAAAGTCAAAATGGAGATTAGAAAATCTCAGGGGTATCATGGGTATAAGAAACGTTAGGTGGACTTCAATTCTGGAAGTCCGATGGGTAAATCCAACGGTGCTAATAAAATCCATCACCCCACTTTCCAAAGGTGTGGAAAGAAGAATCCCATAAATTACCTGAAGGGGATGAGGAAATGCTTTAGGTGTGAAAGAGAAGGGCACCTAGACATTAGCTACTGAAAATAAAAACCCGTAGCTGCGACAGAGGAGAGGAATGCTCTGTTTAACCCTCAACACGTTGTTCATTGCTTCAACTTTAAAGAACCCACACACTTTTCAAACCAGTTCCCTAAGCCAAGGGTTTTTGGAGGCAACCAAAAACCTCCAAGGTATCAAGGGTGAGATTTTTTTATCACTACCACTGAAGTGAACTCTAAAAAATTAGTAGAACAATCCCAAAACCACAAAAAATCATGGAAGTAAAGATTTCAGTGAGAATGAAAAATGGGACAATTATTGTATCCCATGAATATAACTCCTCCCTTTTCATAATTTGTAGATTAAACTTCCCAGTGAACCTCTTCATACTCCCTTTAGTAGAATTTGATGCAATTCATGGCATGGATTGGATTTCCTTATATAGAGCCAACATAAATTACTGTGATAGGGAAATCACTATTCATATGGAGAATTGACCCCCGATTCTATACAAGTGCAAGGAGGAGGATGAATCTTCCTTAGAACTATCATCTCAAGCGTGGATATTACTACCCTATGACATGAATATCTTGCTTAGATGATTGAGTCTAAGGAAGAAACCATCCTTGAAGACATGCCTATTGTGAGGAAATTTTCTGAAGTGTTTCCTGAGGAATTTCCTAGTTTTCCTCCTAGAAGAGATGTTGAATTATCAATTGATCTTATACCCGAGGCATTGCCAATATCCAAGAATCTGTATAGAATAGATGTTGTGTAGATTGAGGAGCTGAAGAAACCACTATAGGAGAATCTAGATAAAGGGTTTATATGACCAAGTGCTTCACCATGGGGTGCACCAGTCCTCTTTATCAAGAAGAAGGATGAGTCAATGTGCCTTTGAATTGATTATTGTGAGCTCAAAAAAATCATGATAAAGAACAAGTATCCTTTGCCACGAATTGATAACTTGTTCGATCAGTTATATGGAGCACAATACTTCTCCAAGGTGGATTTGCGGTCGGGATATTACCATGTAAGGGTAAAGAATGAGGATATCCCAAAGACTTCTTTTCGTTCAAGATATGAACACTATGAATTTATAGTAATGCCTTTTGGACTCACTAATGCTCCATCAATCTTCATGGAATTGATGAATAGAGTCTTTAGAGATTACCTTAAAATTTTTTTGGTAGTCTTTATAGACAATATTCTAATATACTCCAAAACTAAGGAGGAGCATGAGGAGCATCTAAGCACTGTACTAGAGACATTGGAAAAGGAGAATCTCTATGAAAAGTACAACAAGTGTGAGTTCTGGTTGATGGAGGTCTCATTCTTGGTTTATATCATCACAAGTAATGGGATATCTGTGTATCCCTCCAAGACATCTGCAATTGATGGATGACCGAGGCCAACATCAGTAATGGATATCCATAGCTTCTTGGGGTTAGCTAGATATTATCGCCGATTTGTGAGAAATTTCTCACGATTGTTAAACCCTATTACCAAGGTAACTTAGAAGGGAGTAAAGTTTTATTAGAGTGACAAATGTGAAGAGAGCTTCAAGGAGTTGAAAAGGAGGCTTGTCACTATGCCTGTTCTCACACTACCAACAAGTGGATAACTTTTTGCGTTATTTAATGATGCTTATAAGAAGGTCTTGGGCTGTGTGTTGATGGAAAATGAAAAAGTCATTGCCTATTCTTCAATGCAATTGAAAGTTCATGAGAAAAACTATCCAACACATGATCTGGAGTTGGCTGCAGTAATATTCACTTTGAAAATTTGGCCACATTACCTCTTTGGGGAGAAGTGTGAAATATATAAGGATCAAAAAAGCCTCAAGTATATATTCACACAAAAATAATTGAACATGTGCCAATGAATATGGTTAGAGCTGATCAAAAACTATGACTGTTCAATCCATTACCACCCTGGGAAAGAGAACAAGGTGAAAGATGATCTAAGTAGAAAAGACCCAATGATTCTATCATTGATGAGAATTGAAAAGGATCCAATCTTCTTATATTTGATGAAGAAGGACATGAGAATTATAAAAAATGGAACATCATCAATACTTTCACAAATGATTGCTCAACCATCTCATTTAGAAAGGTTAAAGGATTCTCAAAAGGATGATGTAGGAATTCATAAGAAAGTGGAAACTATCAGAAAAGGGAAATCCTCAAAGTGCAATGTTAATGAAGAGGGAATTGTGAGATTTAGGATAAGACTATGCGTTCCATCAAATATGGAGTTAAAGAATGAACTTTTAGATGATTCATGTAGTTAAAATTTCTCCGATCACTAAGGAAACACAATGATGTATCGAGATGTACGAGAGAATTATTGGTGGGATAACATGAAGAAAGAGATCACTGAGTATACATCAAAGTGCTTGATATGTCAGCAAGTGAAGAATGAGAGGCAGAAGTCTAAGGGGATGATGCAAATATTACCCATACTAGCATGAAAATGGGAGAAGATCACCATGAACTTTGTCACCAGACTTCTGAAGACATCCAAATGAAACAATTCTATCTGGGTTGTTGTGGATCGTCTTATAAATACTACACACTTCATTTCAATTTGAGAGGATTTCTCATTGGATCAACTAGGACAGATATATATCAGAGAAGCGGCATGGATGCATGGATTACCACTATCTATTGTATCCGATCGAGATCCAAGATTCACCTCTAAGTTTTGGAAGAGTCTTCAACATGCTCTGTATACTGATCTGAACTTCAGTATGGCTTATCATCCTCAAACTGATTGAAAATCTAAGCGGACTATCCAAACACTTGAGGACATGTTGAGATCATTCTCAATGGACTTCAAAGGAGGATGGGATCAACATATTCCTCTGGTTGAGTTCTCTTACAATAAAAATTTCCACTCAAGCATCCAAATGGATCCTTATGAAGCTCTGTATGGGAAGAGGTGCAGAACACTGACATGTTGGGATGAAGTTGGGGAGAGAAAACTCCTAGGTACAGAAATGGTCTAAGAAATGGTGGAGTAGGTTAAGACCATCCGATAACACATTAAAGAAGCTCAAAGTCTAAAAAATATCTATGTATATAATCATTTATGAGACCTAAAGTTTGATGTCGGAGACATGGTATTCCTCCGCATATCACCGTGGAAGAGAGTTATGAGATTTGGGAAGAAGGGAAAGCTTAGTCCAAGTAAATGATGTATTCCATGTATCACTCTTGAGGAAGTACATACCAAACCCATCACATGTACTCAATCCATATGTGATACCATTGGAGAATGACCTCTCCTATAAAGAGAAGCTGGTGAAGATCTTAGATCGCAGGGAAAAAGTTCTACGAAATAAGACAATGCCCCTTGTCAAGATGTTGTAGAGAAACCAAAAGTTTGAAGAAGAAACATGGGAATTAGAGGAAGTGATGAATCAAAATTACCCTCATATGTTTTAGTGTGGGAAAAGGAAATTTTGAGGGAGAAATTTCTTAAGGGGGGGGGGGGAATTGTAACGACCCAAACTTTTATTAATGGAAATTCCTCTTGATATAATTAAATGTCTTATTATGTAAAATGGTTATATAACATATGCACTTCCCTGGTTTTATGTTTTTGGATTTTAAAATACCATTAATAATTGTGACCGTTGATAATATAGTCGTTGAACAGTGATCACATGATTAGTATAAATATAGGGCTTTAACAAATCCAATTTACTCAGAAAAAGGAAGCGATGGCCTCATCCAGTAGAATTGCTCTGTATGAATCCCATTTGTTAGAGCTTGCAAAGGATGTGCAATCATAGGGATTCACTCTTGACCAAGCCCAAATTGAGTTTCAACACGTTAAGCTCAAACAGAACTGCCTACGGGAGAAGTGGAAGTTGATAGAGATTACCACCCGAGCGATGTTATCCGAGCGACCCTAATAGTCGGTCACCATCACACACCTTACCCTTCAGTCTTATGTGGGTGTTATAAGGGATTATGTAACAAGACCCTAGAACTATTATTATGTGCATTATTTTTGTATAGAATAAAAAATATACATTCATTTTATTATTGTTACGTTGTAAATAGTTTTTAAAGAAAAAATAGAATTTTTAGTTAATATTTAATTAAGGATTATATTTTGATGAATTAATGGATTTTTGAATTAAATAATATTTCAATAAAATATTATTACTAAATTACTTTTTAAATGTAAATGATTTTATAATTTTTATGAATAAAATTGTAATTTTTATTAATGTTTGAAAGCCGCTTTTATCAAAACTCATGAATTTTCATAAATATCAGTTTTTATTTTAAAAGTAAAAAATCAAATATTTAGAAAATAATTTAGATAAAATGAATATTATTTTTGGAATCAGGACATCAAAATTATCTAATGGTGAATTTTTCATAATTTTCTTAGACAGTCAAATTTTTGGGTAAAAATTAAATACCGTTTAATTATATAATGTGTTTTATGACATAATAATGACCCAATAGTGATGTAATAAAATAATATAAATGAGATGTTTGGCTAATATATTTTTTAAAATTAAAATAATGTGATTTTAGGTTTGTTTGATTTATTTTACAAAGCTTTAGTGGACCCTCCAAGACTTATAAAACATTTTAACTTTTTTAATTGATTTCCATGAGAGTGTGACTCACCTCTACATAAGAAAGCCTAATATTTTAAGAAGTTCGGCCATTGGACTTATAAAATAATGTTTTATAATCCCATTTGGAAAAAACCATGGGCAAAAACCATGGGTTGATTTGTGGTTTTGATTAGTTTAATGTGTGGTGTCCAAAACCTAAATAATAAAGAATTCTCTCTATTTTCCTATATAAACCCACCCAAGATCCCAATTCATCTTCACTAAAATCCTTTGAAGCTCAACAAAACTCTGCCATACTATCTATATAATCCTCCTAAGGCTCCAAAATCTCCCAATAATTCTCTCTCAAGCCTCTCCCAAGCCTTTGAGATCATACTTCCAAGTAAGTGATTTCTTCCTTTCTCATTTTTGTCAAATTTTTTTATATTGTTATGACCTTTTATTTTAAATTAAAAATGTTGTGCTATGATTTCTAACCTCCCTCATAATTACCTAATTATGTTTTAATTATAATATACCCTTTTATATCTCATTAATTCCTCCCATGTACACCCATTACCATGCCGAAATTCCGTAAGGAATTTCTCTCTTCTCAGTTACGTTCAAGCAATTCTTTTGTATTATGAATCTAAATTCCATTTAATATATTGGGAAATGTATCTATATGACCCCCCCCACTTTCCATTTAATGTACATATGATGATACACCCCTTTATCTCTCATCAATCATTTTTTATGAATTCTTATGTCACGCTGTTATACTGTCGAAATTGCACTGCGATTTTCCAAGCCAAAGTCATTGTGCAGTGAATACCATGACCATTTATCTATCAAGGGTATTCAACTTTATGGAAATTTACTTATTGATTATATAGTTTCATGTATGAATTCAACATTCCTTTATCATGGAATAAATTATGATGTTTAATGAATCCATGTTATATGATCCATGTGGCACACTTATGCATGAAATGAAATGATTAAGAAGGGTACGCCCTGATAGCGCTCCAATGCATTGGGTAAAGATTAGTATAATGATAAATCAAGTGAAATGAGGGTTTACTCATGATAATTAAAGTTCAGTATGGTTTTAATAATTCTCCATGTGCAACGAGCCTTGGATCATGCTAATATCATGTTAAATGTTGTTGCCACATTTCCATGTTATGATAATCATGCTATATCATGCCTTTATGTTCATATTTCTCTTATGATCCATTGATATTACTATTGCCTAAAATGAACTGTATTCTTCATTTTATTCCTTTTTTAATCCCTTACTGGGCTTTATATCTCTCCCTTTTCTTCTACGTGTCCTCAGGTTATCCCATGCGATGTTAAGTACGAAGGAATGTGTGTGGTAATGTAAAAGAAATTTTCAATAAAGATGTGTATTTCATGTTTTAAGTTGTTATGTAATGTTCCTAAGCCCAAAATACACTAGACATCTCGATATTATATGTTGTATCAAGTAATGATTTATGTAATAAATTATGTGTAAGTGTGAAATAAAGAGTAGAGTTTTTATAATTCTTGTGACCACTACCATTGCATACATCACAGATGTTGTCCACCATTCCAAATCTGTTTGCAGTATACAGATGCTTCTAGATATGTGGATGTTGATTCTTATTTTCTATATTTCTCCCCCTTGATATGGGCTTTATCTGTGCTTTTACATTTAAGGAATTTTACCAACAATCCAGTGCACAATTCCCAAATCTATTGCAGTACCAACATTGACAAAAAAATCTTGACTTCGTGATATCTTCTATATTTGATTGTTGAGTCTTATTCTTGATGTGTTGTTCTTTATCTGGGGAACCATCTTTCATATTATTCTTTCTATCCACCCTATCCATGGTGGTAGGAATCTCATCACCTTTCCTCATCCATACTTGTTTAGATTTTTTCTTATAACATGTACTTTTTATAGAAATAGTTTTAGAAACATTAGTACAAGTTGGCATAGATGGTACCTTAACTTTCTTAGCTTCTTGTGATAGATCAATGAGTGAAGACATGATTATATTATCAAATGTTAGAGGTCTTTTGATAGTATAATCCTCTAGTGAGCATTGAGTATTAGTAAAAACTGTTTCTTTCTTTTGTGGAGACTCAATATGTGTCTTCTCAAGATTGGTCAACTGAGCTTCCAACTCTAGAAATCTCATATTGAGGATGAATTTTTAGTATTCAATCATATTCATCTTATATTCACAATCCTTATTCAATCTTTCAACTTCCTCTCCATGCATCTTTACTTTTTTTTTTCTAACAAAGAGTCAAGTTCCTTTATCTTCTTGAAATTTTCTTCCAGATATAAATTTTTGACTTCAGTGCTCCTTTTCAGCTCATCTTCAAGTGCATGGATCTTCTCTTATAGAGTCTTATTGACTCCCTCTTTATCCTCAACTTCTTTGAGCCATTTTGAGGAACTTATTTCAAAATCCCTCTTTGTTTCTTCAAAATCTCCAACCTATCTGGAGAGCTTTATACATTCAACAATTTTTTCTTGCAATCCCTTCTCCAAAACATCATTTTTTTCTTCTAGATAGGTGACATATTCCTGCATACATTGAAATACTCCACAAACAAGGGATGCACTTTATTCAAGGATATCATACAAAATATCTCTTAATCTGTCAACTGATAATTCTTGAGAGGTTTTAGATTGATCATCACTACTTGTTCTAGAATTTTCATCATGAGAATAATTTTCAAATGTACTAACACATATCTCCTAATCACTAGAGGTAGGAAAGTTGTCCATATTCTTGGTGAAAACATGAGCCACCATCTCATTAATTTCCATGTATGATATGTCCTCATTTTGAGAATGGAATGAAGATACATATACTTCCTCTTATTTAGATAAGAGGGACTTCTTATTTAGCTTTATCTTCTCCTTCTTTTTACTTTTCATCATGGTTTTGGTAGATATAGAATTCTGCTCAGAGATAACTGACTCTTCATAAAAAATATACATCATTGTTGACTCATGAAATAATCTCAAGTATTCAAAAGAGAATATATTTAATGCAGAGAATCCAATAGAGGAAAACCTACCTCTGATACCAATTTAGATGACAAGTTTGGGATATGCCTAACACTGAGAGGGAGGGGGGTGAATCAGTGTTGGAGACTTTTTAAACCAATTTCAACCTTTTTATCCCTGTAACTCTTGACCTATTAGGATCTTGATTATCTTATTGTCTTTTCACTATTTCATGCAATAATATGAAAGTAGTAAAAATACGCACATGATATTTTTACAAGGTTTACCACTCAATAAGAGCAGCTACGTTCTTACCATGTATGGTAATGACCAGTGCACATATTCTTCACTATAATGTAGTAACCATTACAGTGGGTTGACTAGGAAAACAATCCACTAGTCAGTGTGGCTCCCTACACTTGGAGGAGGGAAGGAAATAATCACTTCCTAGTGTTTCTCCCCACACTTAAAGGGGGAAGGAAAAAATCCTATTACAACTTGAAATGAGTAGTATATACCCTTACACTCGCTGGTTCTTTATACTACTAGTGTATACAGTCTATTGTAGCCTCTAGTTGGTTCTTTATACTACCTCTAAAGACAGTCTTCTCTCTGTTAAAAGAGTTTGTAACACCAAAAGAATCTTCCACTTTTTGAGACCTATTGGATTCTACAGTGCTACTTTGTTCTTTCATAAACTTATTCTTATCTATGTTACTTACTTAAAAGCATTCAAGTAACCAACCTCTTATTTCTCTGCAGCAAACCTATAATATTCACACTCTTCTTCTTCTGCTTATTCAATGCAAAACTAGCTACACCGAAACCTTCTCTTCTTCACACTTTCTCTTTCAATGTAAAACCAACAACACTGAAATATTCTTCTTCTTCTTTATAAAATCAAAAGTTCTCTTTTTTTATTGTTAAATAAATGAATTCCAGCTAAACTTAGCATCATCATAGTTGACTAGAAGCTGGTAATAACTTCTAGCACAACTCACAACTTATGTGCCAATCCTTAATTGAATGCCACCTTGCTTGCGCGCCTCCCTTCTTGCGCACCACCAACTACTTGCGTGCCACAATTGTGCATAACTCACAACTTTCAAACCACTTCGGGCTTAGACACAACACACTTGTTACACACAACTCCCTACTTGTGTGCCTCTTACAACTTGTGTGCCACTTCTTCTTGCGTACCACTCTGATTGCGCATCACTTTGCTTGTGCGCCTCCCTACTTGCACACCTTATAAATAACTCCTGACTTGCACGCCACTTTATCTTGCACGCCACTTTATACTACTTACACAATCAGAGCTCAAATTTTATGTTAAGTGTTGAGCATACAAAAATGAGAAGGGTAACCATCTATTTATAGGCATTTTGGTGACCCTACATGCGAGACATACAACTCACATTGTGCACCTTTCCATAACTTGTGCACCACTTCATCACTTACATGCCACTTCATCACTCGTGCGCTGCTTCGTCACTTGTGCACCACTCCATAACTTGCGTGCCACTTTCTTTCCTTTTTCATATTTTGATGTGATGATGTTAAAATATGACTTGTGTGCAATATACACTTGCGTACCGCTTATACTTGCGTGCCCCTTTTTTGACCTACACGTTGCTTTTGACTTACACTCCACTTTCTTTCCTTTGATATATTTTTATGTGATGATCTTGAAATATGACTTGAGCGTAACACACACTTGTGCACCCCTTATACTTTCACACCACACTTGCATGCCATTTATACTTGTGCACCACTTTCTATACTTTGCCTAAAACACTTCTTTACTCCCCTTATCCTTCCCAAAGATTTCATCACAAGTTCTCCAAACTTATGATATTTTTGAAATACAAATCAACAAAGCATCTTCATAGTTTTGGCCATTCTCATAGTTTCAAGCCCATGCACTACTTCATGTCTTCTCTTCATCTTCAACAATCATCCTTGTTTCTTATTATACTCTTTGGAATACGAATTCCAAAGTACTTCTTCATCCTCAATTCAAATCCTCAATTCATTTTTGGAGTGTTAATTCTAAATAACTCTAATCATATCTCTTTATCCAAAAGTGGAGGCTTGAGGCTTCTTCAAACACCTTCAATGTTGTATACAATGTATCACCTTTGATACATGTATTTGGAACTTTAATAAGAGTTCAACAATCGTCTGATTTCAAGTGAGTGTGTAATTCATGACCATATTAGAATTACAAGCCCTTCCACACACTCTCTTCTTCTTCTTCAACCATCATTCTCTACTTCATGCAAATCATATGATTCTTTTCTTCAAGTAATCTCTTGCATGGCTCTCATTCAATTGTGAAGAATTTTATGGTCTTCTTAAAATACTCATTCTTCTTCAATCATCCTTAGATGGATTATAATTCAAAATTATTCATTGTTATAAATAATGTGTCACCTTTGACATAAGTTCTTTGAACTTAGGATCATTTCAACAATCGTCTGAATTAAACTAATATTCTTGGAGAATTTCTCAAGTATGACATCCAATTCTATGATTTTCATAAAAATTCTTCATGTAACCTCACTTCATCCAATATCCATTAACTTTTTAGTCATACTTCATCTTCTTATTCATTTTTACTAGTATTTACAACTATTGACAACAAATACAATCTTCATACACAAGGTGGTCCCAAATTGGAAACCGACCAAATGAATTAGGGAAGTGTCCTCTAAGTGCTCAAGGAATTCTATTGATAATCCAAGGTTGGATCAATTCATACCACCCTATAATAAGAAAAACACCCATAGTAGCAAAAAGCACCTTAAGTTTAATTAAATAATCAAGGCCATGTGATAATCATGCCAATTCATTTACTTTATATATATATAATTCAAGTCTATACCTTTTCATTCAATGATGAAAAAGGATATGTGAGGTGTTATACAATTAATCATTTGATTCAATTTAATAAGAGACAAGATAAAAATTATTTCCCATTTATAAGGGTCAATTCATCCACTTAAATTAATTAAATCATTGAGGTAGTTGAACCAAGCACACCAACGAGTGTTTTAGTTATTAACATAAAGAGGGTATCATTAGAATAAGTACATCACACCCAAAGGGGTGGATAAAGTTGATTTCATAGACCTCAAATGAAATTAAAGGGTTCTAATCGACATTTTCATTCCAAATTAAATAAATAATTTAAGGAAAATTGATTTTAGGGGAAAAGTGCATGTGAAACCGGTGCTCAACACATTATCGACAATTATAAATTGATGATACTTAAGGAAAAATTCATAGACCACCTGCATTGTAGCAGTAAAAAATAACTCATCCACTATAAAACCTTGATTTGGTATGAATCAAAAGAAAACAGAATAATAGAAAAATTCACTAATAATAGGGAATATTATCTTTCACCGAAATAGCACCGAATATGGAGAGAGAAACTAAAAAAAGAAGGAAGTGGATTGAATCTCTCACTAAGAGGGATCTAACGCGATAGACAGTGGCTTGATCAGAAGTAAAATGGAGAAGATACTTTAAATCCTAGGAGAAGAGTATTGATATATTTAAATAGTTGGAGAGATACTATGCGTATAAGAGAAAATAAAAATATGGGAGGATTTAATAATAAAGGAGGAAAAAAAATGTAAATTTACCCCTCTTTAAGAGGTCGCATGGTTTGGCCACATGGTTGGCCAAAATTTTCTCTAACCACATGACATGCACTATCCAAGGAACCCTCTTCACATGGCTATCCCACATGGTTTGAAAAAACCTTTCTCCAACCATGCAGGGTCCTTTTCTAAGTGGTACTATGGGTGCAGGATAGGTACACCATTTTCCATACCATGCACAGCCCGTGTGGGTGACCTTTGCAATAGGTCTGTAGTTTTCTACATGGCCATGCGGCCTCCATTTCATATTTTTCCAAACCATACTCCCTTATATATGGTCTACACGATTGAGATGTATGATCATTACTAACCACGCTCCAATCGTGCGCCTCATACATCTTTTTCAAAATTAAGATTTCTGGGCTCCAAACAAGCCCTGGATGCTCCCAAAACCTTCCTTAAAATCTTAGGCACATAGATAATAATATATATAAAAACATTAGAACTTAAAATAATATATTACATACCTCATAAAAAAATAGGTTCTTACAGTTTTCCCCCTTTAAAGAAACTCGTCCCTGAGTTTCCCTTCCAAGGGTGGTAAATATTTTTATGAGAAAAACTTTGACCACTAAGCATATATGTCAGCCTATCTCTCTCAGATCTCTTTCTATACATGGTAATGCTACCATAACACCTAGAATAAAGTAACTAGCCTACCTAGGAGAGTATTCATTCTCCGGTCAATGATCCAAATATGGTACTCCTCAAAAGAAGCATCCATATCCAGTTCCACCTCATCAAGATAGAAAAAATGAGATGGGTCTGAGTAGTAATGACATAACTAAGAAATGTGAAACACATAATGCATAGATCTATATCTATTTGGGAGTGATATCTGATAAGATAATGATCTGACCCTCTCCAAAACCTCAAAAGGTCTAAAAAAACCAGGCGACAAATTACCTTGCTTACTAAACTGTCGATGCCCCAATTTAGTTGAAACATGCAAGAATACAAAATCCTTGACCTCAAAATATAGAGGTCATCTAAAATGATCGACATATGACTTATTCCTAGATTGGGACATAACTATTCATTTCATAATCAGCTGAACCTTCTCTGAAGTATCCTGAAAAATACAAGGTCTAAGTAGTGCTTCATCCCTTGACTTTAACCAGTACATAGGTGATCGACATGACCTACCATATAAGGATTCATAAGGATCCATTTATATAGTCACTCGATAGCTATTATGGTAGTTGATCTTGATAAAAGGTATATCATTATACTAAGAACCTCTGAAATCAAGGACAAATGCACTAACATGTCCTCTAACACTTGTATTTTCTACTTGTACTTCCCTTCAATCAGAGGGTGGTATATTGTACTCAAAAGTACTTGTGCACCTAATGCCCTCTGCAACCCTTTCCAAAACTGAGAAGTGAAATGAGAATCCCTGTATAATACAATATTTCATAAAAATCCATGAAGTCAGATAATATTATGTACATAGAGCCTACCAAGATCATCCATCAAAAAGGTATCCTTGATAGGTAAAAATTGAGATACCTCCGTGAGCTTGTCGATGATCATCCATACAACATCATTGCCTAGAGGGGATCTCGGTAAACTAGTCACAAAGTCCATGGTGGAATCATCCCATTTCCACTCAAAAATGGGAAATGACTGTAAAATCCATGATGGTCACTAGTGTTCTAACTTCATCTGCTAACAGGTGGAACACCTAGTAAAAAAGCTAGTTATCTCTCTTTTCATACTAGGCCACCGATATTGGTGTCACAGATCATAATGATAAATCTTCATAAGCCCAGGGTGTACCACCCAAAAAGAAGCATGATACTCTCACATTAGTTCTTCCTAGATGTATTTAGAAACCCATATACATCCATGGATGTGTAATACCTCATCATCATCAACGATCCATCCTGGTAGTAGTTTCTCACCCGAAACACTCTTCCTTAGGACTATGCCTTCAAGATCCAATAGCTGCCACATCTTCACTATCTCCAATAGTGAAGAGGTAACTACCAAAGATATAAGAATAGGCTACCCATGATGGTCATGCACCTCTAAATGAATCTCATAGAATAGATCCATAATATGCCACTCACTACTGGCCTCCTGTATTTCCTGTGTCAGAGTCCTCTAGATTAAAGAATCTTCTATAGAATATCCCTTCCTAGGTGTATAAGAAAGATAAAAATCAAAGGAATGTATGTATTCAACCCACCTCATCTACCTGAGCTCATGTCACATTGCGTAAATATATACTTGAGGATTTTGTGATCTGTATATACTACAAAATCTCTCCAAGTAAATAATGCCTCTAGAAATGCAGGGTATAGAACACAACTTCCAACTTGAGATCATGCATTGGGAAATTCCTATCATGTGGATTCAACTAATGAGACACGTATGCCAAGAATCAATATTTCTACATCAAAACTGATCCTAGACCGATGCCTGATGCATCATAATAAACAGTATAGCTTCTACCCGATTATGGTAGAATCAAGATCGATGCTAAATTCTGTCTCCCTTTCAGCCCCCGAAAGGTTGTCTCGTAGGCTTATGACCATATTAATTTCAAAACCTTCTTATTTAATCCTATAAGAGGTGTTAGTAGGCATGAAAAGTCCTAAATAAAGCTTTTATAATATTCATCTAACCCCAAAAAACTATGAATTCCAAAGACATTCTTGGGATGCTACCAGGAAACCATGACACTCACCTTCCATGGGTCAACCAACACTCCTACCTATGAAATAATATAACCCATGAAGTGAAACTCATTGATCCAAAAGTGTAATTTTTTGATATTAACATACAACTAGTGATCTATTAGTGTATTCAGTGCAATATAAAGATGTTTGAAATGGTTGTGTTGAGTGGGAGAGTATACTAAGATATCATCCATGAAGACTACCACAAATGAATCCAAAAATGAGTGAAAAACATGATTCATCAAATCCATAAAAATAGTTGGCACATTCATGAGACTGAACAACATAACCAAATACTCTTAAAGACTATACCTAATATGAAATGTTGTATGAGGTATGTATGAAGGTCTAACTCATACCTAATAATAACTTGACCTCAATTCAATCTTGGAGAGAACTCTTGCTCCCCAGAGCTGGTCAAAGAGGTCATCTATATGGGGTAGTGGATACCGATTCTTAACTATAATTTGGTTTAACCGATTATAATCCATGAAAACCATGAGGGTACCATTTCAATTCTTGGAAAAAATGATAGGTTAAACCCAATGTGAGGTACTGGGATGTATAAAACCTTAGCTTCCAATTCCTCTAGCTGTATCTAGAGTTATTACAAATCAATAGTATCCATCATATAAGGAGGAATGAATACCTATGATTCTTTTGGAACTAGCTCTAAATATAAATCCACCTCTCTCTCAGGAGGTAATTCAAAAAAAAAATTTCAGTGAAAAAAACCCTGAAATCATCTATGATAGGAGGAAAATAAACTTGATGTATTCCTCGATCCTCCATATAAAGGATAAAAATAAAGACTATCACTCCACCTAGCCCATAATGCTCTGGCCCATATCTACTTTTCTAGACATCCCATTCACCCTTTTGAACATAACTACCACTATTTGGTGATGTAAACAATAAACTTCAACAATAATAGTCCACATAAGCATGGTAGGGGACTAAATAGTCCATCTTAAGAATAACATCTAAGATCATCATCTTAAGAATGAAGAGGTACCATAAGAAATGATAACTGCCTACCTCAAGGGGGAACTACTTACACTGGTGCACACTCACCAATCAAATTCCCAATGGAGTATCAAGTGTCATAATTCCATATAAATAATGAATATCAAGCCCAATAATTTCTTCAATATCCATTGAGATAAAATAATGCACAGTGCTTTTATAAAAAAGATTAGATACTAAAGTAGAGTCTACCAAAATTATACCTCTAAATGGAGACGACCCGGCACACTTCCCCTTAGGTAGATTCCGTACTACATACATCTGTACTGATATATTACCCTAGGCTACAACTTGACTACCTAGAGCGAGTCCACTTGGCTAGTGCTGTGTATCCTAAGTTTGGACTCATCGACCATGTCCACCTCCCCGACCTATATAACCATTGGTAGTCATCTTCTAGCCTTAGGTGGAGCTACAAATCCTATTCTGGAATGAGGAGGTGGTACGAATACTCTCCTACTTGGATCATATGGGATGGTCCGACAACACCTCTAAAGATGGACTATTTTGCTAAAAGATTGACACTTAACTGGGTTTTGATCACACTGAGGCTTTATGTGACCATATCTGTCACACCGATGACATATAACTGAACTACCAGTTCAGATACTCTAGCTTCTACTGCTCTGTTGAGAACCCTCCAAACAGTGCTTCCTATCATTGGATGAACTATGACCCTACCTTGGCACTGAACTATTGTTCCCTGTACTATCATCTTCCCTCAAATTATGATCAGTAATAAGGGCTTGATTTACTATTCTTGAGACGTTACTCAGGAGAAAAACATTTACCTGAGACTAGATGGTGTATCTAAGCCCATCCTCCTAGCATCTCACTCTTGAAAGCTCATCAACAAAAAGGAAGGTGAAAAGCACTAAAGCTTAGTAAAGAGAGATGAATAATCCATAACTGACAGGTATACTTATTCCAGATTCAGGAACTACCTAGCTCCATCATCTCTCATCATCACTGGAAATAAATAGTCATATAAGGCATCCTAAAAATCTCTATAGAACATATCCTGATACTAGTATGCCTGAGTAATAACTTCCCACCAATGATTGGTAGAATCACTAATCATATACACAAAAAGATTTTCCCTCCTCTATAGAGGTGTCTCTAGATTCTCAAAGATAGACAACATGGACTCTATCCATGTCTCAGCAACCTATAGAGCATTATCCTCTGAAAATATGGGAGGACGATACTGCTGAAACTCTCATGTCAACTCAGTTATAGTAGGGGTATGTTGTAGAGCTCCTTAGTATGAATAAATTGTAGAAAACCTTCTCAAAATTGGGCATCGAAACCCATGTTAGGTATGACCGAAGGTTCCATAGGTGACACTATGGGTGGGTTAAGTCCCACCACCATAGGAACATGGTCATCACCACCTTCTTGATGCTCAGGTTAAGGATGTCATGGTAGAATAGCTCTACAAATTCCAAGCACACACCTCATATAATATTTAACATGATAATATCATGGATACATGAATAGGATAGGCACAATAATTCCTATATAAGAGTCACACCCCCATGCCCACTCATAAAACTAGGTCTAGGCATCATATAAAACGAAGATGAATCACTAGAGATATACTGCCTTCTTTCCACTACTAAGGTCAGGTTTGGGTTAAGTTCATGATTTTTCATCAGGGTTCCAGTATATGATATGTTAATTACAATTTATAGAGGAAAATATCCTTTAAGTTGAAATTGAGATCACTATTTAATGACAACCATTTATATTTAAACTTAGAACTCAAAAATCCTTAAATATTTCATTACGTATATCCATACACACACACACACACACACACACACACACACACACCAAGGTCTATTTAGATGCGCCTATAATTCCCAATTCATAATATACTATGATTTCTAAATTGAAAATGGTACTACATGTAATTGTAACCAGGATTTTAAGATGGTTCATTTAGATGGATCACCATTCCCAATTTATAGAGGCACACACACACTTGAAATTTCAATTAGCATACATATAATTGAAACCAACTAACGTTTCAGCTCATGTAACCAATGGTTCATGGATCAAACTCAATATAATTTTCTAATTAAGGTTCCATCATCACACTATATGGGAAATCACCATTTAGGTTGATGCAATCAATTTAATTATTCCAATTATTTATCCCTGTAAGAAAAATTAGGACAATATCAAATATAACCATCAAGACACAAGGAATATGCATCAATAATGCATGAAGTAAGTAAACATGGCATGACATAATGCATGACATATAAATCCTCACATGACTATAATGATGCATGAAACAATAAATCCTTACCATATTGGGCTAAGGGTAAAAATAGATTCCTCAATAATAATTAAAGCCACAATCCATGTGCATCAACCAATAATGAAATTAGTGAAACTCTAACAAGCATAATCTAGAACAAAAAATACCATCCTAGAAAGTTGGCTTTCCCCCATACATGGGTTAGCTACTCCTAGTCACATGCTTATTATCAACTTCCAAAACATCCTGGTTTCCTGTCTAATAACCCAAAAATTAATACAAAAGGAAATGAAACCTATGATACCAATTTTTAACATCTCAGACCCGGTTCACTCTTAAGTAACTAAACCTGGTCAGTCACATTCTATCAAGCATGCCCCCTATATTCTAGAGGTTTCTGACTAGCAGCGAGAGTCCAAGGTGGTTTAATAAAAATACTATACCCTCATAATCATAGTAGCACAATGGTATAATAAATGAATAAATAGTGGAATAATAATAATGAAAAATAGAGCAATGAAATTGAATTATCCAGATAATAATAAGAAATCCAAGGTGGTGTCATATACAAAATGATGAGTATGTCATGGTGATATAAAAAATTCCAACATACTTGGTGGAAGGCATGAAATTCATATAAGTATATAAAAAAGACAAAAAGAACAAAAATTATATCAAATAGAATCACAAGCCAAGGATTATTCCTATACTCCCAAGATCTCATGCGGCGATTAATCAAGAATCCAAGATGAGGCACTTTCTCTTATCCCTACTTACATCCAATAATTCTATCGAGGTGAAAAACAGCGGCCTGAATAGGGTGTGAGATATACCTAGTAGAAGACCACCAATAGTGTCTATAAAAATCTAGTTCATGAAAATAAAAGTATTAGTGCGTATATATAAAGATAGACAATGGAATGAAATGTATGAAAAAATAACCACATTAGGCTCAGACTCCTCATGGGATGACCAACTTACTATACCTACTTCGGCTCATGCCAATAATGTATAGACAAGAAACCTACAAGGGGATAGGATTTATCATTATCTAACCTCAAAAACCAAATATAATTAACATGTATAATTGGAGCCCAAGGTGTAACCGAGGTGTCTAAGTAGTAATGATAGTAATAAAGGATCCAAGATGAACCAAGACATCCTCGACCTTAGAAGGTTGATCCAACTCATAACACATAAATCATGCAGCCTAACTAAGGGGTCTAAGTGTAATCCAAGGGGCACACCTAAGGAATTCCACTATAAAAGTGTCTAACCGAGTCTATGAATCATGTCCACGGTAAATCCTGGGCTAATCATGACTAGGGCCCAAGGGAAGAATCCAAGGAGCCTCCTGTCCTATGACATAATCTAAATCTAGGGAGTTTATCTGATATATTATAATATCTAGAAAAATTATTCAAGTGAATTTTAGGTACTAAACCAAGTCATTCACATATAAATAATAAATTAATCATGTTACACAGTGGGTATCTCCCTTCGAAACTGGCCCAATGAACCGGGGTGGTGTCTTATGAATGCTCAAGGCATTCTCTCACAAATCCAAGACTAGATCAAGTCATACCACCCTATAATTAGAAAAGGGTCCATCACTACTAGAAAAGGGGTCTATACCCACACAGATATACCCATGGTTTGGAAAAATTATGGGTATATAGGTTTTTTTCTAGTCTATACCCACAGTTTTATTAAAACCATGGGTATTAAATGCCCCCATATCAAAATTCCATTAGACTTATCCTCCTGAATCATATTTTCCATTGTGCTCCTCCCAATTGAACCCTCACCTTCTTGACCTACGCCTCCCATCCCTCTCCTCCCCTCTCCAACCTCCATCTCCCAGCCATCTGACCACTGCTTCCCAGTTATCTCCTCCCCTCCCAGACCTCCGACTCCCGATTCCACCTTCGTTCCCAACCTCGACCTTCTGAAATTTACCTCTACCTCAACATCCCGACCTCCACCTTCCTACCCCTAGCCCCTCTTGGATCCCTCACCTCCAGCGACATCCCCCCTCCCCCCTCTCAGATCCCTCTCATCTGGCGATGTCGCCGCCCGATTCATTGTATCTTGGTTTGGAATTTCTTCTCCTTGATTTTTTATTCTTTTTAAACTAATCACTTATTCTTATATCAATAGCCTCAAAAAGTTGACTACAAAATTGATCTTTTGAATTGTTTATTTAGTAAATAAGCATTCACCCTATAGGTAAATTCTACTTCTTCACATTGTTATTGCAACATCCTTTTCATAGATTATTCTTTGGTTGGTAGGATAGTTAGGAAATGTTTTGTTCCACTCATAGTTTTCTCACACCTTTTACACTTTTTGATTTTCAATCCACCATTTAGTGATGCATCCTAACTATTTATAGCCTCCTCATGTAAAGGCACCTATTTTACTTTTCATTTAGCATGATCTTGATTTTTCTACGTTTATTTATCCCGGTCTAGTTGGTTAAGAAAAATAACCAAGCATACTTTCTTTGATTTCTCTTTATTTTCTTAAGGTTTCTCATTTACCTTCTTATCGTATTTAATTTTTCATAACATATATAGAGTTTTCTTTAGAATAATTTTACCTATCACACCATATAGAAGTTATCCTCAGAGTTTTTTCATGAATACATAATATTTATGAAATTATTATCTACATATACCACATACTTCCTTTAAATGTTCAAATATATATTGGGTGGTTATATTTGGTGATATTCTGATCACATATATATTTTATTGAGTTCCCCCTTAATTGATCACTAAAACTCCCTTGTGGTTCTCTCCTTTTCAATATAAAGGATATATTATACTATAAAGAAAAATATTCGGGTCCATACCTTCTACAACACCAATAAAATAATTTAAATCATTAATTTTAAGTTGATTAAAGATCAATCTAGCTTAATGATCTAGTTTTCATGATGTAGTAAAATCCTAATCCACAAGTGAAACAATAAATTGTATCTCTACACATAGGTGGCTCCAATATTACATCAAAACTCAGCAACTACATGCTCATGAAAAAACTTATCATGAAGACTATATCTTGGATCCAATGACCCACATTTAATCTATACTATCCCCACACGTACTAGAAACTATACATTCCTATTCTATATTTTAATATCACCAATCATAGAGAACCCTTATTATTTCCTGAAACCATAGTCATCTCACCATGCCAAACCATGTAAATGAAAACTCATAATTATATCATCATTTTATAATTAAACTAGAGTTCATTCAAAGTCTCACCACTATTCTAAAAGCTAATCCTGAGCTTATAGGGCCATGAACATAATCACTTTTCTATTGAAAACTATAAATTCTATCAAAACACTAACTCACAGAGTGTATTAATCTCAAGATCAACAGGTATCTCCATATGCCTAAACCCAAACTCCTTCAAGAGTGTTATTACCCATGGGCACCTGACATTCTATCCACCATGGATACAATTGTTCTACCTAACATGCACCGATGTCACCTAGGCTAGGAATATGAATGAGACTTACCTTCCTGAAACCATTCATAAGGATGAAAGAACTAGCACATAAGTACTTATCTCAGAGAACCCAAGTCACCTAAGACACCTATTAGAAATTCATTTTCAAATTTGTGTGAATTGATTTAATAAACTAAAGTTTTTTACTTATGCCTCACACACCTAAATGTTCCTAAAAAATCTCCAACCAGTCTAATGGGTTACCCTCAAAGGTCATAATGTACTAAATTCCAAACCTGGAGTCATGATAAATAAGGTAACCATTCTCTCAAATCTACTCCACACATTATGCCTAATAACGGTCATATCTATGGGTTGCACTCATCCCCACATCAAGGAAACAAGGAATTTAACATTCCAAATACTTACTATTATGTTTTAACCACCCATTGAAATTAATTTCAACTTAACCACTCACAGGTCAAGCATAAACCAACAGTTTCACAAGTAATCACTACACATCTCAAAACAAGCTCACTCACACTATTACCTATATAAAAATTCACTATAGTTTTAGAGCCTCCTCATCATAGGGATACCACATAACTCTGGCACACTCAATATGCCCAAACACCCAAACATAGGGTCCACATCTACTACCCACCATGTCACCAATATATATATATATATATATATATAATTCACAATTATTTTCATTACACTTTAAAATTCTATATTAACCCAAAAATTCCACAATAAGTGCTTAGATAAATGAAATTTCAATTAAATATTATAGATGAAAACAATTGTTATATTGTACTTCAATTTTTATTTTATATGGTTCCTCATAATAATAATGTTAAGTAAAATAATAATATACTTTAACCATTTACTTTTACCCAAAACTCCATATCCATGCCTCAGTTAAATAATATTTCAATTACATGTTATTTAGGAAAACATTATTTATGTAATAATTGGAATTTTGTTTAGTTAGACCTTTTGATAATCTCTCTAAGTATTCATAGAACATGTATTTTATAATTTATGGGATTGGATATGTAAGATAAAACCATACAATTATATGAAAAAAACATATAAATTTTCTCAAACACTTGAAATAACTGACTCAAGTCATATTTCATGTAAACAATAAAATTCCATCATGCGCAAGAATGATACCTGCTAGATAAGATTCCTAAACACACCCCCTCTTGTCATACTATTCCATGAGATGAATCCTATCAATCCTTCACCTTATAATAAAGTGTATCACCTGTGGTTAAATTAAATCAATTATATAATCAAATAGTATAAATAGAAATTTAGTCCTAGATAACATAGAATTTCCTCATACATTGATTGGCTAGTCCTAGGGAAAATCTCCATACCATGTCTTGAAAAATTCTTATTCTATTTTGCACCTTTCCAAAATAGTAAGACTAAAAAAACCTCTAATAAAATTTTACTAGGTCCTACCGCCACATACCACCAATCAGTTATTGGACCATTAGTAGATATAATACACTAGAAATTGCTCCCCATATAATGGAGGATGTTGGCTAACAGTGAGGGGCTCAAGTAGTATGGTGGGGAGACTATACCCACATATTTGATTAAAAAACAGTAGAAATAAACATAATAATATAAAAAAAGTAAATAATATGTTTAATGACACAATGAAATGTTTCAATAATAATCAAAATAATCCACACAATAAAAAATAAATTTCATGCAATACATTTAGGTAGTTATAATATAACTGGAATATCAGATGATAAAACTATGAAAACTATGAAAAATGGTCTTGTTTATCAACTTAGACCAAACACCCATGCTTAGTCCTAGAAGCTATGCAATAAAAAACATCAGGTTCCTTCCCAAATCTAAATATACAATATAATATTGGTAACAACTCATGTGCCCAAGTTCCATGGTAGAAAGTGTAGGGTTTTATTATAACTCGGTAATACTCCAAAAATGGTGTCCCTAAAATTAAAATTCAATTGTTTTTTCATTGAGATGTGATTTAGTAATCAATTATTGATTATCGTATTAATATTTAAAAAATTTATAATTTAAGTAAAAGTGTAATAAAAATACTACTAATGCCCAGTCTCTACACTGACACTCAAAATCATTTTGTATCAATTTTTTGCATCACTGACGAGTCTATAGTCATATTACATATAAAATCGTAAATGGTAACAATGTAAAAAACCAAGGAAACCAAGGGAATAATAATACGAGATAACCCAGATGGCTCAATAGAGCACTCTCTCTCAATAAAACTCATACAAAATACAAATGGGTGAGCCTTTCCATCCTTCCAAATCCATTCTTCCAGTCTAAACTCAACGAACCATCCCTGACATTTAGAAGAATGGTATTATTATAACTTATAGATTACAATGGAGTTATTCCAACCAAATAGACCAAGTCTAATCCAATTAACTCATCATTCAAAATTAAATGAGGGTACACCATAAGAATCCAAAACATTAATCGATGACATTTGATACATAAGACATTACCTAAATCCCAGGGGAGATTCCCCTGGACATTTCTCTTCAATTTACCTCATTTTAATTTATTATGAGAACCCTAATCATGGTGTGTATAAAATTTAGTGTTAGATATTAATATAATAATGTGTATTTTATTTTTCAATTTATTTTAAATTCATTCAATTTACCATAATGACCTTTTCCTTTTTAAGAGTCTTGTTGTGACTTGTTCCACTCTGTATGTAGTATGTGTTTCTAGGTAATTATTTTATTAAAAAAATTCATGAAGTGATTTATTTTGTTAAATTCATATTCTATAATATTTATTCTAATATTTTATACCCATGATTATTTTATATAAATGATATAAATGATTTTAATTCTTGGAGATGAAGTGGGTTTATTTAAATTTCTTTTCCCTATTTGAATTAAATTTTTACCCACAGAAAATATTAAATTAAATGAATATGGGGCTAATTTAAAATATTTTTGATGATGGGTGAATGTTTTTATCTCTACCTTTCTTTTTAAATGAAATAAACCATGTTTAAGGATGTGTTTTAATATTAAAAGTTGATTTTTTTTATGTTACACCTAACGAAGGAATTTTTTATCTATCCCTTAGTTAAACTATAATGACACATACCACTCTATGATAGACATGGAACCTTTCTTGGCCCATTATGGGTTACCTTTTTGATCACCCCTTTATAGGATAGAGGTAATAATTTTATCTCTAATACTGAAAGGGTTGAACTTGGTTATTAAAAATAAGTCACTTTCAATACAAATGTGAATTAACTATTAAGTTTTTATTTTCTAATAGTTTTATTTTCTATAGTACATATCCATTTTTTTATTATAGTTTACATTGTTGATTGAAAGATAACTTTTTTTCTTATAGAATGAATAAAAGCTTGATGTGTCATACCGATAGGATTTCAACCGTCTTTCAAAATAATTTAGAGAATTTTTTAGATTTTTAATTTGACAATGCTTCAGATAGAGGTTGTATACAATGTCCATACTATAAATGTTTTGGAAGACCATAGTTAATCCGAGAAGAACTTATCTACCATATAATGAAATTTGGATTTAAAACAAACTATTATGTTTGGTATCACCATGGAGAGATGATTCAATGTTCTACTGTTCATGAACAAATTGAAATAAGTGGAATGAAGAATTTGATATTTGATCGGTTTACATTTGGGCACCATCCTAAGAGAGATAATATTCCAGTGTAAGAAGACAATGATATCAATACACATGAGGAAAATAATGAATATGATGATGAGAGAGTGAAAAATTTATTGGATGATACCAGAACTCTAGTATATTAGGAATGTACTAAAATGATAATGTTGGAATTTTTAATGCGGTTATATCATGGGAAAACCATGTATGGAGTTTTTAATACTACTATTGATTATATTCTTACATTTTTGAAGGACTTGCGTCCTGATCGTGAAAATATTCCCTCAAATCATTACAAGGTATGGAAGTTAATTAATCATCTTGGATTTGATACTAATAAAGTCCATGCTTGTTTGAAAGATAAAAATTTATTTTGGGATGAAACAAATAACCGTAATGACTGTAAAGAATTTGGTACATCTCGATGGAAGACAAATGTAGATGGAACACCATCTCGTGTGGCACAAAAAGTAATGTGAAACTTTCTATTGACCCCCATACTTAAAAATCTATTCATGTCTATATAAATATCATTCAATATGTGATGGAATGATGTTGAGAGAATTAAAGGTAATGATGATTTGGTTCATCCTACAGATGGATTAGCATGGTGGACATTTGATGCACAACATCCTGATTTTGTAGATGAGGTGAATAATGTCAGGTTGGGTCTATCTTGTGATGGTTGTTTCCTATAGAATTCATCTATAACCATTCATAAAGGAATCATTAACATCCGCCTGATAGAGGTATTTGTGATGAGATACTTCTAGTGAAATAAAGAGGTGAAGATGTGTCATTTTGGCCACAATAGTGAAATTTTCAAAATAGTCAATAATGTATGTCTGGGTATATCCATTAGCTATCAAGAGGACCTTAAGGTGATTCAATGAACCATCACCATTAATCCAAACTGTATAAACTCACTTACAACAAACTCCATCCTTATTGGAGGCAAGATAAACTAGATCTCAAGTATGATTGGACTCCAGTGCATGCAACTAATAAAACATCACCTAAAACCATCAAGTATGAACTTTCACCATGGCAATAACACTAGATACTAAAAAAATATTCAAAGTAGCAACCAAGGCAGAGGTACACATATACAAGCCTCAATGTGATTGTATACAAACCAAAGTAATTTGATAAGAGCAAGTACCTTTCCATGTAGCAATAGACAATTACACATCGAAGGCAAGTGGAGTGAAGGATGGAAGAGTAACCAATGGAGAAAGTGACTCAAATTAATTATTGGATGTTTATGGGATGTTCTTTGATTCTTCTTGGTCTAATATATAGGGATGATTAAAACATTCATTAATTAAATATGAATTTTTTGTTAACATGAAATATGAATATATGCATTATTAATTCCATTTATAATATGCGATATGAATTCTATTTCTAATATGCCATATTTATTATGTTTATTATTGAGTATATGCAACATGTGTTCTCTTCATATTACAAAGTATTAATTTTTTATTATCAATATATGGAATGTTCATTATTTTTGTTCAGAATGTATAAAATATGGAATATGTATTTTTTATTCTGAATATATGTAATATGGAATACAAATTTTGAATATATGCATTATGGAACATGTGTATTGTATATATGAAATTTGAAACACACATTTTATTTTAATAGGGAAATAAATGCGAACTAATATTTTTTTTTCAGGTTTCAAGTTTTGAAGAATTATAGAGGATTTCTTGAACCGAACAATCAATGGAGACTTAGATGAGGGATGAGTTCCAAATTTTATGTTCTCATACCTTCACAATGAATTGATTATTTTTTCAAGGATCTAAATAGTATTCTCACTCTTTCTGTCATCATTTTTTGCAATGTGGTATCAAATAGTCTGAAATCATATAGTAATCCATCTACAAGTAAAATAATTTCTATTTATGTCTTTTAAATTTTCTATTAGGTTTTTACTGATCCAATTGACCTTCTGTCTCATAATAATGATAGTAGTGTTAATTTAATGTTCTAGAAATTATGAGGCAATTCATATTGGTATTTAATTTTTGAATTTCATGCTTAGATTAATTATTGTTCTTGAATCTTGTAACGTCAATTAAAATATTTTGTTATCATAATTTGGCAACTTATAACATTATTAATGATAATATAATGTCAGTTATGTTTTGTTAAGAAATTTTTCATTTGTAATGTAGGTTCAGCTTTTGTTTTTATCACACTTTCTTAGAGTTTTAATTAGTTATGAAAGTTTAGTATTGGATTTTATCATACTTTATTTTTATTATAATTTTCAATGAAGGTTTATAATTTTAGTTGTTTTCATGTTCTTGCAGTTAGTATGAGGCAATGCATATGGTTATGCAATCTCAGACATTCATGATCAGATTAATTGATTTTCTTGCAGTTTGTAATACAGGTTCTTCTCATTTTGTTACCATACTTTGGTTAGTGATAGGGTTTCATTATATTAGAAGAGTTAATATAATGATTCAAATATTATTAGATTCCTTCCATTTCCTGATAGGTAATATAATGATTCAACTCTCATTAGATTACTTCTAGTTTTCTTATCTCTTCCAATCCTCATTCTCAATATATTCCTTGCTTTCCTAAGATCTTTCATCTCAAATCTTCTAGAAAAACTAATTTTAAATTTCCAAATCATTGAAAATTCATTATGACCATAAAAATTTAATCAAAATAAAATATAAAAATGATAATGGTTCAAACATATCATTGCTTTTAGTAAAAAATTTTCAATATTACACCAACTGAATCCCTTTTCATTCATAAACAAGTCAAAATTCTGGTTCTATTCTAGTTGTTCTTGATCCAATCCATATAACATTTTATTCATCTTATAGACCAAAATCTAGTTATCATCTACCGGTAAACCTATCAGTTTTTAATGTAGATATCATCTTAAAGATCACCATGAAAAAATCTATCTTAACATCCATTTATTACAGATAAAAATATTCTGATTCCAAAAAAATTAGAATTATTCATATGGTAGAATGTTTAACTATTGGTGAAAAGATTTTTGAGAAATCTAATCCTTTATCTTATTGAAACCTTTTCATTACTAGTAATGTTTTTATCTTTTCCTAACATCAAATTCTTCCTTAATATAGTAATTCCACATATTCTCAAGTTCCATTTTACCCTCTAGAAGTTCAGTTATCTCCCATGTTCTATTCAACTTAAATGAATGCATCTCTTAATTAATGTATAAATACCATTGTTTTTAGTTTCTATGTCAAAATACTTACTATGAATTTGTAGGATCTCCTATATCTATTAGAATAACAAAGTTCAAATCATGCACAAACCTTTACACTAGTCTCATAACACTGGTTTTTATCCTTCACTGAATGAGATAAACTGAAATAGTTGGATCTTTTTCTTCTATAAGTATATTAATTACCATTTCAAGAACTTATAGGTCTCATACTTTAAGTGATACCACTCAATATTTATATGCCATTGAACATTTTGGTGTTTCTTATGGTCTTAATTCTGGACTTCTAGTTCTGTTAGCACCTAAATTTGAGTTATGTAGTCTTTGAGAATTACCAGTACTATGATCAACCTAGACTTCAATAGATTATTTTCCCTCAACTTCATGCTCCTCAAAGTTTCAGACTTTCCATAGAACTTTATCATTTAAGACAACATCTATGATTCTAATGATTTGTTTTATATCATCATGATATCCAAAATTTTCATATCCTTGGAAAATAAAAAAAATGTATTTTTGATTTGGATTAAAGTTTAGTATAATCTATATAATTTACAAATTCATATGATAAACTAATAAAAAAATTATTATGTTGAACTTATAGTGGTTTCCAGATCATAGATCCTCTAGATGTTCTTTCCCAACTATCAAATCCAGACTTATATTGATGAGACATGCCACCTTATTGAGTTCATTTTCCCAAATGGCCTTAGTAATTTCCGAGTGTAAACTCATACTTTGATCTCTCTCTCTATAAAAGTTTGGTTTATTCTTTTAGCTACTCCATTTTGTTTTGGATTTCCAAGAATCATCTTCTAATGATGCATTCCTTCTTTCGGGAAGAAGTTCCAAAAATTGCATCAGGTGTACTCACCTCCATTTTCCATCAAGATTCACTTCAACTTCTGCCCATATTCCATTTATACCAGTGATTTACACTAAATAAAAACTAGAAATACATCATACTTATAGTTTAATAAGTAGATAAATACTTTTATAGTAGCATCATCAATGAAAGTGAGAAAGTAGAGGCAACCACCATAGGGATAAAAAGGGGAAGGTCCCCAAAACATCTAAGTATCCAAGACCAAAACTCAGATTCTTGGGATTTAAAAAATCTAAGTTGAAAGACATTTATTCATTCTTTACCAGCATAAAAATTCAAACATTCCAATTCCCATATAATCAATATTTAATATTCCTTTAAATTTTAGATCTTTTAAGTTATTCTCAATGAGGTGTCTGAACTTATAGTTCCATACTTCTTTATCATAATAATTTGTACTTCCAATAACCTACACCCCATCTGAATTTTTGGTCATATATAGGGTACCATCCTTTAATCCTTATAAAACTATCATTGATCCCCATGTAACATTCCATACCTCATCAGAAAATATAATTCCATTGCCAAAATCATCATGTTTTACAATGAAAATTAGATTTATTTGTGGTTTATATTGTGTGTAACTACTTATATTTTGGTCTATATTGGATGTGAAAGATGGCAGGAAGTAGGAAGCAGGAAGGCGGGCAGCATATGAAAGTAGGAAGAAGAAGGAAGGCCGACAGCTGCTGCAGCTCGGGGGAATCACCAATACCCACGGTTCATTAAACCATGGGTATATTATAATTTGGTAAAAATATATACCCATGGTTTAAGAAAATTGTGGGTATCATGCTAGTTTGGGAATCACATATACCCATGGTTCATTAAACCATGGGTATATTATATTTTAGTAAAAATATATTCCCACGGTTGTTAAAACTGTGGGAATAGATATATACCCATGATTTAAGTAAACCATGGGTATTATGAAATTTCCCTCAGCTATACCCACGGTTTTGTGAAAAACATGGGTATACGGCAATCCCAACGCCTTGGTAGCCCATGGTTCATGAAACCGTGGGTATAGGAAAATTTTCTAGTAGTTCATAGTGATAATAGAAAC
The DNA here is from genome assembly GCA_963277665.1 of Viscum album. Taxonomy (NCBI): domain Eukaryota; kingdom Viridiplantae; phylum Streptophyta; class Magnoliopsida; order Santalales; family Viscaceae; genus Viscum; species Viscum album. The sequence goes on along the minus strand of OY728133.1, from coordinate 1,570,453,162 downwards.
CATAATTTTAATGAAATAATCAAGTCCATGTGATAATCATGATAATTCATTCACTATATATATATAATTCAATTCCATACCTTTTCATTCAATAATGAAAAATGCTATGTGAGGTGTCATACAATTAATAATTTGATTTCAATTTAATAATATCCAAGATAAACATGATTAACCATTTACAAGAGTAAATTCATACACAAAAATTAATTAAATCATTGAGGGAGTCAAACCAAACACACCAACATGAGTTTCATTTATTAACCTAAAGAGGGGCTCATTAGCATAATTATAGAACACCCAAAGGGGTGGATAAAGTTGAGTTCATGGACCAAAAATGACATAAAATGGTTTTAATTGGTATTTTCATTCCAAATTAATGAACTAATTTAAGGAAAAATGATTTTAGGGGAAAAAGAGGCTGAAATCGGTGCTCATCACATCAAAGACAATTATAAATCGATGAGACTTAAGGGAAAGGTCATATACCACCTAATTTATGGTGATAGAAGAGCACTCATCTAGTATCAACCCTTTATTTAGTCTAAATTAGAATAAAATAGAAGAATAGACAAATTCCTTGAAAATAAGGCATATTAGCTCACACAAAAATAGCATCAAATATAAAAATAGAAACTAAGAAAAGAATGAATCAGATTGAATATCTTACCTAGTGGGATCCAATGCGACATATGGTGGTATGATCGAACATCAGATAGATACGATACTTTAAAGACTAGGAGAGGAGGCTTGATAGCTTTAAACAGTTAGAGGGATGATGTGCATAGAAGTAGAAAGAATTAGAGGGAAGGAGTTAATAAGAAAGGAGGGAAAAAAATGTAAATCCATCCCTCTTTAAGAGGTCGCACTATTTGGCCACATGGTTGGCTAAACCATGTTCTAACCACGCGGCATGCACTATCTAAGGTACACCTTCACATGACTATCCCACATGATTTGGACGAACCGTTATCCAACCATGTGGGATCACTACCTAAGTGGAACTAAGGGTACGAGCTAGGCACACGGTTTTCAAAACCATGCATATCCTGTGCGGGTGACCTATGCAATAGGCTTATAATTTTCTTCATGGACATGTGGCCACCCTCACATATTTTGTCAAACTATGCTCCCTTATATATGGGTCACATGGTTGGGCCTCACAGTTATTAATAAACTTGCACCAACCACACCCCTCATACAAATTTTCCAAAATTTAGAGCTTCAGGCTTTAAACAAGCCCCAAATACTCTTAAAAACTTGCTTAAATAATTAAGTACATTCACAAGAACAAAACAAAAGATTAAAACTAAAAATAAGAGATTTCATACCTCACAGAAAAGCTAAGTTCTTACAAACCATGTGCGGTATTGATGTGTGGTTCATTCCTACTTCTAAAAAATTATTTATGGATTGTTTTCCTAAAGTATCAAAACAATATGAGTGTGCTTTCTTGGTTTTCAGTGAGTGATGTGTGTTTTGAACTAAAATATATCTTTTAAATAAAAACACACACTTTCAATAATATTGGTCACACCAAGTGTCAGATAAATGTGTCATTGATTTCTATACATAAAAAATGACTTCTAGATCATTTTCCTAAAGTATCAAAACCATATGAGTGTGTTTGATTGGTTTTTAGTGAGTGACACATGTTTTGGACTAAAATATAACTTTTAAATAAAAACTCACACTTTCAAACATACTGGGAACATCGTGTGTTAGAGCGGCATGTGAATAATTCATACACGTCATAAATTACTCATGAATATTTCTCCTAAATTATTAATAGAATTTGAGTGTGTTTGATCAATTTTAAGTGAGTGATGTGCATTTTGAACTAAAATGTTACTTTAAAATTGAAAACATTCAATTTGAGTCATACCAGGTATACTGCATGCTAGATTGATGTGTAGATGATTCCTACAAATCACCAATGACTTATGGGTCATTTTCCTAAAGTATCAAGATAATTTGAGTGTGTTTGATCATTTTTCAGTGAGTGACACAAGTTTTTAACTAAAATACCATTTTTAAATTGAAAACACTCACTTTGATCCATTTTTAAACTAAAAATACACATGATTGAGTGTAAAAAGATCAAATAATGAAAATATAGCTCCATGAAGAGTTCAAATAGCACATGAGTGAATAATCCTTATTGAATAATTTGGAAACAATTGATTTTTCTATAACATTTTTTGCTCTTTATAGAGAATAAAATGGTTATAGAAAAATAAATTCTCAATGAAGTCATTTATCTATGATCCTTGTGAAAATTAACTAAATAAGCAGTATATAAAAATGACAAGAAAATTAACTAAAAAAGAAATTGATAAAATGATAAGAAAATTAACTAAATAAATATTAGGAAGTCATCTCTTCATGATGTATATATACATTATGACACCATATATTCTACCCACTCATTTCTAAAAAAATATATTTCATCTTTTTAATACATGGACCATAAAAAATCTAGGTAGTAATGGAAAAATATAAATAAAAAAATAATAATAAATATTTTAAATAAAATTTTAATTATCATTGGAAATACCTCTTTGTGGATGCTAGTTTATTGATGGAATATGATATCTTTCATAAATTTATAAATGCAATAACCATAATATTTACAATTAGTTTCTTTTAGAAACAATAGAAACATTGAGAAAAATAAGTATTTTGTTTTGATATATGTTTCGATAGTGAAATATTACTAAATATACCCTAATAATTATCTAGTTTTAGAATTTTATAGGCTTCTTGTTCTCATGTACAGTCCTCATATCGTGATTTTGATAATTTTTAAACAACACCATAATTTTTTTCATTAAAACATAATATAAAATGTATAACTTGAAGTGTAACACCCTAAGAATTTACAAATAAATTTAATACTGAATGCATGAAAACATTGAGTCTCTTTGAAACAAATTTTTTTTTAACCTAGCCATTAAATATAATTTTTCCGCTTCTGTGATTTGAATTTCAAAAAACTGACATACACGGTTGTGTTTAGAAATATATTTAGTGTCTGATAGGATCAACTTACTTTTTTGGTGAATAGTAACTTGCCCCTTATGAATAGTAATGTTCCCTAATGAATAGTAATGTTACACTTATGAATAGTAACTTGACCCTTATGAATAGTAACCTCACCCATGAAAGTATAAATAAAATTTAGGCACCTTATAAATGAAATAGAATATTAATAATTAAGTGTTGGTATTTTTTTATGTAATAAATATTTAATCAAAATTTTATAATTAATAAATTTATTTAAAAGAAAATTAATTTTCATAAAATGTATTCTTAAATCGATCTTTTGTAGTCCTATGATTTTAGGATAATTTAATAAGACCTTAGTTAATTTTTTAAGGTGTTATAAAATCAGTTATAATTTTAAAAACTATATTTTTCAAGTAAATGATGATTTTAATTAAAAATTAAAATTATCATATTTAAAAAATCATTTTTATAAAATGTAGTTCATTTTTTTAATTCCAAACATCAAATAACGGTTTGTATTAATTTTTTGTATTTTTATAAAATAGTTTAATTTTTGGTGAATAATAAAAAATAAAGTTTTTTTATAAAATACGGTATTTTTCGTGACATCGTCATGAAATTATTATGATATAAAAATTTATTTAAAATATGTAATAAATAAATAATTATACAAAAAGAGGTATATTTCCCAGAATTAATTTAGAACCTAAAAATTAAATTTTTTCACAATAAGTATAAAAATCATTGTCATTGCCGACGCAGTCCCTACATAGCACTAATAAAGTAAAAATTGGTAACTTATATATAATAATTGACTTCTAAAAATTATTTTCATGAATTATTTATTAATTATTATGTATTATTGATGTCTTTGGTTATTAATTTCTAATTTTAGTGTTATATAACATGAATATTATCTAAATGTCTGTGCAATGCTTGCGCAAGACAAGAAAATACAAAACAACAAATCTAAGAAGATGTCTTGTTATGTATAGGAGTGAATATACATAATGAACGAATTTAGAATTTTATTTTTAACCTAATTAATTTATTTTTTTATATTAATTTATTTTTAATTTTTATATATGAAATAATTAACATTAATACTTATGAAACACTGATGCAACGCTTATGCAAGGATAAGAAAAATAAATAAAAGGTTTTTAATTAAAATTATTAGAATTATTAAATAACCCATATTTTGTCTAAAAAATTTACTATAAGTAAATTTGGACCATTATCTATTTTGTATTTGATTTAGGGACACTTTGAACCTACAAGATTCAATTTAAGACCTTTAGAATATTTTATTTAAAAGTAAGTCAACGTGTTCACACTATAAAATTTACTTTGTATAATATTTTTAATTTAAGGATTTCTGGGAGTTTTATTTGAAAAAGAATATTATTTGGAAATATAATAAAATTATTTTTCTCATAGAATTTTATTTTTAATTTTTATACAACAAATAAATACCATAATAACCTTCACAAAGATGATGAAGTATTAATTTAATTAATGAATAAATAAAATTAATGATATTAAAAATAATAAAATAAATATAATTTGATATTTTTAAGATAATTAAAGAATTCTTTAGATTTATATGATAAGTCTAAGATATAATAAAAATTTGTATTCGAATTTGAAACCTTGTTTTGTTGTTTTAAATTCAAAAGTTACGAATAGTGTTTAATTTGATAAAATCATTTTTCATGAATATAATATTTAATTAAAATATTTAAAATCCAAAAAAATATTAAAAAAAGGAAAAAGTAAATATATTTTGTTGAAAATGTGATATCCTATTCTTTTTATCCCATTTGAAAGTCTTTAACCTATAATAAATTTATTATATTTTAATAAATTGTGGAATTTCTATGTTACCCCTCACCTCAATTATAAAAGGAGGCTCCCTCCTTCACATATTTTCATCAATTTAAGCCTTCTTCCTTAGAAAAACTCTACCAAATTCTATCCTCCTTATCCCTTACCACATTCTAGTGCTTCTGGTCTCACAAAAAGACCACTTTCTAGAGCCTTAAGGAGGTCTTTGAAGAGAAATTTTCAAGAGGTAAGATCTTTATTCTTCTCTTCCAAATTATTTATCACTTCTACCTTATCACTACCTCTTATCCAATGATTCATGAAAGATCCAGTATATATATATATATACTGTAATGTTGTTGTGTTTATGGTAAAATAATAATAAAATCTCTAATATTCTCTTTTTATTCTTGAATAATGAAATCATTGTCCATGGTGCACCAATTCAACGCCTTCATGGACGATGATTCTTCTTTTCATTTTTTACCAAAATCATGGAAAGTTTAAATTCACATGTAATTTTTTAAAATTAGATAAATATATATATTTTATCACTTTAATATTATTATTTCTTTTGACAAGGAAGACCATAATAAACTGACCTTGGAAACCACGAAAAGAATGCACCTGAAAAAAAAATTAATAAATGGTTGTAAAATGATATAAGAATAATATTTAAGGTATTATAAATATGATTTTATTACTCTAATAAATTATTAACACTATTCAAACCATTATACAGAAGGTTTTAACAAATTTGAAGGAATTATAACCTGAGGTAAGGGATATCTTAACTCAATTTCCATTGATTGAGTTAAACATCTATACCAGCCAAACATTTTTTCTGTATTTTTAAATAAATCACTTTATGGGTGAGTGAGAACCTAATAGAAATCACTTTTAGGCTAAGTGAGAACCAAAAAAATAAGAACAATAAACAAATCATCATGTCCAAGGGGATCCGCCATTGTAAACATGCGACTTAACCAACCCAAAACACCACAACAAAGGAAAAATAGACCCGTCAAGAATCCCAATCCTAGATCAAACCCACACCAAAAGAAGGTAAAAGTATAGGAATGTGTCGAGAACCACCCAACCCCGCATGAGCCTGCATCACTGGTTATTTTTTCTCCAAGAATATGTGTGAATGACATATGATTGTTTTGTAATTTATACCCACTTACATTATATGCATTTTTATTTTTCACACATAATCATGTCATTGATTTTTCATCACTCTAATGATACGATCTTTGTAAGGGTTTCCTCACATCACTTCCATTATTGTGAGATATTCCTTGTTACACGATATTTTTTATGTATAGTGTATGTATACTTCCCATTGATGTATCATACCATGAATCCATTTATTTTCATGGCATTCAATTTATTATTTTTTTATTATTAATTTTTGGGCATATGATTCAGTTGATTACAAAGTGGTAAGGGGTTCCACCCAAAACTCCATTTTTTCCTTTGGGTTATTACTTCAATATCCTTACCCAAATGTAACGTTTATTTATTTTTGTGAAAATATTATATATTATGTTTTTATGTTCCAAAATCATATATTTAGATCATTTCATCTTTCTTTTATGGGGATTATATGTTTTAAAATAGTTCCTTTCTCAATTTTTCTCGATAATCAGGCTTGATTCAATGAAACTTCTCGATTTCTTACCCATTTTCAAGTTCAATATAAAATATATTTTAAGAAATAATTATTTTTGTAAAATAAAAAATTTTATCATGAAAAAACTATCATGGTTCATTTATGGTTTTATGAAAACAAAAATTCTACTTTAAAATCTCTTTAACATTTTCCTTAAACCATACTAAAATGTGTTACTTCTAAAGATTCATTAAAAACTCTTTTTACATGATTTTAATTCAGTGGGAAAAAATTTATGACTAAAATATAATTTCAATATCTTTCCATTTTCTTTTCTGGGATAAACATGTTTACAATCTAATTTTACAACAAATAAAGATTATTTTCCAAAAGAACCCTTCTTTCCAAAATAAAAGGGGTTTTCTCGTCTCACTTTTAATTCTATAAGATTTATGAATTGTTCACCACTTATTCCTTGCATGTGGTATATGTAATGAACTTTTATATAACACTTCATGAGTATTATTATTCTTATGATATTATATATAATTAATAATTAAATGTTTCAAAGTGGTATGGGACACTTTAGAATGTTTAATGATCATTTTCCTCAAGAGTTTATTAATGATTTAATTATAGTATTTTAATATATGATTATGATTCAAATATTTTAAAGTTTTATGAGACACTTTGATCTAAATATATCTTTTATTAGAAATATGAGGAATGAATTAGACTTAGAAAGTGAAGGGTGGGGCCCACTATAGCCCCTCGATGCATTTGCAGGTCTCATGAGACAAAATAGAATTGGGTTTTGGCTGAGGCCTTGTCCTAGTATTTTCAGAAGTCTTGGATGAGGGGTCTATGATAGGTTTATGATGTCTGAAATATGCATTCCCTCATTATAATATTAGTATTTTCTAAATCATGTGATTATTAAACTAGTAGAATATCCATGGTAAAGTTTCATGTGATCTGTTATATGGATTTATTTACTCATCTTTCATTCCTACTATATTATGATCAAGTTTATTTTTAAAGGAATGCATTTTCAGTTATTCACCATTCCCAATGTTTATGTTTATGATAACTTCTGCTATATTAATTACCCTTAATGAGCATATGTGATCACCCCTTTCTTATGTTTCCTTTCCCCAGGTTATGAAGATGAAAACTTTGAATAAGATTTCAAGGATGAAATTTTATTTCATTTTATTATGTTTCATGTTTTATTTTCCTTTCTCAATGTATTATGGGTATAATTAATGTAATCTGGTCTTCCAAGACTGCTAAACTGATTGGTCCTTTAGGATTTGATTCCTTTTAATCATGATAATGTATTAAAATAATGCACAAGCTCCAGGATTCTAGGTTTGGGGTTTTACATGAAGTTTGTTTGTAAAATGTTGAATATAGTGTACAACAAATTGATAAACATCACCATGTATAGTCAATTTGTTAGTAATCCATGCATTGGATCTAAAAAATAGAACTTTGGATATCCAAATTGATTTAAATGGGTAACCAATTCTCCCTAAAAACAGGAATATGTAATGAAAGAAATGAAAAATATATTTTATATGATTATATTAAAGAGTTTTACCCCAATATCATGGGTATTAAGAATAGTTTTTCATATGTAATTTTCTTTTCAAAAATTGTGTCCAGTTATTCCACTATTTCTAAATATTTATTTTCTTCCAATAAACTTTTTTTTGTGTAGAAGTGATGCGAGGACTAATGAGTCCAATTTTTTGTTCACTGGGGTTTCCCTTCAAATAGTACTGATATATACACCTGTAAAAATATGAATAGTATTTAACTATAATTAACATAATAGATCAACTACTGGATAAATAGATTATGAAAATGCACTTCATGCATAAATTTATAAGTGATACTCCCAATCATATTTTCTTAATTATTTTATATACATTCTCAAGACCAAGATAGTCTATAATGGCCTCTTCATACATTTGTTATTCAAAATTAATGATGGCCGCATTACCATATTTGAACTTTGTCTTTGCATGAACTTGTAATATTAGTAAATGATGTAGTTGAAATGGTGGGGTAAGGGTACTCTTTTAAGATCATTCAGATTGATTGGTTGATCCTTTTATATTGTTTTGATTTGGTCATCCATTTCCCCTTCTTTTTATCCATATGTAATAACATCCTTAGTTCAGTATTTTTTCATTAATTATTAAAGGGTTTTCATAAAAAATAAATTGTAAAGTACTTACCTCATTGTTGAATTTTTTTTAAAGATAAAAAACCATGCTAAAAACGTTTTTATAGAACTTTTGACCATGAAAACATCTAGATCATCCCAGGGAATTGGTAGCTCGGTGCTTGGTTCATGAGCTATGTGAATCTTTTCTCTCACATGATCTTTTGGAAGTTTTTTTGTGTATAATATCTCCATGGATATTTTACACTGTACCCCTCACAACAAGGCATTGGGTGGGTGTTGATATATGTAAATAATAATAAATTTAACCCAATAAAATATTATTATAGGAAAGGTTCAGTATTTTCATGATTCAAATTTCACAGAAATAATTATAAAAAATTCAATTACCTATGGTAAGATAAATCATTTAGGGGAATGACTAGCCTCAAATCTAGGGGTGGATCTTCATGTAGTGGTTATTGTTGTGTTGTTTCTTCTCTTTAATTACTTCCCATAATATTTTATAATAACTCAAATTGCTAATTAAAATTTTTCTTTTAGAAAATTTATCCGTGCCTACATCTCATCAATTTTCTAATCTTTATCCCCTTATGTATTTTTTTCTCAAAATATGGTCGAGGTGACACTCCAAAACCTGAACCTCTAACATGACCATATTATTATGGATGGTTCAAGTGCTCTGAAATTAGTTTTTCATCAGGTACAAATGATGAAGATTCTTATGTCTAAATTGGATAAGAAATATAGGAAAATAAGTAGTAATTGTTTTATAATACTGATTTAAAGAAGAGAAATTTTTTATTATGTCATACTTACACATGATTCCTATTTTATTTGTGTGTTTTCATCCAATAGTATTTTGTATTTATTTACACAAGCCTCTTTTTATAGCACATGATATAGGATGGAAGTGACTTTGGATTTTGATTCATAAGTCTGCATATAAACAAATGAGAATGATTATGTTGTTTCATTCCATATAAAAGTATTACTATAAATTTAAAATACATACCATTTTTTTCAGATGAAGAATACCCCATCCTTGATTTATGGCAGGGGTATATTAGTTTTGATTCATGCTACTTATTTTCAACACTCAGTTGTTGTTTCAAAAATTTATAATTCTTAATCAAAGTGATTAATACATGTATTTCCAAGTAAAATATTACGAATCACAATGTACCTGAAATGATGCCTCCTCACGATGACCAATAAATAAATTTCATGTTTTTTGGTTTATAATGTGTGAATATATGTGTGGTGGGTGTGGTTTTACTTCCCCTTTATCATTCTTGAGATGATGCTTCATACAAATTTTCTAGAAGGATCATTGGCCTTTCCAGTGACCATAAATAAAAATTTAATTCTATAGTCATCTAGTATAAATAAAATCTATAAGGGATAATAAATAATAAATAATAAATCAATATTTCATTATTTTTTAGTAAAATAGAGAAATTATATCGTAATGTTACCCAAATATTTTCCCAATTTAGTGCATTCATCATGGGGAAAAACTGTTCGATATATCTACATTAATCAACACGTGTATTTGAGTTGTGACCCTAATGTAACTAATGAAAATAGACTTTTTGGGGTTAATCAAATACCTATGTGCATTCCATACAATCTTGAATTTTATGCCTCTTCTTTTTTCCTTGATAATTTTTGTTAATAATGTCAAAATACAACACTTCTATTTTTTCTCAGGCATAGGTTGTTCACATTTTAATATTTTCTTAGTTTAAACATTATAAATATATTGTTACTTGATATTTTTGGTATCAAAATGTGGATAAACCTATTATTCCTCTAGATTAGAAGTGTCAACATATTAAGAAACCTGTTGCTCCTTAGTATTGAAGCATTGACATATAGAAAATATATTATCTGAAAAATTGGTTGAAAAATTAATTTATATTACATAAATGCAGTAGTGAACACATAATAATATGAGGTAACAAAATTTTTATTAAAAAAACTTCAACTTTATTATCAAACGCTCTCTTTTTTCTTTGAAGGTTGAAGGGATTTGACCCCTATATCAAGTATCTAAACACACTCATCATGGTATTCTATGACATACAAGACCTATTATACATTGGGACCACTATGAAATGATAATGAAATCCCAATGAACGGGTCATCTTCAGTTGAATTGACATCTAACCCTGTAGTGGTTTTAGTCGATAATAGAACAATTGACCCCTTTTTTTGTAGGATATGGAAAATAAATACTTGTAATACCTATGATTCCATTATCAATGGTTCTTCTTTTTACCCTTCCTCATTGAAATCCACTATCCCAAATCTCAATTCATTTATTTTAACTACACTCCTATAATCAAACCACTTGTAGAGAAAAATAGGCCCTTGAAATTTTGTATAATCCAACTCTAATATTTGTTCGATGATGTAAAATTATGGCATATTCACATAAATTGGATTTCTATCCTTGGTACCAAATAAATTAATCACTTCTATGACAAGAGAACTTCAATATTTTTCATTGTACCATGTTCATCATATTCCTTCGAACAGAACATATAACCATTAATTACATAAAAATTATAAGATAATACATGCACATTTGGTCCTTTGGGTATCCATCAAAGTCATTATAATATTTAATTCAGTTTTTAGTTGACTCCTTAAAAATATGGTATTCAAATCATTCTATAAACTATTGATTATGTGTATTTGATATCCATCTTTCAACCCTTGATGGATTTAAATGCCTATGAATTAATTTGTGGGTTTCAATATATGGAAAAACCTCTATAATATTATGTAAAATGTAATGGTGATCCTGCTCCTACTTTATAATAGAAATTGTGACAATATCTATTCCTGAAATTCCTTCACCCATAAGTTTCCTTTTGTGATGAGATTTTAATAGATCAATTCTCTCCAAATCAGATAGGTAGTTAGTATAGAATTCATCAACTTACTCAACAATATATAGCTCTATAATAAAACCTTCTAACCATATTTTATTATTGACATACTATTTCAAAATCATTATATAAAATTCAATGGGGTATATCCAACTATAATGTACATGGACATATTTACAGATCTCTTAAACCAAGTGAACCATCAAATTAACCATCATATTAAAGAATGACTATGGGAATTACATCTCCAATTCACATAATATGATAGCATTTTCCTTTCCATAGTTTAAAAATCACAATTTCTATAACTTTAGTACATATTTATTTGAAAAATAAAATAATCTTGGTTAATGTATGGTAGAAATTTTTAGGCAAAATGAAATGAAAAGAAACAAGAATTAAATATTATATCAAAACATGACAATTAAGTGATTTCATCCCCTTTAAATTTAAATAATTCATTGACATGATATTCTTGATATTTGATGAATACCCCTCTAAAACATTTACATCATTCAAGAAGTTGGAAAAATGATATTTTTGTTACCTAGAAAGAGTGTCCCTACAAAAAACTGGAATTTAGTGACATTTTTTAGCCACATTTTCAAAAAATGCATCTAATTTAGTGATGTTTTTTATCTATGTTTAAAAATGTGGATGATTTTAAATTTAGTGACGTTTTTAGAAATGTCTGTGATTTATCCATGTTTACTGAAAACATTGATAATTTAGCATTTTTTTAAGAAATGTCATTAATTTAGGCATGTTTTTAGAAAATATCACTAAATTAGTGTGGTTTTTTAGGAAAAGTCACTAAATTAGTGATTTTTTTCAAGAAAAATTTCTAAATTAGCAGAATTTATTGAAAACATGGATAATTTATCTATGTTTTATGAAAATACCAGTAATTTAGCCACATTTTTTAAGAAATGTGACAATTTTAAATTTAGAAAAGTTTTTAAGAAAATGTGGCTATTTTAGTGGTATTTTTACCACTATTTTAAAACACCACTAGTTATACATATGTATAATACTATTAATTTACACACATATATATAAATAGAATTTTACAATTATATTTATATATATTTATAGATATAAATTAATATTTATATACAATGACATTAACCTATATTTAAATATCAGAATATTTATGTATATAAACACACAGATGTATATATATATATATATATATTTAAATATCCCTTAGGGTGCAGTTCAATGGAATCTTCCCCAGTGGGCATCGATGAGGTCTCAATTTCAAGCCTCACCAAGTTCTTCCCAAAATTTGTGTGTTGCATGTTTTTATTGGTAATATAGATCATTTCCCTGCATCGATGTAAATTTATTTTTAGATATATATATTAATATATATAAACACACACACACATAATATATTTATATATATATATAAACACACACACACACATATAAATATATAAATATATAAATATACATATATTTATATATACAAATACACATATATTTTAAATTTTTCTTATTTTTAAGAAAACGTGGCTATTTTAGTCACATTTAAATTTAGTTATATTTTTTATAAATGTCTCTAATTATCAACACCTCATTCAATGATGTTTTTCAGAAACATCATTAAATAAATTAGAGACTTTTATAGACATCACTAATTCCAAAAAGAAAACATTGCTAAATTTCGTTTTTCTTATAGTGTGTAAGCAGTTGGAGGAAGAAACACTTGTCTTTCATTGTTCATTGGCTCTGAATCTTTTTGTATCTTCATGTCAATAATGTCAAAATATCCTTAATGTTATCATTTGTTTTATCAGGTACATTTAGTAATGTTCCAATGAAACTATCACATTCATTTTTTCTACATTCTTGACATCAATATAATGTATGATTTACAAACAATTCCAGTATGGCAATTCAAAAAAAAAACTGATCACTTTTTCTAATCAGTTTTCATATGGTTTCTCAAAGATTATTTTCTAAAAGTGGTGAATATATCCTTTAATTTCTCAAATAGTTGATCACATGTTAGTGAATATAGTGTTGTACCTTCTTCTAAATTCTTATTAAATGATGTCATCCAAGATCGGTATTTATGTTGTTAGGGTAGAAAATTGCGATTTCCTAGAAACACTATCTTAAAGGAATGTTTCAACCTAACTGAGTGTGTACCTTATTTACAAATGGGTCATCCATGAGTTTCTATAATGTTATATCTAAAAAAATTTCCATAAGAAGGAAAGTAATTTATCAACTCATACAACATGACCCTCAATATGAAATCTTCATTTTTATAAGCATCATACAACATAACACCCGAATCCCACATTTATTTCAAAGTTTTGATTAATGGAGCTAAATAAACATCAATATCATTACCCAGTTATTTTGGTCCTGATATAAGCAATGGAAAAATAATATTTTTTCACTTCATGCATAACCACTATGGAAAGTTATAATTTATCAACATAACTGGCCACATACTATGAGTGATGATTTATACACCAAAAGATCCACTCCATCTATAGATAATGAAAGATAAAGGTTTCTCAAATTGTTTCCAAATTCAGGATACTCATGATAAATTTTCTTTCACTGAGGAGATTCTTTTGGGTGAAGAAGTTTCCCATATTGATTTCTTGTATCTGTGTGCCATGTTAATTTCCTTATAGTATCCTCATTTATATATTGGCACTTAAACCTTGGAAAGTACTATAAAAATTTTGAAGGACTTGATTCATCTTTCTTGAATCGATATGCACCACACTTTGGACATTTTCTAAGTGATTCATGGTCCTTTCAAAACAATATATAGTCATTTGGACATGTATGTATTCTTTCAGAAATCATACCAATTGAACGTAGCATTTTTTTAGCATTGTATGTTCGGAAAGGAAGCCCATTATCTCATGGTACCATATCATTGAAGAGAGAAATTAGTTCAGTAATGATGGTTTCATTCCATCTATTGCAAAATTTTACATTATATAGCTTCAATGTGGCTGAAAATCTTGTATATTTAGTACAACCAACATACAATGGTGTATTTTCATAGCTCTTTAACTTCTGAAATAGCTTTATACAATCACAAAGTTCTTCTCTAGATATCATTATCATTTCCTCAAAATGATTTTAATTATCATTTACACATGTAATCATATCCTCGATATGATCTTCATCACTATTCACACTTTTAATCATATTAGATGATCCATAAAACGCAGTGTCTTAATCACTAGATACTTTCAATTTTTCCCATGTTTAGTCCAAAATTTATAACTTTGATCTATTCCATGATAGATCAAGTGTTATTCCAACTTCTCTAGACTAATTAGTCTTGAATAAAAACAATGCAAACGCATACAAAGGATTTGAGAAGGGCCATATGCATGATCATTTTCAAACTTTATGGACTCTTTAACCCCTTACTCATACTCTTTTTATATGACTGAAATGTATCCATTTCAGATTCATATCCATATTATTCGATTAAATTTTATTCATATTTAATAAAAAAATAATTACATAGAAGATATGAGCTTAGAATCCTAAAACGATATTCTTTAGATACACACACACACATATAGTCATCATATTTGATATAAATAGTCATTGCATTAGCAACTTGTTAGAATATATAAAGACCAAGAATTATATGAATTTAAAGTATTATAATACTTATTTTTTTATTAAAAGAGGTTACATATTATAAATCAATATTATTTTTGAAATGGATTCATTAAGGGAGATAATAATGTAAACTTTTGAAATGGATATTTCTATCTCCAGTCATTTCACTTCATAAAAGGTCATCAAGGTCATTGAAGTCATTGTAGGTCACCTTTAAGAACAAATAATTATAAAAAATTCAGATTCTTTCAAGTATATATCTCATATGGTGTTTTTTAATTTTCATACATAGAACTTGGTTCACTATGAATGTTATCATTTCTAGAGAATAATCCCAAATTAATATAAGAAGCTCAAACATAAACCATCATTGACTGAACCATATTTAAAAATGTTTTTTCTTTTAATAGACCATTATATTATGGTATTTCTAAATGAGTGTGTTATGATACAATACCACACACATTTAAATAGTTGGTGAACTCTTTACTTAGGTATTCACTCCCTCAATTTGGTTAAAACAATTAAATAATATTTCCAAGATTATTTTTTATATAGTTATTGGATATTTACGAACATTTCAATGATTCAACATTTGTGTTTCATTAGAAATACATATTTATATATACTAAAATCATTTGTGAAGGTAACAAAGTACCATAAACCACCATTTTATTATGCAATTATTGATCCACACACACATGGGATGACATAACAAAGCCTGTGTTTTTGAAAGAATTAAGTCTTCTCTCTTGGTAGAGATTATTTGATTAGTACAGAGTAAGAAACTTCACCCACAATGTGCTGTTTTTTTTTCAAGGAAGTTTAAGGATTTAAATACAATATAAACTAATATTAACAGACACACACATACACACACAAATAAACACACTTAAATATATAAATACTCAAATACACATAAAAAATTTATATATAAATTTATACTTATACATATAAAATCAAATGAAACACACACACGCACACACATAGAAAAGAAAACATCGTATCTCATGTCATGTTTCTATAAAAAAACAATTAATCATACTCTTCGACCATTCTCATTTCAAATATAGTTACAAGTTTGACCCAAATCATAACTCAATAAATAATCTTGAATCCATTAATATTTATAAGGCTTATTCTTATTTATAACATTACAAACATTTATTTCTTATATAAAAATTACCCAAGCTATTAATTCACCACCTAATCGATAAAAACCATTTTCATTCCACTGAACCCCATTTACATTTTCAATTAATATCAAATAATACTTTTTTAATTAATTTGTAGGAAATCCCTATCTATAGTTTATATTTATATATACAAAGAGGATTAACAACCCAAAATTTAGGAAAATCAAGAAAGATCAGGGAACTGAAATGGAAAGCACCCTAAAAGGGCCAATTCATCCAAAAAAGTAGGGAAAATAATGCATAAAACTGATTACAGAAAAGCACGTAGGGGAAGAACCATTACAAATGAACAAGGGAAGACAAACTAAAAAAAATAATGAAAGGAACATGAAATATCAACTACAAATCCTTGAAAACAAGTTCAAAATACCATATATTTGGTTAAGATGTTTGATTTGTCCAAAATAAACGAGTTTGGTTATTGCATATGAACAGGGGAAGAAAAACTAAAAAAAACACGAAAAACACATGAAATATCAACTAAGAATCCTTAAAAACAAGTTTGAATTTCACACCTATAGGTTTGATGTTCGATTTGTCAAAAAAGAAGTCTTCAGTTGCTATAGACGACCAGTTCTGCAAGTACTTAAATGCAGTAAGAGGAGAAACGATCTATTAGGGTTTGTTTTAAAACGGTAGAAGGGTTTTATCCGTGCTTACTGAAAAGCACTAATAAAATCCCATTTGACTAGCTCTAAAAAGACAAGTTCTCATAAACAACGATTCTGTCGATGCTTTTTTAGCCTAATAAATTAATACCTTTATCAGCGCTAAAAAACACTGAAAAAAGTTATATTTCTCAGTGCTTAAGTTTTAGCTCTGATAAAATACATTTTTATCAGTGATTAATATATTACTGACAAAATTGTAAAAAAATAATAAAAAAGAATAAGTAAATAATATTTATTAAAAAATAAAAAAATTATTAAAAATAAATTATACTAACAATTTAAATTACAAAAATATTAAAAAAAACATTTAAATAAATTAATAATATAAATTGAAAATATATTTAAAATATAAAAACTTAATAAAAAAATATGTATAAATAAATATTAAAAAATGAATAAATCCTGAAAAGATAAAAAATTAATAAATATTTAAAAGTAATAATAATATTGAACGAATGAATATTAAAAATGAGTATATGAATTTTAATAAATTACAAAAAATATTTTAAAAAAGTGAATCCATAATATTAATTACATAAATTCTAAACAGATAAAAAAAGAATAAAAATGAATGAATAAATAATATTAATTATATAAATAAAAAAATTATTAAAAATGAATTATATTAACTATTTAAATTATAAAAATATTTTAAAAAACATTAAATAAATAAATTATTAAATTAAAAACATATTAAAATATTAAAATTTAATAAAAAAATAACAAATATTAATTATATAAATTACAAACATATTGAAAATATTAAAACATAGTAAATAAATATACACATACTTCATAAACATACAAATACATACACATTTACACATATACACTTATACATACATACATATATACACACATGTATATACATGTGCTGAAGGATTGGTGACTGGGTGGGAGAAATGAGGTGCAACCCACTTGTGCTGATAGATTGTTATGTCAGACCATCACCGATCAGGTTGTCACCCTCCGGGATGCTCTGCCATCTTGGCTGGCAATGACTCCATCCCGGCTGGGACTCTCTCTATACCGACCTCTTCATGGGGAGGAGGTTCCCTTGTGTAGAGGGTTCAAAAAGGCCACACCCAGGGATTCCCTTTTTTTAGAAGAAAGTACATACATGTAAACACAAACACACACACACACACACACACACACACGCACAGACACACACACACACACACAAACACATGCACATACACAGACACAGACACAGACACATACACATACACAGACACACACACATACACACACACATACACACACACATACACACACAAACAAACACACACACATACACAGACACATACACATACACATACACATACACATACACATACACATACACATAAACATACACATACACATACACATACACATACACATACACATACACATACACATACACATACACATACACATACACATACACATACACATACACATACACATACACATACACATACACATACACATACACATACACATACACATACACATACACATACACATACACATACACATACACATACACATACACATACACATACACATACACATACACATACACATACACATACACATACACATACACATACACATACACATACACATACACATACACATACACATACACATACACATACACATACACATACACATACACATACACATACACATACACATACACATACACATACACATACACATACACATACACATACACATACACATACACATACACATACACATACACATACACATACACATACACATACACATACACATACACATACACATACACATACACATACACATACACATACACACACAGACACATAAACACACACACACACATGCACATGCATCCACATGCATACACATACTCATACACATACACATACACATACACATACACATACACATACACATACACATACACATACACATACACATACACATACACATACACATACACATACACATACACATACACATACACATACACATACACATACACATACACATACACATACACATACACATACACATACACATACACATACACATACACATACACATACACATACACATACACATACACATACACATACACATACACATACACATACACATACACATACACATACACATACACATACACATACACATACACATACACATACACATACACATCCATATACACATGCACATACACATAAACATACACATACACATACACATAAACATACACATACACATACACATACACATACACATACACATACACATACACATACACATACACATACACATACACATACACATACACTTACACATACACATACACATACACATACACATCCACATGCACATACACATAAACATACACATAAACATACACATACACATACAAAGATACTCATACACATGCACATACACATACACATACATATATACTCATACATATGCACATACACACACACACACACACACAAAAATACACATACACATAAGCATACACATACACAAATATACATTTATATAAACACACACACACACACAACACATATATACACATACTATACAAAAAAACATAAATCCACACATGCACACACACATATAGATGTACACGTACATCCACACATACATGCATATAAATATATACAAATATATGTGTATATATTAATTTATTTAATATGAATTTAAATATATAAATTTAAATATGAACTACATTTAAATAAATAAATATTCATTTATATATTTATAGAATTTTTTAAATAAAATTTTAATATTTTATATTTTATATGTACATTTTGTAATTAATGTATATAAATATATTATTAAACATTTTTATTAATTAATATAAATTTGATATATATTTTTATATATAAAATTATGAAAATAAGATTGATAATTTTTTTATTATAATATAGTTATATAAATCATATTTATATATTTATTAACATATATATAATTATTTTTATATAAATCATATTTTAAAATATATAAATTTGTATATATAAATTAAATTATTCATTGTACCCTTTATAAGTTATTTTTTAGTGCTGTTAAAGAAGGGGTTTTTATTAGCGCTAATAAAGAGGTACCATTATCAACACTAAAAAAGTGCTAACAAAAGGTACCATTTTATTAGTGTTTTTTTGTATTGATAAAGGTCAAATTTATCAACTCTTTTAGTTAGTGATGATAAAAGTAACCCCCTTTATCAACACTTTTTGTTTAGCATATATAATTTTTAATACTTATTAAATGAGAATATGTGGTAGTGGATGCACAACTTCGGTGGCACGTCATAAGGTATAGTAGGAGGGAATCAATGATGTGATCATAGGGCATTGGTGAAGTGGTTACAAGGAAGGATAAGGAGGATTACATGGTAGTGTCAGTGGTGTGATTACAAGGAATTGAAGTGTGGTCACTGGGTGGGAGAAGGGGGAGGATGTCGTTGCAGTGCACAGAAGTAGGGATATTTTTTTTTATCAAGATAAGCTGATTCCCTTTCCAGTGTAAGGTTTTCACCTATATCGCATGATATAATTTTTAGTTTCTTGTTACCTCATACCAAATAAACGAAAATATGGGTTCCCATTCCTTTTCCATCGAGTTCTATTATGCCAACACTAAAAGAAATAAGGGTTTTTGTGACCGCTAAAAGTAGTTTCTACAACCCTTTAGTGGTTCCCTAGGGATTTCCAAATGGTGATTACTTCTGGGAGGGGGGTGTTGCTAAATAATTTAGTGGATTCTGCTAAAGATTATCACCAAAAATACATTATTTTGGGAATGAGATGTGATCCAAGACATAGGGGGACACAGGGGACACCAAAGGTGAGGAAAAGGGATAATGGGAGCTTAGATCGCTAACCATAGAATATGCATGGTGATCATAGGGAGATAGGGAATGTCAAGGGTGGTTAGGGGTGTCAAGGGGACATTCAGGGGGGACCAGAGTGTTTCATGTTGGAGTTGGTTCCATATATCAAACTAAATTTATACTTTAAATTACCAAAATATTAATAAATATATTATCACATGATTGTTCTTCTACTTAACATTAATGTGATAATGTATTTAGAGTATTTATCACATTGAAAGATTATAATATTTCCCCACTATAATGAGAATCCAAAAATGTTATGAAAATATTCTTAAACACATATCATATTTTCTAGATAACATATTTCCGACAAGTCACTAATGAAGTTTGACTATAAGGTGTTGGAGTGTCATGAAATACCCCTATTGGGAACCTCTCAAGTTCTTTTAGTGAATATGAGAGCAACATTAAAGTATACCCCCAATAGGCCATGAGTCCAAAACTTGCATTGAGGGTATAAATCACCCAAATGGGATACATTAGCCTCATAATCCTAGGAATATATAAATAAAACCACCAATAAACACCATGCTATAAAATTAAAACCAATATCCCATGATATATAAAATTCCATGTAAATATAAAGCCTCCAAAATGAAGTACTAAAAATAAATTCCTATGGTAGAAAATATGATAGAAACACCAAGATCCAATATATTAATGTCTAACTCGATCACTGATAAAAAACTATTTTGTTGAATATTTTATTGATAATAAATTATATAATTTCCTCACATTGTGCTAAATATATTCATTTATGAAATATTTGGGATTAGATCATTCATTTGAAAATTTGATAAAAATTCCAGTTTTACCCTTTTAAAATGTACTGTAGTATTTTGAAGATAAATATTTTAATATTTATTATTTGAACATAATATTTTGTAACGGTGTTCATAACTTAATGTTCTACAACTATTATTGAGGAAACTACAGCTAAAAAGTGCATTTGGATGTAGTAAATGGGCCATTAAGTCAATGGTGGGCTGGACTCGGCAGAATGGACATGTGTTCTGTATTTGGGCCATATATTCTTCATCCAGGATTGGATTGAGCCCAAATTCTGAGGCAAGCTCAGGGAAATTATTTGGCACAAATAATACTCCTAGAAGTCTGGCCAATTCATGCGTTTTAGAGGTAAAATAGGCGGTTCAACTGGGAATAAAATATTTGGCTGAGTTTTTCATTTCAGACTTAAAAAGTAATGTAACCCTAGCCCTCACAAACTCTATTTAAAGAGGTTTTCACTCTTTGAGAGGGCTGGTAGAGGATTTGGGAAGGTGTGACTGAAAGGTTGTATCTTGGGAGCCCCTCACAACTCTTGTAAGAAGTAAGACTTTGTGCAAACCTCTCTTCCAAAAAGGCTCTCCTCTCCCACCTCCTCTTTGTATTTCTTTTTCTTTCATGTTTGCATATTGAATTTTTCTTCAAATAATCTTCTGTATTATTCCCTTTTCTTCTTCTATTAATCTTATTAATTGGGTTGGAATCAAGATTGGAGATGAGATTAGGTTCTACCGTTTCAATTCTTTGCTCATGCAAAACGTCTCCATGATGACCACACCGCCCATGGAAGAGTAGTTTTTAGTGATTGATCTATCTTCTATCATCTTCATTTAATTATTTTGAATCATTGAGATACTCTAATTAAGTTAATATGATCCATGAATTGCTTTTTTAAATTGTAATAAACTAATCAAGCAATTGAACAATTAACACAAAAACACGCGAGGTCGAGATTTTGTGTAAATTGTGAGAGCGCGATCTTAATCGATAATACAAGACCACACAGGATAAATTTGTAGAGTTAAAATATAATCACTAAACACAATTCATCCTCATTTAAAGAATGGATATGTGATATAATTAACCACTGACCACAAGCTAATATTAGAACAACAATCAAAGTAGGGTGCTGCGATTGCGTGTTCTGAAGCTAGCCTAGGGTTTAAGTAATTCCATCTTCGTGGTTAAGTTAACTCTTGTAGGGTTTGAGGGTTAAAAAATTAGGGGATCATAATTAAGTGGATATTTATTTAAATGATAATTATTAATAAGTAAATGAATAGGTAGATTTATATAGATTAGGCCTTTTAAAATATTTTCTAAAAAAACATCTTCTTGTTGTGTCTTTTTAATCAAACTTCATTTTAAAACTAAAAACAAAAAAAATGTAATCTTATTACAAGAAAACTTCTTCTAGATTTATAAACTATAAACAAACCCCATCCTTTTAAGTAGTGTTTCAATTTTATTCTATTTTATATTTATAATACCTTTGAAAAGTTGTTTTAATTCACTTCCTCTTTTAAGAGATGAACTTGGTCAGCCACTCTACTGCACCTAAGTACCGCAAAATCACACTATTCATTTGAGGGAACCCACGGCAGCGCTCTTTCAAATTGGCGCCATTGCCAGGGAGGCAAGTAATTATTTCAACCACTTAGAGGTATTTATTTTATTTTACATTTTATTCTCTTCCTCTCTTCTTTCTTCCTTCTTTACCAAATCTAATTTTTTTTCTTCTTCTTTTATTTTCTTCTACTTCTTTTTGGACCATCAAATCAAACTTCTAATTTTTATTTTACTATGGTCCACTTTCCTTATTTTCATCTTTCATTAATTTATGACACGAAATAATCCCAAATATATCTTAGATCTTGACCCTGAGATTGAATGCAGCCTTAGGGCACGAATCAGACATTCTCAGTCTACGGGAAGTTTCAATATTCAATTAGTTGGTGAATTCCTCTCTTCTGGAAACATTGAAATTAGAAGCAATTCAAATTCAAATATAAAAAAAGAACCAATGGCTAGAAATAATAACAATGATCTAAATAGAACCATTTGAGAATTGGCTACACCTGATATTAATTATCAACCAATTTGTATTGCATACCCAAATCTCGAATCGGACTTTGAACTAAAATCTAGGTTAATTCACCTAATTACAAAGTTTCATGGCCTCTCTGGTGAGGATCTCTATAAAAATTTGAAAGAATTTAATGTGGTTTTCTCAACCCTAAAACCGAGAAATGTCTCTGAAGATCAAATCAAACTAAGAGCATTCCCATTCTCACTTTATGGAGTTGCGAAAGACTGGATGTATTATTTACAACCCAAAGATGTAACTTATTGGAAAGATTTGAAATGTCTTTTCTTACAAAGATTTTTTATAGCATCGAGGACCACTTCCATTCGTAAGGAGATATTGGGGATCAATCAAGCACAAGGGGAGTCAATGTATGAGTACTGGGAGTGATTCAAGAAGTTGTGTGCAAGATGCCCACATCACCAAATCAGTGAGCAACTTCTTATCCAATACTTTTATGAAGGACTCACACCTATGGAGAGAAGCATGGTAGATGCCGTAGCTGGAGGGGCATTGGTAGACAAGACACCAGTAGCCGCACGTGCATTGATCAACAAGATGACCCAAAACTCGCAACAATTCGGTGATAGAGGTACACCACATGTCAGGGGAGTACATCAGGTAAGTCCTTATTCTCTTGAAAGTCATTTGATTGATAACAAGTTGGAAGAATTTACCACTCTGGTGAGGAAGATTTCTTTGGATCAAAATTCATCCCAACCCTCTCCTTCTAGGCCTTGTGGCATTTGCACTGAGACAAGCCACCCAACTGACTGTTGCCCACAACTCCAAGAAACAGATGATTGTGCAGCAGTGTTCCCTGGGAGACCATATCAGCAACAACAACAACAACCACATCCCCAAAAGAAGTATGACTCCTTTGCACCAAAATTCAACCAAAGATGGAAGGATCAATTAGACACGAGGTATGGCTTTGGAAAACAACAAAGGCCCACTTTTCAACCAAAATTCCAACAGCCTCTACCTTACCAGCAGGGTTTCCAACAACCCCAAAGAAGATTCGAAGATCAAACATCAACAAATCTACAGCAAGGGAATCTACAACACAAGGTAGACTCTAACACTGATTATCTTTTGAAACAAATTGTTCTTAATCAATAGAATGAGCTAAAGAGTCAAGGTTTGGAGTTGAGGGAGTTGAAGACTCAAATGAGCCAGATTGCCACTTCCCTCCATGAACTGGTAAGTAAGAATTCTGGAAATCTTCCTTCCCAACCTACTCCCAATCCAAAGGGGAATGTCAGTGCCATTACATTGAGAAGTGGGCAGCAAACAACTGATACTTATCCACCTATCATTCCACCAGGATTCACCTCAACTCTGGAGAAGCCCAATTCCATACCAAATGATGAGAAATCCAAGGAGAAAGATAAAGGTAAGAAAAATATTGATGATGTTCCTCCTAAACCCCTTCCTTTTCCAAACAGGGTTGTTCAAACCAAGAATATGGCTGAAGAAGCAATGCAAAAGGAGGTTTTGGACACATTCAAGCGTGTGGAGATCAACATTACTCTACTTGAAGCCATTAAGAAAATTCCAAGGTATGAGAAATTCTTAAAAGAACTTTGTACCAATCAAAGAGGGATCAACAGAAATGAGAGGATCAATATTGGAAGGAATGTCTCAGCACTCATTACACCAACTCTAGAAATGCCAACAAAGTGCAAGGATCCCGAGACATTCACCATCCCATGTACCATAGAGGATTTTCACTTCTCCGATTCTATTTGTGATTTAGGAGATTCAATAAATGTGATGCCTCACTCTGTATTCTCTTCTTTATAGGTTGGTGAGCTGAAACCGGTGAGAGTAGTGGTGCAGTTGGCAAATAGAGCTACGACATATCCAGCGGGAGTTTTTGAGGATGTACTTGTCTGGGTAAGTGACATGATCTTTCCAGCAGATTTCTATGTGCTTAACATGGAGGGTGATTAGGTAAGTTCTCATGACCCCATTATCTTAGGTAGGCCCTTCCTCAAAACTCCAAAACTATCATAAATGTCAATGAGGGTACACTTTCCATGGAATTTGGGGATGAAGTTGTGATATTTAATGTTATGGATTCCATGAAGTACCCCTCAGAGGATCATTCTGCATTTGTTATTTCCCATTTTGAACCACCAAGTAAAAACACCATGGAATTGGATTTTACTATTCTTGGGGAGATTATGAGTATTGGTTCTAGTTTGATGTCTAAGAGTACTTCCACACCTGTTTCTAAGGAACAAGACTCTCTAAGATTTGATTTTGAAATGGAATAATATTTTTATTTTGATCATGTGAACTCTAATTATGACATGGATGTTGAGTATGCTGATGGATTTGATGCTTTATTCTCTGATTTTGATGATGTATATTCTGATACTGATGCTCTTTGTGCACATATTTCAGTTCCTTCTATGACCCCATCCATACACCACCCCCTACACTGAAACTCAAGCCATTACCACCAAATCTCAAATACTCATACTTGTTAAGTGGTGAGAAATTACCCGTTATCATTGCTAACAATATCCCTTTTGAACATGAAGAAATTTTTTTGAATCTTTTGAGGGAGAACATCAGGGAAATCGGGTGGACCTTGGCTGACATATCAGGTATTAGACCCTCTATTTGCATGAATAGGATTATTTTGGAGGATAGGGCTAAACCGATGAGGCAACCACAATGGAGACTCAATCCAACCCTTCTGGAGGTTGTTGAAAAAGAGGTTCAAAAATTGCTCGAGGTAGGTATAATCTATCCCATTTCAGATTCTAAGTGGGTAAGTCCTATTCAGGTTGTGCCTAAGAAAAGTGGTGTTACTATTGTTAAAAATGAGAAAGATGAGTTAGTTCTAATGAGGGTACAAAACAGTTGGCGTGTGTGTATTGATTATAGGAAACTAAATCATTCCACTCGCAAAGACCATTTGCCCCTCCCATTTATTGATCAGATGCTTGAGAGACTAGCTGGGAAGACACACTATTGTTTCTTGGATGGATTTTCTGAATATTTTCAGGTTCCTATAGCTTCAGAGGATCAGGAGAAGACTATATTCACCTATCCCTTTGGCACATTTTCCTACCGAAGGATGCCATTTGGACTTTGCAACGCCCTAGGTACCTTCCAGAGATACATGGTGAGTATTTTTTCTGATTTTATTGAGACTTGCATAGAGGTATTTATGGATGATTTTACAGTGTATGGATCCTCATTTGATGAATGTCTAAATAGTTTGGGAAAGGTATTGAATCCTTTTATTGAGAAGAATCTGGTCCTGAACTTTGAAAAGTGTCATTTCATGGTAGATAATGGCATTGTCTTAGGGCATGTAGTGTCAAAACATAAAAAAGAGGTTGATAGATCTAAGATAGACATTATTTAATCCTTACCCTATCCTTCATGTGTGCGTGATTTTAGATATTTCCTAGGGCATGCAGGATTTTATCAACGCTTCATCAAAGATTTTAGTAATATTTCTCTTCCTATGTCATGATTACTTCAAAAGGATTCTGATTTTGTGTTTGATGATTCTTGCAGGACTTCCTTTGATGAGATAAGGAAGTGTCTTACCACTCCACCTATCATACATCCCCCATGGTGGGAGATTACTTTTGAGCTTATGTGTGACGCCTCCAACTTCACGGTTGGAGCTGTCTTATCTCAGAGGGTGGAGGGACGTTCACATGTGATCACCTATGCATCGAGGACACTAGATTCTGCCCAATCAAACTACACAACCACGAAAAAGGAGTTTCTTGCTGTCATATTTGCTTTAGATAAATTCCGTTCATATTTATTGGGCTCTAAAGTAGTTGTTTTTTCTGACCATGCAGCTCTGAGGTAACTCTTGAAGAAGCCAGATGCAAAGCCTAGGCTGATCCGATGGATACTCCTTCTTCAAGAATTTGATATTGAGATAAAGGACAAAAAGGGGTAAGAAAACTTGGTAGTGGACCACATGAGTAGGATTACTCACACACTATAGGATGAAACCTTGGACCAGGTACCACTTCGGGACACTTTCCCCGATGAGCATCTTTATTCCATCTTAGGTACGCATCCTTGGTATGTAGATTTTGTAACACCCCGAGCTTCCATGATACGCTTCTCTTTCAATAATGCAATAAGCTTGCATTGTACGCAAGTTCGAGATTCTAACACACCGCGACCAATCAAAGTAGCCGTTATGAATAGTAATACCCACTTTTTGAAATTATAGAAATTTTATATTTCAAAATGGACTTCATTTTTGTATTCGGAATATCAAAATTATCCTATGTTGAATTTTTGGTATTTTTCTGAGAACTTCCAATTTTTTATGAATAGTGAAAAATACTTAAAAAAAACTATTTTAATAAAAATAATTTATAGTGATAAATTATACTATTGAGTGGTTTTAAAGTATAATTATAATATATTTTTACCATTTTATCCAATGGTGTTCATTAGAATTAATTTCACTTTGAAATTGGTCATAAACAATTGTCAATCTTTTGATATATATTATTTCTTAAAAACACGCTATTTGTTCTGACAGCGGGAATTAATTATAAAATTAATTAATGCAACTTATATGTTTGGAATTTTGTAAAATAGACATAATTTTTGAATTCAGAAAATCAATTATAGCTTAGGGTGAAATTTTGGCATTGTTCTGAAAAACTTCAATTTTTGATGAATAGTGAAACCACTAAGTGGTAGTTAAAAAAACTGTATTTTCATTTAAATGAAATATTACCACTTCTGTGAGTTGATTTTAAAAAATTATACATACATGGTTGTCATTAGGAAGTAAAATGTGGTTCAATGGGATAAAAATAATTTTTGGTGAATAGTAACTTTTATGTATAATTAATCACGATTAAAGGTAATTAGTAAACTTTAAGGTAAAAATGATATTATAAAAATATGCAAATACCCATAAACTTGTCCTATCCCTATTGAATGAGTCATGGACGACCAAGAAAATCCAAGGGTCAACTTGGGGACCCCATGGAGCCACTTTGGTGGGAAAATGACATTAAAAACATTTTATTTAATGTTAAAATAAAAATGTCACAAACATGTGTTATTTTACTAAAACAATTATTACATGGGGTTATATAAGTTCAATTTTTGACCATAAATATTCATTGGAAATATAAAAATATTTCCTACATTATGGTTATTTTTTTAGAATTTTTAGACATTAAATAAATTAAATTTTAATGACACAATGATGATGCAGCGATTACCTCATTAATTAACGATTTAAATAAAATGAAAAGATAATGTAATATCCAAGGCTTACACTTGTCCAAAGCCTATTGAATGGGTAGATTTAGAACCCTTATCACCTTATCCTCGAATTATAGAGGTGTGGTACCTTTGGAATCCAAAAAGCATTGTATAATAAAGTAATATTTCATGACATTCCAAGAGTGCCCCTCCTCTCCTCTTATAAAAGGCCCCCACCACTACCACCTTATTCACACTTTCAAGCAATTTGGCTCGGCCAACCTCTACCCAAATACTCTCCCAAATTTCCTCCCTTACTCCTAGAATCCTCACTTTGGGCAGAATTCTTCCCAAGGAAGCCTTTGGCTCAAACCAAAAAGAGTTACCCGATTTTTAAGGTAATGTCTTCTCTAATGTTGTTTTGTTTTAGTTTGCTTATCCAACCCCTTAAACTCTTTTTATTCCTTCCTTTTGTAAAAAAACCAGTATCTTAAATATACTAGGATGTTGTTATGATAATTATTTTATTTACACTTACACTCACCTTCGTCCAATGGTTAAAGAACACACTGTTTCTGTGGGTGGCGAAATACTGCCTCACGAAACGATGATTGTTCAATATTTTTTAACACCACTAATGGTGGCCATTTTGATGATACTATTTTCATATATGATATATATATTATGTTTATGTTTTCCTTATGCTTCTGTATTTCTTATTTATGGCATACTTTATGACTTCCATTATGGGTAAACACGATAATTTCATTTTAGGAAGTGCGGACCACCGCCCCCTCAAAGTGATTTGAATCGTTAATGCCATATGTGGGACGTATAAAGGATGGAGTAAATGGTATTATACATTATATTATACTAGAATTATATTATACCTTTATATAATTATTATTTCATTCCATTAAATAAGAAATAGAATTGAAAGTAGCGTTCATGCGTACGTACGGCTTACCGTCTCCATGAACGGTGCATTTCATTTCTTAACTCTAAATGTTATGTAATATTATAAATGCATATATATAGTGGATATATATGATATATATTATATATACATCATGAATATAATTCTGGATATAAAGGATATTTTACCACATGAAGAACTTGTAATCATAAGAAGTTTATTTTTGACTCAAGTACCAAAGATCGACAAAAGGACCGTTATTAACTTAAATAATTACATAATGTTCATAACATGGTAATAAGTGATGTAAATGGAATAATAAACATGAAAAAGGTTCTTAAGAAAATATAAATTAACTCTAGCTTATTATTCAGGAGGTTAAATAACGGTCAAGTCAAGTCGGACACGAGGTAAGGGAACTTCTTAACCCAATTTCAATTCTTTGGGTTATTCTCCTACTTTCAAATTATGTCATGATATTATTATGTACCATCTTGTATTTTTACTTTATTTATGTGTATTTATAGTGAATACACATAATAGATCTATTTCATTTAAAAAAAATGATCTTTGTAAGGACTTCGTCTCAATCTCCATTCATTGAGGCATATTTTGTTTTATACACAAATTTATTTTATACGGTGTAAAAACCCCTTTGACTTTTACATTTATTCAAAAGGAATATTTTTATACGAAACATTTTACTAAACGACAAAAAGGAATGTTTTTATTGTCGTGCGTATGCGGCGACAACGACTTCTCTGCCGCCGTGACCACTATTTGAGTTTCGGCTTCCTCTACAAGCCTTAACTTTTTTTAAAATGAAAAATAAATACCAAGTTATACTTTTCTTTTATTTTGGTATTGAAAATGGTTTTGATAAAGTTTTATTATATCAATGTGTTGTATTGATATCTTGTGATTGAAATGTGGAAATGTTACGTTTCCTTTATGCATGTTTTATGTGATACTATTATGTTATGGTTTATGATATGTTTAAACCCGTTCATATGAGGAATGAATTGGACTTAATAAGTAACGGGTGGAGCCTGATATAGCTCCTCGATGCATCGGTAGGTCTCATGAGACAAACTAGTATCTTGGCACAAGGCCTTGACAAAAAATGTTATTTGTGGTCTTGGCACGAGGCCTTGGCTACGTGGTTATGATAGTCTGGCATTATGCATTCCATCATTATGAAATTGGTTATTGATATTGCATGCGATTATTCGACTAGTATAATATCCATGTGAATAAGTAAATGGCATTATTTAATTTTATTTTTGCCATATTATGCTGAAGTTCAAGTTTAAAAGGATTTTGTTTTAGTTATACATTGCCTTAGTTGTTAATGTTTATTTATGAAAGCTTCTGCAATATTGTGATCCTTACTGAGCATCTGAGCTCACCCCTTTAAATGTTTTAATATTTTCCAGGATGTGAAGAAGTATATTATGAATGACCTGCAGGGATAGTGTGAGGGGATATGAAGACAATATGTTGTTGTAGTTTTGTTTTTACTTTATGATGTAATGAAAGACTTATGAATGTATCTAGTGTTTCCAAGACTACTAAACTAATCGGTCTTTCGAGACTTGATCTTTTGTGATCATGCCAATGTTATGAAGTAACGCACCAGCTCTAGGTAGCTAGGGTCAGGGCGCTACAGTTGGTATCAGAGGCAGTTTAGTACTAACCTTGGAAGCTAGATTTAGATAAACTCTGATTAGAGCACATAGCCCAAAGATAGACTTTAAGGATTAGTATAGAATAACTTCCTAGAATTTTGGTATTATAGAGATTTTGTGAGTTTTCTGAGCAATACATCCCTGTCTAGATACGAGCAGGTAGAGGCGGCTTTGGCACAGATGTACCTAGGGGTAAAACCCGAAAACACTGCTTTGAGATAGACTCGAACGGGAACTGGTGCACGACAACGGGCCTTGCTGCACTCTTGGTTACGACACTCCCGGGGGATATGCTTAGGATAATTCCCATTTTCTTTACAAACCACTATGAAGGGTTACGAGTATATACTTCCTCAAAGAAAACATTTTTATGATTATGGATTATATCCATAATTAGTTCAATATATGTTAAGTGTTTTACAAGTATGGAATTATGTATTTTGATTCATAAACTAATCTAGTTTATGCCATTATTTAGAAATGACACCTAGTGGAAGGAATGAAAATCGTATCAATGCACGCACTCCGTGTAGGGATTTCCCTCCTACTCAAGATAATTATTGTGGATCTGGAGATACAACTGGTGCTGATCAACTTATTACCATACTGGGACAACTCACTCAGGTTATGAATAATAACCTTACTCGTATGGAGCACCCTGATCCGCAACGTGGAGGATCAATGTTAGACCGCTTCATGAGGCAACAACCACCAACATTTAATGGGGGTACAAATCCATTAGTAGATGAGCAATGGATAAACTCCTTAGAGAAAATATTCCATGCCTTGGGGAGTAGCGAAAGGGAGAAAGTTGTCATGGCAGTTTACCGCCTCACAGGAGATGCTGATCAATGGTGGTCATTGATTCAAAATACAAAGGAAGACGAAGAAGTATCAAGTATGGAATGGAGAGAGTTCAAAGATCTTTTCTTAGAAAAATACTTTCCTCGTGAGCATCGAGCAGATATGGAAAGGCAATTTCTAAGTCTGAGACAAAAGGAGGATGAGAATGTCGCAAAGTATGAGGCCAACTTTACAAGGTTAGTGAGGTATGCTGCAGATTACATACATAACCCAAGAAGTAAGATTGATCGTTTCTTTGATGGGTTAAAACCATTTCTCCGTCGAGCTTTAGTATCACAATATTTCTCAACATACGAAGATATAGTCTCATGTGCTATCAAGACAGAAAATGAATTCTCTAAGTCCTATAACAATAAAGTAAAGCAAGAGATGAAGAGAATGGTGGAACAAGAGATAGATAAAGGGAAAAGGGGAAAGAAGGATTTTCCATTATGTGATAATTATGGGAAGAATCACCCTGGTACATGCCTAAAAGGAATGAGAGTTTGTTATAAATGTGGAGAAAAGGGTCACCAAGCTCGTGATTGTAAGGGAAAGAAAGGGGCTACCAATGTTGAATGCTAAAATTGTAGGGAAATGGGGCATTATGCAAATGAATGTCCTAAGCGTTAGGGAAACTTACCTCAGAAAAGGCCAAAGGATCAAGGACAATCTTATGCTGTTACTACAGTTGAAGTGGAATAATTAATGTAATGGTGCTTTTGGACTCAAGGAATATATTTTGGTTATAAGAATAATGTGATATATATATGGATTGTACTGCAGTACTTGTTGTTTTTATTAAGGTTTTAATATGATGAAGGTAATCATATTTTTAGTATGTGACAATAAGAGAAAATTTACCTTGTTTTGGGAATTTGATGTTACAATTGATTTTGGAATTTAGAGACCTTTTACAGAAAGTCTGGAAAGAGGTATTTTGGATGACAATAAAGGTTGGAATGGATTAAGGTGAACTTTGGATAGTATTGTTTAAGGTTAAAACATTTCTGAAGATTATTTTTGGAATATTATAATACCAAAGTTTTAGGAAAAGGACAACCTGCAGGTTGGGGGTTAGCCCGTCGCGTCGGACAAAGCTATAGGAATCGAACCCACAACCATAGTGCGACAGGCCTTTATTACCTACCACTAGACTACAGGAAGTCCCTGGTCATTACAAAATAGTTTTCGTAATCTAAATGGTATGTTCTAATATTTTGGACCTTGTACGGTTAGGATAAATATATTATTTTTGAGTTTTATTACCTTTTGGAGTGAAATATGGGTTGTGGTAAAAATTTATTAAAGAATGAAAGTCTACATGACAAGTGAGTATATTTCCTTACATTCTTAGTAAATCTCTTAAATAAATTCCTCAACTATATGAAAGGTAACTTAAAACAAAAATGTTGCCGGTTAACTTTTCCAACTGAGGATTCAATGACCTTTTAACCAATCACAAGTTTGTGATTTTATTATGGTTAACTTTCTCCTAATCCTATTTTCTACAACTCTCCATCAGACCTTGATGGTTTTTTTCTTCCATATCCATATTTTCATAGATTCCTAGTATGGGATATGTCGGATGACCTTTTACTTCTCTTTCTTTCTTTTAAAGTTATATTTTTATTAACCCTATTTCCGACGTGGGTTTTCCACAAAGGTATTTGCTACATTCAACCTTTTATTTTCAAAGAAAAATTTCAAATTGCGAGGATGAAATTTATTGAAGGAGGGGAGAATGTAACACCCCGAGCTTCCACGATACGCTTCTCTTTCAATAATGCAATAAGCTTGCATTGTACGCAAGTTCGAGATTCTAACACACCGCGACTAATCAAAGTAGCCGTTATGAATAGTAATACCAAATTTTTGAAATTATAGAAATTTTATATTTCAAAATGGACTTCATTTTTGTATTCGGAATATCAAAATTAGCCCATGTTGAATTTTTGGTATTTTTCTGAGAACTTCCAATTTTTTATGAATAGTGAAAAATACTTAAAAACAACTTTTTTAATAAAAATAATTTATAGTGATAAATTATACTATTTAGTGGTTTTAAAGTATAATTAGAATATATTTTTACCATTTTATCCAATGGTGTTCCTTAGAATTAATTTCACTTTGAAATTGGTCATAAACAATTGTCAATCTTTTGATATATATTATTTCTTAAAAACACGCTATTTGTTTTGACAGCGGGAATTAATTATAAAATTAATTAATGCAACTTATATGTTTGGAATTTTGTAAAATAGACATAATTTTTGAATTCAGAATATCAATTATAGATTAGGGTGAAATTTTGGCATTGTTCTGAAAAACTTCAATTTTTGATGAATAGTGAAACCACTAAGTGGTAGTTAAAAAAACTGTATTTTCATTTAGATGAAATATTACCACTTCTGTGAGTTGATTTTCAAAAATTAGAAATACATGGTTGTAATTAGGAAGTAAAATGTGGTTCAATGGGATAAAAATAATTTTTGGTGAATAGTAACTTTTAAGTATAATTAATCACGATTAAAGGTAATTAGTGAAATTTAAGGTAAAAATGATATTATAAAAATATGAAAATACCCATACACTTGTCCTATACCTATTGGATGAGTCATGGCCGACCAAGACAATCCAAGGGTCAAATTGGGGACCCCATGGAGCCACTTTGGTGGGAAAATGACATTAAAAACATTTTATTTAATGTTAAAATAAAAATGTCACAAACATGTGTTGTTTTACTAAAACAATTATTACATGGGGTTATATAAGTTCACTTTTTAACCATAAATATTCATTGGAAAGATAAAAAGATTTCCTACATTATGTTTATTTTTTTAGAATTTTTAGACATTAAATAAATTAAATTTTAATGACACAATGATGATGCAACGATTACCTCATTAATTAACGATTTAAATAAAATGAAAAGATAATGTAATATCCAAGGCTTACACTTGTCCAAATCTTATTGGATGGGTAGATTTAGAACCCGTATCACCTTAGCCTCGAATTATAGAGGTGTGGTACCTTTGGAATCCGAAAAGCATTGTATAATAAAGTAATATTTCATGACATTCCAAGAGTGCCCCTCCTCTCCTCTTATAAAAGGCCCCCACCACTACCACCTTATTCACACTTTCAAGCCATTTGGCTCGGCCAAACTCTGCCCAAATACTCTCCCAAATTTCCTCCCTTACTCCTAGAAGCCTCACTTTGGGCAGAATTCTTCCCAAGGAAGCCTTTGGCTCAAACCAAAAAGAGTTACCCGATTTTTAAGGTAATGTCTTATCTAATGTTGTTTTGTTTTAGTTTGCTTCTACAACCCCTTAAACTCTTTTTATTCCTTCCTTTTTTAACAACACCAGTATATTAAATATACTAGGATGTTTTTATGATAATTATTTTATTTACACTTACACTCACCATCTTCCAATGGTTAAAGAACATACTGTTTCTGTGGGTGGCGAAATACTGCCTCACGAAACGATGATTGTTCAATATTCTTTTAACACCACTAATGGTGGCCATTTTGATGACACTATTTTCATATATGATATATATATTATGTTTATGTTTTCCTTATGATTCTGTATTTCTCATTTATGGCATACTTTATGATTTCCATTATGGGTAAACGCGATAATTTCATTTTAGGAAGTGCGGACTACCGCCCCCTCAAAGTGATTTGAATCGTTAATGCCATATGTGGTATGTATAAAGGATGGAGTAAATGGTATTATACATTATATTATACTGGAATTATAGTATACCTTTATATAATTATTATTTCATTCCATTAAATAAGAAATAGAATTGAAAGTAGCGTTCATGCGTACGTACGACTTACCGTCTCCATGAACGGTGCATTTCATTTCTTAACTCTAAATGTTATGTAATATTATAAATGCATATATATAGTGGATATATATGATATATATGATATATAAATCATGAATATAATTCTGGATATAAAGGATATTTTACCACATGAAGAACTTGTAATCATAAGAAGTTTATTTTTGACTCAAGTACCAAAGATCGACAAAAGGACCGTTATTAACTTAAATAATTACATAATGTTCATAACATGGTAATAAGTGATGTAAATGGAATAATAAACATGAAAAAGGTTCTTAAGCAAATAGAAATTTACTCTAGCTTATTATTCAGGAGGTTAAAGAACGGTCAAGTCAAGTCGGACACGAGGTAAGGGAACTTCTTAACCCAATTTCAATTCTTTGGGTTATTCTCCTACTTTCAAATTATGTCATGATATTATTATGTACCATCTTGTATTTTTTACTTTCTTTATGTGTATTTATAGTTAATACACATAATAGATCTATTTCATTTAAAAAAAATGATCTTTGTAAGGACTTCGTCTCAATCTCCATTCATTGAGGCATATTTTGTTTTATACACAAATTTATTTTATACGGTGTAAAAACCCCTTTGACTTTTACATTTATTCAAAAGGAATCTTTTTATACGAAGCATTTTACTAAACGACAAAAAGGAATGTTTTTATTGTCGTGCGTATGCGGCGACAACGACTTCTCCGCCGCCGTGACCACTATTTGAGTTTCAGCTTCCTCTACAAGCCTTAACTTTTTTTAAAATGAAAAATAAATACCAAGTTCTACTCTTCTTTTATTTTGGTATTGAAAATGGTTTTGATAAAGTTTTATTATATCAATGTTTTGTATTGATATCTTGTGATTGAAATGTGGAAATGTTACGTTTCCTTTATGCATGTTTTATGTGATACAATTGTGTTATGGTTTATGATATGTTTAAACCCGTTCATATGAGGAATGCATTGGACTTAATAAGTGACGGGTGGAGCCCGCTATAGCTCCTCGATGCATCGGTAGGTCTCATGAGACAAACTAGTGTCTTGGCACGAGACCTTGACAAAATCTTATTTGTGGTCTTGGCACGAGGCCTTGGCTATGTGGTTATGATAGTCTGATATTATGCATTCCATCATTATGAAATTGGTTATTGATATTGGATGTGATTATTCGACTAGTATAATATCCATGTGAATAAGTAAATGGAATTATTTAATTTTAGTTTTGCCATATTATGCTGAAGTTCAAGTTTAAAAGGCTTTTGTTTTAGTTATACATTGCCTTAGTTGTTAATGTTTATTTATGAAAGCTTCTGCAATATTGTTTTCCTTACTGAGCATCTGAGCTCACCCATTTCAATGTTTTAATATTTTCCAGGATGTGAAGAAGTATATTATGAATGACCTGTATGGATAGTGTGAGGAGATATGAAGACAATATGTTGTTGTAGTTTTGTTTTTACTTTATGATGTAATGAAATACTTATGAATGTATCTAGTGTTTCCAAGACTACTAAACTAATCGGTCTTTCGAGACTTGATCTTTTGTGATCATGCCAATGTTACGAAGTAACACACCGGCTCTGGGTAGCTGGGGTCGGGGCGCTACAGATTTAGTTAACTACCTTGTTGCCTCTGAAATCCCTACAAATTTAAAGAAACATCAAGTCAAAAAATTAAAAAGTGAGTCTTGATATTATGTTTGGGATGATACATACCTCTGGAGCATGTGTAGTGATCAAGTTATTAGGAGGTGTGTTCCTGATCATGAGTTGGAGTCTGTTTTACATTTTTGTCACACACTTGCTTGTGGTGGACACTTTGGAACCCAATGGACAACTAGGAATGTTTTGGAATCTAGATTATATTGGCTTAGCTTATTCCATGATGCCCATGTGTTTCTTAAGTCATGCTCTCATTGCCAACACACTGGGAACATTTCTAGGAGACATGAGATGGCCCAACAACCGATACTATTCTGTGAGATTTTTGATGTATGGGGCTTCGATTTTATGGGTCATTTTCCTAGTTCCTTTGTTTTTTTGTAGATTTTGGTTTTTGTTGATTATGTGAGTAAATGGGCGGAGGTTAAGGCCACCAGGACTGATGATTCTCATGTTTTTGTGGACTTTGTCAAAACGAATTTTTTTTGTAGGTTTGGATTACCGAAGGCCATCATTAGTGATCAAGGGACACACTTCTGTAATCGGAATGTGTCTTCCCTTATTCGGAAGTATGGGGTGACACATAAAACATCAACACATAACACCCTCAAACAAATGGCCAGGCTGAGGTTTCAAATAGGGAATTGAAACAAATTTTGGAGAAAAATGTGCAGCCA
The DNA here is from genome assembly GCA_963277665.1 of Viscum album. NCBI lineage: Eukaryota > Viridiplantae > Streptophyta > Magnoliopsida > Santalales > Viscaceae > Viscum > Viscum album. The sequence continues at coordinate 1,570,414,495 of OY728133.1, read as the reverse complement.
AATAGGAAAGATTGGAGCAGGCGCTTGGATGATGCATTTTGAGATTATAGTACATCATACAAGACACCCATTGGTATGTCCCCGTTTTGGATTGTTTTTGGGAAAGCATGTCATCTCCCTGTGGAAGTTGAGCATCAGGCTTATTGGGCTATAAAGAAATGCAACATGGATTTGGCCCAAGATGGAATCCAAAGGAAGCTACAAATTCAAGAGCTTGAGGAGATAATATTGTCTTCATATGAAAACTCAAGTCTCTACAAGGAAAGATCAAAAGTAGCTCATGACAAAATGATCCAACAAAATAAGTTTCATGTTGGAGAGAAAGTCCTTCTCTATAGTTCACGACTAAAGCTAATGCCTGATAAGTTGCATTCCAGATGGTTAGGTCCTCATGTTGTGAATAATGTTTTTCCATATGGTGCAGTAGATATCACACAAGAGGACATAGGAAGGATATTTACAGTCAATGGAAAATATTTTAAGAGATACATTGAGGGACTTCCTACTGATGTAGTGGATTTTATAACACTGCATGACCCCATCATCACTTGAGCACATCAGACTGTTCCTAACCCTTTAACTTTGTTATTATTTTCCCTATTTAAAATTATAAATTTCATGTGAATATATAATCTCATGGGTTCACATTGAATAAAATGCAATATTTTAAGTGTGGGGGAGGGAACCTTTTAATTTAGTAATTTCAATTGTTTTCCTGATTTAAAAAAAATAAAAAAATGTGTGTTTTTCAAATTTTGTGTGTTTATTTTGAAATTTTCTATGTGTTTTTGAAACTTTTGAGCTGAAATGATTCTCATAACCATTTTTAAATACATATCAATAAGTGAAACAATTTATCCCTTGAAACTAAGCTTAAATGAATGCTAAAATGACTTTGTTTCAAGTTCAAATATTTAGTAATTTCATGAAAATTACACTAAATTTTGAATCCCATGCCACATCTCACTATCTTTATATTTGAAATCACTTTCTTGTGAGGCTTCTGAACCATTATTTTCATATTCTTTACATTTACCTCACTTATTTAGACAACCAAACCATGATTGATTTAACCAGAATTTGATTTATTCCTGTCAAAACTTGAGGGTTTGAGGTACTTATGTTTAAATGATTGAAGCATTTGTTTTGTATTAAAGCCCCTATTTCAAAGAATCATTTTTTTATAATGGCCTAACTTGAACATTTAATCCTTTTATCCCTTAGAATCCAGGAATAGCCTATTAGGTTAGCCACATTAAAATCTAATTTTCCCTATCCAACCAACTCTTGAAGTGAAATTGCATAATCTAGTTGAGCTTAAGTGTGGGGGAAGCTGTCTTGTGTTGTGATACCACATTTTGTGATACTTTGGATGAAAAATAAAATTATGAAGAGATGTGTTTGATGCTGAAGAAAAACATTATATTAAAATATATGCCTTTCTGGATCTTTCATGATAAAATAAGCTGTGCCTTTCTGGAGCTTTCATGATAAAAGAAGCTGTGCCTTTCCAGAGCTTCTAATAGAGGGGGAAAGCTATGCCTATCTGGAGCTTTTAAGAAAATCATGTTTGAGAAGATTGAAATTTTACTATGTAAATGTTGAATGGTGTGCAAATTCATTTATTTTTCATGATTATGGAGCTGAATTGATACTATGGGGATTGAAGAGAATGCCATATTTAAGTGAAAATTAGATTAATGCAATTTTGTTTCAAAAAGAGTCAAGCCCTCCTCATTCAGACTTAGAGTTTTTCATGTCTAAATCCTACCAACCGAAAGCCACAGAACAACCCTAAAAAGTACTCATGATAAAAATATGTCCTTGACTCACATCGGGTAGTGATGTAGGAATTTATCAAGCCTATGGTGACCCTTGTATGAGTTTGGATGAGAAAGACATTGCAAAAAAAAATGACATTTGTGTGATAAGAGAAAATTCAAGTGAGGTAAGTGACTTGTGAATGGGAGGATAAATAAATTGGAAATATATTGAATGATATAAATGAATAACTTGAAATATTGGTTTTTTATAAGGCATTATATCTTTTGTTTCTTGGTGTGTAATTGTTTGATCTCAAGGATATGTGTTTTAAAATTGGTTTTGATTTGATATTGATGTTTACTTGACATGAGGTTTTGCCCATGAGTGCAAAAGGGTAAGTGCGGGGGAGTTGATAAAACACTATTTTGTTGAATATTTTATTGATAATAAATGATATAATTTCCTCACATTGTGCTAAATATATTCATTTATGAAATATTTGGGATTAGATCATTCATTTGAAAATTTGATAAAAATTCCAGTTTTACCATTTTAAAATGTAATGTAGTATTTTGAAGATAAATATTTTAATATTTATTATTTGAAATTAATATTTTGTAAAAGGTTTCCTAACTTAATTTTCTACAACTTTTATTCAGGACACTAGAGCTAAAGAGTGCATTTGGATGGAGTAAATGGGCCATTAATTCAATGGTGGGCTGGACTCAGTAGAATGGACATGGGTTCTATATTTAGGACATATCTTCTTCATCCGGGCTTGGATTGAGCCCAAATTTTGAGGAAAGCTCTGGGAAATGATTTTTCACAAATCATACTTCTATAATTCCGGCCAATTCACTTGTTTTGGAGGTCAACTAGGCGGTGAAACTTGGAATAAAATATTTGTCCGAGTTTTTAATTTCACACTTAAAAAGTAATGTAATCCTAGCCGTCAAAAACTCTATTTAAAGGTGTTTTTAACTCTTTGAGAGGGCTGGTAGAGGATTTGGGAAGGTGTGTCCAAAAGGGTGTCTCTTGGGAGCCCCTAAAAACTCTTGGAAGAAGTAAGGATTTGTGCAAATCTCTCTTCCAAAAAGGCTCTCCTCTCCCACCTCCTCTTTGTATTTCTTTTTCTTTCATGTTTGTATCTTGATTTTTTCTTCAAATAATCTTCTATATTCTTCACTTTTATTCTTCTATTAATCTTCTTAATTTAGTTGGAATCAATAGTGGAGAAGATATTGGGTTCTACCCTTTCAATCTTTTGCTCATGCAAAACGTCTCCACGATGACCACACCGCCCATGGAAGAGTAGTTTTTAGTGATCGATCTATCTTCTACCCTATTCATTTAATTATTTTGAATCATTGAGATACTGTAATTAAGTTAATATGATCCATGAATTATGTTTTTAAATTTTAAGAAACTAAGCAAGAAATTGAACAATTAACACAAAAACACGCGAGGTCGAGATTTTGTGTAAATTGTGAGAGCGCGATCTTAATCGGTAATACAAGACCACACGGGATAAATTTTTAGAGTTCAAATATAATCTCTAAACACAATTCATCCTCATTTACAGAATGGATATGTGCTCTAATTAACCACTAACCATAAGCTAACCTTAGAACAACAATCAAAGCAGGGTGCTTCGATTGCGTGTTCCGAAGCTAGCCTAGGGTTTAAGTAATTCCATCTTCGTGGTTAAGTTAACTCTTGTAGGGTTCGAGGGTTAAAAAATTAGGGGATAATAATCAAGTGGATATTTATTTAAATGATAATGATTAATATGTAAATGAAGAGGTAGAGTTATATTGATTACTCCTTTTAAAATATTTTCTAAAAAAAACATCTTCTTGTTGTGTCTTTTTAATCAAACTTCATTTTAAAACTAAAAACAATAAAATAAAATAAAATATTCTTCCAAGAAAACTTCTTCTAGATTTATAAACTATAAAAAACCCCCATAATTTATGTAGTGTTTCAATTTTATTCTATTTTATATTTAGAATACCTCTAAAAAGTTGTTTTAATTCACTTCCTCCTTTGAGAGACGACCTTGGTCAGCCACTCTGCTGCACCTAAGTACCCCAAAATCACACTAATCATTTGAGGGCACCCACGACAGCCCTATTTCAATCACCAAACTTAAGGGTTTATAATGATACTAATAGCACTTATTAGATCAATTAGAATTGATTAAACCCATGTATGAGGATCAACAATGCAAGAAATATGGACATGTATATAGAATTGAAATGAAGAAATTTTGTAAATGGTGTACCTTACACTAAATATCATCTAAAACATATTCAAACACCATTTATGGGTTTGATTAAGATCACAAAAGAAAATACAAAATACATACCTTCTCTATAGTGTATCAACGGGTCGAGAAAATCATCTAAAGTTCAGATGAGATCTGTCCTTCCTCTATGGCCTGCTAGAGACTCTAATGAAATGAAGAAGGATTAATAGAGATTATGGATTTAGTAATTATGTTTAAGTATCATGTGAACATAAACACAACCATAACATGAAAATGATATAAATATAATCATCCAAGGATACTGCTTGGGTGTTGTTTCATTTGGTCATGTGTTATAACACATGAATAAATGCAATGAGAAATTTCATTCATATAATGTATGAATTAATTTATTAGTATACATATCATCTAATGAAATGGAATAATAGATGAAAATATAGGTGGAAGATTCACTCAAATGATTACAAATTATCATTCAGCTGCCAAGGATGTATCCTGTATGAGATGATATACCCTTAACTTGTATGCAAATCTTAATTTTCATGAAAAACAACACACACACACACACAGATATATATATATTTCATAAATAGATTAGTATTGATTTAGGGAATATATCACAAAATATCCCACTTGAACCAAATCCTAATAGAATTTGTAAAATTCCACTTTATATTGTATTATATACAATAGCTTCTGAAATCATATTAAAAACTCTTTTGTACAACTTCCTAAATACTTTTGGAAAACTATCATTAATTTATACTTGTATCCCATCATATGTAATACCTTATGAATACCCATACATAACAAATTTTTATTAACTCTAAAACACCTTTAGAGTATCTATCTAAGTCAAACTCAATCCCCATTCAGTCAACCACAAAGTGTGACCCCATGGTACATTATATCATTGAAAATAAATATGAACCACCAGATCCATATATGTAAGAAAATAGAGATCTCTAGAAAAGAATAAATTCTACTCAATCTATAAATAGATTTAGAATGATCTTTATCCAACCCATTTGTATATATACATGTATCCACCAATCCACATCATATGAAAATTTTCATTCTCATATTTTCCCTTTGTCCAAGAAGCTAAGTGACCATGGGAAATAGAGCATGTCAATCCCATATAACCAACTCATATGTTCTAGACTATCATAGTGTATACTGATATGATTGATGAATATATCATATGTCATTCATCCTTATGAATAAAAACATCACATCTCCCTTATCCATATAAATATACAATATCTAGGTGTAGTTTCACACTCCAACAGTTCATCTCAATCGAGTGCCCAAATGTCATACTTGTCTTATGAGAGGGAAAATACAATCTTGGTTAAGATCCAAACAACAAAATAATAATAAACATACCCAAACACCTCTATATTAGCCAAGTGAATATGTATAATTTCATAAGTAGGGTATCAAAGTATGAAGGTTCTCATGCTAGGTATCTTTCCAACCTCAGGTATTAGGGACTCAAATATGATCCATAAATCCCTAGTTACTAAAAACATTTGTATAACACTCAATGTGTGTCACACCTAGATTTCTTTTCTAAATTTTCATCATTTGTTTTGGCTCGACTTTTGAATCTTGGTTTTCTTTTCAATTTCTTGGTATTTTGTGATTTTTTTAAATGTTCCTTTGTTTATTTGTGGTCTTGTGTTTATTATTTTGTTTCTCCATGAGTTTTTGGTGAAAAATGGAGATATTGGCCTTGATAGTAGGTGGTTCATGGTAGGTAAATGGTTAGGGGAAACCATGTGACCTTTCTTAAGAAACAGTCTGACCAAAATCATTTTTGGGCAGTGGTGACAGAATAGTTTAGAAAAATGTGTGGATAAACCATGCGACCTATCCATATAATTAAAAATTGTGATTTTACTCTTCTACCTTCTTGATATTTTAACCCCAAAATTCCTATTTCTCCCTTACCCTAGTTTATGTGACCCAAAGGGGGATTCTACCTTCTTATCAAATTTTCCCCTCCTCTCCTAAGGTGTGTATCTAGGGTTTTCTTCAAGTTTTAAGGGTGATTTATCAAGGTATTCCCCTCTTATATTCTCCCAATTCCTTATCATTACATTTTCTCTTGACTTAAAATTCTCCATTGGTCATGTGGATCTAGTATTCATGTTTATTTTGGTTTTAATTAGGGGTTTTTCTTGGTTATGTTTTCTCTTAGGTTTTCTTGAATTTTGGAACCTTTGCGGAGTTATTTCAAGTTAGCATTGTTGAAGCACATGTGATTTGAGGTAGGTTTCACTTTGCACTTTCCCTTTAAATTTAATAATCATTGGTTTATTTCTTTTTTCACCTTCCATTGATATAAATTAGTGATTTATTATTTTTATAATAATTTTTTATGTGAAAATAGGTGACTTATTTTTTGTTTTGAAGAAAATGGTAATGTTTTGTTAAGCTACGAATATCAAGTGTTTGATAAAATTTTTAGTTGACTTTTGTGAGTGATTTTTTATTATTAAAGCAAGGTTTTCCTTTTTAAATGTATTTGTGGAATTGGAAATGATGGTTTGGGTTTTTTGAATGATTTTTCCAAGTGTTTTTGGATTTAAAAGTAGTGTGTGTTTTTCTTATGAAAATAGTTTGACATGTGAAGGAAATGTGTTGTTTTACTTTTGTAAATGAGTTATTTTTTGATAGTGTGTGACCTATTTGGAATCTTGATGAAAGTGGTTTTGGTTTGAAAATGTGGTGTGAGTGTTTAAATGGAATTTTATAAATGATTGTGAAATTCTAAATGTTGTGTTTTCACTTTTTGGAAAGGTGGGTTTGGTTCATTGGAAATAGGTGATTTCTCGAAGGGTATTTGAGGCCCATTTGGAATTTTTGTGAAATTTGGTAATATTGAAAACTCTCCTTGAATAATTATATTGCCCCAGTTATTTTGATTTTTATGGGAGGACCACACTGAGAGGATCCTTTATGATCAATTTGTTAAAAAGTAAGAGGTTGTTCCTTGAGGTAGCTTGGGGGTGACTTGTTGTGTGAGTTTCCTATGTAAGATATATGTAAATGTGATTTGATGCTTAGTTAGAATTGTTGGATCACCCCCACTTTAGTATTGAAATGGGAACCTAAAATAGCTAGCAGATTTTTGGTGAACGGTTTCGGTAATAGCTTTGGATTTTTTCTATGGCTAGTGTCCCATAGAAGGGGATTTTATTTGATTTTGTTTCTATAGGATAATTCCCCTCAGTTAGACTAGGTAGGGTGTGATCGAGTGTGTGGTAGAAATTGATGTCATTGGGTGAGGCATGACTTCGAGACAATTAAATATGTATAGTATATTCTAGATTATTCCGTTGAGATCCTAGGTTCTCCCATGTTCTTTGACACTTAGTTTTCTGTGGCAGATGATTGATATGCTTCGTTGGTTGGTTAATCTTTCCTGGTTATGTGAACATTGTTGTTTCTTTCTTGTATAGTGTACTCCTTGGATAAAAGTGATGTGTTGGTTTTCAAAGGTTTTTGGACTATGTTTTGGAAATTATTTACTCTCCCTTTACCCCTTTTTTAAATGAAAAGATTATCTTGCTCCTCAAAAATGTTAACATATGCATCTTGGAAAAGAATATGGACTTAAATGTAAAAAGGGAAATAGACCCTATTTTTTTAAAGTGAAAATGTGTGGAAAGTATATTTTTATATATTGTATTTTAAACTTGAAATTGGTGTATAATTTATTTAAAGGAAGTGCTTTGGGAATATATTTTTTTGTTCATGACTAATGAGTTTTAATAATCATGTCTATAGTTACTTCTTGTTTTTATATTTTGGTGTTGGTTTTATCTTGGTTGTGATCGCCATCAGTGATGGTTGGTTTTTGGTATCATAGAGTGACCCTTAGGGTCACATGGAGACATTGTGGTCTTCAGGTTCAGTTTGGGTTTGTTGTTTGGCTTAGGTTGTATCTTCAGTTTATGTATAAATGATGTTCAATTTGGATATTTATTTATTTATTTGGGATTATATATTTATTTTACATTATTTAGTTTATTTATAATGGGATAAATCATTCCATTTATTACTCTATTTATTCACCAACACTAGTTTTATGCCTAGGAGGATCAGGAACACATCTCGGGCATTATCACAGATCAGATCAGGTGATCGGTTCGGGGTTGACCCATGTTGGTTCATGAAAAAATGGTATTAAATGAGGTTGGTTCATTATAGGAACTTTATTTCAAAGCACCACTTGTTATTTGGGATGTCAAGATAGATGGATTAGGATTTTCAGAGCTTGGGGTGTAGGTCTAGGGGAGTGTTTGGCTAACACTTTCTGAACCGAACCTTGAGTTTCCATGGGAAGCCGGGTTTGGTTCTGTTTGTTTGGTTATTATGGGATGTTTTGTGCTTAGGAAATGAAAAGAGAGTTGGAATAAGGGTCTCAGTGAGATGGAAGGGACTATAAAGCCATGTGAAGATGGGGACACGGTCTAAGAAGACTCTCCATGATGGTGGTGGGATATGAATATGGCCACTAACCATATGGCTCAGTCACCCATCGATGCTAGTTTTCCCCTGTGAGTTGTTTTGGGTCTTTCTTGATTCTGAAAATTATTTTGAAAATATTTGTTTTTGGAATTTAGAAAACTAGATTTAAAAGTGGTGATGGTTTTGTTTTGAGAGGCTAGAAAATGAGTTTTTAGATTTATTTTTAAGAAGCCTTAGAAAATGGATTTTCATAAAATGATTTTTGGGTAAATTGGGGATGAGTATACTGATATTGGATTTATGTGATTAAAATATGGGGTTTATTGGAATTGTTTGTTTGGGAAGAAAAAATTTATTTTTAATAGTAATTTATATTTTTTAAGCGGATAAGAATCTTTTTAAGAAATGAGTTTTTGATCAAATTATTTTTTATGGAATAAGATTTTTTGAGCTTCTAATAATGTTTTAATGGGATGAAGTGGATTTTTGGATGAAATCCATGATATTTTATTTTGAGTAGGATGCAATGGATTGATGCGTGTGTTTTAAAAATAGATTTTTTACTCGGTGGTTAGTATGATTTTGAAAAGTTTTATGAATTTTTAAAATGGTAAGTGGATTGAGAATATGAAAGTTGGGTTGAATATTTGTTTGAAAAATGGGAATGTTTTGTTTCAGCCTTTGGTATTCCCATGCGTGCTAACATGCATAGATGCATTTGAGGAATTGGATGGTTGACGGAATGGGAGAATGAGTGTTTGGATTGGCATGAGTGGATGGGTGCTCAAATCGGCATGAGAATGTGCATATCAGTTAGGCTCTAAGGAATACCATTAGTGAGTCTGCAACCCACCAAGTTTGTTTTTATTTTCAAAAGTTTTTTTGAAGAGAAAACAAAAATGTGATATTTTGGTAACCAGTAGTTGTGTGTATTTTTTTCTTGTTATTTTGGAAATTTTTCTTATGTGGCATTTTTAGTTATAGATTTATTGTTTATGAACTGGTTTTCATTGAGTTATTGGTTCTATTATTTCTTAGTGTACGAACCCACCAAATATTCGATGAATCTTCAAAGTGTAGCCATAGGTGGTTCACCATTGGCATACCCTCAAATTGATCAACACAGAGACTTCATTCTTGACTTTCAAAATTTTAATCCTTCTCTCTTTTATGGTTAAGAAAATCCTCTTGAAGCAGAAGAGTGGATGTGGAAAATTGAGGGAAAATTCCGTTTCCTTAAGTTTCTTGAGTCTCTAAGGTTGAAGTTCAAATCCTTTATGATTAAAGGACCAACCTAGGAGTGTAAGAAGTGAGTATCTCGAACAAATCCTTAGGAAGATCTTACCTAGTAATTCTTCAAGGCCTTATTCATTTGGAATTATTTCTATGAGGTAGTGAAGGTGATGAAGGGAATGGAGATGTAGTGTCTACAGCAAGGTGATGGATCAGTGTTGGAGTTATTTGGTCATTTCAATGATTTTTTTACTTAACTTATAGAGTGGGATACAAACGATTATATGAAATCTATATGTTTTGAGAATAGGATACGTCCCGAATTATAGTTGAAGGTGTCGGAGTTTGGTGTAACCTCCTTTGTCGATGCGGTGAGGCAGGATGTTTGAGTTGAATCTATTTCTACAGGAGTGCTTTAGGTAGCCAAAATTCCTCCAGTATCTATAAGTAGTGAATGGAATTATATTAATAATATCATAAAGCATCTTGAAGCTAGTGGTGTTGGTTGAAGAATTAAAAGGCCTCTAGATCTTTTGTCAGCTTCTTATAAGTGTAGTATCACGGTGTGTCACCAGTAAAACCAGCTAGATTATAAGAAGCCATCATTTCTGAGTGATCCAAAGATCTTCCGTTCCTGTGGATGCCTAGATCAATTTAAATAGTTCTATCTAGGTGTTTCCATGAAGCATTGTGGTGCTAGATACACTCCTTCAAAAGTCACCCAACCCGGTTGCAAGAGTAGGGTGCTGTTTTGGGCTCAGTTTAAGGTCCCTTTCTATGTAATGTATCTTTTTGCTGTGGTTCTTGTGTTAGATGGTGTATTGTAGTATTTTATCTTATTTATATTATAAAAATGTATGTTGTGGATCTCTTAATAACCCTCTTTTTAACAAATTAATGTCTTTTGGAAATTCTGAATTTTTCCCTTCTAAGTGGAGGTGTGTTCTGTGTGTACCTTATTCTTGTTGTTTCTCATTAGGGTGAAAGAGGATAAGGCATGAACATATTCTAAATCCATTCCTTGGTGAAAGTGATTTGTTGGAGAAAAGTGAGTTACATGGTGGGTCATGTTTATATGGTTCTACCCGGGATGCTGTGTGACTGCTTTTGGAATCCAAAATTAAGAGTTCAAATTGGAAATTTTCATCTCCAAACTATAGGGCATAAGATACTTCAAGACATTAGGTATCCATACATAGGTCTCAGAGTGAATTTATTCATGTAGTCAGGAATCAATGGGGGTGTGGGGAACCTTATCTCAGCTATTGTGACCACATTTAGTGTGTAGGTGGTTTAAGTGTTTCTATGGTAGTTTCTTATCGTTGCAAGTTCCTCCTTATTGTAAAAATACTAGTGGTCTTCTAGTTACATAATTACACTATTTATGAATTTTCTAATGTGAATCTCTGATTGGTTTTACTTGCGTGTCTATCCCTTTTGGATCCATTTTGTTTTGAGTTTCACTCTTATGAAGATGGTTGCATCTTGTGGAGATGATTAAACATGGACTGATTTTCTTCTTGGTTTGGAGTTTCTTTCATCAGGCCCCTTTTTGGTGGGGGTTTGTTTGGTGTGAAGAGTTCTTAGGTTGGTCCATGTTGGGTTACCCATGCAGTACTTAATGGCGGAGAGAACCAGGTTGGGTCTTGTTTTGGTTTCTTCTGAAGTTTATTTGTGTTAGTTGGTTTCAAATAATGTGGAATCCATTTTGGCCTCCCATGTTGGTAATCTGGTTTAGTCTCTAGTGTTGCTTGAAAATTGTGGTTTCATTTGAAGTTATCTAATTTTGAGTTCCTCTCCTTTTGGGTGAACTTTGGGCTTTTGGAGCACACCCAATGGTTTCATATGTGGATAGGTTGTGTGAGTTGTAGTTTGAGTTTTATGTCATTTATCAAGAAGTGGTTTGGGTTTGTTGGTTCATTTCATGTAATAGGTATGAGTTTTGTTTGGTCGAGGGTTGAGGTGTTCTTGGTTTTAGAGGTTGGATCTTGCGGTTGTGGGAATCCCTTATCTTTGATCAATAAATTAGAGATTTTGTGGATTTCTATGGATAGAAAGCATAATGGTGGAGAGAAGTGTCACACATGGATTTTTTTTATTTTCATCCTTTGTTTCAGATCATCTTTTAGATATTGGTTTTTTCTCGAGTTCTAGGTGTTCCTTGATTTTTTTGAGATGTACCTTTGCTTATTTGTGATCACATGTTTATTATTTAGTTTCCCTATCAATTTTTGGTGAAAAAATAGAGATCTTGGGATTGATATAAGGTGGCACATGGTTGGCGTACAATAAGGGGAAGCCGTGTTCCCTTGCATGGGAAACCTTGTGGTCCGTTTCAACAAGGTTATTGCATGTTTTGATAGTAGTGGAGACAAAAAAGTTATCACATGTTTTGGTAAACCATGCAAGCTAACCATGCATCTTTCTCTTCTTGGACAGTGAGGTATACATGGTTGGGAAAACCATGCTGGTAAATCATGTGGCCTATCCATGTCATTAAAAAGTGTGATTTTACTCTTATACCCTCTTAATATTTTTACACCAAAACGCCCATTTCTCCCTTCCCCTATTTTTTTGTGACCCAAAGGGGGTTTATACCTTCTTCTCTAAGCCTCCATTTTCTCCCAAGGTGTGGATCTAGGGTTTTCTTCAAGTTTTAAGGGTGATTTCTCAAGGTATTCCCCTATTATCTTCTCCCTTTTCATCATCCTTCCAATTTCTCTTGATATCCACTTCTCCCTTCATGATGTGGATATAGTTTTCATGTTTATTTGGGTTTTAATTAATTTTTTTTCTTAATTAATGTTTCTCTTGGTTTTTCTAGCCTTTTGGAACCTTTTTGGAGTTGTTTCGGGTTGGTGTTGTTGAAGCGCTGTGATTTGAGGTAGGTTTTCCTTTTTAGTTGCCTTTTAAATTTAAGAATCATTAATTTCTTTCTTTTTAACCTTAAATAGATATAAATTAGTGTTTTATGTTTTTTGGAATAATTTTTTGATGTGAAAATAGGTGTCTTCTTTCTTATTTTGAAGTAAATGGTAATTTTTTGTTAAACTATGCACACCATGTGTTCGATAAAATGCCTGGTTGTCTTTTGTGAGTGATTTGTGATTATTAAAACATGGTTTGGTTTTGTAAATTTATTTTTTGCATTGGAAATTATGATTTGTATTTCTTTAATGGGTTTTGCAATTGGTTTTGGATTTAAAAGAGGTGTTAGTTTGGATTATAAAAATTCTTTGACATGTTAAGGAAATATTTTTGTTTACTTTTAGAAATGAGTGATTTATTAATGGTGTGTGGCCCATTTGGAATCTTGATGAAAGTGGTTTTGGTTTGAAAATGTGGTATGAGTGTGTAAACGGAATTTTCTAAATGATATTGAAATATCAAATGGTGTGTTTTCACCTTTTAGAATGGCGGGTTTGGTTTTTTGGAAACAAGTGATTTCTTAAAGGGCGTTTAAGGACCATTTGGATTTTTTATAAAATTTGGTAATCTTGATAACTCTCCTTGGATAATTCTCTTACCTTAGTTATATTGATTTTTGTGGGAGGCCCATGTTGAGAGGCTCCTTTTTGATCGATTGGTTGAAAGGAAAGAGTTTATTCCTTGGGGTGGCTCAGGGGTGACTTGTTGCATGATTTTCTTATGTATGACATATGTGTATGTGATTGGATGTTTGGTTGGAATTTTTGAATCACCACCACTTTAATCTTGAAATGGGAACTTGGAATAACTAGCTGATTTTTGGTGAATAGTTTATGTACTAGCATAGGATTTTTCTTTGGATAGTGGCCCATAGTAGGGGATTTGATTTTTTTAATATGGGATAATGCCCCTTGATCATACCAGGTATGGTGAAATTGAGCATGTGGGAAAAATTAATGTCATCGAGTGAGGAATTCCTTAAGGACGAGTCAAGATGTATAGTATATTCTAGATTATTACATTGAACTTCTAGGTTCTACCATGTTCTTTGACACTTAGTTTTCTACGATGGATGATTGAGTTGATTTGTTGGTTGGTTACTCTTGTATTATATTTTTCCATTTCCCTAGTTATGTAAGCATTGTAGTTGCTTTTTTATATAGTGTAATAATTGGATAAAAGAGATGTGTTGGTTTTCAAAGGTTTATGTAATATTTTTTGGAAATTATTTACAATCCCTTTCCCCCTTTTTAAAATGAAAACATCATATTGCCCCTTAAAAATGTTAACATCTGCATCTTAGAAAGAATCTGGACATAAATGGAAAAAAGGAAATTGACCGTGTTTGTTTTTAAAGAGAAAATGTGTAAAAAAAATAGTATTATATATTGTATTTAAAATTTGAAATTGTGGTATCTTTTATTTAAAGTAAGTGAATTGGGAATACATTTGTTTGGGAAATCCTACTGACTTTTAATACTTTCACCTATAGTTCCTTCTTATTTTTAGCTGTTGGTGCTGGTTTCAGATTGGTTGTAATCTCCATGGTTTCTGGCTGGTTTTGGTATCAAAGAGTGACCCTTGAGGTCACATGGAGGCATTGAGGTCACCAAGTTTAGTTTGGGTTTTTTGTTCAGCTTTTGTTGTATCATCATTTTATGTATAAATGATGTTAAATTTGAATATTTATTTATTTATTTAGGTTGCTATGTTTATTTTATAGTATTCAATTTATTTATATTGGGTGAAATCATTCCCTTTATTACTCTATTAACGTCCTGGCACTAATTTTTAGCTTGGGAGGATTAAGAATTCCTCTTGGACCTTGTCGTGGATCGACTCGGGTGACCTGTTTGGGGTCGACCCCAGTTGGTTTGTGACAATGTGGTATACCTAGTGGATTATCCTACATAGAAAAAAAATCTTATTCTTTGTTTTGTGCCTCGTTAGAATATTCTATATCTCTATATGAGAATCCCACTCATGCTAACTTTAACATCTCATAATAACCTATAATACTCCATGATAAACATCAGTTAGGGATAAACACAGAGTCATACATTGAGAGGTCAATTATCATTTAAATTCATGATATATATATATATATTTATTTATGTATCCAATATTAAAGAATGGTAAAATGGAGTTTTCCTATAATATGATATATTTTAATATTCTTAAAATATTTAAGAATATTTTACAAAACCAAGATAAGCACATGTTTATCATATCATATATTATATACTTCTAGGGTAGCCATATGTTTGCTAAAATTTCTAGATTTTGTTAACATATTATATCAAATGTAATCCTTGTGACATCACTATATGACCATCTAATAAAACCCTCCCACTGAACATTTTTGTAAAAAACATCTATGAAGTAAGCTGGTTTTAATAATGGTGAAACTTAGGAATCATATTCCTAAATATTCAACTACATGAACATATTCAAACCTCTTAACTTTACAACATCAAATGTTACAATGTTAGCTTCTGTTGTATACTTAGAATTATTTCAAAATTCAACATCATCATCATTAGAACCCTGATTCATCAACCTTTTTCTTTGAAATAATATAACTACTTACATTATTGTTTACCGACCCTCCTAAACTCTTTTAGGATAAAGTAAAAATAAATTTAATATGGAAACTAAATGTAACTCTTATAAATATATTTACATTACCTAAATTATATTATGATATCAAGTGTAATTAACTTTTCATTTTGACTAGTACAATCCTCTAAGAAATAACATCTTTCAATTTTCACAATAATTCAATGTAACTCTTTATATTTTTATTTATTATCACATATACTAAACTCTTTTAGGGTATTGAGTGAAAACCACTTTAATCTTAGACTAGTATAATCCTTTTGGAAATATTGAAATTCAATTTATAAATGGTAACTAAGTGTAACACTTTAAATTTCTCATTACCATCACATATCCTAAACATTTTAGGATATTAAGTGGAAATTAATTAAGATTGGTTTTATCCTTTATTTTTTAATTTTTAACTTCTCCAAGTGAGAACATAATTACAGTGTATTATTAGATAATATATTATTTTTAGAACATCATGCTAAGATATAACACAAAACTTTTGTGTTAGTAAATAACATTTATTTCCTTTCAGCAGTAGCATTTAAAAAATAAACTATTATTTCTATATTTAAATTTCTATGTGTTTAGATCATTTTTTCTTTAAGAAGAATCCTTTGGTAAAATATATTGTTGATGGGTGGTGGGAAAACATTACCTCACATTTTAACAAATATATGGATAAACACTTTTATCCTTGATAAACACTTTTATCCATATCTTATTCTCTGAAAATATTATAGAACCTAATGAATCATAAACCATGTATACAATTAATCATATTTTGTTGTTCATAAAAATCCTTACTGTCAATCCTATTTTATTATCTCATAAGAAAAAAGAGATAAAGATATATATATTTTAATTAGAATCATTTGAGTTTAATAAAATCCTTTAAATTTAAATCCTCAATGTAGTAACTATTTTATTCGTCTCATAAATATAAACTACAAGCTCAATCAACTCTTCCTTTGATTTTAAACTCCTATATATTTACAACAATTTATAAAATATATATTTGGTATCAAATACCTTCAAAAACAAATTATTAATTTATATAAAATATATACCTAACATGTAAATTCCCTGTATTTTCACAAACTTCTTCAAGTATATCTTGGATTTTAACACCCTAATATTTTACAGCATGCTGCTTTTTAAATTTAACTTCTTCGATAGCTTACGAGCTTAACAGATGATTAAATATTAATATATACTTATTATAGTCATATCCTACATGATGGGAATAAATATAATTAATGAGATTAATAAAATTATGAAATCTTAGATTACACATGTTTATAAAATTAATTCACTGGTTACCAATTAATTATAAATGAAAACCAATTAAATATAAAGGATATATTTTTATAAAAACTATTTTTATGCCATGATGACATTTTATATTAATAAAATAAATTAATAATTATTAGTGAAGTATATTAATGAAATTTATATATTATATATGTTTACATTCAACCAAAATATTTTTTAGAGGGATAAGATAAGAATAAATCCAATATTATGCATTAAAAGGCTATATTTTTTATAAAGGCAGTTTTACCGGCTTTTAATAACACAATTGTTTTAAAACTAAATCTTGACACTTTTATAGATTATATTGATCAAAATAAAATTAATTTTTAAAAGTATAATATAAAAATTATCTTAGGGTAAAATTTTGGTATTTTTCTGTAAATATTTATTTTCTAGTGAATAGTGAAAAATCCCAATTTTTATAAAACTGGAATTTTCATTATAATTGATAGTATATTTATGAATAAAATAGTAAAATCATATTTTAAAGTGTGATTAAAATTTAGGTATCTTATAAATGGTAATATTATATAATTATATCATAGTATAAGTAAAAAAATGTTTTAGAAATTATTAATTAAGTGTTGATATTTTTATAAAACATAAATGTTTATTTTCAATTTTATAATTAATATAATGATTTAAAAGAAACTTTATTTTCATAAAATATATTAAAAAATTAATATTTTTTTATGTTATGATTATAATAAAATTTTATGAGACCTTAATTATATTTTCAAAGTAATATAAAATCAGTTATAACGTTGAAATTATTATTTTCCAAGTAAATGATGATTTTAATTAAAAATTAAATTATCATATTAAGAAAATTATTTTTATAAAATGGATTTTATTTCTTAATTATAATAGTAAAAAAATGGTTAGGGTGTATTTATGGGATTTTTAAAAAAAACTTGAATTTTTATTAAATAGTGAAATACGGTAATTGATGGTATATATACATTATAAGATAAATACACTATTACATTAGTCATGAATGATGTAAGCACCATAATCTCAAAATTACCTTAATTAATTTAATATATTTTATGATATTTCTAAAACTATTCATAGTATTGAGCAAAAATAATAAACAAATAAATAAAATATTCAAAAAACACCCATCTCCTCCACTATAAATACCACCCCTAACCACCTATTCTCTTCACACATTCCAAGATTTGATCATTTTCCAATTTCTGAAAAATTATCTTACCAATCCCCTCACCCACATCCAGAATCTCTTGGTCTCATAAAAATACCAAAACCATTTACCTAAGAAGGTTCTCAAGGAGGAGAATTCAAGAGGTAAAATCCTCTTCCATTTTCCTTTTAATTTATTCTCAAATTCTTTTCTTTTATTATTATTTCATAATGTCCCATTATATAAATATAATGATATATACAGTACCTTAAATATAATTTAATTTTATTATTATAATTTAATAATCCATCATCAAATCCCTGCCCCTCTATCTTTTGTTCTAAAAATGGAAACATCATCTTTGAGGTGTTGTTTTATCACCTTCAAGGATAAAATGTTTTCATTTTAATTTACTACCTTAAATTCTGGTCATAAAACCACTATAATGGTTGTTAAAGATTCTAAAATTTATATTATAACCATTTTTATGTTCATAAAGTAATATATTTAAATAATACTAAATGATAAAACCAAACGATTTCGTTGTGATAAACAACAGTCGTAATAATCTAAATGATTATCACTAATGTCTTATCTAATGATTCATCCTCATAATAATAAAAAAATGATATATATAACCATTTACACTTATATATGTTCATTGAAAACATATAATTCCAATTCTGGATAATTATACCCATTTTACATGAACTTCATTACTTATAAATAAGCGAACAGATCATGAAAACCAAGGGAAAAAATACATCAGAACGATAAAATTGAATCTTATAACTCATAAAAAAGACCATAAATGAGCTTAATAAAATTATAAAAAATAAAATATAAGTATAAAATGTTATGAATTAATTAATTAATGTATTTAATTTTATTATATAAGACATTACAGTCAAGTGTAGAACACATTCATACTTATGGTAAGGGGTTTTCTATTCTCACTTTTATATCTAGAAGATATGCCTTATTCAACACCATTTATTGTGTGTGGTGTATGTATAATTCCCATTTATGTATCATATAATAGATCTATTTATTTTCATGGTATTTAATGTCTTATTTTATAATCATTAATTTTATGTGTCATACGTTTCTATTGTTTGAAAGGTGGTAAGGTTTTCTTTCTGAACATTCATTTTTCATCAGGGTTATGCTTTATGTCTCTTTACCTAAATGTAATTCTTATTTATTTTTATATAATTATTATAAATTCTATATATATGTTACAAAACCATATATCCAGATTATTTCATCTTTATTTTATGGGAAAACACATGGTTATAAGTTTCCCTTTTCAATTCTTCTCAAAAAGAAAGCCCGATTAAAGGGAGCTTTCCGATTTCTTACCCATTTTAAAGTGCACTGCTTAAAATAATTTTAGACACTATTATTTTTTATAAAATCAATAATTTTATCCTGAAAAACTATATTTTTTCACTTTTATTTTTATACAAAAATTATGCCTTTTTCTGTTTTAAAAACTCTTTAGTATTTTTCCTTAAACTGCACTAAAGTGTCTCATTTTTAGAGTTTTTAAAAGCTCGTTTTACATATGTTCACTTCAATTAGAAATAATTTATGCCTCAAATATAATTTCATTATCCCTACCATTTATGTTTTGGTTTTTACATGTTTATAATCTGATTTTATGACAAATACAAATGATTTTTCAAAAGAACTCTTCTTTCCAAAGGTAAAAAGGGCATTTCTCTCAAGAATTTCTCAATGATTTTATTAGATTACTTTAATTTATGTTTATGATTCAAATATTTAAAATTGGTATGGGAAACTTTTAATTAAATATATATTTTTATTTGACATATGAGGAATGCATATGACTTAGTAAGTGATGGGTGGGGCCCGCTATATCCCCTCAATGCATTGGTAGGTCTCATGAGACAAAACAGATATGGATTTGGCCAAGGGATTTACCATTTTAAAATATGGTTTTTGGTTGAGACCTTAACCATTTATTTTCAAATTTCTTGGATGAGATCTCAATTTTATGTTTCAGATGTTCAGAATTATACATTTCCTCATTACGATATTATTAATTGATAAATCCTATGATTATTCGACAAGTACTATATCTATGGTTGAGCTTCATTCTCATGTGATTATTTTTATGGTATTATTTTTTCTTATTTTATTATTTTCTTATCATGCTCAAGTTTATGTTCTAATAGAATGTGTTTTCAATCATTTACCATTCCTTATTATTTATATTAGCTTCTTCTATATTACTTACCCTTACTAAGCACCTGATCTCACCCCTTTTTTATGTTTTATTTTTCCCCAGGATGCAAAGATGAATATTATAAATGAATTACTGGGATAATATTGGAGTTATGGATATTTCCAATTGAATTTTTATATTTTATTTCCTTTCAAGTTGTAATGTAAAACTTATTTTTGTATCTAGTCTTCCAAAACTATTAAACTATTCAGTCCATCGGGATGTGACTTATTTTTTTATTATAACAATGTAATAATGTAAGGCACTGGTCCTCTCTTGGGGGGTATGGGGTTCGAATCTTGGGATCTATCTCTTAGGAGGATTTCCACCTCCCTAGTCCACTCACCTTATCAGGTCACCTAGTGCTGCATCAGGTGGGAAGAAGGGATTAACCCACCTAACTGGTGGATTTCTGTGTCGAACCATCACTGATCAGATTGTCACCCCATGGGATGCTCTACCATATTAGCTAGAAATGACTGCTTCCTGACTAGGGATATCTCTAGAGTGATCCCTTCATGGGGAGGGGGGGGGGGGGGTTTCTTGGGGTGGAGGTTTTGAAAAGGCTATTCATGGGGATTACTTTTTTAAAGAAGAAGTATGGCACTGACTTTAATAAACTAGGGTCAAGGTCTTTACAGTTGGTATCAGAGGAATTTTAGTAGAAAACATAGAAAATAGATTTAGAAAAAATATATTAGGGAACATAATCCTGCGATATAATTTGAGGATAATAATAGAATAAAATACTATAATTTTGGTAAGGTAGATATTATGTGTGTCTTCCTATAAATACATCACTTTCTGGATACTACAAGTGGACATCATTTTGGAACAGATGTACCATGGGGTAACAACTCTAACAATGTGTCCCAGGCCTGACTTGGGGTAACCTGGTGCACGAAAATGGGCCTTAATGTGAATATTCTTGAAACTCTCAGTTGATATGTTTGGGATAATTCAAAATTTCTTTACAAACTATTATGAAGGATTTAATAGTAAATATGTCCCCAAAGAAACCCTATTTATGACTATGATATTAGCGATGCATAATTTATGAAATTTATGTAAAATATTTCACTAGATTTGGGATTATATATTATATTTAATAATGTTATGATATAATATAGTGTATCCCATTATTTAGAAATAGCATCTGGAGGAAGGAATGTGAACCACATCAATTCACATAATCCAAAGAGTAAGATTGATCGTTTCTTCGATGTGTTTAAGCCCACCTTTAGAAGGGAACTAGTCTCTAGAATGTTCCCATTATATGAGGAGATAATATCATTTTTTGATAACAAGGATAAAGATTTTCCTAATTATTATGGATTTTGAGGGAAGTATGAGAACAATATTACAACTAGGAAAAAATTGGATAAAGGAAAGAAGAGAAAGAAGTATTTTCCCACATGTGATAATTGTGGAAAGAAGCACCCTAGTACTTGATTAAAATTATTGGGAGTTTTATATAAGTGTGGAGAGAAGGTCCACCATTCTTTTTATCACAAGGGTAAGAAAAAGTTTTCCAATGTACATTGCTTCAAATGCAAGGATATGGGACACTACGAAAATCAATGTCTCAAGCATCAAAGGAATATACCCCAAAATAGAATAATAGATCATGGTCAATCTTATTATACTACCACATACAAAGAGGGATGATTAATATTCTTATGTTTGGATTCAATAATTATGTTATTTGAGTATTTTATCAATAATTATCTGGTTATAATAATCATTAGATATATAAGGATTGTACTCGAACACTTCTTCTTTAACGAATTGGAATTATGTGATGAATAACACCAGTAATCAAAAAAGTGTTTATATTTTAGTTAATCTTTTTGAAAACACAATATTTGGGAAACATAACCCAAAATCCATGTTTTACGTTGAGATAATAATAAATAGATGTTTATGGGATAATATCAATGACCATGAATGTGATTAGTGATTTGATGGTTTAAAGAACATATTCAATAACATGATATTTTACTCATGGAAACATGAATGTTTCATAAAGGATTAATAGAGATTAAGGTATTCATATATTTGGTATGTAAAAATAAAAGATACATTATTTGTAGAATATAATGTTAAGTTGATTTTTGAAATTTAGTTACCTTCCATCTAATTTTTTATTTGTTGAATGTGGAAAGAAATGTTTTCAACGAGTCATAAGATTAAGTACCCATGGAATGGATCAAGTTAAACTTTATAAATTATTGTTTATCGATAAAATATTATAACATTCTTAGTTTCAGTATGTATTTATTGGATTAAGGAATAACATAAGGATTTTATGATTCATCCAAAGTGCTTCAGGCATGAAATTTCAGTCTTGAACATTCATTTCTAGGAGTAAGGGATGATGAGAAAATAGATTTAATAACAACTAAATGATAAAATTTTGTTTATCTAAAGTACTTATATAGATATTAAAATAATCTCTCAACTCTAGAAAAAATATTTTGGAACAAAAATGTTATTAGTTTACTTTTATTTCTGAGAAATCAATGGTCTGTTAACCGATCACAAGATTTACGGTTTTGTGAGGATTAACTTTCTAAAAACCATGTTCTGTATCACTTTAAATCAAAAAATTATAATTATATTTATCTTCCATGTCTAAGTTATCACTTTCCAATAATGATTTCCTGCCTTAAATACATGTTTTGTGGTGACCTTTGCATTTCTCTTTCCCTCTTATTAAGAGGATTTTATATTTAACCTATTTCTGATACGGGATTACTAAAACTGAACTTTCAAGTATCAACCTTTTATTTTTAAAGTTCAATTTCAATTTTTTAGGACAAAATTTTTTGAATGAGGGGATAATATAACAGCCCAATATTTTATAGTATGCCTCTTAAAAATGTAGCTTATTTGATATGTTACGAGCTTAACAAATGATTAAATATTATTATATAATTATTATACTTATCTCCTAGATGTTGGGAATGGAGAGAATGAATGTGGTTAAATAAATTATGAAAATATATATTACACATGTTTATAAAATTAATTCATTGGTTACCAATTAGTTATAAATGAAAACCAATTGAATAGAAATGATATACTTTTATAAAAACTATTTTAATGACCACGATGAAATTTTATATTAATAAAATAAATTAATAATTATTAGTGAAATATATTAATGAAATTTGTATATTATATATGTTTACAGTCATCTAAAATGTTTTTATAGGCATAAGATAAGAATAAATCAAATTTTATGCAATAAAAGGCTATATTATTATAAAGGTAGTTTTACCACCTTTTAATGGAGCACTTGTTTTAAAACTAAAAATAGAAACTTTTATAAATTATATTGATAAAAATAAACTTAATTTTTAAAATAATAATGGAAAAATTATATTTGGGAGAAATTTTGGTATTTTTCTAAAAATATTTATTTTCCAGTAAATATTGAAAAATACAGATTTTTATAGTACTGTAATTTTTGTTATAATTGATAGTGTATTTATGATTTTAATAGTAACCTCACCTTTTGTAGTATAAATAATATTTATGAATCTCATAAATGGTAATATTATATAATTATATCATAGTATAAGTAAATATAAGTTTTAGAAAATTTTAATTATGTGTTGATATTTTTATAAAACATAAATATTTATTTTCAATTTTATAATTAATATAATGATTTAAAAGAAAATTTATTTTCATAAAATGTATTCCAAAATTAATATTTTTTGTCTTATTATTATAATATAATTTTATGAGACCTTAATTAATTTTTCAAAGTGTTATAAAATCAGTTAGAATTTTAAAATTGGTATTTTCCAAGTAAATAATGATTTTAATTAAAAATTAAATTGATCATATTTAGAAAATTATTTTCATAAAATGGATTTTATTTTTGAATTCTACAATTTTAAAAATTTTTAGGGTTAATTTTTGGGATTTTTCTAAAATACTTGAATTTTTGGCGAATAGTGAAATATGGTAATTTATGGTATATATACATTATAAGATAAATAAACTATTCCTTGAGTCATGAATGATATAATCACCATAATCACAAACTTACCTGAATTATTTTAATATATTTTATGATATTTATCAAACTATTCATAATATTCAAAAAAATAATAATAAACAAATGAATACAATACTCTAAAAACACCCCTCTCCTTCGCTATAAATTCCTTTCCTCACCCCCTCTTCTCCTCACACCTTCCAAGATTTTATCCTTGTTAAATTTCTGCCAAATCATCCTCCAAATAAACCCCACATCTATGATATATTTTTCTCATAAAAAACCATAACCTTTTCTCTATGGAGGCTCTCTAGGAGGAGAATTTAATAGGTAAAATCCTCTTTCTTTTTCCATTTAATATATTTTCAAGTTCATTTATTTTCTCATTATTTCCTAACCTCCCATAATATAAATTTTATGATAACTGTATTACCTTAAATATATTGTAATTTTATTATTCTAATAGAATAATCCACCATCAAACCCCTTCCCCTCTCCCTTTTATTCTAAAAATGGAAACGTCATCTGTGAGGTGTTGTTTTATCACCTTTAAGGATGACAAGTTTTCATTTTCCTTCACCACCTTCAAAGATGGTCATAAAACCATTATAATTTTTTTTAAAATTTTAAAATTTATATTATAATCATTATCTTCTTCTTGAATTTACACATACCAAATGATAAAATAAAATGAGTTTATTGTGATAAAAAACCGCTGTAATAATCTAAAAAATTATCACTAATGTATCATCTAATGATTCATCCTAATACCAATAAAATAAATTATATATATAAAAATTTACAATTATGTATTTTAATTAATAACATATAATTATAATTCTGGAGAATTATACCCTTTTTAACTGAACTTCATTACTTATAAATAAGCAAACTGGACATGAAAAACAAGGAAACAAACACTCCTAAATAATAAAATTGTAACTTATAATTCATCAAAAAGACTATAAATAAACTTAATAAAATCATACCAAATAAAATTCTTGTAAAATAAGTTCTTAATTAATTAATTAATTAATTAATGGATTTAATTTTATTATTCATGATATTAAAGTCAAGTGCAAAAAACATTCAGACATAAGGTAAAGGGTTTTCTAATCTCACTTTTATTTCCATGATATATACCGTATTCCCCACTATTTATTGTGTGTAGTGTATGTATACTGACCATTGATATATCCTATAATGAATCTATTTATTTTCATGGTATTAAATGTCTTATTTTATGATCATTAATTTTATGGGGCATATGTTTCTTCTTCTTGCAAAGTGGTAAGGGTTTTTTTTTTCCGAACATCCATTTTTCATTCGGGTTACGTTTTCTCTCTCTTTACCCAAATGTAATTCTTATTTATTTTTATATACTTATTATAAATTCTATTTTTATGTTCCAAAATTATATATCTAGATAATTTCATCTTTTTTTTTGTGAGAAACACATGTTTTATAAGTTTCCCTTTTCAATTCTTCCCGAAAAGCAAGCCCGATTAAATGGAACTCTCCAATTTCTTACCCATTTTCAAGTGCACTTGTTAAAATATTTTAAGACACCATTATTTTTTTTAAAAATAAATCATTTTATCAATAAAAGGTATCTTTTTTCACTTTTATTTTTATACAAAAATCAATCCTTTGTCTGTTTTCAAAACTCTTTAGTATTTTCCCTTAAACCATACTAAAGCATCTCATTTCTAAAGTTTCCTAAATGATATTTTTATATGTTTTCACATTAGTTTGAAATAATTTATTACTCAAATATAATTTAATTTTCCCTCCTTTTTATTTTTTTGGACATACATGTTTATAATAATATTTTAGGACAAATATAGATGATTTTCCAAAAGAAATCTTCTTTCTAAAAGTAAAAAAGGGTATTTCTCTCAAGAATTTCTCAATGATTGTGTTAGAGTAATTTTATCTATGTTTGTGATTAAAATATTTAAAAGTGTTATGGGACACTTTTAATTAAATATATCTTTTTATTTGACATATGTAGAATGTATAAGTCTTTGTAAGTGACATACGAGGCCTACTATAGCCCCTCGATGCATCGGTAGGTATAATGAGACAAAACATATATGGAATTGGACAAGGCCTTGACCATTTTTATATATGATTTTTGGATTAGGCCTTAACCATTTATTTTTAGATATCTTGGAAGAGGCATAAACGACATGTTTTAGATGTCTGACATTATGAATTCCCTCATTATGATATTATTAATTGATAAATCATGTGATTATTCAACTAGTACGATATCTATGTTTTTGCTTCATTATAATGTGACTATTTTTATGGAATTATTTATTCATCTTTAATTATTATCTAATTATGCTCAAGTAAATGTTTTAATGGTATGTGTTTTTAGTCATTCACCATGACTTATTGTTTATATTACCTTCTACTGTATTACTTAACCTTACTGAGCACATGAGCCCACCCCTTTCTTATGTTTTATTATTTCCCAGGACGCAAAGATAAATATTATAAATGACTTTCAGGGATAATCTAGAAGTTATGGATATTTCCAATGGAATTTATATATTGTATTTCCTTTTAAGTTGTAATGTAAAACCTAACATTTGTATATATTTTTCCAAAACTACTAAACTATTTGGTCCTTTGGGATGTAAATTCCTTATTTATTATAACAATGTAATAAAGTAAGGTACTAAATTTGAGCTACTGAGGTCAAGGTATTTACATTTATAATACAATAATATTGAATTATTACTCTTCCTTCCTAAGAAACCTAGGTTTTAATGGACTCGATTGACTTCTTAAAGAAATTTTTGAACTTTTCAACTATAATATCTTCTTTTAGTTTGAACTTTTACCAAATTTTACTGTCTATACAATACTTTAGAATCTATACATCATATTCCTAGTTCATATATATATTCCCAACACTTTGAGAATACCAGGTAAATTTTATTTTAATTTAATCATGTTGTTGGAACATTTCCATATATGAAAATATGATAAACTCCCTAACCAGAACAATATATATTCTTTTGTTTCCCCTTAAAGTATGTTATAGAATTAAAAAAATCATAAACCAATTGTATTAAAAACACCAATCTTATTTAATTTAAACAAATATTATTTAAATTATCTTATAAATATCTAAATTAGATAAAAAATACATCTTATGAAAAGTTTATGCAATTTTTAAGTATCCAAGTTTTTAAGGAAATAACTCTATTACTCTATTACTCAAAATAAAACTTCAATATTAAATTATTTTTATCTTATAACCTTCTATATATTTAGAAAATTTTGTAAAATATATATTTGATCTTATATATCTGTTAGAAAAATAGAAATTATTTCTTTAGCCAATAATCTTTTAAGCAAACCATTATTCTCATAGATTCATTGATATATTCAGTTATATTAAATATCATTTTAAATACCCAATCATACCGATTATATGAGACTAAAATTCCTTAAATAATTTATTTACCCAATAATATTGTTTATATGAGTGGGAACTAGGATTACTTTGGTCATTTTTCATGTAATTCCCTTGAAACCTTAAATAAATCACTCTATGCTTCTAAAAGAATCTAGATTTATTTGTTTAAAATTATAGAACTTGGTTACTTCAGAATGAACTATTCTGACACATAGAATTTTCCTTAATAAATTTTCTTAAATCTCCAATATTTATTAAGAACTTTTCTTTAAGTTATTAGTCTTATGATCTACTTAAAATAATCTTATCCTTATCAAGGATTGATCAAAAAATTTAGATATATTCTGACAATGATATTATCTATAATAGAATATTTTATCAATTGAGGATAATGTATTGTTAATAATTTAATAATTAATTTTATTAAATGGGATCCACTAAAGTGATGACCCTTTTTGAGCATCATATCTATTAGTAGGATAAGATCCACATTTCACTAATTAATAAGTCTACTTTTTCATTCATATCCCCACTTAGGGAATAATACCAACCATATCATATGTGAATCTTGGATAGTCAAATATAAATCTCTTTATACAATCCATTATATGGATAAACTCAACTCTATTATTCTAGTAACCCAATCCTATTAGGGTCTCCCTACTAGTGTAACCCAAAGAAAATACCAAAAATAGTCTAACAAAGGATAATCCACTGGAACATAGCTTTAGCATGGTATTCCCAAGGATATAATAGTTTCACCTATCCTTGTTTTCCTTATACAAGATAATCTAATGGCGCCCAAAGTTTTGGTGACCTATTTGGTTGGATGATCAAGTTCTTGACATGTTCTCCTTTGGAAAGAATTTAACACTTAATAATTCAAGGGGATTTGAATCTCACCATATTATCTCATGTTATTCCATTTATATATGCATGCTTCTAGTGATTTTAGTTTGTAATCCTATTACATACATTAAATCAGTGATCAAACCATATTGATGTGTAACTCCTTAAACAACCCACAAGTTTGTGTTACTCACCCTGAATGCATCAAATGTATTAGGTATATAAAAACATCATGTAATGGCATAGATTTATATAATATTGAGAATCTAAAAATGATAGAGCCCATAGTGATAGATACCTAACCCCATTCACTAGCCTAGAAAAGGAATAATCCTCCAGGTAGGTTGGTAGTCCGATCCCAAGTCCCTCTACCCATTGATACTTGACTCAAGCGATAATTCAATTCATCAAAAATATAAAACATAATATAAATAAACTATAATCAATAACTAAATTTAATATTATTACTTTAATTACAAATCGAGGTCAAGGTAGATGAAAAGAAAAATTCATTATCATACCTATCATGTAATGCAAGGCTCTATCTAGAAGCATTTTAGCATTTTAAACTATAGAATAAAACATTCATTGTATAAACATTTTAGAACTATGAATAAAATAGAGAATAGAATTTAAATAAATGAAAAATTTAAATATTTAAACATGATATAAAAATTTATTAATAATTCATAAAAATATATTTGTAAAAATTTAATAATTTAACTTTGTATTATAGGCATTCCATAAATATGATCATAAATATTTTATATTTATTCCAATATGAAAACTTTCATATTCATCATTATATGGAATATTATTTTAAGTACATCACATTTTTTAATTATAAACATTTTTTATTATCCAATATTCTATTATATTTTACATAATATATAATCACATATTTAAGAATAATTTAATATTTGATAAAATCAATCATTAAATTCCTTTTGTTGTGGTTTAAATAATGTTTCAAATAAGGCCCCTTTAATTTGAACAATTAAAATTAATTAATTATGAATAATTTAAAATTTAAATATAAATTTTTTATATATTTACCTTATTTAATAATTTATAACCCTTTTTAAAATTATTTCATATGATTTATAAATAAACACTTTTATTTCTATATCATAAGTCATGTCGTTTAATATGTTAAAAGGTATTTTCAATATTAACATTAATATTTATGAAATATTTAATAAATATTTCATAAATATTTAGTAGTTAATTATAAAAAATTTATATTTAATTAATTAATAAACCCTTTATTGATTAATTGATATCCCCAAAATACCATTTAGAATTATTTATAAAATTTTAAAAATCATTAAAAACATTTAAATCATTAATAATTTTAAAAACATTTTTTAAAACTATTATGATTACCCTTACATAGAACCCATGTTCCACGTTTGTGTAAAATCCCACTACCCTTACATAAACCATCTAAATAAGGGTAGATTTCCATGAAATTTACTTAGCCCATGCTATGTAAAGGTATACCCAATATTACCCATACACAAACTCCTCCACATAAGGGTAGTTTATAGACTACATTTATGTACAAACGTTTCACATAATGGTATACTATAGGTTACTTTTATGCAACCCTTTAAAAAAAATAATGACCTTAATGTGAGTTCATCACATATAGGTAATGAATATGTTACATTTATGTGTAAAGGTATATATATTTCATACCCTTATATAGACCAATTAATGTAAAGCTAGGTTGAGGTTGCACTTATGTAGATTGATCAACATAAGGGTAAGGCAAGATGACCCTTACATAGGCTACTCTATGTAAGGATAATACCTTGGTTACCTTTACATAGACAAGCTATGTAAAGGTAACACATCAGTTACCTTTACAAAGCCCAACTATATAAGACTAAACCATTTTAAATTTTTTTTTCTAAAAACAAAAAACTCTTCTCTATTTTTGGTTTCTTCTTTATTTCAATGAAATTTTCCATAGATCTAAATCATGGGAATTATTTGATACCATTGAAGGGTTTTTAATGAAACTAATAACACTTATTTAATCAATTATAATAAATTAAACCCATGTACAAGGATCAACCATGGAATAAATATGAAATTGCATATAGATATGAAATGAAGATATATTGTAAGTGGAATTCCTTACAAAAAAATTGAATTTGCAAAATCTTCAAACACCATTACTTGGGTTTAATAAAGTTAAAAAAATGGTTGAAAAACTATATCCCCTCTCCTATTTTATCCACAGGTTGAGTGAATCATCTTACATTCATATAAGATTTATCCTTCCTCCACATCTTGCTAGTGCCTATAATGAAAATGATAAGGATAAAGAGAGATTCAGGTTTCAGGAAGCATGACTAAGAATCACAAGATCATAAACAACTCCATCACATAAAAGTGATATAAATATAATCACCTAAGGACACACCTTATGAATAGTTTCATTTATTCACGTGTCATAATGTATGAATAAATTCTACGCCCAACTTCTTGTATCTAATGAATGAATAAATTTCTCCCTATATGTTTCATATAATGAAACAATATAATAAATGATAACATAGGTGGAATAATCACTTGAATGATAACTTTTTATCTTTGAACTATCAAGGATATATCCTACATTAAACAATATACCCTTATAATGCATGAAAATCATAACTTTCATGAAAAAATATAACTTATATATATACATATATATCATATATCATATATAGATAAATATGGATTTAGGGAATATCTACTTCACAAAATCCTCCAAAAAACCTATAAAAAGATATTTATATATATAGGGGTGAGCATATATGTATAATCAGTAGAATATTACTCAATGAATCTCATCAAAATGTGGAAGAACCATACTAATTCCCAAGTGAACAAACAATAGAACCATCACACACCAATTTCAGGTCAAATACCACCCAACCTCAATGAGTCTCAGTCACCAAAATTGATCCTTTTTTTATTTTATAAAAATCAAATTTTAAATATTATCAGGAACCCTTACAATATAGACTATGATATGAATTGATTCACAATACCAAACATAAAAAACATAAGAACCAGATGCCAAAACAATACTGTTTATTTTTAAAAAACACTAACAAACTCTGGCACATCTTACCACAAATCAAATGAAATTCAAAATTAAAAAATACATAGAAAAAAGAATCCTTGAAATTAGGACATGATCTTCCTTGGTCCACAAAGATAGTTATTACTTCAATACCCACACTTTCATCTATTACGAACATTTCATCAAGATTTTTTACCAAAAGTACTGGGGGAATCTATATAAGCTAAAAATATCTCTTAAAAAATTCTATAGAATCAAACTAGTGCATGTAGTAGTAAAAATATCACCCGTATCACTCATTTACCACCACCGTCACTCATTATAGATATATCATCACTGTAAACTCCTCCTCATGTCATTCCCAATCTAGGCACGCAGTGTTCAACCAAATCATCGTTAACACCAACTTTCCATAGTCGGACTAGGGGAACCACTTGGAAGAGCAACTCTAGTGGAAACTCAACCAAAGAAGAGAATCCTACAAATTACATGCTCAGAACACCGTCAACCACTCAAAAATCACATCCTAAAACCTATTTGAATACTGAAACACTAGACCAAATAGGTGAGGATAAAAGAAATATGAGGAATGGGTAGAGATGTGAGTGGCCTAAGGACCCAAAAATGAACCATGTCTTCACTTGGACCGACAACCTATTCCATTAAACCAACACCAAGTGAGAGAAACCACCTAAAAATTCAACCCCTCAAATAAATAACCACTAGAAAATCAGACCTCTAGAGCAAACAATAACTATTATCATCAAACTACATCAAAGAAGCAGTTACCACTATAATAAAATGAAAAAAACCTTAAAAGAAAAAAACTAACTCTAATGAAAAACTCCATAGAAGATGACCATAGGCCACACCTATTGGAACCATTAAATGTTCACCATAAACATCCCAAAAACACTGTAAAAAATAGTGAATTAGGCCAAAATGTGGCATGGTGTGGTAGATTAGGAATCACTCACCCAACATCACACACAATTACAACAACAAATAAATGAATAAATATTCCAATAATGTACCCCATAACAACTTCCCTATAAGTTTATCACTCTCATTACCTAACGAAAAACATCCTAGTGCTCTCATATCTTCTATATTCATGAATTCACATAATATATACCATATAATAACCATATACCACATACCACCACATAGCTAAAACCACACAATAATTGTATACCACACCACCACCATATATTAATATCTCATCACACATCCATCAAATTAAGGTATCATGAAAATGAAGGAAATCAACCATGTTCCCTCATCCTATCATGCATGAACCCATTAATGTATCATCATGACATCCACACAACTGATTCAACCAGTATATCACATAAAATAAATTTAAGATCTTAAAACCCATATTCTTATACATAATATAAGCCATCACGACCCAATTACACCTATAAGGGATAAAAAAGAAGATGGAGTGGTCATCTATCCATTATATCTCCACCTGGATGTTGGAAAAAACACCTAGAACCTAAAACATTTGTTCATGGTATGGTTATTTGACTCGGGTAGGGGTGTGTATGAAATCACAAGGAAAATAAGACATGTAATAAAGCCACAAATAATCCAACCAAAGGTATTATACCCAAAAAACACTAAAAAAATTATCACAACCACTTAATTATCACTAATAATTACTAATAAACACTTCCATTTCTACAAATCACACCCACCCACCTTTCTATATAAACAACCACTTCATCATTCTTAATTTACAATTTAATCATATCATTTATCCATTTCTAGATTTATCATTTTACTAACCATATTATATTAATTATTCCATTTATTTCCATATTTAATGTAAAACCATTCATTAACCAATAACCACATTTATCCTAGACTCCACCCATTCATTTCAAAAATAAATAACTCATTTGTATCCACAACTTATCAATTTATAGCCTATACCCTGTAACAAATTCATTATTACCAACTACATATTCTATACCATCATGAAACTATAACACATCCCCATAAAAAACCAGCCATACCACTAAACATAACATGACCACAAACCCCTACATTTTCCATACAAACACATCCTTCCCACATGACTAACCGTGCCACCATTTCCATATCAACAACCACACTCCCATGCTAATCAGAGCAAAACTAGTTGCAACACTGCTACATATCTTATGAAAATACCAAAAAACTAGCCACAACAGTCCCCAAACAAGTCTATCCCAGCCTTAGTAAAGAAAAAAAACCTTCAATAATAAACCACAATAAAACCAAAAACCAATCAAATCAATCAACCCATTTTAATCATTCTTTTATAAGAATCAATTATGGAAAATATGAATAGTAACACCCAAATCCTAGATTACCAAGAAACAATTTCACTACAATATTTAAGTTATTAACCTTTTATTTAATGTGATTATAATGATGAAATATCAGAAATATCTCATATATATCAATAAAAAACAATCCTCAGAAGCTACAATAATTAGTAATTAATTTCATGTAATAATATAAAATCATATAAAGCACATGAAATCACCATCCCCCATTCCATTTCCTTTAATTAATTTTAATATATTCATTAGGTTAATCCTTAACATCCACCTAAATAATGAAAAATCATAAAACTTATATAGTTTACACAAAATAAAGGAGAATACTTGAATCCCCTACCTTAACCGAAGCTTCAACAACCGCTACGTACAGATAAGAAGAAGGATATGATAAAAAAGATGAAACCATGAGAGGAAAACCCAAATAAACCTAAAATAAAACAATATCTATAAAAAACATGGCACACGTCCTAAAAAACTAAGGTCATACCACCATCATAACCTCTCAAGATAAAGGGTAGGGAGAGAACCTGAGAGATGGGAAGATAAAATCACATTTGATGGAAGATTATTGATCACACAAATCCAAATATCAAAATCTTATAAAGTGTGTTTAAAGGAATCCAAGAAAACATATTAGGTATCTTAAGAGTAAGGTAATTTTAAGGAATAAGGAAAAAATCATATGGTATTCTGAATTTATAATTAAAATGTAAATTTAAGACATAATGGTTTGGAAAGTCATGGTCATGCAGTGATGGGGTCAAATCAAATAAATCTTCAAAATATATGATGAAATATACTTTGTATCCCCTCATTAAAATTTAAGTCAAATTATTTATTATGCTACAACCAAGGAAATTTCACACTATGACCAATGAGGTCACATCCTGTATATGATCCTCTAAAACCAACCATGTTGGAATAGGAGAACCATGTCATGAGGGTACTCAAAAAGACAGGACCATTGAATCAACAACCCATGGATTCACAAATGAACAATATCATTAAGTATTGATTATAAATTAAAAAATTCAACACATAATATAAATAATTTCATACATAATAGTATCCTGAAACATAAGGTATCCCCCCTTTTCAAAATCCCCCCTGAATGCATTACACCATGACCGATGATGGTCACACTACGACTAGAATTCCAACCAAAAAACAACATGACACCTAACTATTATGTCCTACACCCCTCAAACACAACACCTTCCTCACATCATGACACAAAACCTTACTCAATGACCCAACCCTTTACAGTGATACACACTAGACTGCACACCTCCCCTTTCTTCTAGACAACTCTTCATGACACAACACTCATAGACATTCCATAAAACACTCCCTCTAGCTGAAATATAAACTAAAGCTACTTATTTATTCCTACAATATTATTTTGAAACTTCTAACACTAAAAATATACAAATTAATGGTTTAGGAAATTCTAGGTCATTACACCATATACCATTGAAATAATTATTTTCCACAAGAATTAGAACCAATCCTAGGGAAAAAACAAAAACCACCCAACATCAAACAATATATGAGAGATAAATCTAAAATATAAACAAAGTGATCATTAAATTAAAATTATAAAAGTAAATAATAAAAATAAATTAAAAAAAATATAAAAAATCATATCATTATTAAAGAAAATCAAGGTTAAAAACACATTGAGATACTGAGAACACATCTAAAAATAATATTCCCACACAAATTCCTCAAAATTACCATGCCTCTAAGAAATTATGAACAAAGGAATAACATGCACATTCAGCACGTTCTCCCAAAGATCCTGAGTCTTAATCATCCTATCCAAAAATGTTATGTAATCCCCTAAATCCTAGTCTCCCTAATTAATCACATGAGAGTAGTCTTGAAGATATCAAAGAAGATGTGACACATGGAAGAAATAATGGATCCAATAAAACTATGGAGGAAGTTCCAATTGATATGATACCCCATAGACCCACTCCAATAATTTAAAAGGATTGATAAATAGAGGATAGATCTTATTCCATTGGCCAAGACTCTACTATCCATGGTGAGGTAAAACCATAAAGAACACATGATATTTGATATTAAACTATTTAGGTACCATAATATAACTATAATAAGTCTTTTGGTAGTCTCATGACACCTTCATACACTCTTAAGATATATAAACCTTCTTGGTTATACTATGCAACACATTTGGTTGATGGAAAACCAACTCTCTAACTTTAATCTATCAAAATGGAAAGTTGAAAGTTCACCCATATGATGCCTATAACTTCAACATTCTACTAGAATCATAATAACTATTAATATATGAAAACTCAACAAAATTAGGGTGATTCATGCATAATCCTCTAATATCCAAAATGTAGAAGTACCATATATCCTCCAGTGTTTGGATAATATGTTCTATTTGAACATCTACCTATGGATAGGATGAAATTATAAGGCATAACTAAAATCCAAAATCACACTAAAAACCTCCACAAAATCATAAGGTAAAATGAGGAACCTAACTAGAGACTATGGTCCTCAGTAACTTGTGCTGCTTTAAAATCCCATCTACATACCAACTAACCAAAACATTCATGGAACTCGATTCCTTCATCACCATGAAATGGGTAAATTTCATAAAATAATCCATAATCACCTAAATAGTAATGCATATTCCTTAATATTATGGAATAAAAGTGATAAAATACATTAATATTTTCTACTATTTCCACTCAGGGACATCCTATAGCTACAACAAACCTTTAAGAATGCAATATTTTACCTTTACCTACTAAAATATCAAACACCAAGACACAAAATCCACCACTGATCACATTATCTACATCTATTAGAACTAAATCTTTAAGTCATGATACAAATTGAATATAATAGTATTCAATGAAAAGGGTGATCCATAAAACTAATAGAGACCTTCCTCGCACACCCCCAATGAAAAAATGCCCCCACTAAGACTCATCCAACCACTGTAACAAGGATGATTTCACTAAAATTTAGTACATACAACCTCTAACACTAGCCTTATACACATCAATATCAATCACTTCAGGATCCTTTATCACTTTACAAACATCCTTGGACTCTTGAAAATCATTTCATTATTGCTTCCTACTTAGAACATAAAAAAATATATTCCATTTCCTTGAGGTATAAGAGATACTGAAGTCATAATCTTGTAATTACTCTATCTACCTCTACTGACATAGATTGAAATAACATTGAGAGAAAATATATCTCAATATCCTGTGAAATATGATGACCACAATGCATTTGGTAACGAGGTTATGCCACCATAATGTTTATAAAAACACTACTATCTCTAAGTAAATATCATGAGTTACATTTTTATACTCATGGGGATATAACTTCCTAAACTCATATGAGATCACTACCCTATTATGTATCAATATTCATCCAAAAATGAGATGAGAAGAGTCATAGAAATACTTAAAAATCACTATATCCTCTAGAAACTGATGAACGAGAGAACTAATCAATCTACCCATTAGGTAGTCAAAAGATGTCCTACATTGATCGATCTATACAAAATCCCAATCCTTATTGGTTAAGGATATAAATGGGGATAAAAGTTGATTGAAATCAGAAATGAACTTCTAATAAGAGCCTAAGATACGAAGTAAATTACTGACCTCCACAACATTCTTGGGTTTATCTTCGAAAGATCAACTACTACTCTCTATTGAGACACCAAATTCTTAAAATGAGCCTCACACATCTAAAATTTTTAATTGGAAAAATTTCAATAGTGCTAATGGTTCCTAAGGAATTATAAAACAAATATAAGTTTTTCAACATGAACCTCCTCTAACTTTGATTATATGAGGATATCATCTATGAACACTACCATAAACTGATCTAGAAATTATAGGAACAAAGAGTTCACGAGTCTCATGAAAATAGGTAGTGAATTCATGACATAAAATTAAATAACTATGAACTCAAAGTTCCCATAAAGACACTTGAAAGCAGTCTTTGAGATATCCCACTCCTTCACAATAATTTTGTGAAATGCATACCACAAACCAATTTTAAAAAACCATCTAACTCACTTCAAATGATTGAAAAATTTATCTATCATTGAAAATGGGTAAATGTTCTTGACATTCAAATTATTTAACCACCAATAGTTTATACACAATATTAAACCACCATCATCCTCATATCATAACACCAGAGTATCCCATAATGAAACACTAGATTGGATGAAGCTCCTCTACATCAAATAATTGATATGAATCCTGAACTCCCACAACTCAGAAGGTTCCATCCGATAAGGATCCATCAAAATTAAGGCGGCACTAGGATATAACTCCATGTTGAACTATATTTCATGTTAATGGGATGTTTCAAAACCTATTCAGAAAAAATATCAGGAAATTAATCGATAACTCTAGGAAACTCCAATGACTATACCACCATCAAATATATCAATAACTATGATAGTATAAATATAATAGGAACTAAATTCCTATGAATTATTTGATGATCATTCTCACCAATGAACACCACACATTTAACTTTCACATCATAGATAATGAATTTTCTTCATAAGCTACTCCTGATGGTACACACTGAATATAACCATCAGATGATAATAATGACATCATATGGTTGTATATGTATAAGGGATAAATAACGCAATGACTGATTCTAGCATAATATCAGCTCACAAAGCTAACACACATTAAGAAAATCATACCGAATTCCAAATGGAATAGTTAATTCAAGGGGAACTAGAAGCCTATTTACCATGAGTCCCAAGTCACGAGACAAGAAAAATAAAATGAAATAGTGAAATTATGTATAATAAAATAAAGTGAGGAAAATTGTATAATATATGATGATGGTTCCATATATAATCTCTAATTAACAGGGAACTAGAATCTATATGGAATGAAACTAACCACACCCAACTCCTCTGTCTCACTATCCCTATTGATGAAAACCTTAATGGATGCATTAAATACTATGTATATAAGGGTGGAGGCCATAATAGGGATATCCTCTACCATCCCTATCTCCTCCTGGATGCTTGAATTTTTACTGATCCTACCAATGATAAGGTCTCTGAGGAAACTACTGATAAGGTTTAAATGAAAAATAAACACCCAAATCATTCTAGTCCCCATGGAATGCTGAGCACTATGATCACTTATGACTATAAACAACATAATAAAAAATAATTGGAACATGGACCTTAATTAATGTACTAGAGTTACCATCCCCATAGAAGGAGGAATAAATCTTCTTAGGCTGACTTACAACAGATTAAAACCATGTCACACACAATATACAATATTCCCTAACAAAATATATACTCCTTAGGGAGTTTTGATGGATCTCATATCAAGATGATTTTGATGGAACATAAATCCCCTTGATCACCTCTGATTTCTTCTACACATCAAGATACATGGGTAATATAAATAAGGTAACCATATACCATATAGATGGAAGAAATTCCTCCTCTAAACGCTGCAATATATCATCCTCATATAAAAATATATTGAATGAAAATAGAAGAAAATACTTTAATATTATCTCAAGATTCTACACACTCAGGATCCCTTACTAGAGGGAGAGTAGCCCTTACCACTTTTCCTCCCTCATCATCGATGAAGGGAACCCCACAAGAAACTGCTTCTGAAAATCATCTTATAAAACCTTCACCTCCTTGTACTATATAAGGAACAAGATCCACCACTAGCACACATACCCACACATCTAGATAACAACCAAAGGAACCTGATAATCTACCCTAGCATGGATTAAACTGAAAATGATATCGAGTTCTTTAAACAATCACATTTTCTACAAATCAGATACACTTCCCTCATATTTATCAAATCCTTTATGTTGGAACTCTTAAAACCTATTCCTCTAAGAATCATCCTCCTCATATAGTTTAGCCTTCCGACAATCAACCTAATTATCCTACCACACATAAATCACCCAAAATAAATGTAAATGAATACAAAGATCCATTTTTGTAAATAGAAAAGGAATCTACTTATCTTAAAAATATGAAATTTATTAAGATTCATTTCAATTTTCCCCAAAATTTCCCCAATTCAAATACATATGAAACCAAGTATGATACATATTCCTATCTTATATATATACATTTAAAGAAAAATTACCTCTCTTAAGACGTTAAATAAGATTAGGATCCTTATGTTGGATCATAGGGGGCTCAAATTACATATGTCCTCACTGATCTTCCTTGCTGTATCACACACTAGGATTGGATAAAACTATTTCCCTACCAAACCCATGTAATGATAACTAGTTCCTAAATTAGATATCTATCCTAACTATCATATATAGCCCTGATACAATTTTTTTATAAAATTGGAAAACTCTCATTGTCCTGCAGTAAAGACAAGGGTGACCCCCAAAGACTGCCTCTAATAGACCATGGGTTAGTAATTGGAACTAAGTGTATAAATAACAAAAATAGGAGGAATTACCCTCATAATCCCAGTAATATAAAAGTAAAATAACCAATAAACACCATAATATAAAATAAAAACTAATATTCCATGATACGTGAAATATTTTACTGGTACAAAGTCTCCAAAATGAAGTACCAAACAGAATGTATTATGATAATTAATTTGATAACAGCACCATGATTGAAGCTAGTAATGTCCATCTCAGCCATAAAACTCCCCCTAGAAACCTATATAAGACACAAACACACAAATATGGTTGATAATACATGTATACTTAATAGTATTCTCCTCAAGGCCTCTCATATAAGTGTGGAAGAAACATACTAATTATTCAATGAATGAACAACAAAACAAACATGAACCTATATCATGTCAACTATCACCCAAACTCACTGAGGATTTCTCATACAATATCACATAAATGTATAATAATATATTAATGGAAGAATATATTAAGAAGGTACCCCAAAACCACCTCCCCACTAGTTTTTCACTCTCACACCCCAATGAAAAATGTCATGGTGCTCCCATTCCTTCCACAACTATGAATTCTCAAAATATATCCTATATCACAATCATATAACACATACCACCACAAAAAAAACTTTATAATCACCATATACCACACCTACATCACATATAAAAACCTCATCCTATATCCATCATATTATGGTATTGATAAAATTAATAACATTAACCTCATTCCCTCCTCCTACCTTGCATGACCACAACATGCATCATCATGATAACAATATAACCAAATTTTCTAGTATATAAAATATAATAACTTTAAATAATTACATCCCATATGATTATATATATTGTGATCCATCAGAACCCGAACTACACTTGGAAGGGAGAGTATGAAAGAGGTATGTTATCCATTTGTTCCCTTTCCAACTTGGATGTTAGGAAAAACACCCACAACTCAAAACATTTGGGCATCAGTAAGATTATACAACTCTATTGGGGTGTGTATGAAATTAAAAAGAAAATACAACATATAATAAATCCACATATAACCCAAACAAAGGGATCATACCCTAAAAAAACTATTACATCCATCACAAACGCCACATTATCACTACCGATCGCCAACAACTACTGTTATTTCTATAACACACACCTGCCCCACTTTTCCACACAAACAACCACATAATGATTATTAATTTCCCTATTTAATAATATCATTTATATATTTATAAATTTAACATTTTACTAACCAAATTGAATTTATTATTCTATTTATTTATATATTTAATTTCATAACATTAATTAGCTAATAAATGCATTTATCCCAACCATCACCCATTCATTTCAAGTATCAATAACTCATTACCATCCACAAATTATTAATTTATATCCCATACATAGTATTATATTCATTATGACAAACCACATATTATATACCTATAGAAAACTATAACACATCCCATTAATAAATAACCAACCATACCGTCACATATAATTTAATAAGAACTCCCACCCACATTATCGACACAACAACATCTTTTCCACAATACAGACTATAACACTATTTCTATATTAGCAACCATATCCTCCATGATAATTGGGAGAAAACTAGCCAAAAAACCACTACATATCTCATGAAAACACCTCAAAACCCGCAAAAAAACCCCCAGTCATGACTATGACAACCTCAATAAAGGAAAAAAAACTCACCACAACAAACCTCAGTTAAACCAATAGATAATAACATCAATCGATGGATTTTAATCATTCATTAATAATAATTAATTATATACAACTTGAGGATCAATTCCAAAATACTAGATTACTATGTATCCATTTAATTATAATCTTTATATGAGAAAATTTTTATAGAAGGTGATTCCAATGATGTAATCTTAGTAAAAACACATACATCATAACAACAAAAATTCTCACCTTCCATAACAATTAGAAATCAATTTAATGTAATAACATAAAATTATATAAAGAAATTGAATCAACCATTAAATTTAATTTAATATTTATTATTATCTTTATTAGGTTAATCCTTAACATCCACCCAAACAAATCAAAATAATGAAACTTTTATAGTTTATAAAAAAGGAACAAACTTGAATCCCACACCTTAACCAAATATTTTACAACCATTGTGAAAGGAAAAGAAAAAGAAGACTATCAAAAATAAAAAATTATATGAGGAACACCACAATCAATATAAACCATATAAATATACATCAAAATCATAACCTAAGGACAATAAAACATTGGAAAAAACACTTTCAAGGCCTCTCAAAGACAGAGGATAGGAAGATAAACTAATAGAAGGGAAGGAAAAACCACCTCAAATGAAATATTCTTAATCTTATAAATCTAAGGATCAAAAGTATCCAATGAGTGTTCAATGGTCTCTAAGGAAACAATTGAGATCGCTTAAGGGTTAGGGAATTGAACATAATAAGGGAAAAATTAGATTTTATTTTGAATTTATAATAAAACTAGAAATTTAGGGCATCATGAAATAAATATTCATGGTCATGTCATGTTGGGACCAAATCAAACAAATCTCCAAAATACACATCATGATCTAATCCATATCCATTTATTTAAATATTGGTTAACTCCTTTATTTTGATATAACCATGGAATTGTCACGCCATGACCAATGTAGTAACATAGTGTACATGATCCTCTGGAACCAACCACATTAAAATAGAAGTACCATGGAATAATGATGCTTGATAAGGAAGAAACTCTGAATCAACCACTTAAGTCTTCATGTCTTGAACTATATAATCATTACATGATAATAAATTAGTAAAGTAAATATATTAGAGAAATTATTTAATATGTAAAAGTATCTCAAAAAATAGATGGTCCACCAATTTACCAAAATCCTCCTCTGAACACACCATGTTGTGATTGATACCGATCATACTTATAACCCAAAAACAACATGACACCTAACTCCAATGACCTAATCCCATCATCCATGAAACTTTCCTCATGATGTGAAACAAAACCTCATAATGTGACTCAAAATTTTACAACATGATACACCAGATAGTATAAATTTTCTTTCTTCTAGCCAACTCTTCATGGAATGGCACCCATGGCCGTACCAAGACACACTTTGTCTAGCTGAAAAATTTATTGTAAATGATACTTCCATCCTCTAATATTTTTATTGTTCCACAAAGAACTAAAATAAACAAAATAATGTTTTGGGATGGTTTGTGTTATTACATATAGGCTCATAATATTTTAACACTTATTCTTATGAAGTTAAAACTTAGTAATCTCCAAGAACATAGGTTATGAGGAGATACCCCAATAATAATTCCAAATGTTTACGTTTCATTGGATATTTCTATATATGAATGTGTGTATTAGTCCATATATAGGATATTATTATTAATATATATATTGAATTGTGTAATTTTATGTATGGATGAAAATTGTGACAATATATGATCACAATGAGGTAGAATATACTGAGAGTGTCACAAGTGATGTGACATTAATTGAAGGTGTCACGATAGGATTTTTACCTTCTTATTTAATTGAATAAGATATATCTATCCATTTTGATTAACATGGAACTGTTTGATTAAATACATGGACATGGAAGTTCATCAACGAGTTCATTTTACAAAGTCAAATAAATATAAATAAAGCATTTAGGGTGGTGACACAAGTATGAATCATTACTAGTGAGATATATAGATAATGAGATTATATTACAAAAAAACATTTATAAGGAGGTTATTTTCATTATGA
Organism: Viscum album; assembly: GCA_963277665.1. Classification (NCBI taxonomy): domain Eukaryota; kingdom Viridiplantae; phylum Streptophyta; class Magnoliopsida; order Santalales; family Viscaceae; genus Viscum; species Viscum album. The sequence continues at coordinate 1,570,370,544 of OY728133.1, read as the reverse complement.
AATTAACTTATTTCTATATGGGTGTATTGACATGTTTCTATATGCTGACCTTGGACTTTAGGTATTCTCACCTAATTAAACTAAGAAACAAGCTTATAAGGTCACACACTAAGTGCATCTAGAATATCATTAAATTATATTGAATTTAATATTATGAATGAAGATTATTCTTATCTTATGGAATGATAATTATTCATGTATTTTTTATCACATAAATTTAATCACCATATATTTGAGTTTAGAATACACAATTTGAATTTTATCTCTTGTTTATTATTCATAAGGTAATAAATAAATATTTATTTATTCACTAATTTAGTGAATATATTAATATATAAATGTTTATTTAGTTACATGAATATTAAAATAAATATTTAACCAAGAATTTAGTGAATAAAATATTTATTTATTTATTGAACTAATAATATTTATTTTATTAAATATTTTACTATTCAAGGTTTGATAAATTATGTGAAGGATTTTTGGGATGAGTGAAAGGGACTAACAAAAATGATATATTTTATTTAATATAATTTAAGTAAATATAAATTAATTTATCTAATAAATTATATTTTAATAAATACATGTCATATGATATAATAATGATATTATTATTATTTGATATGGGAATAACTTAGAATAAATTTTTGATAAAGGTCCATTTTGTTATTGTAAAATATTAACCATAATTATATATTCAAACTTATATCATTTTAGAGGGAAAGTGGTTGTGAAAAACAAAGAAACTGTTTCGAATTCCCTTAACACCTAAAGAAAAAAATCATCCACCCTCCCTCTAAACTCAATAGAGAGAACACAAGAATCCATGTTACAATCAATGATAAATGACGTAAAACTGTACGTTCCTCCACAATAGCTCTAAAAATATCAAGAACATTATTTGAAGGTTCATGGATCATGTGTATATAAAACTATAGTAATCCTCACTTGGATTATCTATCACAATGATGAAGAGAAAAGTGAAGCATAAGAAATTAATCGCAAGGAATTCACGATTTGAGGAAATTAATGTTTTAAATTAGTTATAAATTAAATGTGAAAGATCATATCTAGAAGATTATGAGGTTGTGTTCATCAAGTTACTCTGGATTTATCCATTTAATTTGATGAAAAAACAAAAATTGGGTATCGAACCACCACTTACACCATTCCATGGAGAATTTATGTGGTATCAGAGTGGAACATTATAATTTATAATTATTTATAATTTGTTTGATCAATTTATATGGTTTTTACTAGTTATTAATTTTTAAAACTTCATTATTAATCCAATAATTGTGATAATACATTAATCATAATATGTGTGGATAAGAACAGGTCAAGAAAACATGAAGAATACTTTGAGTTCCCATTCTTAGGTGCTAAGGATGTTGGAATAATGGCATGGATAAACAATATGTAATGAAAAATTACATCCCATGTACCCATGGTTAACCACACAATGTGCGGGCTGTGAAAATCATAACACATCGTGTATATTGGTATGTGACATCATTACATGCCACATATTGATTGCCAATGCAACACATAGTTTGATAGGGATTACATGTTGTGTAACTGGAATAGAAGTCGTGTAACACCACATAGTTTTGATCTCATATAATTCATGAAAAGGCATGTGGTAAAATTGGAGGAATCATTACATGTCATGCATTGACTTCCATCTGAGTGACATGACCATACACAGATTATATGACATGTATCTGGATATACATGATGTGTAACACATGAAATCTCATGAAAGGTACACACAACGATATGAATTTTGTGTGGATTAATATAAAGATAATTAAAGAGAGACATTATCTACATGGAATATAGCTAGATGTACATGCCATGTTCTAGGTGGAATTCAAAACTAGGTATACTTCGAGTGATTTTCGATGTGTCTTGTGGATATAAACACTTAATATTTTTTATATGTATAGACCTGACCCTAGTTACCCAGAGCCAGTGCCTTATTACATTACATTGGAATTATTACAATAAAGTTTCATCCCAAAGGAACAAATTGTTTAGTATATTTGAAAATCCAGATACATACATAAGTTTAATACTACAAAATGAAATTAAAAACAACATATAAGTTTTATTTGGAACATCCACCACTCTGAGATTATCCCTGTAAGTCAATCATAATATACATCTTCATGTATTGGGAAGAATGAAACATAATAATGGGTGATATTAGATGCTTAGTACAGGTAAACATTACAGTGTAAGATAACATAAACAATAGGCATGGTGATAATTGAAAATACATGACTTTAAAAATAAACTTTGAACATAATATGGTAGGAATATGAGTTGAGTAAATATTTCCATAATAAAACATAATCATGGGTATTATAATAGTTTAATAACATCATGAATTATGAATTTATAGCTTCATAATGAGGGAAATTCATATGATAGACATTCTAAAACATACCATCAAGGCCTCATACAAGACATATAAAAATAATTAAGGCCTAAACCAAAACCATATCTAAAAATGGGCAAGGCCTCGGCCAGGTCTATATCTATTTGTCTCATGAGACCTACTGATGCATCGAGGGGATATTACGGGCCCCACCTGTCACTTAATAATTCCAATTCATTCCATATATTAATGGGGATAAATATAAAAAACATATATATTCATATTGAAACTAACATATGAAATGTCAATAATGTTCCCTAAGCATTAAACATAAACATTAACCATTTAGAGTAAATTAGTGAATGGTTTTAAGATAACACATCCACAGTCAAACTAATCATAAACCATTAAATTTAATATAGTATATTATGTCATAAAATATTAATCCCAATAATACATAAGAATCAAAAATAGTGTTGAAATAGATGAAGATACTCTTATAGAATCATCGAGTAATTCTTGAGATAAATACACTTTTAATTTGAAAAGATGAGTTTTTAGAAAAGTATTTTTATAAAACCATAAGTTAATTAAGTTAGTATTTTAATAATAAAATGAGTGTTTTTAGAAAGATAATGGTCACTAAAATTGATTATAAAGTTCCCTTGAAAATAGGTAAGAATTTGAGAAATTCCCTTGAATTTGGCTTGTATTTCGGGAATTTTTTTGAAAGATACTTTTGAAACATATAAATCCCCATAATTTAAAGTAGGATTCCGCATGGTATATATATATAGAACATTATCATAGAATATATGAGGAGTAAATATGAATAAATAAGAATAAGAGTAACCTGAATGATAATGGAGGTTCAGGTAGAAAACCCTTACCTTAAGTCTAAGGTGTTCCTCAATTGATCTTAACAACCTAAATAATAAAATTTAGGTTCATAAATTAATTATTCTAGAATTTACTCTACATGTAATTGATTTATAATAAGCTTATTAAGTTCATTAATGGACTTTTTATGGGTTAAGATATTCAATTTCTTTGTTTGAGAGTGTTTTCTTCCTTGGTTTTTATGATCGGTTTACTAATATTCATGTACGGATAAACATGTAGAATGAGAATGGTTGTCTAGAATATAATTTGTATTTTTTTAGTGAAAAAAAAATATTACATGGTTATATAATTTGTTTTGTTATTGGGAGTGAAGATGAATCATTATATAAAACTTTAATGAAAATTATTTGGGTTAATTGGCTGTTTTTGATCACAACGAACTCATTTTGATTTATAAATTAATATCATGTGTATAAAAGGTTTCTAGAACCTTAAATAAGTTATAATACATATATTATAGTCTGGTTCAACCATCAAAATTTTTTCATGACTATAATTAAATATGGTAATAGAAATTGAAAACCCGTCGGCCTTGAATGTGATAGATTAACACATCTCAGATGATGTTTTCATTTCTAGTATAAAAGAAGGGGAAGGGAGAGATGGTGAAGAATTATTAATTTATCATAAAAAATTACAGTACATTTAATTTAATGGAGTAATCACAACACTTGGATAAAAGGAGGATATGAAATAAAAAGAAAATAAAGGAACTTGAAATAGAAGAAATGAAAAGAGGAATTTATCTCTTGAAGTAATCTTCCTTGAGGGCCTCTTTAGGGGAGAAGTTTTGGAATTTTTATGAGAACAAGGGCTGATTAATGTGGGGAAGGATATTGGGAATAGATTTGAGCAGAATTTAGACAAGTCACACGGCTTGATAGGAGTGAAGAGAATAGGGAGTGGGGGGGGGGGGGTTATTATGGAGGAGAGGAGTGATTTTTGATTATCTTATTCATTATTTTATTATTTTTCTCAATAAAAGTAATATTATTGATTATTGTGACCAATAATAGTAATATGTGCATGTGGGTTCTAAAAAATGTCCATTTACATCATCCAAGACTCAATAATGATGCCAAAATTCACTTAATTAGCATTTTTGTAAATTATCAAATTTCACTATTCAACAAAAATTTGAGTACTTCATAAAAATCCCAAAAATTCACCCAAAATTTTTTTTGATATGTAGAATTAAAAAATGGACTAAATTTTATCAAAATAATTTTCTAAATAATATAAATTTAAATAAAATCATTATTTACTTGAAAAGTATAGATTTAAATTTAAAACTGATTTTTTTTAAAAGGTTGGGGCCGAAGCCTCATTTATTATTAAAGGAAAGAAAAGACCTATTTAACTGGGTATAGGGAGACCCATTACATAGCCCGAAGGCCCAGTGGGCATTTAGCCCATTACATGGCCCGTAGACCCATTTTTTTGGCCCGAATCCCATTCTGTGAATAGTACTGCTACAGTACTGCACAGTACCCACCACCGCTATAGTACTCTACCACCGCTACAGTGCCCTGCCGCCGCTACAGTACGCCGCTGCTACAGTACGCAACAGTACTGCTACAGTACCTGCGCCCAATGGGTTTTGAACCCCCATTTTTCATGTAGATTTAAGGGGTGCTTACCACTAAGCCAAACCCCAACTACTAAAACTGATTTTATAATACTTTCAAAAGTTAATTAAGGTCTTATTAAATTATCCTAAAATTATAATAAAAAAAATTATTTAGGAATATGTTTTATGAAAATTAATTTTATTTTAAATCAATTTATTAATTTTTTTAAATATTTATTACTCACAAAATTACCAACACTTAATTATTAATTTCTAAAATACTCTATTTTATTTATAAGGCGTATAAATTTTATTTATACCTTCATGGGTGTGGTTACTATTAATAAGGGTCATATCACTATTCATAAGGGAACATTACTATTCATAAGGGCCAAGTTACTATTCACAAAAAATTAATTTTGTCTTATCAGACTCTAAATATCTTACTGAATGAAACTATGTCTGTCAGTTTTTCGAATTTAAAATCACAAAGGTGGAAAGAATTATGTTTATTGGATAGGTTATAATAAAGACGTGTTTTGTAGAGACTCAGTGTTTCATGCATTCAATATTTATCTTCAAAACTTTGGGGTGTTACATTCTCACCTCCTTACAAAAAATTTGTTCTCGAAATTTACAGAACATTACCCCATAAAAAGATTTGGGTAGGTCTTCATCATAAGCTCCCCAGGATCCCATGTTGCCTATTCAATTTTATGATTTCTCCAAAGTATCTTTACCAATTGATTCGTCCGATTCCTCAACACATGTTCTTTAGTGTCCATAATCAGGATAGGCTCTTCACAGTATGATGATTCAAGTTCCAATTCTATACCTTTATAAGTGAGGACATGAGTTGGGTATGGCATGTACTTTCTCAATAGTGAGACATGGAACACATTGTGTACTTTAGATAGGCTTGGTGTAATATCCAAACGATATTCAATAGCTCTAATTCTCTCTAGAATTTAAAAAGGGACTATGTACCTGGGGCTCAGTTTCCCTTTCTTCTCAATTCTTATAACTCCCTTCCATGGACATACTTTTAAGAAAATGTGATCTCCCACTTGAAACTCCAAATCCCAACATAATGCTTTTTTCAAGTTTGAGCTGCTTTAATATGGCCTTGAATAGTATTTACCTTCACTGTTGTTTCCTCCACAATATCTGGGACCACTAGATTCCTTTCTACAACTTCATCCCAACAAGTTAGTGTACGAAATCTCTTTCTGTACAATGCTTCATATGGTGTCATTTGAATACTTGAATAGAAACTATTATTGTAGGAAAACTCCAATAAAGGTAAATATTGATCCCACTTACCCTAAAAGTCAATCGAACATGATCTCAACATGTCCTCTAAGGTTTGGATCATCCTCTATGATTGCCTGTCAGTTTGAGGGTGATAAGCAGTACTCAATTGAAGTTCAATATCCAAATATTTATGAAGAATTTTGCAGAATTTCGATGTAAATTGTGGGTCATGATCAGAAACAATTGAGATAGGTGCTCCATAAAGTCTCACAACTTTATTGATATAGAGTCTTTCTAGGTGGTCCAGTGGAAAATCCTCCCTTATAGAGAGGAAATGTGCAGATTTCGTAAGTCGATCAACTATTACCCATATTACATCATTATTTCATAGATTTTTGGGTAATATAGTGACAAAATCCATGGTGATATCATCCCAATTCCATGTAGTAATAGGTAGAGGTTGCATGACACCTTTGGGATGTTGTCGTTCGACCTTCACTTGTTGACATAATAAACATCTTGATATATAATCTGCAATTTCCCTCTTCATGCTATCCCACCAGAAATGTTCCTTAAAATATCTATACATCTTAGTTCTACCAAGGTGTATAGAGAAATTCAAACTATGGGAATCATTCAATAAATTCCTTTTTATATCTGGTATAGTTGTAACACAAAGCCTCTCCCCAAACTTAAAAATTCCATCTTTACATACAAAGTCATCCAACTTCCCCTCTTTCACAACATTAATTTTATTTTGTAGGTTCTCATCATCAGGCTGAGATATTTTAATCCTTTCTAATAAATATGGATGGATAACCAAATGAGTTTTTTGATGTTTACCCTTCTTTGATAATTCCCATATCCATCCTCACTAGATCCATGTACAAAGGATCCTTTCTAATCCAAATTTTGTTGAGAACTCCACGATCCTTCCTGATCAAAGCATAAACTACCTTATTTTACATTCCTTGGGGGAAGTGTATAGTAAAATCATAATATTTGGGTAGTTCGAGCCACCTCCTTTTCCTCATATTGGGTTCTTTCTGTGAGAATATATATTTTAAACTCTTATCATCTGTATATATCTCACATATTTCACTATAGAGATAGTGTATCTATATTTTTAGAGAAAAGATCACAATAGCTAACTCAAGATCATGAGTAGGATAGTTTTGTTCATGAATTTTTAACTTCCTTAATGCATAGGAAATAAATCTATCATTCTCCATAAGGACACAACCAAGACATTTCTTTGATGGATTGTTATAGATCACAAACCCACCCTGATGGTAGGGTTAAGATCAGAGCATTTACTAATTCCCCCTTAAATTCTTTGAAAAAATCCTCACATTCTTTTTTCCATATGACTTTAACCCCTTTATGAGTAAGATTGGTCATTGGGTTGGATAAATAGGAAAAATTCTAAACGAAACACTGATAATAACCTGCTAATTGAATAAAACTACGTACCTCAGTTATGTTCATTGGAGTAGTCCATTATTTCATAGAATGTTTCTTCCTATGATCAACATATATTCCATCTTTAGAGACAATGTGACCCAAAAAGGAAACTGATTGAAGCCAAAATTCACACTTGCTAAACTTCCCATATAATTCATTTCTTCTATGAGTCTTCCGAATAGTGAACATGTGATTTTCAATATCCTCATAGATTTTAAAGTATACCAAGATATCATCAATATATACCTCCAAAAAGTCACAAAGATATTCCTTGAAAACTCTATTCATTATATCCATGAAATCAAAGGGTGCATTAGTTCGTCCAAAAGGCATTACTGTAAACTCATAATTCCCATACCTAGTTCAAAATGTTGTTCTTAAAATGTCTTCCTTCCTCACAAGCAACTGTTGATACCCAGATCTAAGATCAATCTTTGAAAAATATTGGGCTCCATGAAGTTGATTTAATAAATAATCAATGTGAGGTAGGGGATACTTGTTCTTTGTTGTTATTGCATTGATCTCCCTGTTGTCAATGCATAACCTCATAGATCCATATTTCTTCTTAACAAAAAGGATTGCAGCTCCCCATGGAGAAACAATAGGGTGAATAAATCCTTTACCACTCAATTCATCTAGATATCTATTAAATTATAATAATTACATAGTGGCCATTATATAAGGAGTCTTTGATATGGGCATTTAACCAAGAATTAAGTCAATGGAAAACTCAATTTCCCACTCTGGTGGATGTTTGGGTAAATACTTTGGAAACACATCAAAATATTCTTGAAAAATAGGCATGTACTCTATTTGAGAATTCAATTCCTCACTCATAGTTATTGAATTCCCTTCCTCCCCAATAATTGAATTTAGTAGAGCTATTGAGGGTGGATCTAGATAAAAATAAACTGGAAAGATTTCTACTCTAAAGATAAGGGATTCAACACCATTCTAAAAATTTTCAACTTCCCTATTATTGGAATAGATATTCACATCATAACATTAAATCCATATCTAAAAAGGATTATATCAGAGTCAATAATGTGTATGATGATAAGGTTAGAAATTAAAGTACGTTTATTTTTCTTCAGGGGGACTGATCGACACATCTTTATTGAAATGATATATCCCCTATGAGTTTTCACTGAAAACTCTTTAATTAAATCAAATTGGACATGTCTAATTTTCTTGGAAAACTAGGAAGATATAAAATAATGCGATGATACAGAGTCAAATAAATCATTGGATAAGTTTTAGGAAATGATTAAAGTACATACCACCATTTCATTAAGAAATTCAATATCAGTAGTTGTGATCGAATAAGATTGTCCCTACTCCCTAGGAAAACTATGAGGCACATTTCCTTGAAACTTTGGACAATAATTAGTATATTTTTCCATTTCCTACAATTATATCATTGAACATTAATAACTTCTTTCTTTCTCTTAAAATCACCAGCATAATGGCCCTTCTTTCCACACTTATAGCACACCACTTTTCCTTTTAAGCAGGAACCGAGGTGTTTTCTTCCATAATTATCACAGGGTGAAAATTCAAATATTCCATTATTAACCATTTCATTATTTCCTTTTTAGAGTTTTCAGCAGTCCTATTCTTCTCTTTCTTTCCTTTAATGTCATAAGACTTAGAGAAATCCTTTTTTTTTCTTGATAGCACATGAGACTATGTCTTCGTATGATGAGAAAGTTTGGAAGACCAGTTCCCATCAGAGGGATGGATTTGGCCATAAAATAATTGATCAATCTTTCTCCTTGGATTAGGTATATATTGCACAACATTCCTTGATAAACTTGTAAAGTTAGCTTTATAATTTTCAACATTCTCATATTTCTTTTGCCTCAAATTTAGAATCCTACTTTCCATATCTGATCGCTGTTCACAAGTAAAGAATATCTCTAAGAAAAGTTCTTTAAATTCACTCCATTCCATGTTTTCTATTTCTCCATCCTCCATTTTATTTTGAATTAGTGGCCACCATTGATCAGCATCTCCAGATAGATGATAAACTACTGCGACAACCTTCTCCTTTTTGTTACTTCCCAAAGCAAGAAATATCTTCTCTAAGGAACTTATCCACTGCTCTCATACAAATAGGTTTGTAGTCCCATTAAATGACGGAGGATGTTATCTCATAAAGTGATATAACATAGATCCTCCACTTTGTGGATTCAGATACTCCATTCGGGCAAGGTTATTGTTCATAACCAGAGTAAGCTGTCTCAGTATAGTTATAAGTTTCTCCTCACCAGTCACAAATCCAGAGCCAATATCATTATCTTGCATAGGAGGGAAATACCTACATGAGATACTCACGTTCATTTGGTTTCTATTCCTTCCACTAGACTCTATTTCTAAATAATATAATACACTAGATTAGGTTATGAATCATAATGTAAAATCTCAACTTATAAAAATACTTAGCATAAATTGAAATCCAATGCATGGATAATTCCATAATCATAAACATAGTTTCTTTGAGGAAAAAATTATATTTAAATCATTCATAATGCATTGTAAATAATATTTGAATTATCCTAAGCATATCCCCTAGGAGTGTCAAAATAGGTGTGCAGTAAGGCCCATTTTCATATACCAAGATACCCTAGGTCAAGCTTGGAACTCCTTATTAGAGTTTTTACTCCTAGGTACATCTGTGCCAGAATAATGTTCCCTTGTAGTATTCAGATGGGGATTTATTTTATAGAAATATCCACATTATATATTACTTACTAAAATTCCAGGATGTTCTTGTATGTTTATCCTCAAAGACTATCTTAGGGTTTTTTTCTCTAATCTACCTTTTCTAAATCCAGTTTCTAAGTTTTCTAATATGATTCCTTTGATACCAACTGTAAAGACCGTACCCCAGTTTCCCAGAGTCGGTGCCATATTAAATTACATTATCATAATTTCAAGAAATTCATATCCAAAAGGAACAAATAGTTTAGTAGATTTAGAAATCCAGATACTTACATGATCTCAACACTACAACATGAAATGGAAAACAACATTTAAATTTCATTGGGGACATCCACCACTATAAGATTTTCCCTTAAAGTCAATCATAATATACCTCTTCATGTACTGGAAGGAATGAAATATAAGAAAGGGTTAGCTCAGATGATTAGTAAGGGTAAATATTATAGCGGAAGATAACATACAGATTAGTCATGGTGAATAATTGAAAACACATGCCTTTAAAAATAAACATTGAACATAATATAGAAGGAATATGAGCTGAGTAAATATTTCCATAATAAAACATAATCACGGGTATTAAAAAAGTAGAATAACATCATGAACTATGAATTTATAGCTTCATAATGAGAGAAATGCATATGATGAACATTCCAGAACATATCATCAAGGCCTTGAACAAGACATATAAAAATGATTAAGTCCTCGGACAAAACTATTTCTAAAAATGGGCAAGGCCTCAGCCAAGCCCATATCTATTTGTCTCATGAGACCTACCGATAATTCGAGGGGATACAATGGGTCCTAAACGTCACTTAATAATTCCAATTCATTCCTTATATGAATTAGGATAAACATAAACAACATATACATTCATATTGAAACTAATATATGAAATGTCAATAACATTCCCTGAACATTAAGCATAAACACTTACCCTTCATAGTGAATTGGTGAATGATTTTATGATAGAACCTCCATAGTAAAACTAATAATAAACCATACAATTAAATATGGTAGATGATATCATAAAATATTAATCCAAATAATACAAAATAATCAACAAGAGTGTTGAAACAGATGAAGGTACTCTTATAAAATCATTGAGTAATTCTTTGGATAAATACTATTTTACTTTGAAAAGAAGAGTTATTTTGGAAAAGTATCTTTATAAAACCATAAGTGAAGGAAGATAGTATTTTCATAACAAAATGAGTGTTTTTAGAAAGATAATGGTCACTAAAAGTAGATTATAGAGCATCCTTGAAAATAGGTAAGAATTTGAGAAATTCCCTTGAATCTGGATTGTACTCTGGGAATAATTTTTGAAAGATCCTTTTAAAACATATAAATCCCCATAAATGAAAGTAGGATTCTAGTTGGTTCACATATATAGAACATTATAACATAATATATGAGAGTATATATGAATAAATTATAATAAGAGTAACCCGAATGAAAATGGAGGTTTGGGTAGAAAACCCTTACCTTAAGTCCAATGGTGTTCCTAACTTGATTATAACATCCTAAATAATCAAATTTAGGTTCATAAATTAGTGATTCAAGTACCTACTATACATGTAATTTATTTATTATAACCTTATTAGGTTCATTCATGGCTTTTTGATGGGTTATGAGATTCAATTTCATTGTTTGGGAGTGTTTTCTTCCTTGGTTTTCATTATCGGTTTACTTATATTCATGTATGGATAAACATATAGAATAAGAATGGTTTTCCAGAATATAATTTGTATGTTATTAGTGAACAAACATAATATTACATGGTTATAAAATTAATTTGGTTATTGGGAGTGAAGATGAATCATTGAATAAAGCTTTAATGATAATTATTTAGGTTAATTGGCGGTTTTTGATCACAACGAATTCATTTTGATTTATAAATTAATATCATGTGTAAAAAAGGATTACAGAGACTTAAATAAGTTATAATACATATATTATAGTGTTTTTAAACCTTAAAAATGGTTTCATGACCATAATTAAATATGTTAATATAAATTGAAAACCCTTCGTCCTTGAATGTGATAAATTAACACATCTCAGATGGTGTTTTCATTTCTAGTATAAAATAAGGGGAAAGGAGAGATGATGAAAAATTATTCCTTTATCATAACAAAATTACATTACTTATAAGGTATTTGATTGATCAAAACACTTGTTTTAAAGGAGGTGGGGAAATAAAAATAAAAGAAAGGAACTTGAAATAAAAGAAATGAAAAGATGAATTTAACTCTTGAAGTAATCTTCCTTGATGGACTCTTTAGGGGAGAGGTTTTGATATTTTTATGAGGAAACATGATGATGGACTTGGGGAAGGATATTGGGAGGAGATTTGGGATGAATTTAGATAAGTCACATGCTTGATAGAAGTGAAAAGACGAGGGAGTGAAGGGGGGTTTTTATAGTAGAGGAGAGGAGTGATTTTTGATTATCTTATTCATTATTTTTTTATTTTTCTCAAGAAAAGCAATAATATTGATTATTGTAACCAATAATAGTAATATTTTCATGAGAGTTCGAAACAATAGCCATTTCCATCATCCATGAATCAAGAATATTGCATAAATTCACTTAATTAGCATTTTTCATAAATTATCAAATTTCATTATTCACCAAAAATTTGAGTATTTCAGAAATATTTCAAAAATTAACCCTAACCATTTTTGATATGTAGAATTTAAAAATAGACTCCATTTTATCAAAATAATTTTCTAAATAAAATAAATTTAAATAAAATAATTATTTACTTGAAAAATATAGACTTAAATTTAAAACTGATTTTATAATGCTTTCAAAAATTAACTAAGGTTTTATTAAATTATCCTAAAATTATAGAACAACAAAATATTTATTTAAGAATAAATTTTAGGAAAATAAATTTTATTTACATCAATTTATTAATTTAAAATTGTAATTAAATATTTATTACTCACAAAAATACCAACACTTAATTATTAATTTCTAAAATACTCCATTTCATTTATAAGTTGTCTAAATTTTATTTATACCTTTATGGTTGTGGTTACTATTCATAAGGGTCATATTACTATTCATAAGGGTACATTACTATTCATAAGGTTCAAGTTACTATTCATAAAAAATGTAATTTGATCTTATCAAACTCAAAATTTCTTACCGAACACAAATGTGTATGTCAGGTTTTCGAAATTCAAATCTCAGAGGTGGTAAAATTATGTTTACTGGATAGGTTATAACAAAGTGGTGTTTTGTTGAGACTCAGGTTTTCATGTATTCAATATTAAATTTATTTGAAAAATCTTGGGGTATTACATTATCTATGTAAATTATGTAATCGAAAGATTTTTAACAGTTGTTATACACACCATATACTTCACACATATTTCCAAAAATACACACGACTTATATTTATGACATGTTTAGTGTCTGTAAACACCACATATACTACATGGTTTAACCCACAAAATTAAACACTGCATATATTGTGATACGTCGTGTTGGAATATATTATATATATGTACATAGTACATGAAAAGAACTATACATAATATATGTAAAAATATTATTTGAGTTATATTAAATTCCATGTAAGAATTAAATTATGTAAATGTATTAAATCTAACACAGAATTCACATACTGTGTTGCCTCTAGTGTACATTGAAGTATTCATGAATAGAGAAAGAACCTGTTGGCCATAGCTAACTTGGATTTTTTTCAATAATCAATGAATAATCCAAGATTCACATGATGGTGAAAATCATGAAAAATGTAATTAATTCAATGTTTAATTAACATATGACATCGAAAACAAGAAGGAAGGATCATCACATTTAATTTATAATTAATTTATAGATAGGTTTAGAATTGCCTTTTATTTTAGTTCTTTATTAATTGATGATTTGGTTAAATAATTTCATTATACCATAATTTGGGGAATAATCCCTATATCGGTGATCCACACATACTCTAAAATCTTAGAGTGTCATCGTAGAATCGATAGACGCTAGCTTGATCAATCTTGATCACTTGTTTCATCCACCATTGATCTCAGCAAGTATCTATTTTTAGATGAAATATTATTTAGGTTATCTCAAAGTATTTAGATAGTGGAGGAGGAATGATTATTTAGTTCTTGAGTATATTCTTGAGTGGTTTATCTCTTAGGGTTTGCGAAAATTATCTCTTGGGTTTTTATAGACAACAAGTGACTAACCCTGGAATGTTATATAACTAGGTATTTATAGGGCTAGGTTAGGGTTGTTAATTATAGATAACAACTTATCCAATAACTTATTCCTTATTGAACCCCATGTCTCATAATAATATAAGTAATAATATTATTTTCCTTACACAACAATTTCTGATAAATAGACAAAATTTGTTAAATAAAAAAAGTAATATTTATTGAAATGATATTTAATATATAGTTTAAAGAAATATCATTAAACTCAATTTTTATATTCTCCTCAGTATTTTTCGAACCTTGAAAAATGAATATTTATTTAATAAATTAATATTACTAAATTATTCACTTATAAATATAACAAATATTATTTCAACTAAATATTGGGAATAAAAATTTATTAGTATTTAATTCACATATCTATTCTACTCAATAAATTTTGGTAATTAACTAACCTTGAATAATTATTAAACCAAAATTTAGGAATAATATTTATTATAAATTATTCAATTAAAAAATATAATTTAACTTAGATTATGGATACACTTAGTTTGTGACCCTCTAGGCCACTTTCTTAATGGCATTAGGTAGAATCAGCTAAAGTCCAAAGGTAGTGTCTAGAAACATGCTATATCACCCATAAAGAAATATGTTAATGTCACAATGATATAAAAATTCATACAAATTATCATTGTGTGATATAATCCCTTTATCATTATATCTCTAATCAAATAGGTTTCATAATAGTGTCATTATCCTATGTGCTCGATGTCTATTTATTTGAATTTCTAGAAATGAACCTTCCAACAGAATACTATGGACATGGATTTAATTTTACCATTCTATCATATCAAAATAAATGAGATATCAACTCCATTTAAAGAATTGAAGGGACACATCATTTCTCACATCATTAATTAATACAATATCAATTATAACATATCCAACATATCCTAATTCACTGTGAACATATGTCATCATGATTTTTTGTGAATATATCAATGTACATGACTCATGATACACACTAATAATAATAGTAAAGTCCAAGGATAAATGCACATGTCTGTAGATAGGAACATCCTTGACACATATAAGTCAGGATTAACTACTGGTGGGACATGTTCTCATATTATACTACTCTAAAAATTTATAAGAGAATACATGAATAGAAAGTGTATCAAATTACTATGAGTATCCATACCTAATAGCCAATATTATTTCTAAGGCGAACTGATCATAACATATATAAATATTGCATCATTTTAGATTAATATTCAATACATATTATAATTGTACATGATTGAGGATTATAAAGGTTTAGTGTCTGTTGAAACTGAACACATAATAAACTTATTTATTAAAATATATTCAACCTTATAAATATATCATACTTAGATCCTTACATCAAAACTTGTGGAAAGAAAACATAAGAAAGGGTGAGTTCATATGCTCAGTAAAGGTAAACATGAGAGATATCAATCACAAGAGAGCATAATATGATCATAATGGTATGATATCATAATTAAGTTCATTTTATCAATGTAAAATATTCATACCCAAAAAATATTATATTATAAACTCCAAAATCAATTCATATCTAGAATCATGATTAATAAGGGTGTAAAAGGAGTAATAATTATTCAAGGGTCATAACATAGGCATGTTGAATCATAAGCATAGGAAATCATAATATTGTGAACACAGTAATTCATAATCATGTCCATGCATAATCTTGTCAGTATAGTGAGAATAAATCACACTCACACATCAAAATTTAAACATTTCTAGTCATAATCATATATACCCATAATCTTGTGAGCATAACTATAAGAAATCACACACACCCATAAAAATGAGAATAGAGATATTAAAAATCATACAGAGACTTATCATTATAAACTCATGAGATATATATAATACATTAACCAATGAATATGAGTTCTATAACAGTCCCATCAATCGCATAATCAGAATCAATTCATATGTATGCCACAAGACCATGAGAACATTTTTCATTTCTTCATAGATTAACCCATTGAAATGAAAATAGGTTTCATAAAGATTTCATCATCATAATAAATAAACATCCAGTGGACGAATAAGGGTGATATAATTTTATAATATCCTAAATAGAGTATAAGTAACATTAATGGATGTTTTAATTGATGAAAATACTATTTAAAAATCACTGGAACATTTCTTGAGAAAAATACCGTTTTTGTTATTGAAATTACTTATTTAAAATTTAAAAATTTATAAATATTAGAAAAACTATTTTATTTAAAAATAAAAATGGAAACGTGTAAATTTAACTTCAATGAAATGAGTATTCATTATTGTATGAAAATCCTTTCATGCAGTATATAATAAAAAAATATTTTGTTCACTCTTTGTAAAAAGTCTTAAATAACTATTTCAGAAAAAATTGTAAAAATTTATTTTTAAAACTTTGAAATGAAATTAAAATATGGTTGAAAATTAATTTAATCAATAATTTCATAAAATTAAAAATAGTTTTGAAAACATTTTAAAAAAAATATGGGCATTAAGGAATATATTCCTGATTGATGAGAGAAATAAAGTCAATTTTCCTAAAAAAAATTCTTTTGGAATTTTGAGTACTTTGAAATGAGAAAATGAAAGGAAAAATTATAATCTATAAAAATGACTATAGTATAATAAAATATACATGGTTTAAAGGATAATTATCATAAAAATTTCCTCAATGTAAAATTAACATAAAAAATCTTGAAAAGAAATGATATTGTAACATAAACCCTTACCTTATGTATCGAATTTCTTTGTATGTGTTCAAACCTAATGTATAATAAATATATATTTATTATACATATATAACCGAACCATATTAATATATATATATCTATATTAATATATATCATTCCATTATAAATTCCAATTATCCCTTAATTAACAATTCTTCATTAAAGTCATTATTTAAGTGAAAACTGGTCCATTTTCCATGCATGTTTTAGTTTGACGGTTCCATTTCTTGGAAACTTTTCATGGTTTAATCAAAAAAATAATATAATATATATCATAAATATCATATTTATTCATTTTTTACACTTTTATAACCATTTATAAAAGTGGTGGTAAAAAATAAATTACATTACTTCACAGAGACAGTAGTCCGTATATACTTATGAGGAATGTTTTCAATTTTCAATGGTTATAATGGAAGAAGGTTAAATAATAATTTAACTTTATATAACCATTATTATATCATAAATATCCTATATATTTATTAAATATATCCTTTTTTACTATCCATTTAAGGAGGAAATGAAAAATGTATCACATTGCTTCATGGAGGTGGTAGTCCACATGTATGCATGAGTGACATTATCTTTTTCCAACGGATGGAAAGGTAATAAGGTATATAATATATCATAATTTAAAAATAATAACTCTTTAATTAATAAAATATATAAATATTAAATTCATCATAATAACCAACCATGAATGGTGGTGATGGAAAATGAAGTACATCACTTTGTGGAGATGATATCCGTACTTATGCACAAGCGATGCTTTCATTTCCTATTGGATGAGAATGAAGATTAAAAATAGTTGTCCCATAATAATAATAACATATTAGTATATTTATTATACTAGATAAATTATTTTAGGATGAATATAATATATTTATTTGATTTATAATAAGAAATAAACTTTGGAAGAGTCGGGCAAGATGATTAACTCTCCTTTGAGAGGTGTCCTTTGGAATATACCTTAATACTTATTAGGATGCTCTTAGGGTAAAAAAACTCAAGAATTAAGTTAAGGAATATAAGATGTTTTTTTGGTTATTATTAGTCAAGATATATTTCCCAATGTTGTGAATAATGTAGGAGAAGAGGTGCACTTTTATAAGTGAGGGGAGGGACGCACATTGAATTACATAAAAGACTTAAATAATATAATGTCAGATTCCTGTGAAAGTGTAAAAAATGGAAAATTATTCAAATTTAATATAATATAAGATCTAAATATCTTCAAACAATAATATCTAGATAATTTTAAGTGTAATTGTTACACTTATCACTTAGTTTTACCCCCGATAAACTCATTTTAACCCTAATAGTGGTAACAAATCGGTTATTATTTTTACTATTCATCATGAACACAAAAGAAATTGGAATGATTAAAAAATTATCTCATGATTATTATAAATATTTAAAACATTTTATCAAATTAAATTCCTATAATTGTTATAAATTCATTTTAAAATAAGCACCCAAAATGCAACTAAAACAGTTTTTAGAAAAATGCATTTTAAGCAAAAAACTAGATTTATTCTTATTCCACGACCATTAAAAGCCATTATATGATTGATAAAATATTTTATTTAATATATTATATATAAATTTAATTAAAGTAATTCATCCCTAGATATTTATTTTATATATTAATTTAAAAACACATTGTGCAGAAAAGTAGTTTTTTAGAAATACATCTATTTTTCCTTCAAATGCTTTTATTTTAATTTCTAACTGATTGATAACTAATGAATTCATTATATAAATGAATAAAAAATAATTTTTCATAATTAATTTATTCCTATTCATAATTTACAATCCAAAAACTTATAAATAACTATCACATTAAATAATAACATTATAATAGTATATCATGATTCATTTAAACTTAGTGTTGTGTGTAGAACAAGCTATCAAAGAAATAAAGTTTATTTAAAGAGAGATATATCATAAAATATTAGGGTGTTACATTATTACAGCCTTATAAAAATTTCAACCTTGAAATTTCATCACTCAAAAAATCTAATATACTTCTTCCACGTCACATCAATAGGATCACACATAGCTTCCTCAAATTTAAAGTTCCACCACAAAACTTTGACAAGATGAGTTGTCTTTTTCTAAAACAAATTTTCTAGTTGATATAGAGTATCCATTAGTTATTACTCATAAGAAAGTTCATTCTCAAATGGTTCAAACTATGATTTTATTTAATGTGAAAGATTAGGTATTTACTTCCTCAAGAGAGATATATGGAACACATCATGAACTTTAGAGAGATTTGGTTTAAGAACTAATTGATAAGGAACCATTTTGATATGATAAATAATTTTAAAGGGGATGATATATATAAGGATAAACATTCTATTATTTATAAATTGAATAACATTTTACCTAGGATATATTCATAGAAATACTTGGTCACCAAATTTAAACTCTAGGTCTCACCGAAGATTTCTAGAGTAACTTTTCTGGTGACTTTGAGCTACCATGATGTGATAATAAATGGATCTAACCTTCTATATCATTTATATTGAGCCCAATTTTTTTTAGTTTTATTTTTTTAAATGGTTTTAAATTAATTTTAACTAATAATTATTTCATTTATGTCAATATGATGAAGTAAAGTAAAAAATTATAAGTGTGGATGATGTTTCTTGGAAGACCCCATTAGTTGAATAATCCAAGCCCGTTGATAAAGAATATGTTTCTTGGATGAAGTATAAATAAAAATAGAGTTAGAAGATGATCTTACGTTTTATATTCAATAAATTAAATTAAGAGGTTTGGAATTATGTTTGAATTCCAATAGTTGATCACAATGGTAATGTTTTTAAGTGTCTTCCATATTGTTGAATATAAAACTATTAGAGGATTTGGGTATTGAATTTTATAGTGGATATGATTATTTATGTTTGATTTTATTATCAATACATAAATTTTATTCAAAATCACATTTATTTTGAGGTTAATATTCTTTGATACAAATTCAAATTATGCTTAAGTTGATTATAAATTGTTTACACTGTAACACCCCAAGATTTCATAGAATGCTAGTTCTTCAAAGTAATTCAACAACTTACACTACACACAACATCAAGTTCAAGCGCACCACGACTTACCAAACTAGCCGTTCAAAAGTGGTTATGAATAGTATTAATAAAATTTTGAACTTTATATAACCCTTATAATTTTAGAATCCATATTATGAGTTTCTTAGACATAATGTAAGGACAAATTAATTTTTTTCAGATAAAAGAAGTATTTTTCCAAAAATAAAATTTTACCACCTTTTACTGGAGAACCCTTTTTAAATCTAATATTTGAAACTTTTATATATTAAAATTGACAAAATAAACTTCTTATTTGGGATCAGGACATAAGAATTTAGTTTTAATAAATTTTTGGTGTTTTTATGATAACTTTCATATTTGAGTGAATAGTGAAAAATAATATATTTTAACTGAAAACAACTTTTTTAATCAAACTAATTTATAGTGTTCAACTATAAATATGAGTTGTTTGGATATATAATTAGATGATATTTTTACCATTTAATCCAATGTTGGTCATTGAAAGTAATTTCACGTTAAAATTGGACATAAACAAATATCAATCTTTTGGTAGTTATTATTTCATAAAAATATGCTTTTTGGTTTTGAAAACGAGAATTAATTTTAAACTAATAAATGAAATTTATATGTTTTTAATTTGGTAAAATATAATTCATTTTTGAATTCAGAATATCAAAATTATCTTAGGGTGAATTTTTGGTATGTTTATGAAAACTTTTAATTTTTGATGAATAGTGAAAAACACTGAGTTATAGTTTAAAACTGAATTTTTATTTAAATAATTATTTATTTTATATAAATTTATTTTAGGTAAAAATAGATAAATAATACCCATATAAGTTCAATTTAATTAATTGGATTCATTTTGTAATAACATTAGATATATAAAATTTTATTGAACTTTTCTCCGTCTTTTACCCACCTCCTAGGAGAATTTGTAAATTCACATAAAACTTAATTTTACCGCTTCTGTGAGTTGAGTTTCAAAAATACAAGAGAAAAAGTTAATATCAAAGAGTAAAATGTGGTTCAATAAGATAAAAATAAATTTTGGTGAATAGTAACCTTTTACTTTTATTTACCACGGTTAAAAGTAAATAGGGTAATTAAGGGTAAAAATGATATTATTATTACCCTAACACATGTCATAATTCTACTGGATAAGTATAATTCGACCCAAAAAAACCTTAGGAATAAAATACAAAACTCTTTGGTCCACTTAAATTAGATTAGGACATTTATTATTATTTAATTAAAAGAAGAGTAAAAGAATTAAAATCAAAGTTTAATAACTAAAACATTTTTAATATAGGGTTACACATAAGATAAATTCGACTATAAATATTCATTAGAAATATAAAATGATTTCCTATATAATGGTATTTTATTTATATTTTTTAGACATTGAATAATTTAATTTATTAATGACACAATGATGATACAATAATTATCTAATTAATGAAATATTAAAATAATTGATAATATAAATATCAAAATAAATGTAATTTGAGACTTTTTATGAATTCCACTAATTTTATTGGTTAATATGACATATTAGGGTTGGTTATATGAATTATGTTTGAATTAATAATGCTGTTATGAATTAATAAAAAACAAAATTCCAAATAGTGTCAAAGTTGACATAAAAGAGTTTTTAAATGAAATATTATATTATTAATTGATATTATATTCCTAAAAATTTAATATTCGGAAAAAGGACTTATATAATTATGGTTTTATCATTAATGAACCACTTTTGGTTCTCTTGGAAGTATATAGTATGTTTATTAACCATATAATATAAAAATACAAAGAGACATTGTAAATGTCAAACTATTTAACTAAGAGTTAAATCTAAAAGTTAAGGTTAATATAGTGGTCCAAACCTATATAAAACCTATTGGTTGAGTGTTTTTAGACCCATAAATAACTTATACTTTAAATAATACACTTTTTATCCATTAGAAACCGAAAATTATTTTATTATAAAATAATATTTTATGTTTTTCCTGAGGTGCCCCTCACCCCTCTTATAAATGGGAACTTCCCCTTCTATAAAATTCACACCTTCAAAGCCTTTTGACTCGGCCAAACCCTATCCAAATATCCTCTCAAAGTACCTCAATTCATCCTAGAGGCCTTCCTTTTGTCTGAAAGCCAACTTAAGGATCCCTTTTGATCAAATCAAAAGGTAGAACCTGAAGAAGACGTAATAATTTCACCACCCTCTTTCAAGTTCTTTTCTTCTTCCACTTATTCTTTCTTTGTTATTTACATTATAAAAAAATAACTCTAGTATATTATATATAATTTTATGTTATTATAAATATTGTACATCCATATTCATTATTCTATCCATCTTTTTAATGAAATGTCACCATACATGCGTACGTACGGATTACCGTCTCCTCGTCGTGTTGTAATTGTTTTTCAATACATTATTATTTGGATGGGTATAATAAAGATGTTTAATTCATGTAAATAATAAAATATAACATGATAATTATTCTTTATATATGATATACCATCCAATTATATATTATTTTAATATCATAAGAATGATATTGTTGCTCATGCGTACGTATGAATTACCGTCTCTACGAACCCGATGGGATTCATTACCCATCGTATCCATTCAAAACTAAATTTCATTTGATGATTAAAAATAATGTTTAGAGAAATGATATCATTCTGGATATTAATAAGATACATCCCATCCATAACAAATATGGATCACATAACAAATAATATAAAGGAAAACGAATCCTTTAACACCCAAAACGACGATAATACTAAGATATTATTAACAAATCAATGTTAAAAGATCATATATGATATCATATTAATGTATATAAATATTTTATAATTTAATAACAATTATTTAATCATTATATAGGAGGTTAACCTACCCTTAACCAAGGAAAAATTACAAAGTAAGGGGTTTCTTATCTCACTTTTAATTCTGTGAGATTTCCATTGTTCACCACTTATTTATTTCATTTGGTGTGTGTAATTCCCATGATTTTATTAATTGTGTAATATAATTTAATTTATGGATATTTACATAATAATTTTATTATCCTTATTTCATGGGTGTATGTTTTGTAAGTTACCAAATCGATAAAGGAATTTGAAATTTCAATTTCCACTCATTAGGCTTTACGTATATTTCATTGATTATTTTACTCTAAGATTATGTGTAGAATCACTATTCATTTTCTTATGTCATAATTTCCACTCCCCTTTCTGTGGATATACTTTTTATACACATAATAACTCCATTAATAAATTCTCAAGTCATCGATATGAACTTGATAAGAGTAATTTTGACTCAATCTCCATTTGTTGAGTTAAATATCCAATTCATTGGTGTTGTTTTCACAAGAATATGTGTGAATGTCCTATAATTGATTTACACTGAATATCTAATCATATTTAGTGTATTTATATTTTTCACACATAATTATGTCGTTGATTTATCCTTAACCTAAGGATAATATCTTTATATGAGATTTCGTCTCAATTTACATCCCATTGAGACTTCTTTGTTGTTATACACCAAATCAATTTTATATGGTATATATAGTGTACCTTGACATAGTATATCATGAATCAATTTATTCTGATGATATTAAAAAGTTTTTATTAACTCAATTATTTTTATTCAAGTGTCTCTCTTTTGGTTAGGAACTCTAAGTAAATATTATTTTAAATGTTTTAAAGATTTATTATTCTAAATCTTTATCATTAATGTCCATGTTTTAAAAATTGTTTTAAAGATTTATTTATGTGGACATTAAAGTTTTAAAATTAAAATTCCTTTTAAAATTTTCAAAGTGGTATGGGAAACTTTTATTCAAAAATATATTTTTAAACCGCTTCTTGACAAATAGTGTGACTTTTAAATGTTTTCAAGAAAAAGAGGGATATTTCTCTCAAATAGTTTTGATGATTATTTTCATCTATGTCAATATCCTTCATTATTCATAATTGAGGTTAATCTGTTACAATACAATATTCCATATTGTATTGAATGATTTATGTTTGACTGTGGATGTACTATTTTTATACCATTCATGGTTTGTGGATAAAGTATTGACATTTCGTATGCTAGTTTTAATATGAATTTTTATGTTATGTGTCAAAATTTTCATATGAGGAATGCATTGGACTTAGTAAGTGACGGGTGGATCCCTCTATAGTTCCTCGATACATCGGTAGGTCTCATGAGACAAACTAGTGTCTTGGCACAAGGCCTTGACAAAATATTATTTTTAGTCTTGGCACGAGGCCTTGACTATGTGGTTATGATAGTCTAGCATTATGAATTCCATCATTATGAATGTGGCGATTGATATTGCATGTGATTATTCGACTAGTAGAATATCCATGTGAATAAGTAAATGACATTATTTGATTTTATCTTTGCCATATTATGCTGAAGTTCAAGTTTAAAATTCTTTTGTTTTAGTATTATACACTACCTTAAATGTTTATGCTTATTTATGAAAGTTTCCTCTATATTGTTATCCTTACTGAGCATCTGAGCTCACCCCTTTCTATGTTTTATTTTTCCCAGGATGTGAATAAGTTAGTTATGAGTGACTTGCAGGAATAATATAGGAATCTTGGATGTTTTTAATGGAATAATTTAGTGTTGTTTTTCTTTTCAAGTTGTAATGTTGACCTTATGAATGTGTCTAGTATTTCAAAGGCTACTAAACTGATTGGTCTTTTAGGACATGATTTCTTTATATCATGCCAATGTTATGTAATAATGCATCGACTCTAGGTAACTGGGGTCAGGGCGTTATAGTTGGTATCAGAGGATGTTTAGTACAAACCTTGGAAGCTAGATTTAGATAAACTATGATTAGAGCACATAGCCCTAAGATAGACTTTGAGGATTAGTATAGAAGAACTTTCCAGAATTTTGGTATTGTAGAGATTTTTTGAGTTTTTTCCAAGAAATACATCTTTGTTTGGATACTAGCAGATATAGGCAGCTCTGGCACAGATTTACCCAGGGGTAAAACCTGAAAACACTGCTTTGAGATAGAATCGAATGGGAACTGGTGCACGACCACAGGCCTTGCTGTACTCTTGGTTACGACACTCCCGAGGGATATGGTTAGGATAATTTACATTTTCTTTACAAACCAATTTGAATTATTTTAATATAAGATGAGAATAAATGACCTTGGTTAATCCTAAGGTGTTTAAAATTGAAAATATGGTGTCATGATATTCTCTAAATGGTTTTATGACTACTGTTACACACACAATGCTTTCTGGTTTTAGTCAATGGCTGGATTCCAAGGAAGTCATAGTAACTTTGAGAATGATGTACAAGGTGGGAACTATGGTGGAAATGAGCAATGAAATGGAACGTTGATAGGTGTAAAAGATATCATGTTCATGCCAAATCAGTTTTCCAAAAATATGATCAATAACATATATATTAACCAACTCCCAGACTCAAAAAAGAAGATAAAGGTGATAGATCACTACTATAAATACGTGAATTAACAGTGCTAAAAACGGGCTTTAACGAAGCTAAAAAAGAGCTATAAAGCTCGGTGCTGATAAAGGGGTACTTTTTCAGTGCTAAAAAAGTGCTGATAAATGAAACCTTTATCAGCACTAAACACACGCTGATAAAGGTAGACTTTATCAGCGCTAAAGGAGCGCTAATAAAACAACCTTTATCAGCGCTAAAAGAGCGCTGATAAATGAGTGTTTCATCAGGGCTCTTTTAGCGCTGATAAACTTATCCTTTATTAGGGCTTTTTTAGCGATGATAAAGGTGTAGTTTATCAGCGCTTTTTTGGCACTGATAAAAGCATGATTTATTACCTCTTTTTTAGCACTGATAAATACCCTCTCTGCTGCTAGGAAAAAATCTACAGCAGCACACCCGAACACTTGCAAAAAAAACCAGCATCTCAATAATCTAATTAAATCAAGTATACCCATACAAAATTAACTCATTAATCATAAGCTAATTTGACCAAGTATACCCATACAACAAGTATACCCATACACCATTAACACATAATTCATTAGTTAATTAAGTACATAAATAATTCAATTTAGAATTCAGGGGGTCACAAAATCCATAAATTAATTAAGTACATAAAGAATTCAATTCAGAATTCATGGGGTTGGGGGGCTGTTCAAGGGTTTGGGGTGGTTGTACAAGGGGGGGTTGGGGGTGTACGGGGGGCTTTCCAGTGGGGTGGGCTGGTGTCCAAGGTGTCAGGGGTATTTACAGTGGGTGGGGGGGTGTCCAGAGGGGTGGGGGTGTCCAGGGGGTGGATTGGTGTCCAGGGGGGTGGGGGGCGGTCCAGGGGGTGGATTAGTGTCCGGGGGGGATTTCTAGGGGGGGTGGGATGGTGTCTAAGGTGTCTAGAGAGATTTACAGGGGGTGGGGGGGGGGGGGTTTCCAAAGGGGTGGGGGGTGTCCAGGGGGTGGATTGGTGTCCAGGGGGGTGGGGGCGGTCCAGGGGTGGATTGGTGTCTGGGGGGGCTTTCCAGGGGGTGGGCTGGTGTCCAAGGTGTTGGGGGGGCTTTACAAGGGTGGGGGGGGGGGGTGCCCATAGGAGTGGGGGGTGGATCAGTGTCCAGGGGGGGTGGGGGAGGTCTAGGGGGTGGATTGGTGTCTGGGCGGGGGGGCTTTCCAGGGGTGGGCTGATGTCCAAGGTGTCAGAGGGATTTACAGGGGGTGGGGGGTGTCCGGGGAGTGGATTGGTGTCCGGGGGGGGTGGGGGGTTCAGGGGGTTGGAGGGGTTGACTTGTACACATCACCAAGGACCATTGGATCATTCTTATAAAAGATCATGTCAATCCGACTATGTAAGGTCAGATTTTCATAGGTCAATTGTTGTTTTCAATTAAAATTGTGTCCATTTTAAACAAAGGAGAGACCCTTTGAGTGATAGTGGTCACATCGTGCCTCGGATTGAGGCAGGGTTGACTCGTAAACATCACAAAGGACCCGTGGATTGTTCTCCTAAAGGATCAACACAGTCTGAATGCATTTGGTTGGATTTTCATAGGTCAGTTTTTGTTTTCAATTAAAATCGTGTCCATTTTAAACAAAAGAGAGACCCTTTGAGTGGTACCGGACACACCGTGACTTGGATTGAGGTGGGGATGGCTTTTACACATCACCAAGGACTTTTGGATAGTTATTATAAAAGATCAAGGAAATCTGAATTTGTTTGGTCAGATTTTCGTAGGTCAGTTGTTGTTTTCACTTAAAATCGTGTCTATTTTAAACAAAATAGAGACCCTTTGAGTGATAGCGGTCACACCATGACTTGGATTGAGGTGGGTTTGACTCTTACACATCACAAAGGACCCGTGGATATTTCTCATAAAGGATCAACACAATCCGAATGCGTTTGGTTATATTTCCGTAGGTCAGTTGTTGTTTTCACTTAAAATCATGTCCATTTTAAACAAAAGAGAGACCCTTTGAGTGATAGCGGTCACACCGTGCCTCGGACTGAGACAGGGTTAACTTTTACACATCACAAAGGACCTGTGGATCATTCTCCAAATGGAACAACACAATCCAAATGCATTTGGTTGGATTTCCATAGGCCAGTTGTTGTTTTCACTTAAAATCGTGTCCATTTTAACCAAAAGAGAGACCCTTTGAGTGGTACCCACCACAACGTGCCTCAGATTGAGGAGGGGTTTACTCTTACATGTCAAAAAGGACCCGTGGATCATTCTCCTAAAGAATAAACACAATGCAAATGTGTTTGGTCAGATTTCTGTAGGTCAGTTGTTGTTTTCACTTAAAATCATGTCTATTTTAAACAAAAGAGAGACCCTTTGAGTGGTACCGGCCACACCGTGACTTGGATTGAGGCGGGGATGACTTGTACACGTCAACAGGTACCCTTGTATAGTTATTATAAAAGATAAAGTCAATAAAACTGTGTTTGGTCGGATTTTCAAAGGTCAGTTATTGTTTTCAATTAAAATTGTGTCCATTTTAAACAAAAGAGAGACCCTTTGAGTGATAGCGGTCACACTGTGCCTAGGATTGAGGCAGGGCTGACTTATACACATCACAAAGGACCCGTGGATCGTTCTCTTAATGGATGAACACAATCCGAATATGTTTGGTTGGATTTACATAGGTTAGTTGTTGTTTTCACTAAAAATCGTGTCCATTTTAAACAAAAGAGAGACCCTTTGAGTGGTACCGGCCACACCATGACTCGGATTGAGGTGGGGATGGCTTGTACACATCACCAAGGACCCTTGGATTATTCATATAAAAGATCATGGCAATCTGAATGCGTTTAGTCAAATTTTCGTAGGTCAGTTGTTCTTTTCACTTAAAATCATGTCTATTTTAAACAAAAGAGAGACCCTTTGAGTGATAGCGGTCACACCATGCATCAGATTGAGGTGGAGTTGACTTTTACACGTCCCAAAGGACCCCTGGATCATTCTACTAAAGGAAAAACACAATACTAATGCGTTTGGTCAGATTTTCATAGGTCAGTTGTTGTTTTCACTTAAAATCGTGTCCATTTTAACCAAAAGAGAGACCCTTTGAGTGGTACCGGCCACACTGTGTCTCAGATTGAGGCAGGGATTGAATCTTCCACATCACCAAGGACCCTTTTATCATTATTCTAAAGGATCAACACAATCCTAATGCTTTTGGTCAGATTTCTGTAGGTCAGTTGTTGTTTTCACTTAAAATCATGTCCATTTTAAACAAAAGAGAGACCCTTTGAGTGGTACCGGCCACATCGTGCCTCAGATTGAGGAGGGGATGACTCTTACATATCAACAAGGACCCTTGGATCGTTATTATAAATTATCAAGTCAATCCTTCTGCGTTTGGTTGGATATTCAAAGGTCAGTTATTGTTTTCAATTAAAATTGTGTCCATTTTAAACAAAAGAGAGACCCTTTGAGTGATAGCGGTTACACCGTGCCTCGTATTGAGGCAGGGTTGACTCTTAAACATCAAAAAGGACCCTTGGATCATTTTACTAAAGGATAAACACAATCCAAATGCGTTTGGTCAGATTTTCATAGGTTAGTTGTTGTTTTCACTTAAAATCGTGTCCATTTTAAACAAAAGAGAGACCCTTTGAGTGGTACCGGCCACACCGTGCCTCTTATTGAGGCTGGGATGGCTTTTAAACATCACCAAGGACCCTTGTATAGTTATTATAAATGATTAAGTCAATCCTAATGTGTTTGGTTAGATTTTCGTAGGTCAGTTGTTGTTTTCACTTAAAATCGTGTCCATTTTAAACAAAAGAGAGCCCCTTTGAGTGATAGTGGTCACACTGTGCCTCAGATTGAGGCAGGTTTGACTCTTACACATCCAAAAAGACCCTTTGATAGTTCTCCTAAAGGATCTACACAATCCGAATACTTTTGGTTGGATTTTCATAGGTCAGTTATTGTTTTCACTTAAAATCGTGTCCATTTTAACCAAAAGAGAGACCCTTTGAGTGGTATCGGCCACAACGTACCTATGATTGAGGTGGAGATGACTTTTACACTTCACCAAGGACCCTTGGATCATTCTCCAAAAGTATCAACACAATCCGAATGCGTTTGGTTGGATTTCCATAGGTTAGTTGTTGTTTTCACTTAAAATCGTGTCCATTTTAAACAAAAGAGAGAACCTTTGAGTGTTACCGGCCACAAAATGCCTCAGATTGAGGCAGGGATGACTCATACATGTCACCAAAGAACCTTGGATCGTTCTTATAAAAGATCAAGGCAATCCAACTGCATTTGGTTAGATTTTCATAGGTCATTTATTGTTTTCAATTAAAATCGTGTCCATTTTAAAGAAAAGAGAGACCCTTTGAGTGATAGCGGTCACACCATGCCTCAGATTGAGGAGGGGTTGACTTTTACACATCACAAAAGACCTTTGGATCATTTTACTAAAGTATAAACACAATCCGAATGCGTTTGGTCAGATCTTCATAGGTCAGTTGTTGTTTTCACTTAAAATCGTGTCCATTTTAAACAAAAGAGAGACCCTTTGAGTGGTACCAGCCACACCGTGCCTTTTATTGAGGCGGAGATGGACTTTACATGTCAAAAAGGGCCCTTGTATCTTTTTGATAAAAGATCAAGGCAATACAAATGCCTTTGGTTGGATTTTTGTAGGTCAGTTGTTGTTTTCACTTAAAATCGTGTCCATTTTAAACAAAAGAGAGACCCTTTGAGTGATAGCGGGCACAAAGTGCCTCGAATTGAGGTGGGGTTGACTTGTACACATCAAAAAGGACTACTGGATCATTCTCATAAAGGATAAACACAATCAGAATGAGTTTGGTCAGATTTTCATAGGTCAGTTGTTGTTTTCACTTAAAATCGTGTCCATTTTAACAAAAGAGAGACCCTTTGAGTGGTACCGGCCACACCATGCCTCGGATTGAGGCGGGGATGGCTCATACATGTCACCAAGGACCCTTGGATCGTTCTCATAGAAGATCAAGGAAATCCTAATGCGTTTGGTCAGATTTTCGTAGGTCAGTTGTTGTTTTCACTTAAAATCGTGTCCATTTTAAACAAAAGAGAGACCCTTTGAGTGGTACCGGCCACACCGTGCCTCGGATTGGTGCGGGGTTGACTCTTAAATGTCACAAAGGAACCGTGGATCGTTCTAATAAAGGATAAACACAATAAGAATGCGTTTGGTCCGATTTTTGTAGGTTAGTTGTTGTTTTCACTTAAAATTGTGTTCATTTTAAACAAAAGAGAGACCCTTTGAGTGATAGCGGTCACACCGTGCCTCAGATTGAGGCGGGGTTGACTCTTACATGTCAAAAATAACTTGTGGATAGTTATCCTAAAGGATCAACACAATAAAAATGCATTTGGTCAGATTTTCATAGGTCAGTTGTTGTTTTCACTTAAAATCGTGTCCATTTTAAACAAAAGAGAGACCCTTTGAGTGGTACTAGACACACCGTGCCTCATATTGAGGTAGGGATGGCTCATACACATCACCAAGTACACTTGGATCGTTATCATAAAAGATCAAGGAAATCCTAATGCATTTGGTCAGATTTTTCGTAGGTTAGTTTTTGTTTTCACTTAAAATCGTGTCCATTTTAAACAAAAGAGAGACCCTTTCAGTGGTATCGGCCACACCATGACTCGGATTGAGGTGGGGTTTACTCTTCCACATCACAAAAGACCCCTTTATCGTTCTCCTAAAGGATCAACACAATCCGAATGCTTTTGGTTATATTTTCATAGGTCAGTTGTTGTTTTCACTTAAAATCGTGTCCATTTTAAACAAAAGAGAGACCCTTTGAGTGATAGCAGTCACACCATGACTTGGATTGTGGAGGGGTTGACTCTTAAACATAAAAAAATACCCTTTTATTTTTATCCTAAAGGATCAACACAATCTGAATGCGTTTGTTTGGGATTCCATAGGTCAGTTGTTGTTTTCACTTAAAATCGTGTCCATTTTACCCAAAAGAGAGACCCTTTGAGTGGTACCAGCCACACCATGCCTCAAATTGAGGTGGGGATAGATCATACATGTCTCCAAGGACCCTTGGATCATTATTATAAAATATCAAGGCAATCTGAATGCATTTGTTCAGATTTTCATATGTCAGTTGTTGTTTTCACTTAAAATCGTGTCCATTTTAAACAAAATAGAGACCCTTTGAGTGATAGCGGTCACACCGTGCCCCGGATTGAGGCGGAGTTGACTCTTACACATCACAAAGGACCCATGGATCATTTTACTAAAGGATCAACACAATAAGAATGCGTTTGGTCAGATTTCTATAGGTCAATTATTGTTTTCATTTAAAATTGTGTCCATTTTAAACACTAGAGAGACCCTTTGAGTGGTAGCAGTCACACCGTGCCTCGTATTGAGGCGATGTTGACTATTACATATAAAAAAGGACCATTGTATCATTCTCCTAAATGATAAACATAATCCGAATGCGTTTGGTCATATTTCCATAGGTTAGTTGTTGTTTTCACTTAAAATCGTGTCCATTTTAACCAAAAGAGAGACTGTTTGAGTGGTACCGGCCACACCATGCCTCGTATTGAGGCGGGGATGGCTCATACACGTCACCAAGGACCCTTGTATCTTTCTTATAAAATATCAAAGCAATCTGAATGCTTTTGGTCAGATTTTCAAAGGTCAGTTGTTGTTTTCAATTAAAATTGTGTCCATTTTAAACAAAAGAGAGACCCTTTGAGTGATAGCGGTCACACTGTGATTCAGATTGAGGTAGGGTTGACTCTTACACATCACAAAGGACCCATGTATCATTCTTATAAAAGATCAAGGCAATCTGAATAATTTTTGTCAGATTTTTGTAGGTTTGTTGTTGTTTTCACTTAAAATCGTTTCCATTTTAAACAAAAGAGAGACCCTTTGAGTGGTACTAGCCACACCATGCCTCAGATAGAGGCGGGGTTGACTCTTAAATTTCAAAAAGAACCCGAAGATCATTCTCCTAAAGGATCAACACAATCCGAATGCGTTTGGTTAGATTTCCGTAGGTTAATTGTTGTTTTCACTGAAAATTGTGTCCATTTTAAACAAAAGAGAGACCCTTTGAGTGATAGCGGCCACACCGTAGCTCAGATTGAGGTGAGGTTGACTCTTACATGCCACAAAGGACCCGTGGATCATTCTCATAATGTATCAACATAATTCAAATGTGTTTGGTCAGATTTCCGTAGGTCAGTTGTTGTTTTCACTTAAATTCCTGTCCATTTTAAATAAAAGAGAGACCCTTTGAGTGGTTTAGCATTCTTTCATGTTGCTGGTGCATATCATCTATTGAAATGGGAAAATGACTCATTGGAGAAAAGATGTTTTATTTAATAACAATTAAAATTTTCCTACGAACATTTACATACAACAATGTTTCATCTTTTGATCCCCTTAACCCATCTCAAAAATGACCACCAATTGTACTTGTCCCCAAGTCAGATCTTCATTGTATTTGTGTACAATCTACCATTAGGTATGCAACCCACTCATTTCTGAACACATATATATCATCTTGTGAGTATGAGGCTTTTTGGCAGTCAGAGTAGTACTGAAAAATATAAAAATACAGAATTAATAAATAACTTAAACAAACTAGTAGTTGTTTTTAAAAATACCTCTTTAGGGATGCTAGTTTATTGATGAAAAATGATCTCATTCATAAATTTAAAAACATAATAACCGCAATCATTATCGTTTGTTTTTTTGGACCCTGCAAAAAAATTGATCATTAGGAGAATAACTAACTTGTGTTGAGATGTGTTTGGATAGTGAAATTTTATTATATATACCCTGATATTTTTCCAGACGTAGTACTTGCTCGCCTCCTTTTGCTTAGACCCTATCCTCATTCATTTTTTTAGACGATAATGATACACCACCCTATCATAATAGAATCCTCAGTAAAAGATAATATAAATTATATTACTTGATGTTTAGACCTAAAACGCAATATGTAGTGTCTTACAGATTCACAAACTCCATCATGTGTGGTTGGTTTTATGGATATCCTTGCTTTGAATCTAAAAAATAAATATTTAGAGTATCCAAGTTCACCGCAATTAGTAACCAATGTTTCCTAAAAACAAAAAAAAAAGGAATAAGTAATAAAATAAGTGAAAATATAATTGATATGCTTTAATCATAGAGTATTACCCTTGCATGGTTGGTATTAGGAAAAGTCTGTCATCTGTAATCTTGCTTTAAAATGTTTTTAGCAAGCCGTTCACTATTGCATCCCTTTTTGATGAATCTATTTTTGTTATGTGTGTTGATGTGATGTGAAGACTAACGAGTCCAAATCTTTGCTCATGGGAAAATTCCTTCAATTGTTTTTCATAAATGCGTCTTTCAACAATATAAAATGCACTTAGTCATAATTTGCACATTAGATCAGCTTTTAGTAAATCAATTCATGGAAACATACCTCATATATACATTTACAACTGTGACGCCTAGCCAACTGTTTTTAAGGATCTCATTTACATTTTTAGTAGCAATGAAATCTTGACTTTCCTCTCTGTATATATTCTCTTCGAAAACCACTATATGACTATTACCATCTTTTAGCTTCGTATCCACATGAGTCTTCAATGCTAGTAAATGTGGATAGAGAACAGGTGGTGTTATTGTGAATTCAGTAGCTCCTTGGGATCACTTGGTCGATCCTTTAGATGGTTTTGAGCTAACGTTTGTCACCCCCTTCCCTTTCTCCGTCTATAACAACAATCATTGGTTCAGACCCTTTTTTCATTAATTGTTAAGGGTTTAGCTTGAAAAAAAGGAAATAAATACTTTTTTGTCTACATGTACTCTTACAAGTTGTAACGACCATGTAATTAATGTCCCAATAGCCTTTTCGACCATATGAATATCATCGTCATCAAGTGGAACAGATAGATTTGCATTTGGATCACGAGCTACAGTAATCGTCACTTTCAGATGATCTTTCGGAAGTGGTCTATTATACAGTGTGACATCTGGGATATTGAACACCGTAGCCCTCACTACAAGGTGATAGGTGGGTGTTGATAGATATAAATCACAATCATTATCACCCTATAGAAGATCGGTACAGAAAAATTATCAGTGTTTGTCTGATTCACATTTCATGGGAAAAATTATTAGAATATTGATTACCACGGCTAAGACAGTTCTTTGAGGTGAATGGCTTGCCTCAAAGCTGGTGGGGGGTGGGGAGGGATGTTCACGCGCTAGTTGTTCCTGAGTTGTGTCTTCCCTTTTCTACCCACAAATAAAAGTTTCTAGAAACTCTCCCTGCCATTGCAATCGTTCTTCAAGGGTTGCTATTTTTTTGCTCATTTGTTCCAATTTTTCATCTGTATCATCCATTTTTTTATTCTTCTCAAAATATACTCGGGGTGTCACCCCAAACCCTACGCCTCTGACATGACCAGATTTTTCTGGATGCTTCAAAGCTGTCGATAATAGGTCTGTATCCACTACAGGAGTAGCTGATTCCTATGACTATCAGATATAGGAAAATAACTAATTATTTTTATGTAATAGAAATTTTAAACAAATCTTTTTATCATCATGTCATACTTACACATATTTCCCACACTTTCTGTGTGTTCTCATCTACCAACTTCCCTTCTTTGTTCACACGTGCCTCCTTCCATATCACAAGACATGGGATGGAACTGCATTTGGTTTTAGACTCATCAATCTACATATAAACATAGAAAGATAATTATGATGTTGTTTATTAGCACCTAA
Organism: Viscum album; assembly: GCA_963277665.1. NCBI lineage: Eukaryota > Viridiplantae > Streptophyta > Magnoliopsida > Santalales > Viscaceae > Viscum > Viscum album. Next base: position 1,570,334,928 of record OY728133.1, on the reverse strand, counting down.
AAATATTACTATAAATTTAAAATATGTACTATTTTCTTTTCTAATGAAGCGTACCCCATCCTTGCTTTATGATAGGGGTATGTTGGTTTTGATGCACGTTCCTAATTTTCAATACAGAGTTTCTATTTCATAAATAAAATATTGACAATCAAAGTGATAAATATTGGTATCCTCAAACGACATATTATCACCCACAATGTACCTGAAACTTCTCATCCCCACGACAGCCAATAAATTCATCCCATTATTCTTGGGATATCAGGTGAGCATAGATAATGGGTGGGTGCGGGTTTATTTTACCTTTAGAATCTTTCAGGTGGCATCCTGTTAAAATAGTGCGAAAACTTCGATGAATCTTTCTTGAAAGACTTAGTACATAATCCTTGTGTGAATAATCTACTATAAATGTACTCTTCAAGATATTGAGAAGAGTAAGACATTGTTTCATTATTTTATTTGCTAGTAAATTAAATAAATAAATTCATAATGTTACTGTAATTTCTTCCCAGATCACATCCTTCAGCCCGGACACAACATGGTGCCATGAATCTATGTCAATCGGCACGCGTTGCCGAGTGACAACTCCAATGTAGCTGCTAAAAATAGCCCTGTTGGGATTCACATGTTGGCCTTGTGAATTCCATCCGACTTCAAATTTGATGCCTTTGCTTTTCGCTTTAAGAATTTTGGCTAACACTGTCAAACTACGACGCACCTGTGTTTTCTACGACGTCGGTCCTTCATTCCCAACCATTTCATTGATATCAAAATCATCTATATGTTCATCTGGAATTCTATCAATGACATGTGATGATGGTTTTTGGACCTCAACATGAGGAGCAGTAGGAGCCGTAGCAGTAGGAGCAGTAGCAGCCGCAACAGGAGCAGCAGGAGCCGCAGCAGGAGCAGCAGGAGCAAAAGGAGCTGCAGTAGGAGCAACAGCAGTAGCAGCATGAGCTGCAAGAGAAGTAGGAGCAGCAACATCCGCAGCAGCAGGAGTAGCAGGATCCGCAGTAGGAGAAATAGGAGCTGCAACAGGAGCAATAGTAGCAGCATCATGAGCTGCAGGAGCAGCAGCAGCCGCAACAACAACAGCTTGAGAGACTTATTCAGCCTCAAGGTTAGGAGCACTAGAATGTGCAGAAGTCATTATCTGCAAAAGTGGTTGAATAGTTAATTCAAATTACATAAATTTAGTAATGATAAGATAATAAAATGAGGTAACAAGATCTATGTTACAAACAAAATATAACCTGTTTACTAAACTCTCTTTATTTTTTTCAAAGGTTGAAGGGATTTGACACCTCTATCAACTATCCAAATCCCTTAATTGTGGTCTCCTATAACATAAAAAACATCATATGCATTGGGACCGATCCGAAATTATTGCGACATACCACTAAAAGGATCATCCTAAACTGAATCTTCATCGGAACCTTCAATAGTTTTGGATTATTACAGAACAATCGACCACTTTCAGTTTGTGGGATCTGGAACAAAAGAAACTTGTACCGCTTGTGATGCCCTTATAAAATGTTCATCTTTGTACCCTTCTTTACTAAAATCAACTTTCACAAATCCCCATTCATCTATTTTAACACCACTGTTGTTATCAATCCATTTGCATTGAAAAATCGGAAATTGGAATGTCATATAATCCAACTCCCATATTAGTTTGATAATGCCAAAGTATGACATATTTTCCTAAATTAGATTTCTATCCTTACTACCAGAAACTTGCATCGCTTCAGCCACTAGTGTAACTACACTATTTTTCATGGTAATATCTTCATCATGTTCATCTGTATAGAATGTATACCCATTAATTACATAAGCACTGTAAGATAATAAATACACACTTGGTCCAGCGACTAGCCATCGAAGTAGTTCTGAAATTGGATTTGGATTTTCATCCAACTCCTTAAAAATATGGTCTTGAAACCATACTATAAACTGGTGATTATGTGTGTATGATAACCATTTTCTAGCCCTTGATGGATTCAACTGCTTAATAATTTCTTTGTGAGATTCAATATATGGAGAAACCTCCCAACTGTTATGCAAAACATAAAAATGATATTGCTCCCGATCTGTAATACTGATTGTCACAACTTATCTTCTAGAAATTCCCTCACCCTCAATGCGTCCTGTGTGACGAGATTTTGGGAGACCAATGCTTTCCACATCAGATAGGTATTCAGTACAAAATTCAATGGCTTCCTCAACAATATATCACTCCACTATACAACCCTCTGGCCAATTTCAATTTTTGACATACCCTTTCAAAATCTTCATATACCATTTAACATGATACATCCATCTATAGTGCACATGACCACAAAGTCTAATCTCTCTCACCAAGTGAATCATCAAATGAACCATCACATCAAAGAATGTTAGCGGAAGAACATTTATAATTCACATAATATGATGACAATTTCTTTTTTCATAGCTGTAAATTTCCCCGAGTCTAAAACTTTGCTACATATAGCTTTGAAAAAGAAACAAAGTTTGGTTAACGTATGACAAACATTCTTGGGAAAAATTCAACGTAAAGCTATAGGAATTAGATCTTGCATCAAAACATGGAAATCATGTGATTTCAAACCTTTTAACTTCAAATCATTCATTGAAACAATGTTCTTGATATTTGATGATTACCCCTATGGAACCTTTAAATCATTTAAGAAGTTGAAAAAATGATATCTCTCTGCCCTAGAAAGAGTATTAGTAGCTAGAGTAAGAAACATTCGATTTTCACCCTTCATGAGATCCAACTCTTCTCATATTCCCATGTCAACCATGTCCAACCTTGACTTAATTCTATCTTTTGTTTTTCCAGGTACATTTAGAAATGTTCCGATAACATTGTCATATACATTTTTTTCCACATGCATCACATCAAGAAAATTTACGACGTACAAAAAATTCCAGTATGGTAATTCAAAAAAACTGATCTCTTTTTCCAACCAATTTTTGTAAGGTTTTTCAAAAATGGTTTACCAAAAATAGTGTTTAGATCTTTTAATTTCTCAAACAGCTGATCACTTGTTAGTGGAGACGGTGTTGCATGTTTTTATGAACATCCATTGAATGATGTCGTCTAAGATCAGTACTTATGCCGACGAGGTAGAAATCTACGATGTCCTAGAAACACAGATTTCGATGAATGTTTCAACTTAATTGATTCTATATCTTCTTCTCACATGGGACACCCTTGTGTTCCTTTAATTCTATAGCCTGAAAAATTTCTATAAGCAGGAAAATCATTTATTGTCCCATACAACATCGCTCTCAATGTGAAGTATTCACTTTTATAAGAATCATACAACATTACCCCTTGAGTCCCACAATAACTTTAAATCCTCGATCAATGGATCCAGTTAAACATCAATATCGTTACCTGGTTGTTTTGGTCTTAATATAAGCATAGATAACATGACGAATTTCCACTTCATGCATAACCAGGGTGGCAAGTTATAATTTACCAACATAACAGGCCATGTACTATGAGTGCTGGTTTGAAAACCAAAATGATTCACTCCATCTGTAGATAACGCAAGAAGAAGGTTTCTTGGATCTTTTCTAAATTCAGGATACTCATGATCAATTTTCTTCCATTGTGGAGAGTCGGCCGGATGACGTAATAACCCATATTTATTTCTTTTATCTACATGCCACGACAATTGTCTTGCAGTTTCTTCACTTCCATATAGACGCCTAAACCTTGGAATGATTGGAAAGTACCATACAACTTTAATAGGATTGGATTTATCTTTCTTGTACCGAGAAGCACCACACTTTGGGAATTCTGTAAGTGATTTTTTCTCCTTGCGAAACAATATACAATCTTTTGGACAGGCATGCATTCTTTCATAAATCATTCCCATCGAGCATAGCATTTATTTAGCTTCAGATGTCCGGCTTGGGAGCTCATTATATTCCGAGAGCATGTCATTCAAGAGAGCAAGAAGTTCTATAAAACTGACATCACTCCATTTGTTTCCTTCTTTAAATTTATACAACTTCAGTACAACTGAAAATGTTGTGTACTTTGTGCAAGCAGCATATAATGGCATCTTTGCACAACTCTTTAACTTCTCAAACAATTTTGGGCAATCACGGAGTTCATCTTGAATTGTCTTTTTCATTTCCTCAATACGATATTTATCATCATTTACATCTGTAATCACATGCTTCATATGGTATTCTTCATTATCCATGTTTGTATTCATATCTGATGATCCATAAAATGCAGTTTTATCCCAGCCAGTAGCTATATTCGCTTTTTCTCCGTGTTTATTCCAACATTTATAACTCTGATCTATTCTGTGACATATCAAATGTTCTTCCAACTCCTCTGGAGTAAGTAGTCTAGAATAACAACAACGTAAACATAGAGAAAGGATTTGAGAAGGATCCTTTGTGTGATCCTTCGCAAACTTGATGAAATATTTCACTCCGTTCTCATACTCTATTGTTAAACGATTAGCATCCATCCAATATTTATTCATATTCATCCTATTTGAATCTCAAATATTAGTATTTCTGGTTCAAGTACACAAAACAAGACTTCCAAATACAGTATAAGAGGACCAATTCCTTATAAAAGTAGTGATTAATAGAGCCTAACCATTAGTATTTATTTATCTTAATTAAATATAATTACTATAGATTCATTATAGTTTCCTCATATCACCCCAGACCAAACACAAGAATAATCAAGAATGATACATCTACCACTCCTAGGTCTTTGCCCTACATTCAATATCATCATGCCTAAGTACCCATATATCCACACATACACATGTCACAAACACATAAACAACCATATCCACATCAGAACCAAAGTACCAATATGGATTTCAATAAGGTTACTCGACTCAAGTGGTGGTGTGTAAGAAATAATAAGAAAATATAATAAGTATATAGTCACATATAAATCATAGTCAGATGTACCAATATGGTATATTAGTATTTAAATATTTCCAACATCACATAATTTCATAATCAAAAAGATGTAAGATATATAAAAACTGACTTAAAGGAACAATGTATATAAAACTCTTATATAAATTAGTTGGCATGAACAAAATAGTTCTATAATAAATGTCATGTAATAAAAAAAATTATATCATAGTAACATGTATCAAACCCTATGGTATGTTAGTTTCTAGTAATAAAATCCTCACACAACTCAATCAGTGATCTTGGCTCAATGTGTGAACACATCCCACGACTCAGGTCATCGGGACTCAAATTCCCATTGGAGAAAAATTCATGTCATAGTATGTTTAAGTTAGTATTTTCATCATAAATCTAGTGCTAGGAGATTATATCCTAACATTCTTATCCAAATTACCACTAAATACCCTGGCTTTATATAATTCAAATCAAATAATCAACCAAACATGGGAAAATCAATCATTACAAATAATTTCATTTATTACATTCAAATACCCAATTTTAGTTTTCAACATGAATTTTAATTTCAAAACCAAATCATAGGTTTTCATAAAATCTATTCCCTTTTCAAATCATATTATATTCTAATCATTTTTTTTAAACCAAGGCTAATTATTTTATAAAATATTTCCACTAAAATATATAGTTTCTCAAATCATTCCATGACACAAAAAATAACTAATAAGGGGATTTATTTAAAAAATACATGCCTCTAAAATTACAAATAAAATCCAATTTAATTCAAATAATATTAAATTATTTTTATAATTTATATTGAACAAATCAAGAAAAAAATTTCAATTGCGTGGAAGAAACATTGTGGAACCACCTGGCTTTAATTAGTGATCAACCCAGCTTAACACCCATAATGGGATCTGTCAATGAATAATGAAGGTGTTTGAGATCAATTAGTCTAAACTATAATCAATATTCATAACAAATAATATTAGATTCACTAAAAATATGATGATCTATCACTCTATAAGGAGGATATAAGAGGAGTTAGAGGATTTCCAATCGATGAGAGATCCCCTTATCAGAGAGAAACCAAACACATCCACTAGAGCTTCTATCTGGGAAGAAGGGAGTTTGGAGGAGTTAAAATGAATCTTGTAAACCTTAAAGAATCAATATTTCAAATGAGAGTTGTGTAGGAGAAAAAAGAATATAAAATGGGGCTCATGGAATTTAAGACTATAAAAAAAGATATCACGTTGGAAACTCCCATGGACACGGTACAGAAAGGATTTAGACAACCATAATATGGTGTAGACTTCTTGTCATGAACTAGGCCGGGTTTCCATACCACTTGACACCTGAACCAACTTGTGGGAAGGTCTAAAGGGAATTACCAATCCCCATGGATTGTAACTAGTGCCTAGGCATTGAGTAACACCTTTGGGAATGGTTTTTTCATGTAAAAAACCATAAATATTACATAATAATAAAATACCATATCATAACCAAATTTCACAATATAATAGACCAAAAGATAACACTGCAATAGGTGATAAGCATTTAACAATTTCAACCAAAACCAAAATAAAAAAAAGGTAAGGGAACCAACAATACAACCAAGCCTCTATGAAACATGAGGGTAAATATCCCCATTTCACAACCAATAACAGTCACCAAAAGGGTAACTACTAGCACATATATCCACCATCACCACCAAGGGAACCTTACCTTTAACTGGGTAAAACATAATAAGGTCTAAATAAACCTGAGGGTGTATATAAGGTGTGAGACAACATACCTAGTAGGACACAACAAAAATAGATTCCATGTAATGACATTATGATAATCATTAACATGTTATTTTTTAAGAAAAAGGAAGATACAATTTAAATAAAACATTTTCTGAATTAAAAGAGAAAGTAAACATGATAAGATATTGGTAAGAATAGTATGAGCACTATAGAAAATCTCTAAGGTATTAGGGTTACTAGGGTCCTAGGATCCTCGTACTCTTAGTGATCACATCTCTTAGACATGAAGGTCCTATTTGAGCCTCCAATCCATATCACATGAATGTTTAGTTAGTGTTGTTATGTATATAATTATTAAGGAGACCAATCATCAGCCTGACTAATTCACCTAATATACTAGACCTAGTCTACCCACCTAGATAACTAGGATTCCATTGTGCCCAATTCCACCCCCTATATAAAATTATATCTATTTTATACAATCACACTTCCAATAATAGAAACACACATGAAAAAAAAACCATTTACAATAGTAAAATCATTATCAAACCCTTACGCACAATAAAAAAATTGGAAAACATGTTTCCCACAACCCAGACAATTTATAAAACCATTTTAGAACCAAATAAATCATATTAAACACCTAAAACAATGTCAAATAATGGAACAACCTACTTATTTCTTGATATCTTTAGAAAACCAGAATGAAACCACCAATTGAACTAAGTAAAGTACCTAAGGATGCAATTAAACACCATAACCATAAAGATTTAACCCAAATAAATGAGATTAAATCCAATCTAGGTCAAAACCCTTTCTATAGAAAAATAACCCAAGTGAGAAAAAAGTAGTGACCAAGAAAGGATAATAAAAGAGAATATTATATTATTACTTAGATATTCCTTGTAGATAAAAGGCCAAATCACCCTAAAAATGGAGCCCAAGGGAAGAAAGAAAGGGAGGGAGTTTCACCTTGGGATAGAGGGTCAAATGGGATGATTCACCGAATAGAGGACCACTATGAAAAAATTAAAATGAAAAAATAACCAATATTCCCAAGAACCCTTAATGTATATCCTCCAAGAACATCATACATCTCCAAATGACACGTCTACATCACTAAGAAGAGAGAAAATACCAATAATGTCCAGAGACCTAACATAGGTCACCCAACCATTTAAATTTTCACTAAAATGGTGGGACATAATATGGAAATATACTAAGAACACATCCCATCACCCAAATAAGAGACTACAACCACTAACCATGAATAACCACTAAGGGCATAATTCAAAACCTAAGGAATGGTACACCCAAAACATACCAGTGAATCCAAATGAAATAACACAATCAATATCCATCAATGATTAAACCAACAAAAAGAACAATATTAAAAAAATATTTCAAAAACATTCCTTAAATGGAGGTCCGGCAAACCGAAGAGGGCATTACGGGTGGTGGAGGTCCGGAAAACCAAAGAGGGTGTTGCATGTGGCAGAGGTCCAGCAACGAGAAGCAAGGGCGGAGGAGGTCCGGTAACGAGAAGCGAGGGAGGCGGAGGTCTGGCAATGCGAACTCAGCAGGAGGCAGAGGGTAGTCGCAGGGTTCCAGTACCGCGAAAGCTTTAGGTCGCAATAAAAAGAGGGCACTGTGCGACCGACTTTATAAAAAAATGGACTAACGTTTTATCAGCGCTAACAAAGCACTGATAAATACTACCTTTATCAGCACTAACATTTTAGCACTGATAAAAGTATCCTTTATCAGTGCTTTTTTAGCGCTAATAAAACGACCCTTTATCAGATCTAAAAAAGCACTGATAAATTATCCCTGTATCTACGCTAAAATTTTAGCGCTGATACAGAGATTCTTTATCAGCACTTTTCTAGCGCTGATAAAGGGTTGTTTTATCAGCGCTTATTTAGCGCTGATATAAGGGGGAGCTTCCCATTCCCATTTTTGTAGTAGTGAATGATTAGAGATCCAGCAATGGAGACCATGGAGAAAATAATCCTCAATTTCTATCATGTAGGAAATGTGGAAGGAGACACCCAGGAAAGTGTCTCAACGGAACAAATAAATTCTTTATGTCTGGGAAAGAAGGACATAAAGTGAAGAATTACCGAGGAAAAATGAAGAGTATTATGGAATAAAATAAAAATGGTCCCAAGAATCCATTTACAGTCATTTTCCATAAATTTAGAGGACCTGGCCATTAACTAAGTGAATGACCTATTCTATATGATATTTTATTGGTCATAGAAGAAGATATGTGGAAATAAATGGTTGGATAAATTTTTAAAAGTACTTGTGCTCCTTGTTGATGGGTTTACTTTGGAATAATTTTCTCTTGTATTTTTAACCCTGTAGTTTGTCATGTGAAAAGAGGAAGACTTATCTTTTCTCTTGTGGATATAGTTATAAATAACCATTTGGTTTTATATGATCATTTGGTTTGAGGCAATTACAAGTTATTATTTTTTGGGATGAAAATGCAAGGTATGAGATAACATTTGTGGTTAAATTATGTTATGGTTATTTTGAGTAATTAATCTCATTTTGGTAATGTTATAAAATATAGTTTTTTAAAAAAGGACAACATGCAGACCGTGTGACAACCCATCGTGTCGGACAAAGCAGTGAGAATTGAACCCACAACCAGAGTGTGATTGAGATTTATCGCCTACCACTGGACTAAGTGAAGTCCCTGGTTAGTTTGACTAATTATTTTTAGTTAAATGATTTTATTGATCAATAATAAGTTGATTTTGGATATTATGTATTATCAAATGAATACCCATAGTATAGTAAAATGATTTGGTGATTAAGTGATAAGTGTTATTTTGGAAGATGTTTTCTTTGTTGGGAACACTATATGCCCAAGGAAAATAGAATACTATGGGATTTCATTGGAGGAGTAATGGTGGATTTTTATCTATGTTTTTATTGTGGATTTATAGTGATTTGGGTTATTTATGGAAATGAATAACCTATAATAGAGAATATGTGATTAGGTTAATTACTTTTAAGTATGTGACTTTAAGAGTAGTTGATGTCATTTGGAGATACAATTTAATGTGGAAGGCTACATAACCCAATTCTTCTATGTTTTGGGTTTCAATATTAGTTTGGATTATATTGAATGATTTTAAGGTTAATTGTTTTTTGAATGGTATTTATTTATATTTGGGGCATTGTTGGTTTAATTTTAAAAATTAAGATTAGTGTTTCTTTCTCTTAAGGAATATACTTTTAGGGGATCATCAGATCTTGTACTAACTATTTTGGTTTTGATTAATATCTAAACACAAGGTAAATAAATAGTTTATCCTTCATGGATCATGTGATTCTATAGAAGTTTATTCTATCTCTTCTGTTGTGACCAAGTCTTCTTGAATAATCATTGTTTAAAAAAATGAGTTAGTTGTAGAAATTTATTAAAGAATGAAACTCTACTTAAAAATTATGTATAACTCTTTATGTTCTTAGTCAACCTCATAAATGAATTCCTCATCTTTATGAAATGTAACTTAAAACAAAAAAAATGTTGTCCATTTACTTTTCCTACTGGGAAACTAATGACCGTTTGTCCCATCAAAAGTTTGTGGTTTTCTTGTTGTTAACTTTCTACTGATCATGTTTTCTATACCTCTCAATTAGAACTTTACACTTAGTTTATCTTCCATATCCATGTTTTCCTACATGGAATCCTAGTATGGGTTATCTTGGGTGACCTTTGTACTTCTCTTTCTTTCTTTTAAAGTGATAGTTTTATTGACTCTTTTTTCGATGTGGGACTTTCCATTATATTCCCAAGACTAATTTTAAAAATTGCGAGGACACAATTTATTGAAGGAGGGAAGAATGTAACAACCCAATATTTCATAGTATGTTAGTTCTTCAAAGTAATTCAATAACTTAGACTACACGCAACATCGTGTTCAAGGGCACCACGACTTACCAAACCAGCCGTTCAAAAGAAGTTATGAATAGTATTAGTAGAATTTTGAACTTCATATAACCCTTATAATTTTAGAATCCATATTATGAGTTTCTTAGATATAATGTAAGGACAAATTAATTTTTTTTTCAGATAAATGAAGTATTTTTCAAAAAATGAAATTTTACCGCCTTTTAATGGAGAACCCTTTTTAAATTCAATATTTGAAAATTTTATATATTAAAGTTGAAAAAATAAACTTCTTCTTTGGGATAGGGACATAAGAATTTAGTTTCAATAAATTTTTGGTGTTTTTCTGATAACTTTCATATTTGGGTGAATAGTGAAAAATAAAATATTTTAACTGAAAACATCTTTTTTAATCAAAATAATTTATAGTGTTCAACTATACATATGAATGGTTTGGATGTATAATTAGATTATATTTTTACCATTTAATCCAATTTTGGTCATTGGAAGTAATTTCACTTTGAAATTGGACAAAAACAAATGTCAATCTTTTGGTAATTATTATTTCATAAAAATAAGCGTTTTGGTTTTGAAAATGGGAATTAATTTTAAACTAATAAATGCAATTTATTTGTTTTGAATTTGGTAAAATATACGTTATTTTTGAATTGAGAATATCAAAATTATCTTAGGGTGAATTTTTGGTATGTTTCTGAAAACTTTTAATTTTTGATGTATAGTGAAAAACACTGAGTTATAATTTAAAACCGAATTTCTATTTAAATAGTTATTTATTTTATTTAAATTTATTTTAGGTATAAATAGAAACATAATACCCATATAAGTTAAATTTAATTCATTGGAGTCATTTTGTAATAATATTAGATATATAAAATTTTATTGAACTTTTCACCGTCTTTTACCCACCTCCTAGAAGAATTTATAAATTCACATAAAACATAATTTTACGGCTTCTGTGAGTTTAATTTCAAAACTCCAAGAGACAAATTTAATATCAATGAGTAAAATTTGGTTCAATAAGATAAAAATAATTTTTGGTGAATAGTAACTTTTTACTTTTATTTACCTCGGTTAAAAGTAAATAGGGTAATTAAGGGTAAAAATGATATTATTATTACCCTAACACATGTACTAGTTCTATTGGATAAGTATAATTAGACCAAAAAAAAAACATTAGGAATAAAATATGAACCTCTTTTGTCCACTTGGATTAGATTAGGACATTTATTATTATTTAATTCAAAGAAGAGTTAAAAGAGTTAAAATCAATGTTTAATAACTAAAACATTTTTAATATAGGGTTACACATAAGATAAATTAGACTATAAATATTCATTAGAAAGATAAAAATATTTCCTACATAATGGTATTTTATTTATAGTTTTTAGACATTAAATAATTTAATTTATTAATGACATAATGATGATGCAATAATTACCTAATTAATGAAATATTAAAATAATTGATATTATAAATATCCACATAAATTTAATTTGAGACTTTTTATGAATTAAAATGATTTTATAGGTTAATATTACATATTAGGGTTGGTTAGATTAATTATCTTCAAAGTAATAATGCTGTTATGAATTTAGAAAAAACAAAATACCAAATAGTGTCAAAATTGACATAAAAGAGTTTTTAAATAAAATATTATATTATTAATTGATATTCTATTCCTAAAAATCCAATATTCAGCCAAAGGACTTATATAGTGATATTAGTATCATTCATGAACCACTTTTGGTTCTCTTGGAAGTATATAGTAATTTTATTAACCATATAATATAAAAATACAAAGAGACATGGTAAATGTCAAACTATTTAACTAAGAGTTAAATCTAAAAGTTAAGGTTAATATAGTGACCCAAAACTGTATAAAACCTATTGTTTGAGTGGTTTTAGACCCAAACCCACCTTATCCTTTAAATAATACACTTTTTATCCATTATAAATGGAAAATTATTTTAATATTAAATAATATTTTATGTTTTTTTAAGGTGCCCCTCACCCCTCTTATAAAAGGGCACTTCCTCTTCTCTCAAATTCACACCTTCAAAGCCTTTTGTTTCAGCCAAACCCTGCCCAAATATACTATAAACTTCCATCACTTCATCCTAGAGACCGTCCTTTGATCTGAAAGCCAACTTAAGGAGCCCTTTTTATTAAATCACATGAAAGAACCTAAAGAAGAGGTAATAATTTCACCACCCTCTTTCAAGTTCTTTTCTTTTTCCACTTTTTCTTTATTTGTTATTTACATTCTAAAATAATAACTCCAATATCTTATATATATTGTTATGTTATTATAAATATGGTATAGCCATATTAATTATTCTATCCATCTTTTGAATGACATGTCACCATACGTGTGTACGTACGGATTACCATCTCCACGTCATGGTGTAATTGTTATTCAATACATTATTATTTGGATGGGTATAATAATGATGTGTAATTAATGTAAATAATAAAATACAACATGATAATGATTCTGTATATATGATATACCATCCAATTATATATTATTTTAATATCAAAATAATGATATTGTCGCTCGTGCGTACATACGGATTACCGTCTCCACGAACGCGATGAGATTCATTCCCCATAGTATACATTCAAGACTAAATTTTATTTGATGATTAAAAATAATATTTAGATACATGATATCATTCTAGATATGAATAAGATACACCCCATCCATAAAAAATATGGCTCACATAACAAAGAATATAAAGGAAAACGAATCCGTTAACATCGGAAACGACGATAATACTAATATATTATTAACAAATAAATATTAAAAGATCATATTTTATATCATATTAATGTATATTATTATTGTATAATTAAATAACAATTATTTCACCATTATATAGGAGGTTAACCTACCCTCGACCAAGGAAAAAGTACAAAGTAATGGGTTTCTTATCTCACTTTTAATTCTGTGAGATTTCCATTGTGCACCACTTATTTATTGCATGTGGCGTGTGTACTGCCCATGATTGTATTCATTGGGTAATATAATTTAATTTATGGATATTTATGTTATCATTGTAAGATCCTTATTTCATGGGTGTATGTTTCGTAAGTTACCAAATCGATAAAAGAATTTGAAATTTCAATTTCCACTCATTCGGCTTTACGCATACTTCATTGATTATTTTACTCTAAGATTATGTGTGGAATCACTATTCATTTGCTTATGTCATAATTTCCACTCCCCTTTCTGTGGATATACTTTTGATACACATAATCACTCCAATGATAAATTCTTAAGTCATCGATATGAACTTGATAAGAGTAATTTTGACTCAATCTCCATTTGTTGAGTTAAATATCCAATTAATTGGTGTTGTTTTTACAAGAATATGTGTGAATGTCCTATGATTGATTTACACTGAATATACAATCATATTGAGTGTATTTATATTTTTCACACCTAATTATGTCATTGATTTATCATTAACCTAATGATACAGTATTTATAAGAGATTTCATCTCAATTTACATTCCATTGAGACTGCTTTGTTGTTATACACCAAATCACTTTTATATGGTGTATATAATGTACCTTGACATAGTATATCATGAATCCATTTATTCTAATGATATTAAAATGTTTTTATTAACTCAATTATTTTTATTCAAGTGTCTCTCTTTTTGTTATGAACTCTAACTAAATATCATTTTAAATGTTTTAAAGATTTATTATTCTAAATATTTCTCATTAATGTCCATGTTTTAAAAATGGTTTTAAAGATTTATTTATATGGACATTAAAGTTTTAAAATTAAAATTCCTTTTAAATTTTTTAAAGTGTTATGGGACACTTTGATTCAAAAATCTATTTTTAAACCACTTCTTGACAAATAGTGTGACTTTTAAATGTTTTCAAGAAAAAGGGAGATATTTCTCTCAAATAGTTTTGATGATTATTTTCATCTATGTCAATATCCTTCATTATTCTCGATTGAGGTTAATATGTTACAATAAAATCTTCCATATTGTATTGAATGAGTTATGTTTGACTGTGGATGTGCTATTTTTATACCATTCATGGTTTTTGGAGAAAGTATTGACATTTTGTATGCTAGTTTTAATAGGAATGCTTATGTTATGTTTCAAACTTTTCATATGAGGAATTCATTGGAATTAGTAAGTGACGGGTGGATCCCGCTATAGATCCTAGATGCATCAATAGGTATCATAAGACAAACTAGTGTCTTGGCACAAGGGCTTGATGAAATCTTATTTGTAGTCTTGGCACGAGGCCTTGACTATGTGGTTATGATAGTCTGACATTATGCATTCCATCATTAGGAAAGTGACTATTGATATTTCATGTGATTGTTCGACTAGTAGAATATACATGTGAATAAGTAAATGGAATTATTTGATTTTATCTTTTCCATATTATGCTGAAGTTCAAGTTTAAAATGATTTTGTTTTAGTCTTATACACTGCCTTAAATGTTTATGCTTAATTATAAAAGTTTCTGCTATATTGTTATCCATACTGAGCATCTGAGCTCACCCCTTTCTATGTATATTTTTCCTAGGATGTGAAGAAGTTAGTTATGAGTGACTTGTAGGCATAATCTAGGAAACTTGGATGTTTTTAATGGAATAATTTAGTGTTGGATTTCTTTTCAAGTTGTAATGTTGACCTTATGAATGTGTCTAGTATTTCCAAGGCTACTAAACTGATCGGTCTTTCGGGACATGATTTACTTGTATCATGCCAATGTTTTGTAATAATGCAACAAATCTGGGTAACTGGGGTTGGGGCGTTAAATACACATCGTGGAATTAGTTCATGATAATAGAAAATTGAATGAGAAGAATATGGAGTTACAAAATACCAGGAAAGGTATTGTACTATAGATGTGGATTGAAGAATATGTTCTGCACCAAAATTTATTCCCATGCCACAACTAGCTAAAATCAAGTTATTCTATTCCACAGCAGATGTTTCCATGCCATGGAGATGTTGAAATTGGAAAGAGGATGAAAAATGATCAATAGAACCTCACACCACAGTGTAAATGTCTATGCTACTGAGGGGGATCAATTAGATCATTACACATTGTTGTGAATATCTATGTCATAGGGAAGGATTGGTCAATTCTTAGTGGATCTAAATAATTTGGGTCCTCCATTCCATAACTCAAATTCAATCTCACATTTATTAGAAAATGTGTAATTCTACATCCCAGTGCATGGGCCACAATGTAGAGGAGATTAATATGGTTATTGGTGGCTCTATAAAGTTTAGTACCTCCATACTTTTGAAGTTTTTTCACACTTCAGAATATTCTAGATGTTAAAAATTAACTATTTTAAATTGTTATGATATGCCATAATATAAATGACCACACCATATAAGTGAATCCTAGGAAGATTCAAAATAGCCTAATAAATTTGATTCATTTGAGTCATTTGGGAGTTATTATAACTCAATATAACTTCAAATTTTAATTGGATGATCATGATCTATTGGGAAAAAGATCCAAAGGCTGATACTAAAAAATATTTAATTTTCTTCAATAAGGACATATCTGTTTGTAAAATTACATTTTCTGTTGGTAAAATATTTTACCAATACATATGTCCCTGTCACTAAATTGTTAGTAAAAACTATGTCGCTAAATGTTTTTGTGACAGATAAAATAGTTCTATTATAATTATAATAATACCAACAAATAATATATATGTTGTTTAAAGTGTTTAGCGATAGATTTTCATGAATTTATTTTCTATTGGTAATAATATTACAAACATATAATATCTATTTTTAAATTAAATCTGAATAAAAATTATAAATCTTATTTGCAAGTAAAATTTCATATTATATTTATTAATTTATCATATATAATTCATCAATATTAATTATTAAACCAAATATGATTTACATGAATGTTCAAACTTAGAAATAATATATATATATATTAATTATAAAATTTAATACAAAATTAAATACAAAAATGAAAGATTCATCCCCCAATAGGATCCAATAGGATTCATCTATATTAATTATTAAACCAAAGATGATTTACATGAATGTCAAAACATAGGAAAAATATATATTAATAATGAAATTTAATACAAAATGAAATAAAAAAAATGAAAGATCCATCCCCCAATAGGATCCATCACCCCTAGTACTAGAAACCTATCCATGCCCAAGTACCAGCAAGCCAGTTTCAGCACCAATGACCCATCCATCCAGGACCAGTGAGCCGACTCCAGTATTACCACAACCTTCAACACATCAACACACAACCTTCAACACACAAACACCAGTGACCAATCCATTCCCTAGGTCTAGTGAGCCAATTACAAAACCCACAAAAAACCTCAAGTAGTTGTCATACCACATCCTTCAACTCCAAGATGTCCACCACACAAAATCAAAGAGCATGCCAAAAACTAGCCAGCTCTAGTACCAGTGATAAAAAAATCAGTACATCTTTAATACTAATGAGAAACCTCAAGTCATTGTTATGCCACACTCTTCAGCTCCTATATATACATCAAAAAACAACCAAAAATAATACTCACAAATTAGTGCAAAATATCTACGTCAATTGAAACCAAAAAAGATATAAATGGAAGTATAAAAAAATAAATTTCATAGTGAACATTTTTCATCATCTATTTTAAATTCTCAAGGATTTGATAAAAGGATAGAACTTATAAAATTGTTACTCAAATAGTAAATTATGTAGATCCAGTGCATGTTTTTCAATGAAAAAAATCCAAACAAGTGAAAGCTCATAACAACTAAAATTAAAACACAAAAACTCACATTTTCTCATGATTGAATGCATAAAGTACGTGAAATTTCCATCTTTTTGATTCCTTGAATAGTGGACATTAATCTTATCTCTAAAGGGGTGAAGGTGATTCCCAAGCTTCTATATTTCTCCAACAATAGTTTAGTGAATGCCTAAAGCATTGGGTGGGAGCCTGCTGTAACTCACCAATTTCTTTTTCCTCCCTGCATCCATTTTTCTCTCCTAAAAAACTTTTAATTCATGACCATAGTAAAATTATACAAAAACACACATGAATAACTTGTTTTTTTAAAATAATACTTTATAATATATAAGGAACAAAAAAACTCACACACATGAACTAAATCTTAAAAAATTTGGCATATTCATGAGTTGAGGAAATAAACTAATAGAGAATATAAATTAATTAATTTTTTTGTGATTTTAAATGAATATGGAATGATGAAGTTATTTTCTCTATTAAAAGACAATATAGAAGACTGAATATGGACTGATATGAATCTGTAATAATAATACAGTTATTTCTATCAAGATATTTGAATAAGTGGAAAAAAATTATCAATAAGTAAAAGAATAATAATCAATGGTAAATTAAAATTAGAAATTGTAATAATCCCCATGAGTAAGATAATTTATTTTTCAAGTAAACTGAGACACAAATTAGTCACCCAATTCTTGTCCTAAATAAATTTATTAAATGTAAAAAATATGATTGTACAATCACGAGGTGTAACAAGATTACACCATCCAATAATTGAGGAAAATAAAGTCTCTAGAGATATAAAAACACATCTAAAAGGATAGATTGCAGTAAACCTATCTAAAAAATAATGTCATCTTCATAGAAGTTAGTGTATCAAAAAATTTATCTTCTCCATATGGACATAACCCTATTATAAGCATAGAACTTAGCATGTGACGAAGTTAATAATTAAGTCCAGAATGTCCAAAAAGTTAGATATGTCACTCCTAGAATTATTGAACCAACTGAATCTATCCATTTTGATGTAGTTCATGTAGAATTTTTCATCGGAATTATGAATCATCTAAGAGACCTTTTCCAATGATCCAACAACTCCCTTTCACTATCATATAGAAGGATACTTTATGTATCAAAATTAACCATTGTTTCCATCAATCCATAGTGTAATACTATAAAGGAACACTAGTATACAATATGAAATTAAACCCTCAAATCATACCAGAAAAAACTGAAATCCATAGTTGATTCTTCTGCTCACTCAATAAACTCCACGATTTGATTACTGAAGGGAATAATGGTTCAAAATTGAAAATAAAGGTAAGAAACCAGTAATAGAAAAAATACACTGGAATCTAGAAAGATGTGGTTGGTCCCTTTGGTCTTCCCATCATAATATCCTTGGATTTATCAATCTTAGAATCAAGATAGTGGATTCCCCTGCCATTTGGGTGATTTTCTGCAATCACCTATCTATGCGACTGTTTCACCTTTTCCTCCACATTATATTATCTTTCTTATTGATGATTATATAATTTTTTATGAAATATTGAAATCCAAATTCATAAAATTTCCTCACTCATAGAATTAAAGGGTGGGCATTGAATTCTCTCCACGCTTCTGAAATCTATTTACTTCCAATAGCAGCAGCTGCAACAGAAACACGAACAACCTTTGGGGTCACCATCGGAGGATTCCAAAGTTTTTAAGAAATTATACCCAGGATGAAAAATGGTGAATGAATTTTTTTTTAAACCCAAATTAGAGTATACATCCCTACGGTTGGTGGAAAGTGGTGATAGGAAGTATATTTGTGCAATGAAATTAATGCTAGATCCCTATAGATGAAAATCTAAACAAAAATAATATTTTCATCTCCTGTAAGTATGGGAGGTGCACCGATCAGAGTTACCTGAGGCAGTGCTGGCTAAAGAGTCTGTAGTGAGGTGTGTTCCATTATTTTTCTCACTCATTAACAGGTTTAACACAAAATCACGAAATATTTTTCTATAGAATATGACACTGATGAACACTAGCCAATAATATTGAATGGGTTCCTGTGAGGAGGCTTGTGATGAATGTTGTCAATGAGGAATGCCAGTCATGACGAACATCTGCTACAATGAATGCAGGAGAGGAACGCCGATGGGGAACATAGTGTTAGGGTTGGGGAAGGGGGTCATGGGGAATGATGATTTGGGTTGGAGTGGTGTTTTGAGGTGAATTAGGGTTTTTTTCATATATATATATATTTATATATTGGTATATACATATAATGAAAAAAGTTATGAATTTATATAAAAATATATATTTTATATAGATTATGTATGTATGAATACACACACACACACATTACCAATAAATATTACTAAATTGTGTATATTATAATTAATTATATATTTTTATTATTAAAATTATATTCTTGTAATGTGTAATATATATATCTATATGTTCATTTTTTTGTAAAATAAGTGATATTATTGAATAATTTATTAGTAATGGATTGTTTTAATGTTAAAATATTTGTTGGAAATAATAAATAATAAAAACATATTAATTTATCGGTAAATCAATTGTTTGTATTTTTATGATAAGCCAACAAAATATAAATGTTAGTAAAATATTTGTTAGTAATGAACTACTAATATAAACATACATATCTATTCGTAAAAATAATTTTTATTACCTATTTTTAATATCAACATAATTTAATATCTTTTGTAATTTATCATTTTTACCAATAGATATATTGTCCGTCAGTAATTTTCTATTGATAAAGGTCACTTTTTTGTAGTGTGAGTTTGAAGATTAATTTTATAAAATTAGTGATTTGAATTTGAATTTAGAATTTATATTCAAATTCTAATAATTGTAGCGATTTGTTAAAATATATATTGACATATAATAGATTATAGAAAATAAATTTAAATTAATAGAGAATATAATTGATCCTATAATAAATCTCATAGAAGAAATACTTTGAGTTTCAAAGAACGAATGCAATACCCACTTCATACTTGAATAAATCCTTGGGTATTTAAGATGAATAGATTCCATTTTGTTTTATTATAATTAATAATAAATATTGGTAATAAGATAGTTCAATCTTTTTTTGAACTAAAATAATAATAAAAAACAATAAGAGGAATGTAAAAGAAGAAGTGTCTTGTCATCAATTCAAGAAAGGTAGTCATGTTTTACAACTATGAAGAGAAAGAGTAGATTGTGTGCATTACCACTTTGACTATGGAAAGAGTAATTCCTTTCATGTTGCTGTGCAAGTGAAATAATAATGATAAATATTTATCACATCCATAACATGGTAGAATTCTACATTTGTATCAAAATCACTTGTTGTTACCCCAATTGTTTTTATCATTGTTTGGTGTAGGATTCACATATGTATGAGATGCACCAAATCATAGTTGGGAGACATATAAATACGAGTCTCAAGGTTATACCCTACTCATTATAGCTCTTAGGTAGAATTTAGTTGGTTGTGTGATCATGGAGGAATCCAATTCACACTAAGGACTATCAATATCACATTGAGTGGTAAAACATATAAATTACTATGTTACTTGTGTGTGTGTGTTCACTCGTGATATAATAAACAAAGAAGTATAGAATGAAGAAAAGTGATCCATTCAACTTAAAATGTTATATAGGTAAATATATTATATACAAAAATGATTTTTTAAATTGGATCAATACTTATCAACACTGATTCACCCCCACTCAGTGTAGTTCATATCCCAATTAGTCCCCACAATTGGTATCAGAGGTAGATTCACCTCTATTGTATTCTCAATCTAATTTTTTTCTATTTTAATATTTTAAGTTTCTTTCATGAAATAATAATGAAGTTTATTTTTGTAGAAATTATTTGTATATAAAGAACCAAAACTCAGTTTCTACCATGAGTTTGATAAATTGGAAAAATAAAGAGAATAATAATATGAGAAATATGACCTCTTTTAAAGAGAGGAAGAAGCTTCAATTTATCAATTAAAGATATATAGATATAGATTGCAAGCATAGGAACACATGGTTCAATGTACCATAAAGGATATGGATATAATTTCTACCTCAAACAGATCAATGGATATAATTGATCATAAGTTATGTGAAGATTATTGTTTAAACTATCCATAGAAAGTAGAATAAATTGGGAGAAATCACATGTCAACGGATTTATCTATTGATGAATTAAAGGATATGGTGAATGGATTACCCAATGAATTAGTTTATATTATTTGTGCAATTCTTGAAAGTTATAAGGAAGAGATCACTCAACTTGAAGATGAAGTGTATAACATACTATAGGCTTTAATAGAAAGAGATCTTACTTTCATTAATATTTCAAAACAAGTTACTATCAAATAAGATGAGTATGAGGATATTATGACATGATGATAAAAATTTTAGGATGAATAGATCAATAAAATCCAAGAGAAATATGAGTCCACTAAAGTGTTTGGGTAGAAGATCTTTCAATTTGAAGAAAATATGAAAAACAAAATTGGTTCCATGAATGTTTGATTGGATATTAAATGAAAGAGAATCAATGATCTTGATTGAATATTACAAGATAAGGTTATTATGAATTAATATAATATTGAGAAGAAAATAAAGGATTGTAGATAGAGAGTTTCATTAGTTAAAGATTATAAGAGCTTACTCAATATGAAGTGTCTTGAATTGAAGATGAAATTGGAAAATATTGAGATAGATCATATTGATACTTCACAATTAAAGGAAGATTGATCTTCTATTAGACATTGCTCTAATAAGGATTATAATGTCTAAAAACCTATATTATATGACCAAAAGATCATGACATATTTTATTTATATTTTTAAATTAGTCTCAAAGAAAGAGGTTACATTCATATCTCAATGTAATTATTTTTCTAAATCCATTTCTAAAAAAATAGAGATTTAAATAAAAATTATTTACAAATATATATTAATAGAAATAGAGAAGAGACTAACACAATATATATGGTGGATATAATAAGGTGTGTGAGTGCTGTATCCCCAAGTGAAGCTAAACCAGTGTTAAAGAAGTCTAAAAAACATTATACTACTAAATTTAAAAAATATAGACTACATACACTGAAGAAGAGAAGAACATGGTTTGTTGAAAAATTACGGTGGTAAAATCGATTTGAGAATTTTATAATGGATTAGTGGTAAAATAATTTAAATCAATAAGAAAAGAGGAATCCGTTTTCAAGGAAACAAATCTAAGAAAATGCAGCATCCAAATATTAATAAGAACCTGTCTATGTAAAATAGGTATTAAAAGCATAAAAATATATATGATATTTGAATTGGATGTGGTCACATAAGTATAGCATGTTTATATAAACATGTTTTAATGGAAATTGGAATATAGGACCACAAAAATTAGTTAACAATACAGAATCAACTTTGGGAATAAAATAAAATACTATTTCAAATCAGATTACTCCTAAGAAGTTATAGAATGGTAAGAGATTCTTGGAGAGAAATTTGAAAGAAAATATGATTCAAGAAAGATACAAGAAGACAAAAAGGAGTGTTACATCTAAAAAGTTTTATGTGGATATGGTCACTAAAAATATTCCATGTAGAGACTCAAAGAAGGCTTCCATGGTTTCAAAAGAATGTATGGTGACCATGCTAGTAGTTTTGGAGAAAGTAGGAAAGTTAGGAGAAGCATAAGAAAAATGATTATGCTATATAAATTAATAAGGTTCCATATGAAGAAGAAGAATTTCATGAGAGATTTTAACTAAATGAAAAACCTAGAGATATAGAGGAACTATGTGGGAGATGTAAGATGAATGAATATAATTCCAAAGGCTGTTTAACCATCTTTCTAGAACAAGAAGAATCCTCGACAATAAATCAAGCTATAATGATAAATAAGGATGATATCTTACACAAGGAAGAAGAGTATGGGAAGCGATATAGGCTCCCAAAGGCTGAATCAGATTTGAAAATCAGATGTTGAGGCATGAAGGGTGGAGCAACTTCATTAAGAAAAACATCTCAACCTTTTTGTTCACATTGAGGGATAGAAGACCCACCTTATTCCCTTAACATTTTTGCATTGTATTTGTAATTATAATTCATGTAATTGAAGGATAATAATGTTATCATGAGGAGAACCTAAGATAGAGTGTATTCTATCAATTATGCATATCAAAGATGAATAAGTCACCATTTTTGAATGATTTATCAATTTCTATTCAAATAAAAATATAATAGGCAATTATCTTTGATAAAGTTAAAGAAGGTTATATAAACATTATCTAAAGAGAAGATAAAATCCCATCCTAGATTTATTTCACAAGTTAGTATTTCAACAAACATATCTTAAAGAGATCATACTTGGTGAATATGTGGAAATTATCAAATCTTGATAGCCACATGAAAATTTCCATTTTGGTGTTTTACCATAATATAAATCTTAATACATATCTATTTAAGAGATTCATATTTATGAAGATAATGAGGAGTTTTTTCTTGAGGAGAATAAAAATAAATAATTTTTAATAATATTCTAGAATTATTATCTCATGAAAATATAAAATTATGGAAGGTTCTTTCTAAAATTGTCACTGAAGAGGTATGTATTATTTATCCCTCATCCTTGATAAAAAAATAAATTTATATATTAAGTAGGATAATTTAACTAATCAATGAAATAAATAAAGAAGTCTGAATAAGTTCCAATGCTATTGTATCCTACCATTTTTACTTAAATGTTTTTGACCTTTGTGTTTAAGTGGGTGCAGGAAAATTTAGGTTGATATGTATCAAGGGAGATTAGTATCTCAATTGGTAGTATTATCATTTTTTTCATTTCTTAATATATTTTTGACCAAACTTGAAGGAAATTTTGTGATTTATCTCATTTAATTTGATATAATTTCAATTTATAATGAAAAAACTAGTTGTCTAAATCAAATTTTCTTATTATACACACTAAGCATGTCTCAGTGGACTTAGAGTGGAGTTGTTGTAGAAAATTTTTTATGTATGATTCGATACCCTTTCCCAAGTAATTTATATTTCTTTTCAATAAGGTGGAGAGAAAGAAAAATGAATATATTGATGAGAAAATGGGAGATAATGAGAAAGTAGGATATAATGAAGTGAAAGTTTACAAGTATATGGAAGAGAAAAAGTTCTTAAGCTTGTTTAAGAAGTGAGTTTCGCATATTGATATTACCACATAATTTTGTATAGGTATAACATCAATTAAAAATGGAGAGATTGTTAAGCCCACATTTTTTGAGTTTTATTTATTGTAAATGGATTTAAATGATTATTAATAAAGTAGTATTTTTTTTGATAATAATATAATGAATAGGTAAAGTGAAAAATTAGAAGTGTTGATGATATATCTTTAAAGATTTGTTCAGTTAAATAATCCAACACAGTTGATGAAGAAGAAACTGCTTAGATGAAGTATGAAGACAACAAAAGTTATAAGTTGTTATAAATTTTCATATTTTAATAATGTAAATCAATAGTTTTGGAATTATTTTTTAAGTCCAGTAGTTTATCACAATTGTAATGTTTTCTATTGTTAGAAATATTAAAAAAAACTATTGGAGGATTTGGATGATGAAGTTTGTAGTGGATATGATTCTTTGTGTTGGATTTTATTTTAAATACATAAATCATATTTAAAATAACTTTTTTATGAGGTAAAGATGCTTGGATACTAATTAAAACAATGCTTATGTTGATTATAAATTGTTTACTTACCCAATAATGAGTTCATGATACTATAAAATTAAAGGATAATAAGATTGAATTCCATGCTACAATGTATGGTATTGTACCATAAATTTTTGTTTGAGGAGATTTTCTATTCCACAACTGATGTCCATACTGTAACCAACTAACATTAAGTTAGACTACACCAAAACTGAGGTTTCAACACTGTAGAGATGTTAAAACTGGAAGTTGAATGAAAAATGGACTACAAGACCTCACACCATAGTGTAAGTGTTTACACCATAGAGGAGAATCGATCCATGTTTTTCACACCATACTGAAGGTACACACCATAGAGGAGGTTTGATTGATTTTCATTGGATCTAGATAATTTGAGACCTCCATGAAGTGTCCAAGTATCGTGCTGTCACACTAAGAGGGGGGGGGGGTGAATCAAGTGTGTCCAATTTTATTAAATTATTTTTCTAATTTAATTCAAACCTCTGTCACCTGTTAAGATGAGTGGATCATCCATGAAATGAAAAATCTAAATGGAATACAAGACACAATATTTTTACAAGGTTTGATACTAATACCTACATCCTTAACATGTTGGTTAGACCCCCTAACATGGATTATCCATTGTAATATTTTTATCAATTATAATTGTTTAGCATGCGACTGGTTATACACCCCAGTAATTAATCCTTTAGTTTATTCTAGTTATACCCCCCAACAATCCAACTATTCATCCTCAGTTGGTTAGATCCCCCAACCATTCCACTGATTATACCCCCTAGTCTCTCTTGAGCCTATTCAAAAACTGGTTATACCCACTAGTCACAAGATCATTCTACTTTTTAAATATGATCCATAGATAGAATTATCAATTTAGGATCCTCCTCCATAAGCTTTCTGGATCACACTTGCTCATGTATAGTTCAGGATCCTTTGCACTGATAATGGACTTGATCAAATATTTCTGATCACTGAATATAATCAGATGCCTCAGTACAACACTACTCAAGAAAACATTCTTTCTTCTACTAAATAATTGGCCTCACTGAATACTAAAAATACAGATACATAAATATTTTTGAAATACTGATAGAAATCTATCCCTGTATTTAGTCTCAAATATCACTACACACTAATCAATCAATATAAATTTCACATGCACTTATTCAATCTTCATTAATGTATAAAATACATTGCATGGTATTCACAATTAATGAACAGATATTAAAATATAATTTATTCCTCATGTGTGTATGTGAGCATGCTTTAATTCATGTAAATATTTTTAAATATGAACCCTAAATGACATACATTGTCCCCTTTGCACATTCTCGCAATTTATACACACTGTTTGTTTCTAAATACATGCACACTCATAAATGCATTGAATCATGAATAAATATCCTTAATATCTCTATGCTTGTAAAAACTTAATGTATGCAATGAATTCTCAATGAAATCTTTTAGTATCAAATATTTTGTAAAATAGATGAGTTCACACGCTGTCTTTTCTTTTGTGCACTCAACTTTGCATGCTTTGATGATTTTCAAAAATATTGCACTGCTTACTGATCAAACACACTATACATACTTCTTGTGCACTAATCCAAATATGAAAGAGTGGAAGTTTCTAGCTTGTGCATAATATTCCTTCATCCAAAATCAAACAATATCACACTACCACTTGAATTTATAATGTGTGCATGCAATATTTTCTTCACATAATGTAGTGTAAGTAAAAACTATTCATGGTTCCTTAATGTTTTTTATACAAACCAAAAAAACACCAGTTTACTATGATGTTCGATAAATCTTGTGAGACACATATTCATATCAAGTTCTCTCTAATGCTTTACAAAACCAATTCTTTGTGAAAATATTGCATGCTTGAATCACATATCAGGAAGAGAATGAAATTATTATTCTTCACACAAGAAGTTTATGCATGGAACACCTTTGTAAATCAGAGTAGATTCTTGAATCTCAGTTTCACTAGAAATGAAATATTCTCAAAAATCTAGATGCTGAATTGAGTGTTTGTATCAATATTTATAGGAAATACAAATCATCATAGAAGCTTCTAGAATCAAAAAGAGTCTTCAAATCGATAGATAATCATCGTATCCAGTGAAGATCTTCAGTGAACAAGGACCCCTTTGATGATGAACACAAGCTTCTTGAACAGAGCTTGCTGGTGATGAGATCAGATGGGATCCAATGTTGTTGAGTTGATCATAAAGAGATCGAATGACCATGAATTAAGAGTGAGTTTATCACATGGGTGCATTATTATTGGGATGATCAAATGACCCACAATATTCAACTCGATTAAGATAAGTGGCCCTAGTTATTTCCATGTTTTTTAAATAAAATGATCAGATCAATTTCTAGGATGAAATGAATGACAGATCAGATGGTCGAGGTTTGTTCAGGTCAACCCCACATCAAAATGGGATTAATATTTTGGATACTTTATATAACAAGAAATGAAATTCCACCAAACAAAATTTGTGACCTTATAGACTCTCCTACCGTTGGAGACGCTCCTCCTCCACCGTGCCACCCTGCATAGTGGCAACAGACTGTTCCCATGTGCCTGTGTTGGGAACACTCCACTGCCCACCATGCCACCTTCTAGTTGGACTAGGATGGATCCCTCTGTAATGGCCCAGATCCTCATTGTCCATCCCTTTTCCAAATTCTGGATCCTAAGGGTGGCGTCTCGGTGGTAGGATGCCATTTCAGTGTGCGACCGATCGGTGTGTCACTGATCGGTGTGAGACGATCAGTGTGTCACCGATCGGTGCGACCGATCGACATGACACGATCAATGTTTCACCGATCGGTGCGACCGATCGATGTGTCACCGATTGGTGCGACCGATCGGCATGACACGATCAGTGTGTCACCGATCAGTGTCATCGATCGTTGTATCACCGATCAGTGTGACACAATCGGTGTGACACGATCGGCATGTCATCGATCAGTGTGTCACCGATCGGTGTCCCACCGATCAGTGTGACATGATCAGTGTGACCCAATCAGTGCGACCGATCAGTGTGTCACTGATCGGTGTGACACGATCAGTGTCACATAGCCTTGTTGAGTTTTTCTTCACATTTTTCCCATAATGCTACTTTTAAACCTTTTAAACTTTTTTGAAATGGTTCAAGACCATTTTTAGACCCATAATCAATGTTTAAATTCCTAAGAATGGGGTGACCCTCAACGGACCCAACTGTGTGTCCGTGTAATAATCACCTCTGTTTATTTAAAATACTTTAAATTCACAGTTGTTACCACCTTTTCTGATGAGAGTTATTAAATAACAATTAATTCCGTCATGTGTAACCTCCCAACCGCATGGTGAAACCATGATATGACTTTAAAACCGCCGAAGATCTTGATATCCAGTAATGCCCGGGATCATCTTTTTATCTCACTAGCTTTCCTCCTTTTCTTCTTCTTGGCTGGGTTCGCTCTTCCCTTAGGGCATTTGGAGTTCTGTTCCCGAGGCTTGTGGTGCGCCTATGATGGAGCTTTTCTGCTCATCCTTGGAGTCCCCAGAATTCCTCCCCTACAAGCCATGCATCCTCAATTATAGGCCCGTGGAGAAAGAATTCATCTTTGATCATCCAAGTGGGGTTTTCCTTCGTCTCTCTTTACTGTATATCATGTGGGGAGGTATGCTTTTTGTGTATATGGGATGGAAGAAACCAAACATTAATAAAGATAACAAACATACTTTTAAAGAATGAGGGGGGGGGGTGATCGATGTTTCTACTTTATTTTCCTTACACTTGATTATTTATGTCGTGAATTGTGCGGGCCTATGACCACTAAAAATCATGACCGTTGGTGGTCTTTCTTTGTGCATTAATGAACCTCCATCCTCTGTGATGATCGAATGGATCCAACATGGGAATTTGGTTAATCATGTAAACTTGGCCAAATAAATGAGTGTACAGTGAACAAGAATCCTTGTGTGATCACCTCAGTTAACCAACAGAAAGAAGAACCGAATGAATAATATGCTTGAATATGAAAGTTTCCCTACTCTGTTTGGTAGTAGGTGTGTTTTCCTGCTAGATTCTTATAAGGTGATGTGGATGAGGATGGGATCCTCTGTTGTGGTATGATTGTTGGTTATGAATTTGAAGCCGTGTTGGGATGTATCTCAAGGCTTGGTTTGGTTCCAATACTTTGGGGGATCTCACTGATCCCTTTGTTGTTATGACTTCACAAGAGAACCGGGTGTGAATGCTTAAATTTCTATTTGGCTGTTTCTCTTTCTCTGGCTTGTGGTTATGCCGGTTAGTTTCCCAGTAGTGTAGAATTCACCTAAATGGGATCACTTGAACATGAAAGCAAGAATGGGTTAAATGGGGAATTGGTTTTGGGAATGAGTTGTGACTTGGCCATGAGTGTTGTGCCTTTCTTTTATGAATGAATAGTAATGAGGGTGTTTGTGCATAGGTTGGTTTTGAAACCCCTAGGTTGGGATGATTTCTTGTTACTTATACATATATTTGTAGTTTTTATGTTTCTTATTCACACCCCACCCTTGTTGAGCACTTCATGCTAAACACCCCCATTTCATGGGGGAGGGTGTTTTTCCCAACACTCCTATGAGTGGATGGTTATTAGCTTCTTTTCTGCTCCCTTTCCTGAATAGCCCAAGATTAATCGGGCAGGTTGTGATGGCCTGAGGTCTATTATAGCCCAAGGTTCTTTGGGAATTTTGTTTCCCAAGTGTCTTTGGGATGAGGCCTAGGTGTCTTCGGGCATGAAAGTAGTTGTTCTGGCCCAGGTGTTTACGGGCGGGGTTATGCGTGGTTGTTGTGGCCCAGGTGTTTGTGGGTGGGATGAGTGGGTTTGGCCCAGGTGTGTGCGGGCAGGGTGTAGTAGTGGGACTGCGTAGAGAATGGCGGGAGAGGTTCGATACGTAGGATATTTCCAATAACCAGTGGGAAAGTGGCACAGGGTACCGAAAAATGATGTGCTATTACTATAAATTACTTGACTTGTGTTATTTGGGGAGTGTGCCATGGTGAGGCTTGGGTGGATATTTTTCCTTGTTAGGTGCTTGGGTTATATCCTTTCTCATGAGGCATTAGAATGCCTCCCCACTTGGGCACGAGAGTCTTTGGTTTTCCCTACTGAGTATACTTGTATGCTCACCCTAAGTGTGTAAAAATGTTTTCAAGTTTCCAGGAGGACTTCAGGGATCATG
The DNA here is from genome assembly GCA_963277665.1 of Viscum album. NCBI lineage: Eukaryota > Viridiplantae > Streptophyta > Magnoliopsida > Santalales > Viscaceae > Viscum > Viscum album. The sequence goes on along the minus strand of OY728133.1, from coordinate 1,570,304,572 downwards.
GAGGATCGTGCTAGTCTGTAGGTTGGGACAATTGCTGTTGCTGTTTCCCTCTCTTTGTTTTTTTTCTTTTTGGGGGTTTTCTTGTACCTTGTAGCATTTACTTTTAGAACATGCATATGGGAATGGTTTTTTTGGCCGTACCTATATTTCCACTTTTGGTGTTGTTGGGATTTACTATCTTATCTCCCTATCATAATAAATAAAAAAGGGTAATTCCTTCCATCCTGTGTGTGGTTCTATACCCTTGGTGCTAGTCACCACTCCATGACCTATTGAAGGAGGGTCTTAGGGGGTCATTATCTCTCCTTCAACTTGAAGAAGTAAGGGTCCGACAACCTGCTGTCACTTCCCTCATCTTAGTGAAGGTGGGTCGTGACAGAATGGTATCAGAGGAAGAGGTTTGGAAGATTGAGAGATAGGATGTAGTCTGGGTTTAGGAACAGTGAGGGTTGCATGGGATGGTATGGAAACAATGCTTTGTGATCTTAGTGTGTGAAATAGGTCAGGGAAGACCGGCTAGGACATGGGATTTTAGGGCCCCCATGATCCGACGCAAGGACTTTAGGCCTACCAAACGACCAAGTGAGGCTATAATGATTGTAGGGTAGAGACCCTAGGAAAGGTGCATGCATCATAATGACTTGTGTTCTTGTGTTTCTTGGGTATTTTGGAGATTTAAAATGAATAAGAAGTCTAATAAAATTTAAAAGTAATCTTCTACACTACTTGGGCTTAGGCATTCTTTTGTTTACCTTGTAGCTATGGCACCCGGACAGTGACCAAGGGTAGTACGGGCGATCAAGGCCTCGAAGGTTTATTTGGATGATTGATAGAGGGCCGACTGAGAGGAGGAGGATGATCAGTGGTAGAGGATGCTTCGTGCCTTTCAGCAGCAGACCCTCGGAAAGTACAAGGGTAGCATCTCAGACATGGAGACAGAGAGCTGACTAGAGGAGCCGGTGATAGCTTTCAGCTTGATCTGGGCTCTGACGGAATACTAGGTTTCTCTGGCTGTAAGCCAAATGAGGGGAGCAGCACGTCAGTGGTGGACACTTTATCTTGGGGAGAAGAGGGAGGCTGGGGTTACATGGGCTGAATTTGAGAAGGAGTTCCGGGTAGAATTCCTCTCTTCCACAATGAAGGCTGAGAAGAGGCAGGAGCTTCTCTCCCTCCATCAGGTAAGTATGTTAGTGAGAGAGTTTGGGATATAGTTCAAGGATCTCCTCTGCTTTTCTCCAGAACTCTTTCCAGATGAGGAGTCTTGGGAAAGATGTTTAGAAGAGGCACTTTGACCTTCTCTCCAGTATGCCGTTACTTCCTTCCCCTTACTGACATACTTAGAGGTCCAGAAGAAGGCTGAAGTGGTGGAGAGGATGCACACACTGAGAGGTGTATCACAAGAGGGAATCCAGTTGGGATCGTCGAAAGGGAAGGCCATCAGAAGCAGGCCTCTTGTATCAGGGCCCTCTAGGTTCTGACCAGTAGGGAGAAGGCCTCAGCAGTTCTAGTTCCGATCTCTCAGTCCTCGCCCTTTCCTTTCAGGCCCAGGACCAAGATTCTTCATCCATGGAAGCCATGGGCACCTTTGGAATCAGTGCTCGGATAGAGTGTAGTACAGTGGGGGTGGGAAGGTTCGACGCCCACCTCAATAGAAACCATTTCCAGCTAGGCCCTTTTAGCAGTAGCAGTAGGGTCAGCAAGCTTCCACCCCTACGAGACCAGACGTGGCGAGAGGAGGCCGACCCCCGGGTGCCCCTCAATGACCTCTACCAGGGCGTAGTTGGGGAGGTGGATGACAACCGAGAGGCAGAGGAGCTGGGTGTGGGTAGTTTCACACCACAGAGGCAGCAGTTCCAGCAAGGCCAGAATTCGTTCGAGGTACAATTAGCTTGTTTAGTTCTCTTGCCTATGCCTTGTTCGATACAAAAGATTCACACTCATTTGTTGCACCCAGTCAGGCTCGTGCTCTAGGTTTAGACGCTGAGAGACTTCCAGTGCCCCTAGTGCTGAGCACGCCAGTCAGAGATCAGATTGAATTGCTTTATGTTTGCCGAGGTTGTAGACTGATGGTAGGTCCACATCAGCCTATCAGGGATCTTATACTATTATAGATACAACCATATGATGTTATCCTAGGCATTGAATGGCTATTCTCTGTATGTTCCATCATTGACTAATTCTGAGGAAGGATCGTGTTTTCGGATTTGGGCGGCCGATGTATAACTTTCATTGGTGAGCAGGGTTGTCAGAAAAGCAATAGGCACGAGGAGCCCCTTCTTTCCTTATTAGGTGAACTATCAATGGAGTCAGTGGATACAGAACTGGTAGAAGTCTCATGGATCATCAGTGAGTTCATGGACGTCTTCCCTGAAGAAGTGGTGACTCTACCCCCCCGACATGATGTTGAGTTTGGGGTAGACTTGAAACCTGGTGCCTGTCCGATTTCGATGGCTCCCTACAGGATGGTGCCTTCTGAGTTGTGGGAGTTATAGATTCAGATTGATGATCTGATGAAGAAGGGTTTTGTTCGGCCAAGTGCATCACCTTGTGGTGCTTCTGTCTTGTTTGCAAAGAAGGAAGATGGTGGTCTCAGGCTGTGCATAGACTACCAGAGACTGAATCAGGTAACGGTCAAGAACCGTTACCCTCTCCTAAGGATAAATGATCTCTTTGACTAGTTGACAAGAGCAGTTTGGTTCTCTAAGATTGATCTGCAGTCTGGATATCACCAGTTGATGGTGAAGGAGGGTTACATCTCAAAGACTGCCTGCAGGTTTAGGTATGGACAATTTGAGTTTGTAGTCATTCTATTCGGTGTTATGAACGCACCAGCTGTGTTCATGGGACCCATGAACTCCATCTTCTAGGAATACCTAGATAGGGTCTTAGTCGTGTTTAATGATGACATCCTGATCTACTCAAATCCAGAGGAGTATCATGCATAACACCTGAGAATGGTTTTATAGGTCCTCTGATAACACCAAATCCATGGGAAATTGTCTAAGTGCAAGTTTTGGATGCGATAAGTGCACTTCCTTGGGCAGGTAATGTTCGAGCATGGAATAGCGGTGGAACTATCGAAGGTTGAGGCAGTCATTTCTTGGGCTGCACCCGAGAGCATGATAGAAATTCGTAGTTTCCTAGGTCTGGAAGGTTACTACCGAAGGTTCATGCCCACCTTCTCCCGAGTTGCTTCACCTTTGACAGACTTGACCAAGAAGGGCCAGGATTTCATGTGGAGTGGGAAGTGTGAGGCAGCCTTCAGCTATCTAAAGGGTAAGTTGGTTAGTGCCCCGGTGCTGAGGTTTCCAGAAGAAGGGGTAGCGTATGTGGTATTCTATGATGCTTTAGGACAAGGCCTCGGGTGTGTGCTGATGCAATGGAAAGGGGTAATCTCTTATGGGTTTAGACAGTTATGTCCCCATGAGCATAACTATGCCAACCATGATCTAGGGCTTGCGGTGGTCGTGTCCACACTAAGGATGTGGTGGCATTACCTCATCAGGGAGTTCTTCATGGTCTTCATGGATCACAAAATCTTGAAGTATATCTTCGCCCAGCAGGACCTGAACTTACGACAGTGAAGGTGGATGGAGTTCCTTCAGGACTACGACTTTGATATTTTCTACACCTCAGTAAAAGGGAATGTGGTGGCTAATTCCTTGAGCAGGAAGTCACAGAAGAATGTGTTTTGAGAGTCGGAAGATGCTTGGAAGGTGACGGAGGAGTTGGCTGCCCTGCACCTGGATGTAAGGGAGGATGGTTGTAGAAGTTGTATGCTTCAGATGAAAATTAAATCCTCTCTCATATGGTAGGTGGAGGAGTCTCAATGGGGAGATATAGAGAGTGAAATAATGCGTGACCAGGTTAACCATGGCGATGCTCCGGAAGGGTAGAAGGAGGATGGTCAGAATTAGATGCTTTTCAGTGGTAAGTTGTTTGTTCTGGAGATGATGTGTGAGAGAGTTCTTGGTGAGTTTCACAAATCACCCTAGCGGTGCATCCAAGAGCTTCCAAGATGTACCAGGGTCTAAAGAGTTAGTTTTGGTGGCCCGGGGTAAAGCGGGAAGTGGCAGAGTTCATGGCCAGGTGCCTATTGTGTCAGCAAGTGAAGGCTTAACATCGTATTCCAGGAAGTTTGTTACAACCTTTAGATGTCCCTGAGTGGAAGTGGGATGACATCTCGATGGATTTCATCATAGGACTACCCAAGGTTCAAGGAGGCTGTGATGTTATCTGGGTAGTGGTGGATCAGTTGACGAAGTTGTCTCACTTTTTGGCGATCAAGGATTCAGGTTCAGTGGATGTCTTAGCCCAGAGGTATGTGTATGAGGTGGTATGGTTGCATGGATTTCCGAGGTCCATAGTCTCGGATAGGGATGCACGGTTTACCTCACGAATCTGGAGAGGATTTCAGCATGCTTTTGGCACCCAACTATGTCTTAGCACTGCTTTCCACCCCCAGAAAGATTGACAGATAGAGAGCACCATCCAGACAATGGAGGATAAGCTACGGGCATATATTCTAGACTTTGGGGGATCGTGGGTGCGACAATTTCCTCTAGTAGAGTTTTCCTACAATAATAGCTATCACTCTACCATTGGCATGGCTCCGTTTGAAGCTTTGTACGGAAGGCCATGTCGCTCACCCATATGTTGGACCAAGGTTGGGGAAGCAGGTGTTCTTGTCCCGAAGGTGGTGCAAAGCACTATAGATAAGGTTCAGCTTATATGGGAGAGGATGATGGCAGCCCAGGACCGACAGAAGTCATACGTCGATTATAAGAGGATACCCTTAGAGTTCGAGGTCGGGGACCATGTATTCCTGAAGGTCTCCCCTCGACGTGGACAACAGAGGTTCTGTAAGGGGAGTAAGCTTTATCATAGGTTCATCGGACCATTTGAAGTACTACGGCGGGTCAGCGAAGTAGATTATCAATTAGCGCTACCACTTTCTCTACTGAGAATACATGACGTCTTCCATGTGTCACAAATCCAACAGTATCTACATGAAGATTCAAACATCCTCGACTGGGGAAAGATGGACATCGAGGCTGACGTGACGTTTGTGGAAATACATGTGAGAATCGAGGATCGTGAGGAGAGGGTGATCCGTGGATGGACCATTCCCTTTGTTCATGTGTTATGGAGGCATGGTTGGCTCGAAGAGAGTACTTGGGAATGAGAGGCATAGACGCGCGCCCAATACCCAGAGCTGTCTTGAGTTTTGTTCTATTTCGTTTTGTACTCGTTTGTGATGTAATGCTGACCTTGTTGGTCTATGAGGTGTTTTGTTTCCCTACCTTGCGAATGTTATGAAATGTCCTGATATGTGGGGAAGGGAGGACTTGATACCTAACCAAGACGAATTAAGGTGGAGGTGATTAAACCCGTGCGGGTGAGTCAGTGTCACCAAAAGCGGATGGTATCTTGACATGGAGGAAGGAACTCCCAGAACCGTGTGTCGGGACAATATGGAACTTGAGTTTGGCGTGGCTGTTTGGGGTTGTTTTTCCCTGAGGGGTATCTTTCGAGGAGGAGTTTTCAGACCCCCCCTCTTCTCCTCATGCCTAGATTTGATTCTTGAGGATGAGAATAGTTCGAGAGGTATCTAATGTAATGGCCAAGACCCTCATGGTCCATCCCTTTTCCAAATTCCGGATCCTAAGGGTGGCGTCTCATTGGTAGGACGTCATTTCAGTGTGTCACTGATCCGTGCGACCGATAAGCGTGACATGACCAGTGTGTCACCGATCGGTGCGACCGATCGGCGTGACACGATCGGTGTGTCACCGATCGGTGTGACCGATCGACATGATACGATTGGTGTGACCCGATCGGTGTGACACGATCGGCATGTCACCGATCGGTGTCTCACTGATCAGTGTGACACAATCGGTGTGACATGATCGGTGTGTCACCGATCGGTGTGACCGATCAGTGTGTCGCCAATTGGTGCGACAGATTGGTGTGTCGCCGATCGGTGCGACACGATCTGTGTCACACAGCCATGTCAAGTTTTTCTTCATAGTTTTTCCCATAACGCTACTTTTAAACCCTTTTGACCTTTTTGAAATTGTTCAAGGGTGTTTTTAGCCCCATAATCAATGTTTAAATTCCTAAGAGTGGGGTGACCCTCAACGAACCCAGCTGTGTGTCCGTGTAATGTTCCCCTCTGTTTATATAAAATCCTTTAAATTCACAGCTATTACCACCTTTCCCGATGAGAGTTATTAAATAACAATTAATTCTGTTGTGTGTAACCACCCAACCACGTGGTGAAACCATGATCTGCCTTTAAAACCACCGAAGATCTTGATATCCAGTAACGCCTGGGCTCATATTTTTATCACACTAGCTTTCCTCCTTTTCTTCTTCATGGACGGGTTCTCTCTTCCCTTGGGGCATTTGGAGTTCCCTTCCTAAGGCTTGTGGTGCGCCTATGTTGGAGCTTTTCTGCTCATCCTTGGAGTCCCCTGAGTTCCACCCCTGCAAGCCACACATCCTTAGTTCTTGGCACGTGGAGAAAGACTTCATCATTGATCATCCAAGTGGGGTTTTCCTTCATCTCTCTTTACTGTGTATCATGCGGGGAGGTATGTTTTTTGTTCCTGTGGGATGGATGAAACCAAATATTAATGAAGATAACAAAAATAATTTTAAAGAATGAGGGGGGGGGGTGTGATCGATGTTTCTGCTATATTTTCCTTTTCCTTGATTATTTATGTTGCGAATTGTGCAGGCCTATGCCCACTGAAAATCATGGTCGTTGGTGGTCTTTCTTTGTGAATTAATGAACCTCTATCCTCTGTGATGATTGAAAGGCTACAACATGGGAATTTTGTTAATCACGTAAACTCGGACGATTAAATGAATGTCCAGTGAACAACAATACTTGTGTGATCACCATGATTAAACAACATAAAGAAGAAACTAATGAATAATATGATTGAAACTGGATGTTTCCCTAATCTGTATGGTAGTAGGTGTGTTTTCCTGCTAGATGCTTATATGGTGATGTGGATGAGGATGGGATCCTCTATTGTGGTATGATTGTTGGTTGTGAATCTGAAGCAGTGTGGGGCTGTATCTTGAGGCTTGGTTTGGTTCCAGTACTTTGAGGGATCTCATTGATCCCTTTGTTGTTGTGACTTCACAAGAGAACCGAGTGTGAATGCTTAAATTGTTGTTTGAATGTTTCTCTTTCTCTAGCTTGTGGTTATGTCGGTTAGTTTCCCAATAGTGTAGAATTCACTTAAATGGGATCACTTGAACATGAAAGCAAGAATGGGTTAAATGGGGAATTGGTTTTGGGAATGAGTTGTGACTTGGTCGTGAGTGCTGTGCCTTTATTTTATGAATGAATAGTAATGAGGGTGTTTGTTCTTAGGTTGGTTTTGGATCCCCTAGGTTGGGATGAGTGATTTTTACCTATACATATATTTGTAGTTTTTATGTTTCTTATTTGTGCCCCACCCTTGTTGAGCACTTTGTGCCGAACACCCCCATTTCACGGGGGAGGGTGTTTTCCCCAACACTCCTATGACTGGATGGTTATTAACTCATTTTTTTCTCCCTTTCCTAAATATCCCAAGATTCATTGGGTAGTCTATGATGGTCTGAGGTCCATTATAGCCCAAGGTTCTTCAGCCAGGGTAGTTGTGGTGGTTGGCCCAGGTGTGTGCGGGCTGGTTGTTTCCCAAGTGTCTTCGGGATGAGGCCCAGGTGTCTTCGAGTGTGGCAATAGTTGTTCTGGTACATATGTTTGTGGGAAGGGTTACGCGTGGTTGTTGTGTCCTAGGTGTTTGCGGACAGGATGTGCGGTTGTGGCCAAGGTGTGTGTGGGTGGGGTGTGGCAGTGGGACTGCGGAGAGAATGGCGGGAGAGGTTCGATGCGTAGGATGTTTCCATTAACCAATCGGAAAGTGGCGGGAGGTACCCAAATATCTATGTGCTATTACTATACATTACTTGACTTGCATTATTTTTGGAGTGTTCCATGGTGAGGCTTGGGTGGATAGTTTACCTTATTAGGGGCTTGGGTATTTCCTTTCTCACGGGGCATTAGAATTCCTCCCCACTTGTGCACGAGAGTCTTTGGTTTTCCCTAAAGAGTATACTTGTATGCTCACCCTACGTGCATAAAACAGTTTTCAGGTTTCCAGGAGGACTTTAGGGATCGTGAATGATCGTGCTAGTCTGGAGGTTGAAATAGTTGCTGTTTCTATTTCCCTCTCTTTTTTTTTCTTTTTGGGGTTTTTCTTGTACCTTGTAGCATTTACTTTTGGAAAATGCATATGGGAATGGTTTGTTTTGGCTTTACCTGTATTTCCACTTTTGGTGTTGTTGGGATTTACTGTAACACCCCAGGTAAATAAAGAATATGACATTTTCATATTTATCTATATTTTTGAATAAAATATTAATATTACTTCAAAGGGAACACTATGCTTGATGGCTTACCCAATACGCAACAACGAGTTCCTTTAAAATCTTACGTTGCACTCTAATAATAAAATAATATTATTTTAAATGGTAGTTAACGCCTAGCCGTTGTAATTGCGGCAATGAACAGAACTAACTACAAAATGAATTTATATGTTTGTCAAATATTTTTTCTTTTTACAATAAATGCTAGAGGATTAAAAATGCGAATGAATCCAATTTTTAAGCGTAAACATTCTAATATTCTTTAAAAGGTCGATTAACCGCATTTTAATGGCGAACCTCTTTTAAATCCACTTTTTGACAATTTTATGTGTTATATTTAACAAAATAAAATTCTTCTTTAGAATCGGGACATCAAAATTTACTTTGTGTAAATTTTTGTTATTTTTCTGAAAAAGTTCAATTTTTAATGAATAGTGAAAAATGTTGTATTTTAATTCAAAACCACCTTTTAATATAATTTATTTATATTATTAGATTATCTTTTGAATTGGTTTTAAATTGAAATTATAATATATTTTTACCATTTAATCCAATAGTGGTCATTGGAATTAGTTTCACGTTGAAATCGGACTTAAACTAGTGTCAATATTTTGATACTTTTTGTTTCATAAAAACACGCTATTTGTTTTGACAGCGGGAATTAATTATTAAATTAATTAATGCAACTTATATGTTTTGAATTTTGTAAAATATACATCATTTTGGAATTTGGAATATCAAATATAGCTTAGGGTGAATTTTTGGTAATTTTCTGGAAAACTTCAATTTTTGATGAATAGTGAAACCACTAAGTGGTACTTATAAAAATCGATTTTCCGTTTAAATGAAATTATGCCACATTTGTGTTTTGAATTTCATAAATCCGACATATGTGGTTGTCATTAATAAGTAAAATTGGGTTCAATGGGATTAAAATAATTTTTGGTGAATAGTAACTTTTAAGTTTTTAATCACGATTAGAGGTAATTAGTGTAGTTTAAGGTAAGAATAATGTTTTAATAAAATGAAATGACCTAGACACATGTCCTACCCTAATTTTATGAGTCATGGCCGACCAAGAAAATCCATGGGTCAACTTGGGGACCCCATGGAGCCACTTTAGTAGGAAAATGACATTAATACCTTTTTATTTAATGCTAAAATTGAAATGACACAAACATGAGTTGTTTTACTAAAACAATTTTTACATGGGGTTATACAAGTCATATTTTTGACTATAAATAGTAATTGGAAAGATAAAAATATTTCCTACATCTTAGTATTTTTTTATAATTTTTAGACATTAAATAAATTTCATTATTTATGACATCATGATGATGCAGCGATTACCTCATTATTTAACGATTTAAATAAAATGAAAAGATAATGTAAAATCTAAGACCTACACATGTCAAAAACCTATTGGATGGGTATATTTAGAACCCTTATCACCTTATCCTCGAAACACATCAATGTTGGACCTTTGAAATCCGAAAATCATTTGAAAATAAAGTAACATTTTATCACTTTCCAAGAGTTCCCCTCCTCTCCCCTTATAAAAGGCCCCCACCTCTACCTCTTTACCCACACCTATCAAGCCTTTGGCTCGGCCAAACCCTTGCCATTTTTCCTCTCCACATCCCTCTCCTCATCCTAGAAGCCTTACCTTGGGAAGAAAGCTCTTCAAGGAACCCCTTTGGTTCAAACCAAGAAGAGTTACCCGATTTTAAGGTAATGTCTTCTCTTGTGTTCTTATGTTTTATTTTGATTCTCCAACCCCCTAAACTCTTTTTATTCCTTTATTTTGTAACAAATCCAGTATCTTCAATATAATAGGATGTTTTTATAATAAGTATTCGAGCTGCACATACACACACCTTCATCTAATGGTTAAAGAACATACTGTTTCTGTGGATGGCGAATTTCTGCCTCACGAAACAATGATTGTTCAACACTCATATAACACCTTCAAAGGTGGACATTAAGATGTTAATATATTTATATATGACATATAATATGTTTATTCTTCACTTAAGTTTCTGTATTTTTCATTTAAGGCATACCTTTATGGTTTCCATTATGGGTAAACACGATATCTTCATTTTAGGAAGTGCGGACTACCGCCCCCTCAAAGTGATTTGATTCGTTAATGCCATATGTGGGACGTATAAAGGATGGATTTAAAATCATTAGATATGATGTTATAATGGAATTATAATATACCTTTATATCATTATTATTTTCTCTCCATTAAAGTATGAGATAGAAATGAAATTAGCGTTCATGCGTACGTACGGCTTACCGTCTCCATGAACGGTGCATTTCATTTCTTATACCCAAATGTAATGTACTATTATAAGTACATATATATAATGGATATATATGATTTATGTTACATCTAAGTGATGAATATAATTCTGGAATTAAAATATACATACCTCTAATTTAGTTTTAATTCCATTAATATGACATAGAAATGAAAGTAGCGTTCATGCGTACGTACGGCTTACCGTCTCCATGAACGGTGCATTTCATTTCTTACCTCTAAATTATTATGTAATATTATAAATACATGTATATTATGGATATATAGGATATATATGATATCCAAATCATGAATATCATTCTGGATATAATGAACCTTTGACCACACGAACAACATGTAATTGTAAGAAGTCCACTTTCGACTTAAGAACCAAATATCGAAAAAACAAACATTATTAACTTAAATGATTACATAATGTTTATAACATTGCAATAAGTGATATAAAAGGAATAATTAACTTGAATAAGGTTCTTAAGAAAGTATAAATTAACTCAAGTTTATTATTCAGGACGTTAAAGAACGATCGAGTCAAGTCGGACCCGAGGTAAGGGAACCTACCCCTCTCTTTCTTTTTAAGTACCCTCTTTTATGTCATTATTTTTAAGCTCATATTTCTTATGATTGGGATGTTATTTTATATTAATCTTGCTGTAAATTTTATGTTAATATGATGAGATACCCTATTTGATCTCATCAATCCATTTTTGGATGTTCTAAGTGGCACCGTTAGGCTGCCGAGTTTTCGTAAGGGATTTTTCATCTCACTTTAATTCCCGTCAGATTCATGCCACATTTGCCACCTTTTCCTTTGAGTGGTATATTTACTACCCATTATTCTACTCTTTGTGTAATATAATTTTGTTTATGAGTATTTACATCAATGTTGTATGACCCTTCTTCCATGGGGCGTATGTTTCGAAAGTTACCCAAGTCGGTAAGGGAACCTTTCACCCTCCTCTTTCTAAAAGACTTCTTTTGTTATGTATTTTAATTTACATATTATTATGTTGGGATATGTTCTTATATATCCTTATTGATGTAAATTTTATGTACAAGTGATGAGATACCATTTTCTCTCTCATCAGCTCTTTTTCTAAATTTTGAAGTGACGTCGTTAAGCTGTCGAATTTTTGCAAGGGAACTTCTTAACTCAATTTTGATTCTTTGGGATAAACTTGTACTCCTTGAATATGTCGTTCTATGAATATGTGTGAATGACATCTGATTGTTTTACAATTAATATCCACTTATATTGGGTGTATTTATATTTGTCACACAGAATTATGAGATTGATTTATCCTTAATTTAAGGACACCTTCTTTATAATGGATTTCATCTCATTTTACATTTCTATTGAGACTTCATGGTTGTTATGCACCAGTTCACTCTTATATGGTGTATATACTGTCCTTTGGAATATTATATCATGAATCCCTTTATTATCATGATATTATAAAGTTTTTATTAAATGTTATTTCTCAATTATTGTATTCAAGTGTCTCTCATTTTGTTAAAAACCCTTTAACTAAAATATCGTTTTAAATGTTTTAATGATTTATTCTTATAAATACTTCTCATTAATATCCATGTTTTCAAAATGGTTTTAAGGATTTATTTATATGGATATTAATGGATTAAAATTTTAAAAGCTTCAATGTGGTATGGGACACTTTGATTTAAAAATCTCTTTATTAAATGTTTTAAATGGTTTTAGAATGGATTTCAATATCTTAAAATGTTATATTGTTATTAAAATGTGGGAATGTTATCTTTCCTTTATGATTAAGTTATGTGCTATGATTATGTTATGGTTCTTGGGCATTGTTATGAAGACTGGTGGTTCCGTGATAAACTAAGGGCGGGTGAGCCTGATATAGCTCTCCAATGCATTGGGTAACGTGAAGGGGTTAAATGTTAAGGTTTCTATGAAGAGATTTAGGGAATATACTGTGATGGGTATTCCAAACGTAACCAAGAGGGTTACTCCCTACGTAAGAATGTTATGAATGCATCAAGTTACCTTTATGCCTTATGATTTCTATGATTTATTCATGATTTGATGAGGTATGTTAAAATGCTTATGTTTTATGAGTAAAGTATGATTTCATACGATGCATGTATTCTCATCTCCAACCATACGAGGCCACAATTACAAATCTCATGAAATAGTAATATCATAAAACAATATCCTCACACAACATGTTATTCACCCAAGGTTAAATAAAATCAACCGTAATAATCACACAACACGACAATCCTATCTCAGAGCACTTGGATTTCCCCCATACATGGGTTAGATACTCCCATGCATAAGCTCATTACCAAGTCCTGAAACATCCTAGTCTCCTTTCTACCTTTCCCAAATAGCAAACGAGAAGAAAATAAACCTACTTCTTTGATACCACTTTGTAAAATCCCCCAATATGGCACTCTATCATGTTTGCAGAAAGGGTTGGTTATGAGACCTCAAGCGCACCTCCCCGTATGCTAGAGGTTGCTGACTAGAAGGGAGGGTGTGAAATGTATAGTAGGGAGACTATATATTTTGGTATGAAGTGTTATAGAACTAGAAACAAATCATAACAGAATATAAAATACCCAAAGTATAGTCATAGAAAAAGACAACAATAAAAGAAAACCAAATAATCAAATAAATAATAAGGAATAATGTAATGATGTGTTGGAATGCAACTGAATGTCATTATAGACCAATAAAAGAGAAATAATAGAATAATAAAATAAAATAATCCAAGTCACTAGTCCCGAACCATATGTTGGTCCCATATAAAAACTCCATATCATCTGCAAACAAGTAATCAACAATGAGGTACTTTTCCTTTATCCAAACCAATATCCACGAAATTTTATTGAGTACCAAATGGTGGCCCGAAAATGTTGTGAGTATAACTCATTATATTGACCCCACTATGTCTAAACTAAACCATTATGAGAAGAAGTTTATGCAATAAAGTGATAAATAGGTGTATAAATTAATTCAACAATTAATAAAATACAACAATGACCTACTTCATCTCCATGGTGGAATATCTCAAAGCATGTCTTATAACTATGCCAACCATAACTATATTACCAAGGTAAAATAACCTAATTTAGTGCTATGGTGAAATATCTCTATGGTTATCTTTTGATCAGGCCAATCATAACCATATAAACAATGTAAAATAATCTTATTCGATGCTATCCTAGAATATATCTGAGTATGTGTTATGACTATGCCAACTACTACCATATAAAAATGGTATAGTCAAAGCAATCCATGTCAAATATATATAAGTAATACAGAATCTTGGATAAATCCCTATAAGAATTATATCATAGGATTGGGTATATCCTTATCTCCATAAGCATTACAACATGGGACTTGGCCAAGCTCTCTCAATTTCAGAATTACGACATATAAATGTGCAAGTGCCAGGGTCGATTATGATATATATGTATTATAACATGGAACACAATCCATATCATATAGCATGGATATCATAATATCATATCAAAATTCTCAATAGTTAATTATGAGAATTACCATTCTTATATAATATGACACTTTCAATTTAATTTACAATTGATTAACAATTATATCAATAAGCAATAAGACAAAATTTAGGGATTTTATAGCACAAAAATCACCCTAGATCACATGTCATGCTAAAAATACTTTATGCTATTTCTAATTCAATTATAAATATGGTTTTCTCACCCCATGGGAAACTATGATCCAGTTAAAATCCATTTTAAACCAAGGGAATTCAAGGAATAATTCTATTTGTTTATTTAATTAATTTGTGCCCATGCAATGATGGAAAAATGAAAATATTGCATAAACTTGGTAATTATCAAACCCAAGGGTTAAGATTTAGACCCCATATCTTTAACTAACAATCCAAAAATGTTTCCAATGGAAAAAAACCATGAGGAACAATGTAAAAATTATTTCTAAGAGGTTTCTAGGTAAAAAATGACCAAGATCAAAACCAACAATGAAATTGGTAAAAGGATTTCACCATAACAGTTGAAGAAGAAGGAATAGAAGGAAGAAACCTAACTGAAAAGACTTCCCAGGAATCACTCAAACAATCAAGACACCCATAAGGGAAGTTCAAAACCCAAAATCACCTGGAGAACACACTAGGCTTGATAATAGAGGAGCTTCAGTGGATTAGAAATAACATTTTCTATACAACATTATTAAAATATTAGTTTGGGAATTTACACAACATTTAATGCCATTACACATCATGTAAATGGTTTTAATGGATTTATCCTAAAAACCAATCACCTTGGATTTATTTTATTAAAATTATTGAACAATTACATGACATGTAATCCCTTCACATAATATTTAAATGTTTTGAAGTTGATTTTTCAGCCCATTTTCCTTTTAAACCAACCAAAATGTTTCTCATCTCACCAAGAACCCATGAAATAATTAACCAATTTATTCCCAAACTATATTAAATTAAAAAAGCTTACATCCCTAAAATATAAGTAATTTCCTCCAACAAAGCTCTTTTTTCATATAGTCTTTAGTCTTTCTCATGTTTCCTTGTAGCCCAAGAATGTATTAATTCAAATGAAAAATTTATGCTGAAAACTGAGAAAAAATAAAATATTAATGAAAAAATATGAGATAGAAGTACCTAGAAAAATATAGGATCATACATAAATGAACAACCTTTCTACACTTTAATAATTTCCTAGTTCCTTTCAGAAAATTTCCTGAGTACTTTATCCTATATTTTTAGTATGTAGGTGGTTGGAATTTCTTTCCTATATGGAATTTACCATTTGGGTTTCCATAAAGCTAAATTTTTCTCTTCTTTTCATTAATATCTGAAGAACAATTGGTGTTCCCACTATATATTTCTATATTTTGGAAACATTGAATGATTTATTAATTGTTACCAAATTATCTTAGGGATAATTCCTTTATAAGATTTGGTTTTAGGATATTTAATAATCAATTAATTTTTCTCACAGGGTTAATGATAAAGTTTCATACCTTGAAAGTCATGTAAATATTTCTTTTTAGGCACAATAGATTCATCATCCTTTTGTTTCATCTCCAGAAAGTCCCTTTCTATCTTTGTATTAAGAGTTCAAGTTAATTATTTTTTGATAATTACCCTCTTAAACTAATATATTCTATATATTTTATTTCTTCCTATTGAAACATGTTCTTGATAAGTTTCCCCCATTGATCAAAATTTTCTTCTAAGTGATAGACTACTAAGAAAACTTTCTCATGTTCGAATAATTGAATATTAGAAAATATATTTTATTTACCCTCTTAGTGGGATGTTGGTACCTATATAGTGCATTGAAATAATCATCATGGTTTGTATTCATAGATTGAGAGAGTTCGGTGAGAATAGCCACAAGATATTTATTCCCATATCCCAATCCATTTGTTTACTTATAAGGACAATCAATTCATTTCATATCAAATTAATTATTAGAAAATTTACTTCTCATTCCATTGACTAAAAATAATAAAAAAAACATAATTATTATGAAACAATAAATATATTAATAAATCATATGAAAATCATTCATGTGATTTCCTAATTTATGACACTTTATTAATAACCTATGACACTTTAGGTTCTTAATATATCACTTTTGGTTCACCATAGGTTTTCTTAGGTTAAATCATCATATTATTAACAAACTAATATCCAAAAATTACCAAGACATATTTTGATACCATCTGAGGTGACTGGAGTATAGAATACATAATTATTATATTATTTTAGATTAATATTCAATACATATCACAATTATACATGACCTAGGACCATAAATATTTAGTATATTTGGTGGTAAATTCAAAATCTATATATTTCTTAAAAGTTATTAAACATGTCCCAAAAAGTTCTTTGTATTAGTACCCTTATTGACGTATCATAGTTAACACCTTTCATCAAAACATGGGGAAGAAAAACAAAATAAAGGGTGACTTCAGATGCTTAGTAAGGGTAAATATAGAAGATATAAATTATAAGAGAGTATAAAATGATCATAAGGGTGTGATAATAGAACCAAGTTAATTTTATCAATTTAAAAGATTCATATCTATAAAATATTATATCATAAACCCCCAAATCAACTTGTATCCAGAAGAATGGTTAATAAGGGTGTCAAAGTAGTAATGATCAATTAAGAGTCATAATATAGGAATGTAGAAACATAAGCATTGTAAATCATAATCTTATGAGAATAGCTATTATTAATTATGTCCATTCATAATATTGTTAGCATATATGGAAGCAATCATACTCACACATCAAAATGGGAATATAATTATACACAATCATATCCATACATAATCTTACAAAAATAACTAGAAGAAATCATACTCACACATCAAAATGCGAACATATATATTCAAAATTATGTCCAAGATCATCATCATTGTAACGCCCCGACCCCAGCTACCCAGAGTCGGCGCATTACTTCGTAACATTGGCATGATCACAAAAGATCAAGTCTCGAAAGACCGATTAGTTTAGTAGACTTGGAAACACTAGATACATTCATAAGTCTTACATTACATCATAAGGTGAAAAACTACAATAGCAAAGTCTCCATAGTCCACACTCATATCCTCTTCTGACTATCCCTGCAGGTCATTCATAAAATACTTCTTCACATCCTGGAAAATATTAAAACATTGAAAGGGGTGAGCTCAGATGCTCAGTAAGGATAACAATAATGCGGAAGCTTTCATAAATAAACATTAAAATTTAAGGCAATGTATAACTAAAACAAAATCTTTTAAACATGAACTTCAACATAATATGGCAAAAGTAAAATTAGATAATGCCATTTACTTATTCACATGGATATTCTACTGGTCGAATAATCACATGCAATATCAATAACCACTTTCATAATGATGGAATGCATAATGCCAGACTATCATAACCACGTAGCCAAGGCCTCGTGCCAAGACCAAAAATAAGATTTTGTCAAGGCCTTGTGCCAAGACACTAGTTTGTCTCATGAGACCTGCCGATGCATCGAGGAGCTATAGCAGGCTCCACCCGTCACTTATTAAGTCCAATGCATTCCTCATATGAATAGGTTTAAACATATCATAAACCATAACATAATCGTATCACATAAAACATGCATAAAGGAAACATAACATTTCGACATTTCAATAAGATATTAATACAACACATTGATATAATAAAAACACTTTCAAAACCATTTTCAATACCAAAATAAAAGAAAATTATAATTTTGTATTTATTTTTCATTTTAAAAAGAGGTATGGCTTGTAGAGGAAGCCGAAACTCAAATAATAGTCACGGCGGCGGAGAAGTCGTTGTCGCCGCATAAGTACGGAAAGAAAAACATTCCCTTTTTGTCGTTTAGTAAAACGCTTCGTATAAAAAATATTCCTTTTGAATAAACGTAAAAGTCAAAGGGGTTTATACACCGTATAAAAGAAAGTTGTGTATAAAACCAAATATGCCTCAATGAAAGGGATTGAGACGAAGTCCTTAAAAAGATAATTTTTTTTAAATAAAGTACATCTATAATGTGTATTCACTATAAGTACACATAAATAATGTAAAAATACAGGATAGGACATAATAATATCATGACATAATTTGAAAGTAGGAGATTAACCCAAAGAATAGAAATTGGGTTAAGAAGTTCCCTTACCTTGCGTCTTGTCCTGACTCGACCGTTCTTTAACCTCCTGAATAATAAACTAGAGTTAATTTCTATTTACTTAAGAACCTTTTTCATTTTCATTATTCCTTTCATATCTCTTATTACCATGTTATGAACATTATGTAATTATTTAAGTTAATAACAGTCGTTTTGTCGATCTTTGGTACTTGAGTCAACAATAAACTTCTTATAATTACAAGTTGTTTATGTGGTAGAATATCCATTATCTCCAGAATTATATTCATGATTTAGATGTCATATATATCATATATATCCAGTATATACATTCATTCATAATATTACGTAACATTTAGAGGTAAGAAATGAAATGCACCGTTCATGGAGACGGTAAGCCGTACGTACGCATGAATGCTACTTTCATTTCTATTTCATATTTAATGGAATGAAATCATAATTATATAAAGGTATAATATAGTTCCAGTATAATATAGTGTATAATACCATTTACTCCATCCTTTATACATCCCACATATGGCATTAACGATTCAAATCACTTTGAGGGGGCGGTAGTCCGCACTTCCTAAAATGAAATTATCGCGTTTTACCCATAATGGAAATCATAAAGTATGCCATAAATGAGAAATACAGAAGCATAAGTAAAACATAAACATATTATATATCATATATAAAAATAGTGACATCTTAATGGCTACCTTTGAAGGTGTTATATGAGTGTTGAACAATCATCGTTTCGTGAGACAGAAATTCGCCATCCACAGAAACCGTATGTTCTTTAACCATTAGACGAAGGTGTGTGTAAGTGTAAACCAAATAATTATTATAACAACATCCTAGTATATTTTAGATACTGGTGTTGTTACAAAATAAAGGAATGAAAAGAGTTTAGGGGGTTGGAGAAGAAAAATAAAACAAAACAACATTAGAGAAGACATTACCTCAAAATCGGGTAACTCTTTTTGATTTGAGACAAAGGCTTCCTTGGGAAGAGTTCTGCCCAAAGTTAGGCTTCTAGGAGTAAGTGGGGGAAGTTGGGAGAGTATTTGGTCAGAGGTTGGCTGAGCCAAATGGCTTGAAGGTGTGAATAAGGTGGGAGTGGTGGGGGCCTTTTATAAGTGGAGAGGAGGGGCACTTTTGGAAAGTAATGAAATGTTATTCTATTATACAATGCTTTTCGGATACTAAAGGTCCCACAATTGTATAATTCGAGGATAAGGTGATAAGGGTTCTAAATATCCTCATCCAATATTTTTTTGACAAGTTTACGCTTTATATTTTACATTATCTTTCCATTTTATTTAAATCGTTAAATAATGAGGTCATCGCTGCATCATCATGATGTCAAAAATAATTTAATTTATTTAATGTCTAAAAATTATAAAAAAAATACTATGATGTAGGAAATCTTTTTAGCTTTCTAATGAATATTTATAGTCAAACTTTGGACTTGTGTAACCCTACTTAAAAACTGTTTTAGTAGAACAACTCATGTTTGTGTCAATTTAATTTTAACATTAAATATATATATTAATGTCATTTTCCAACCAAAGTGGCTCCATGGGGTCCCCAAGTTGACCCATGAGTTGTCTTGATCGGCCATGACTCATCCAATAGGAGTAGGACAAGTTTCAAGCTCATCTCATATTATTAAAACATTATTTTTACCTTAAACTACACTAATTACCTCTAATCGCGATTAAGAACTTAAAAGTTACTATTCACCAAAAAATTATTTTGATCTCATTGAACCACATTTTACTTCTTAATGACAACCATGTATGTCGGATTTTTGAAAATCAAATCACAGAAGTGGTAATATTTCATTTAAACGAAAAAATCATTTATTTAACTACCACTTAGTGGTTTCACTGTTCATCAAAAATTGAAGTTTTTCAGAACAATGCCAAAATTTCACCCTAAGCTATAATTGATATTACGAATTCAAAAATGATGTCTATTTTACAAAATTCCAAACATATAAGTTGCATTAATTAATTTTATAATTAATTCCCGTTGTCAGAACAAATAGCGTGTTTTTAAGAAACAATTTATATCAAAAGATTGGCAATTGTTTATGTCCATTTTCAATGTTAAATTAATTCTAATGACCACCATTGGATAAAATGGTAAAAATATATTCTAATTATACTTTAAAACCACTCAATAGTGTAACTTATCACTATAAATTATTTTTATTAAAAAAGTTGTTTTAAGTATTTTTCACTATTCATAAAAATTTGGAAGTTCTCAGAAAATTACAAAAAATTCAACATAGGCTAATTTCAATATTAGGAATACAAAAATGAAGTCCATTTTGAAATATAAATTTTCTATAAATTTAAAAAGTGGTTATTACTATTCATAACGGCTACTTTGATTAGTTGCGGTGTGTTAGAACTCAAAGTTGCGTACAATGCAAGCTATTGCATTATTGAATGAGATGTGTATCGTGGAAGCTCGGGGTGTTACATTCTCCCCTCCTTCAATAAATCGCGTCCTCGCAATTTGAAAATTTTCTTTGAAAATAAAAGGTTGAAAAGAGAAAATACCTTTGTGGAAAACCCACATCGGAAATAAGATTAATAAAATTTAGCCTTAATAAGAGGGAAATGGAAATAAGAAAGTCACCACCAAATTATGATCTCGATAAGGAGAACATTGGTGGCAATTAGAGACATATAATTGGAGGAAAAACGTAAATATTTGTAGGGAGTGATTGAGGTCATCAATCACAATCAACTGTCAAATTGAGGGCCTCAAAGCCTTCAATCTATGTTGATTTAAAATATCATCAGTTCAACAAGACATAAGGTATTAGGGTAACACATTTTTTGTTTTAATATCCCTTTACTAAAGTTTGAGAATTAATTTATTCATTGAATAACAGATAGGTATATATATATTTATGCTTGACAATTAGAGTTTCAACCTTCACCTCACCTTTCACTCAAAAAGATAACAGAACCCAAAAATATTATACTTATCCTAATTGTATAAGGTTGCAAATGTTAACACATACCATTTAGATTAGTAAAATTATTTTTTAATAACCAGGGACTTCCTATAGGCTAGTGGTAGGAAATAAAGGCCTGTCGCACTATGATTGTGGGTTCGATTCCTGCATCTTTGTCCGACGTGACGGGTTATGCCCCACCCTGCAGGTTGTCCTTTTCCTAAAAATATAATATTATAATATTCTAGAAATAATCTTCAAAAATGCTTTAACCTTAAACAATACTATCCAAAGATCAACTTAATCCATTCCAACCTTTATAGTTATCCAAAATACTTCTGTCCAACTCACAGTCCAAATTTTATAAGGAAGGTAAACATAATGAAGATCCTTTTTCCCATGTAACAACATGTGAACACCTTCATCATGTATTCTTTTTAAACATACTGAATTACCATGATCCCTTATTCCTTATAGAATACTAGATATACTCCTTCTATCCAAAAATGTATACAAAAAATCAATCGGTTTCAAGGAAGTTAAGTATATCCAATATAATTTATCCAAATCAATCACGTCTTATTCCAAAATCCCAATCTCAGTATCAGAACCATATTATGGTTTATCTTTCTCTCAACCATATATTTTTCAAAAATTTAACCTACTGTGGAGTCACTTTTCTTGGTTCCACACAATCTCAAGTCCTTGATGAAATAGTACTGCAGTACAATCCTTATATACTCCATAATTATTATAACCAGTACATCATTGATACAACACTCAAATTACAAAATTCTTTAATAACAACATAATAACTCTAATCATTACTCATCATCTGTGGTAGTATCATAACTTGATTATTATCCAATAACATCATTTGGGGCATACTCTGATGATTTGGACATTGGTTTGCGTAGTGTCCCCAATCCTTGCAGAAGAAGCATTGTACATTTGAAACCATTTTCTTACCCTTGCAGTCACGCACTTTGTGTCCTTTTTCTCTACACTTATAACAAAATCCCATTCCCTTTAGGCAAGTTCCATGATGTTTCTTCCCACAATTACCACATATTGGAAAATTCTTCTTTCCTCTCATACCTTTATCCATCATTCTCTCTTCCATCCCTTTCGTCTCTTGCTTCGCTTCAAATCCATAGGACTCAGAGAATTATTTACTTATCTTATTAACAAATGATACTATTTCTTCATATGTTGAGAACACATGGGAGACTATTTCCCTTCGAAATGTTGGCTTAATACCGTGAAAGATACGATCCTTCTAACTCTTTGGATCATACGTATTGCTGGAGTTCACATTCCTTCTACTGGGCGCCATTTCTATACAATGACATAAACTAGATTAGTTTATGAATCAAAATACATAATTCCATACTTGTAAAATACTTAACATAAATCGAACTATTTATGGATATAATCCATAATCATAAAAAGGTTTTTTTTCGAGGAAGTATATACTCATAACCGTTCATAGTGGTTTGTAAAGAAAATGAGAATTATCATAAGCATATCCCTCGGGAGTGTCGTAACCAAGAGTGCAGCAAGGCCCGTTGTCGTGCACCAGTTCCCGTTCGAGTCTAGCTCAAAGCGGTGTTTTCGGGTTTTACCCCTAGGTACATCTGTTCCAGAGCCGCCTCTACCTGCTCGTATCCAAACAGGGATGTATTTCTTGGAAAACTCACAAAATCTCTACAATACCAAAATTTTCAGGAAATTCTTCTATACTAATCCTCAAAGTTCATCTTAGGTCTACGTGCTCTAATCAGAGTTTTTCTAAATCTAGCTTCCAAGGTTAGTACTAAACTGCCTCTGATACCAACTGTAACGCCCCGACCCCAGCTACCCAGAGTCGGTGCATTACTTTGTAACATTGGCATGATCACAAAAGATCAAGTCTCGAAAGACCGATTAGTTTAGTAGACTTGGAAACACAAGATACATTCATAAGTCTTACATTACATCATAAGGTGAAAAACTACAATAGCAAAGTCTCCATATTCCACACTCATATCCTCTTCTGACTATCCCTGCAGGTCATTCATAAAATACTTCTTCACATCCTGGAAAATATTAAAACATTGAAAGGGGTGAGCTCAGATGCTCAGTAAGGATAACAATAATGCGGAAGCTTTCATAAATAAACATTAACATTTAAGGCAATGTATAACTAAAACAAAAGCCTTTTAAACATGAACTTCAACATAATATGGCAAAAGTAAAATTAGATAATGCCATTTGCTTATTCACATGGATATTCTACTAGTCGAATAATCACATGCAATATCAATAACCACTTTCATAATGATGGAATGCATAATGCCAGACTATCATAACCACGTAGCCAAGGCCTCGTGCCAAGACCACAAATAAGATTTTGTCAAGGCCTTGTGCCAAGACACTAGTTTGTCTCATGAGACCTACCGATGCATCGAGGAGCTATAGCGGGCTCCACCCGTCACTTATTAAGTCCAATGCATTCCTCATATGAATAGGTTTAATCATATCATAAACCATAACATAATCGTATCACATAAAACATGCATAAAGGAAACATAACATTTCTACATTTCAATAAGATATTAATACAACACATTTATATAATAAAAACACTTTCAAAACCATTTTCAATACCAAAATAAAAGAAAATTATAATTTTGTATTTATTTTTCATTTTAAAAAGAGGTATGGCTTGTAGAGGAAGCCGAAACTCAAATAATAGTCACAGCGGCGGAGAAGTTGTTGTCGCCGCATAAGTACGGAAAGAAAAACATTCCCTTTTTGTCGTTTAGTAAAACGCTTCGTATAAAAAATATTCCTTTTGAATAAACGTAAAAGTCAAAGGGGTTTATACACCGTATAAAAGAAAGTTGTGTATAAAACCAAATATGCCTCAATGAAAGGGATTGAGACGAAGTCCTTAAAAAGATAATTTTTTTTAAATAAAGTACATCTATAATGTGTATTCACTATAAGTACACATAAATAATGTAAAAATAAAAGATAGGACATAATAATATCATGACATAATTTGAAAGTAGGAGATTAACCCAAAGAATAGAAATTGGGTTAAGAAGTTCCCTTACCTTGCGTCTTGTCCTGACTCGACCGTTCTTTAACCTCCTGAATAATAAACTAGAGTTAATTTATATTTACTTAAGAACCTTTTTCATGTTCATTATTCCTTTCATATCTCTTATTACCATGTTATGAACATTATGTAATTATTTAAGTTAATAACGGTCGTTTTGTCGATCTTTGGTACTTGAGTCAACAATAAACTTCTTATAATTACAAGTTGTTTATGTGGTAGAATATACATTATATCCAGAATTATATTCATGATTTAGATGTCATATATATCATATATATCCAGTATATACATTCATTAATAATATTACGTAACATTTAGAGATAAGAAATGAAATGCACCGTTCATGGAGACGGTAAGCCGTACGTACGCATGAACGCTACTTTCATTTCTATTTCATATTTAATGGAATGAAATCATAATTATATAAAGGTATAATATAGTTCCATTATAATATAGTGTATAATACCATTTACTCCATCATTTATACATCCCACATATGGCATTAACGATTCAAATCACTTTGAGGGGGCGGTAGTCCGCACTTCCTAAAATGAAATTATCGCGTTTTACCCATAATGGAAATCATAAAGTATTCCATAAATGAGAAATACAGAAGCATAAGTAAAACATAAACATATTATATATCATATATAAAAATATTGACATCTTAATGGCCACCTTTGAAGGTGTTATATGAGTGTTGAACAATCATCGTTTCGTGAGGCAAAAATTCACCATCCACAGAAACCGTATGTTCTTTAACCATTAGACGAAGGTGTGTGTAAGTTTAAACCAAATCATTATCATAAAAACATCCTAGTATATTGTAGATACTGGTGTTGTTACAAAATAAAGGAATGAAAAGAGTTTAGGGGGTTGGAGAAGAAAAATAAAACAAAACAACATTAGAGAAGACATTACCTCAAAATCGGGTAACTCTTTTTGATTTGATCCAAAGGATTCCTTGGGAAGAGTTCTGCCCAAAGTGAGGATTCTAGGAGTAATAGGGGGAAGTTGGGAGAGTATTTGGGCAGAGGTTGGCCGATCAAAATGGCTTGAAGGTGTGAATAAGGTGGGAGTGGTGGGGGCCTTTTATAAGTAGAGAGGAGGGGCACTTTTGGAAAGTAATGAAATGTTATTCTATTATACAATGCTTTTCGGATTCTAAAGGTCCCACACTTGTATAATTCGAGGCTAAGGTGATAAGGGTTCGAAATATCCTCATCCAATATGTTTTTGACAAGTGTACGCTTTGGATTTTACATTATCTTTCCATTTTATTTAAATCGTTAAATAATGAGGTCATCGCTGCATCATCATGATGTCATAAATAATTTAATTTATTTAATGTCTAAAAATTATAAAAAAAATACTATGATGTAGGAAATCTTTTTAGATTTCTAATGAATATTTATAGTCAAAATTTGGACTTGTTTAACCCCACTTAAAAACAGTTTTAGTAGAACAACTCATGTTTGTGTCAATTTAATTTTAACATTAAATATATATATATTAATGTCATTTTCCAACCAAAGTGGCTCCATGGGGTCCCCAAGTTGACCCATGGGTTGTCTTGGTCGTCCATGACTCATCCAATAGGAGTAGGACAAGTGTCAAGCTCATCTCATATTATTAAAACATTATTTTTACCTTAAACTACACTAATTACCTCTAATCGCGATTAAGAACTTAAAAGTTACTATTCACCAAAAAATTATTTTGATCTCATTGAACCACATTTTACTTCTTAATGACAACCATGTATGTCGGATTTTTGAAAATCAAATCACAGAAGTGGTAATATTTTATTTAAATGAAAAAATCAGTTATTTAACTACCACTTAGTGGTTTCACTATTCATCAAAAATTGAAGTTTTTCAGAACAATGCCAAAATTTCACCCTAAGCTATAATTGATATTCCGAATTCAAAAATGATTTCTATTTTACAAAATTCCAAACATATAAGTTGAATTAATTAATTTTATAATTAATTCCCGCTGTCAGAACAAATAGCGTGTTTTTAAGAAACAGTTTATATCAAAAGATTGGCAATTGTTTATGTCCATTTTCAATGTTAAATTAATTCTAATGACCACCATTGGATAAAATGGTAAAAATATATTCTAATTATACTTTAAAACCACTCAATAGTGTAACTTATCACTATAAATTATTTTGATTAAAAAAGTTGTTTTAAGTATTTTTCACTATTCATAAAAATTTGGAAGTTCTCAGAAAATTACAAAAAATTCAACATAGGCTAATTTCAATATTAGGAATAAAAAAATGAAGTCCATTTTGAAATATAAATTTTCTATAAATTTAAAAAGTGGTTATTACTATTCATAATGGCTACTTTGATTAGTTGCGGTGTGTTAGAACTCAAAGTTGCGTACAATGCAAGCTATTGCATTATTGAATGAGATGCGTATCGTGGAAGCTCGGGGTGTTAAAATCATCATATCATGATATAAGTATGTCACATTACCCAATGCATAATAGGGACATAACATACCCACCCATCAAATAATCATAACCCATTCATATGTATTCCATAATATCATGAAAATATTTATCATTTCATCATAGATTAACCTAGGGAAAATAAAATGGGTTTCATGATCATAATAAATAAACATAAAGTGAAATAATAATGATTATATCATTGAATTTTATCCTCAGTAAACTATAAGTAACATTAATGTATTATTTTAAATATGAAAATACTATTAAAAGATCATTATAATGTTTATTGAAGAATATATATACATTTATTTTGAAATCATTTATTTAAGATATAGAAATTTAAAGAATATTAATGATTTTTTTATTCAAAAATAACTACATAAATATATAAAGGAATCTTAAAATAAAATATTATTCATGATTATGTAAAAATCCATTCATGTTGAATACATTAAAAAAAATATTTTGTTCACACTTTTTTGTAAAAAGTATTAAATAAGAAATTCAGAATAAATTGTAAAAATTCCATTCTAAACCATTGAAAATAAATTAAAATATCATTAAAAATAAATTTAAAAAATCATTATAAAATAATAAAAATATTCTTAAAAACATTTTAAATAAAATATTAATATGGTAGAAAATGATTATTGACCGAAGAGAGAAATAATGTTTGTTTTCCCTGAAAACAATCTTTAAAAATTTTGAGTACTTAAGGAGATAAAAATGAAAGGAAAACTTATAATTTATAGAAATAAATATATTATAAGATAATAAATGGGGTTTATAGGAAAATTATCATATAATTTCAATCATTGTAAAATTAATGCACACATTCCCAAAAGGAAATGAGATTGTAGCATAAACCCTAACCTCAAGTCATTCCTTGATTTGTATGTGATCAAACATCCTATATAATAAATATATATTTGTTATAAATTTATACCAAAATAATATTATTATATTTATATATTACTATATATAATTCCTTTATAAATTATAATGATCCATTGATTAACAATTCTTCATTAAAATCATTATTTGGATAAAAATTGGTCTATTTTCCATCCATGTTTTGGTTTAGTGGATCTAGTTCTAGCACCTTGGTCATGATTTCATCATCTATTGAATCTAAAAAATTATACAAATATCATATTTATTCATTTTATACACTTTTATAACCATTTATAAAAAGGGATAGTGAAAAATGAATTATATCACTTTGTAGAGATGGTAGCCCGTACACACACACGAGTGATGTTTTCACTTTATGATGGAAGGAATTAAATAAAGTTAAATAATAAATAAACTTTATAGAATATTTATTATATAAAAATATCCTATATATTCCTTAAATCTATCCTTATTACGATCTATATAAGGCAGAAATGAAAAAAGAATCAGATTGATTCATGGAGGTGGTAGTCCACACATACACACAAGCAACATTATCATTTTCCCACAGATGGGAATGTTAGAAGGTAGGTAAGATATTAAAATTATAAAAACATAAATATTTCATTAATTCCATATAAAAATATTAAATTCATCATAATAACTAACTATGAAATGTGTTGAGGTAAAATGAAATACATCACTTCATGAATGTGGTATTCTATATGTAGGCAGTAGAGATGATTTAATTTTCCATTAGATGTGAAATGATATGAAAAAGTTATCCATATATTCATAATAAAATTTCAATATATTTATGATACTAGATTAATTATTTTAGTATTGATAAAATATATTTATAGGAAGTGTAAGAGGAAATAAACTCTAAAGGAGTCACACAAGACGATTACCTCTTATTTGAGAGACCTCCTTTGGATTACTCCTTAATCCTTATTAGGATGGTCTTAGGTTAAGAAAAGAATCTGAATAATGAAGGTAAGGAAGACAGGAATCTGTTTGGGAAGGTATTGTATGATCTGGAGTGCTCAAAGTTTGTGAATAAGGGAGGATTAGAGGTGCCCTTTTATAAGTTGGGTAGGGACACACATAGAATTACTTAAATTTTTTTAAATAATATAAAGTTACTTTCTTGTGAAAGTGGTAAAAAATGAAAAATATGTATATTTTATGATAATATAAGGTGAAAATATATTCAATTGATAATATTTACACAATTTTTAGTGGTATTTTTACCCTTATCTCTTAGTTTAACCTCTGATAAACCAGTTTTAACCCTAACCATGGTAACAAATATTTTAACATTTTTTAATTTTCATTATGAAAAAAATGAAATTGGACTCATTAAAAAATTCATGATTTACAATTACAAATATGGAAACCAATTTTTTGAAATTTAATTCTTGTAAGTGTAAAAATTCATTTTAAAATTAGCACAAAAAAATGCAATGAAAAATGTTTTTAGAAAAATACATTATAAGTATAAAACCGGATTTATTATTATTCCATGCCTGGTTAAAATAGTTAGAGAAATATTAAAATATTATATTGAATATATTATCTATAAATTTCATTAAAATCATTCATAAATAGATATTAATTTAATTTCTTAAGATTAAAACACTTTGTGTTCATAAAAATATTTTTTTTTGAAAAATATATATTTTTTACTTCAAATATTTTTTTTCATTTATATCCATTTTGTAACCAATGAGTTCAATCTATACATTTTTAAATTTTTTTTTCATAATTTATTTAGTTCTATTCCTACCATCAAATCTAATGACTAGGAGATAACTATCATATTCGATAATAATATTACAATAATATATTACAGTTCATTTAAACTAGATGTTGTGTGTAAACAAATATATCAAAGAAATAAAATTTATTTAAATATATATCATAAAATATTGGGGTGTTACAATTTTCACCCTATACAATGATATCATCCTACCATAGAACATAT
Source organism: Viscum album (assembly GCA_963277665.1). Classification (NCBI taxonomy): domain Eukaryota; kingdom Viridiplantae; phylum Streptophyta; class Magnoliopsida; order Santalales; family Viscaceae; genus Viscum; species Viscum album. Next base: position 1,570,274,720 of record OY728133.1, on the reverse strand, counting down.
ATTTAATAATACTATCATGGCACTTCTAGGTTCTCATCATAGTGAGGAACTACTATGACCTTTTATTGTGACAATTACTCTTAGAAAATTATCACATACGATATCACATAGAAGACTAATCATGATGTTATAATAAATTTATTAATACTAAAAATAATAAATACAGGTAACCCTAAAATATATAGAAGTTGGTTTTAGGACACTGACTCCAACAGACCCCCTTCTGCACTAGAGACAATTACTAAAAACCTTAGTATACGAGGTCTCACATGATACTCATGTTTTTACAGAGATAAGGATTTATTAAATGGGTCCACCATGTACACCTATAAGTAAAAGTTTCTCACTTCAAATTCACTACTTTTAGAAATTTCTCTCTATAGGCGATACTTTATAATCATGTACTTTTTACATTGGTGCAGCCTTGGCTCCATTTCATGATCTGCCAAAACAAAATTATCACAAAATAATGTGATAGGGTCTTTAATACTAGGCAATATATCAAGCTCTGGTCAAATTTTTCATATCTAAACTAATTATTTAGCTATATTAGGATACACTATATACTCATAATCAACCATAGAATTGGTGATAACTGGCTGGTTTGAACTCTTCTAGCTCACATCTCCTCTATTGAGACTGAATACATATATTGATTATAACTTTATATCATTATGTTAAATCTAAAATATAACATAATTATAACCCATGATGACTAGCCCTTTGTCTCTTCCATATACCAAGAATACATCCTTAGTATGCCTCATATACTTAAGGATAACCTTAATAAAAAATTAATGATGTTCACCCAAATCAGCTTGATATCTTTATACCATTTACAAATCATACAATACATAAATACTAATAGATAACTAGACAAACAATATTTATCATATAATAGAAGTGTATGAGATAAAAACCACTATCTCTCTCTCTATTTGTGTCTAAGGACACCTTTTCTTGGAAATATGTCTACTATATAGCACTGAAAACAATCCGAAATTGGATTGTTCCACTCCAAATCTATTTAGAATTTTTTAAATGTATGTACCCCTATATATTCTAAGTATTCTATTAGATAGATCATGAATGATCTTGATACCAAAGATGTAGAATGCTTCACCCAAATGCTTCATAGAGAATCACTTGCTCAACTAGTCCTTAGCTGGATGAAAGATTGGCATGTCATTCCCAATAAGTAACATATCATCGATATATACTAATAGGACAATAAATTAACTCCCACTAAACTTCTTGTAAACACATATATCAAATACATTCTTGATAAAACCAAATTATTTATAGATTCATCAAACTGAATATCCTATGACCTGGAAGCTTGATTTAATTAAAAAATATATCTCTACAACTTTCAAACCTTTTTTGTTTTACGTGGAGTCACAAAACCTTCTAGTTGTATCCTATTGAAAACTTACTAAATGTCCCTATTTAGGAAATTATTTTTTATATCCATATGATAAATATCATAGTCATGAAAATTTTCTATAGAAAGGATAAATTTGAGGGATTTAAACATAACTACTGGATAAAAGGTTTCATCATAGTAAATGATTGAAATTGTTTAAACCCTTTATCTGGTAGCTAGGATTTATAGTTATTCACTCTACCTTATATGTAAAATTTTCTGTTGAATACTTATTTTCACCCAATGGGATTTACATCAACTAGTGCATTGACTAGATATAAAAATTGGTTATGATACATATAATCCATCTCATAATCCATGTAATTTTTTCTTATTACATCTTCGAAGATCTCTAATACCTCATTTTAGGAAATAGGATCATTAGTTTCCATTAATAACAAGACTATATCATTAGTGACTTGAAAACCATATATTTTTTGTTCTATAACATCTATGGTGATCCTTTATAGTACTTGAGTTTTAGGAATAATATCTTCCACATGAACCTTTGGAATCTATTCTTGTACCAACTCTTGTGTTTCCTGACCATCAAATTTATCGAATTTAATATTTCTCCCACTATACTTATTGAGAATATTCTACATCTCAAGAAATATGGCCCGTGTTGTGATGATTACATTATTTTATAAAGGGTTGTATTGAAAACATCTCCTTGTTTCCTTAGGATAACCTATAAAGATACACATAGTTCCTCTAGGTGTTATTTTGTTTTCAGTGTTGTCCATAAAAAATACCTTATATCCCTATGCTCGAGTATGTGAAAAAAAGTTTCATTACAATCCATAACATGAATATAATACCATTTTTCACTTTTTCTGGTAAGCAGTTTAGTATATATATTGTAGTGTGTAATGAATATCTTCAAAAGGATAATGAAAGATTTGCATAACTAATCATCGACTAGACCATGTCAAGAAAGGTACAATTACATCATTCACTAAAACCATCCAACTATTGTGTATATGGTAGAGTGAGTTGAGATATAATCCCATGCTCCCATAGAAAGTCAATAAAATCTTGGTTAAGATATTCACCCACCTAGATTGGATCAAAGATTCTTTATATTTTTTCCAATTTTATTCTATAATTTATTATGGAACTATTTGAATTTCTCAAGGAACCCATAATTATACCTCATCAAGTAAATATAACCATAAATACTCAAATCAACCATAAATTTTATGAAGTAATATTTCCACCTCTAGATTTTACTAGAAAAGGTCCATACAAATAAGTGCGTACCAATTATAGAATCTTTATTACTATTTCACATTGTCCACCAAAAGGTGGTTTGGTCATATTTCCTTGTAAAAAAGTATGACATCATTCAATTGATTCTATCTCAAGTGAGTATAAATAATCATCTTGATAAATATTTGTTAGATGAATCCATTTTACATGACCGAGGCAGTGATTCTATAACTAGGTGTTAAATAAGACATGAAAATATGTTTTATTATCAATTTAGAATAATTGGTACTCATAATTTTATACATAAAACCATTATTTAAATGCTCCACACCACAACACATGATGTATTTGTAAAAGAAATATCTCTTATTTATGAAATTGAAATTAAATCCATCTATATCATGTTTGGATAACAAAATAATGTTTTTTGTAACTACTAGAACATAAAAATAACATTTTAAAACCAAAATCATCCCTATTTGAAATGAAATGTGTTATTATCCTACAACTAAAATAAAAATTCATGATCAATTGGATGCTCAATGATCCACCTTTGTAAGGAAAATTTTATGAAATATACTGGGTTATTTTATTTTAATACAGATGTGAGAACTGTATTCTATATCTAATACCCAATGTATAGATATAGAAATATTTCAATCAATAATGAACAAAACCAAAGCTTACCCTCACTTCTTTAGTCAAGTGGATTTTTTATTTCAGTGTCCTAGATTACCACATGAAAAATATACTGGGTTTTATTCATTTTCTTATCATTTGAACTTCTTCTTATTAGATGTTTGGTGCTCTTGATCCTTATAATAGGAATGAGTATTGGGATGATTTTACTTGTTCCTCATTTTCTTATACACCATAAGGACCACAAGTTTTTCAAAACCTATTTCCTTGTCAAATTTGAGAAATAATGTAAGTGGTTCTGAAAGGGTCTTCTCACTATTAATAATATTATAATTCATAATGAAACTGAATACGGGATTTGTTAGTGAGGATAAAACAAGATCTATGTGTAGCTCATTAGGGATTGTAAATCCCAATATGTCCAAGCTCTATATATATCCATTCATCTTGACTACATGAATCCCAACTGATACTGAATCTCTAGGCTTGTATGTGAATAGTTCATTGGAGTTCTCACATCTCTTTTATATTTCTCTCTCTTAATAAAGATAACAAAGTTGATATATGGTAATATACAAATACATATCCTCACATTTCTTAGACGCTCATAAAACATGGATAAAATCATGAAACATTGGACATATGTTGAATCTTCCATGCGATTTAGTTAGAGATATACTTCTATAGTATAGATCATAGTGAGATAGTTGAAGTCATGTGGATTTCCATTTCTATAATAAATAATAACTTAATTTTAATGTATTATCCTTATTACAAAATTAGATAATAAACTTTAATTTATTAGTTTATTTATCTCATACTATTTTGACAAAACCCAATATCCTTCACCATTGGTTTCATAATATATTGTTGCATTGATATTCTAGTGTAAAGGATCTATATTACCCTTATCATAACATAGAACTGGGACTAAAAAATTATTAGAAGGGTTTTAGGTAAGTATTACTTACCTAATGAATTAAATTATATCTCAATGATATGTTAAGTGACTTCCCAAATCATTAAATAATGGATAAGGTTTTCCTCAACTCTTGGATATTAGTTATGCTAAGTTCATCTTGGGTATCTAACCATTTATGTGAAATAATTCTAAGTCAATATGAAAAACCAAGATAAAATTCCATGATATTTGAAAAACCCCCAATTTGGCTCGGTTAAGCACATTGAAAAATGGTTAAATTTTTTATTTAAGTATTGGAAGTATATACCGACTTAATATATATTGATTTGATGGATTTTACCTTTTTTTTTATAAATTAAACCTTTTTATCTTATTACACCCCTAATAATATTAAGTGGATTTTACTTAAGTGATTAAAAATGTATTAGATAAAATTTACTCATAATCCAATTTACTTAAATTCCATCTTTCATGCTTGTTAATCTGTTATTTTATGTGACTCTAATAAAACATCTATAAAGAAATTAACCATGAAACTTAACAGAAAAATAATAATAAATTTGGAATGATCAGGAGATTATCTAATGGTTATTTTATATATTATATGATAAACTAAATCTCAAAATTATAGGAAAAAACCTTGACACATAACTTGATTTATATTGAAATATTCCACTTATCTTCCTATGAACCTTCTAGATTGGTTTTTCTTTGGATATAAACATGAAGTGCCTTTATTAACCTAGGATCTCCATCTATTAAAAAAGTTTCACTCACATGAAAATGAGGGGAACCAAAGTGTTGGTTTAAGGGTTTTATATAAAAGAAACCATGGTCATGCTTTCCCATACATAATGAGAGAAGGGGTTGATGGGCTAACCATCAATTCAATTAAATAATAATAATAATAAATTAAAGGTAAAACAATCACATATTGAGGCCTAGTCTAAGATCATGATCATACACACACTTTAAATGAATATAAATTTTTAATTTTAACACTCTGATATTTTTATGAAATATTTATCTTTCAATAATTTGATTTATTCGATAGCTTGCATTACATGTAACACTGAGTTTTAAAAAAATGACAATATACTATTAAAATAATATTATTTAAAATGATAGTTGTCACATAGCCATAATATTTGATTGTATTAATATTACTAACAAAATTATTAAATTTTTTATTTATATATGTAAAAAATGAATTAATTGGTTATTAATTGATTATAAATGAAAATAAGAATCATTTTAAATGAAAAAAAATATTTTTTTGAAAAACTATTTTTTGCACGTAAAGCATTTTTATATTAATAAATTAAATTAATACCTATTGGTGAATTATTTTAATTAAATTTAAATATTATTCACTTGATTATGTTTTTAAACAATTGATAAATATTTTTCTTGGAATAGGATAAGAATAAATCCATCTTTCTGTTTAAAAATGTATTTTTTTCTAAAAAATAGTTTTTTTTTCACATTTTTGCACTTACATTAAAATTAGTTTCTTAAATTTATAGGTATTGAATTAGATAAAATTAATTACATATTTAGAATCAGGTTATTCAAATTTGGTACATATTTTTCTTTTATCTTTTTCAATATGAATAGTAACTGTGGTAAAATTTATCACATTAGTAAAGGGTAAATTGATTTAATCTAGATTAAAAAAATGTTATAAGGATATAATTATTCATATAAATTATTATTTCATGAAATTAATTTTACCCTTAACACTTTAGTATCTAAATTTAGTTGTTTAATGGACACATTTCCATTAAAATGAATTATATATTATTTAAATCAAAGAAAGTTACAAAATGTCACTCTAATTGTTTTTAATATCCTTTATGTGTACACATTGGGTAAAAATTAAGTTATTATTGTATATAAGTATTTATTTAAATATTAAAAACATTATTTTTAAGATATTAATTTATTTTTAATTTTTATTAAATATATAATAACCTTAATTACTTATGTAACACCGATGTAGTATGTCTACATTTAAGAAAAAATACAATAAATGATTTAAAAAATATTAAAAGTTATACAATTTGATTTAGAAAATGTGACCCATGATTTATAGGATATATTAGGGAGGTTTAAAAGCATTATAATCAAATTAACCCTTTGTCAGGATGTATTTAATGTTATATTAAATAAATAGTATAAAAAATAACAATAATGATATTTTATCAAAATAATATTTTATTAAATTATTTTGAAAAAAGAAAAGGTGGTTATTACATGGTCTAAAATGTCATAAATTGACCATTTTTGGTCAAATTTTCACCTTATAAGTAAAAATGAAAACCCGTTAATATTTAAAATGGTGTTACCATAGTTAAAATTATGATTGGTTAACTAAGGGTTAATCAAAATCGTATGTTTTAAAATTAAACCGAAACTTGTCTAAATTCTATTTTTTGATGGTTTTACAAACCTATAATATATTAGATTTGAATCCATGTCCATTTAGAGTCATTTTTTTGATAATTATTTTATTATAATTAAATATTTTGAGAAATTCCCAAAGTTCCCCTCACCTAAATTATAAAAGGTAACCTCTTTCCTCACTTATTCAAACCACTTTTAGGATTCTATATTGAACTAAATATGAAAATTTCCCTTATAAAATTACCTACAAACATACTATAGATTTTCCCCCAAAATACCAACCCTATAGCCCTTTAAAGGATATCTAAAGGAGTTATTTCTAATAAGAGGTAATCACCTTAACTGATATATTTCTTTTATACTCTTATTTGCCTCTTATAAATCTATGGTACATATCATAAAAGGATAAATTTTTTATCAAAAATATTATTAAATGTTACCAAGATTATGAAAACACCATTATACACCCTATTTCTCATCAAATGAGATGTGAAAGTATCACTTGTGCATACTTATGGCTTAGCACCTTTGTGTTGCAATACAATTCATTTTTCATCACCCTATTTGATGGATTTGTATTATGATGAGTTTTATATTTATATATGACATTAATGAAACAATTATACTTCTATAATAATAATAATAATAATAATAATATCATTCCTACCTTCTTACCATTCAATCCTTTGAGAAATGATAATGTTGCCTGTGTGTACATGTGAACTACCTCCTCCACGAAGTGATGTAATTCATTTTCCATTTATATTTTATATGTATTAATATTAGGATGAATTTGAAGAATATATAAGATATATATGATATAATAATGATATTTTAGAGGTGAATTATTATTTAACTTTATTTCATTTTATCCATTGAATAATGAAGACAACATTCAAGCGTACGTACGACATATCGTCTCCATAAACGGTGTAATCCATTTCTCTATCTATAATTTTTGTGTAAAAATATAAAATATATATAATGAATATATATTATATTTATATAATTATATATATTATAGGTATGAAGGAACCATGATAAATATACAAGGACCAGAACTAATAATCTAATATACTCATGGTAAACGAAACAATGAACACCCGGAAATTACAATTTTGAAAAGGAATTATTTTAAAAGGGGTTTGAAATGTTATATAGGGATCATATATGATATTATAATTATAAACATTAATTTTTTAAATAATTATGATAAATCTAAATTTATTATATAGGAGGTTAGAGTGCTTTTAAAGTAATGAAAAATGGATGTATGGGTTCATTTCATAACCTCATCAATATTTGGGATTTTTTTATGTTTAAGTATTCCTTGGGGGAATATTTCTCTTCCATATCCATGTTTAAAAAAAATTAATTTTTTTAACCATTATACTATATTTTTTAAGTCATTTTTTCCAATTTTTGACCTTTTACAAAATATTTTGAAAGGAATATTTTCATTGTTTCCCAAATGAGGTACTTTGTTACTTTTTTGAAAAAAATATGGGAGGAATGTTTTTAACTTATATTATGTATAATCCCCGGTTTGAGGTATGTAGCCCTTTTTATGCCCCTTTATGTGTTTAAAGTTCTTGAGATGAGTTGGGAAGAGGTTGGGAAAGTTTGAAATGGTTTTGAACGAGTTTGGAGGCTTTGCATAGGGAGCACGGTTTGAGAAACGTTAGGGGAAACTGTGCAGATGCTCCAGGAAACCGTGCAGGGGGAAACAATAGGCTTTGCACGACCTGCGCACGGTTTTCCAAAACGTGCAAGGCAACCGTGCAGACCCTTGTTCTCGAGGCAGTAGCATGCGCACAGTTAGCGCACAGTTTGCCAAAGTGTGTGGACTAACCATGCAGCCACTTATGGTTGAGGTTTTTAAGTCTAGGATTCCTTGGGCTTGACCTAAATCACTCTAATATTCCTCCCACTCGAGCCTCACTCTGGTTTTTTGATTCTCAGGGGTTGGAATGGTTCTCCTACTTGGTTTGGAAGCTTTTTGAAGGGATTTCAAGGTGGATTGAAGGTGGTTTCTCCTAGGTAAGTCTCTCCTTTTGGTTTCCTTGTGTTTTCCTCTATATTTACATCCCTCTCTTGCTTGGTTTTTTAGATCTACACTTTTTGGGTGTATAACTAGGTTTTTGGTTTCCTTGGATAATGATTTTAAGGCATATGAATGTTAGGGGAGGGGATCTAGAGAGGTTTTGGTGGTGCGTTCGCTGGATTTGAGGCGCAGTTGCTTATGGGTCGATTTCTCAGGAACCCTAATGGTAGATGGCATATCTCTCGACTCCACTTGGTTAGAGATAATGGTTTTGGTTATCATTAATTTATTTTTCTTTGAATTATTTGTGGTTTGATGTGCTAAATTGATTGGATATCCCTTGGGTGATGTTTTGGGGTACTTTTGGGAAAAAGGGGTTTTTATGGTGAAATGCTATTGTTGTGGATTTTAAAATGGAGATTTTAAAATGCGATTCTATGGTTTATTTGTGAAAATGAGTGATGGAAATTGTTTTCAATAAATAGGTTGTTTTTTTTAAATGTTGTTGGGCATGGAAAATGGTTTTCAATAAATGGGTAATTTATTGAGGTGGATTGATATGCAATGGAATTGGTTGATTGCATGTTGTTGTGACCTTGGTGGGTTATATGCTTGGTTATGGATTCATTGGAATGTTGTATGAAATTGGTGAGAAGTACCACTATAAAAAGGGGATGGATAGTGGATAGAAGGGCCACCATTAAAGGATAAGTGGATGGGAAGTGCCACTAGGTGTGAATGGGTGAACAGGTTGGGCGGAAGTCTCATCGTTTTGGTTGTTTGTTGTGCATTATATTGCAAGATGGAATGGTTGTGTTAATGTGTAAATGATGAAATGTCTTGTGGATTTTTTGTTTGGCTTTACATTGGTTTCTTGGGTTGGGTGAGCAGGCTTGGTAAGGATGTGTTTGGCTTATGGTAATGGTTTCACTTGTAATTATTTTTTATAATTTGTTTTATATAAATGTGCTAACTGTTTTATCCTAGTGGCATGTGTAGGGAAGTCATTTAGGGAAATCCTACTGAGTAGTTGTACTCACCCCCTGCTTTGGCACATTGGTGTCTTTTCAGATGTTGTGTATCATGGCGTGGGCAAAGGTAAGGCATCACCCTCATTTATTGGTGCATTGTGATGTCTGGGTGGAGCTTGGAACATGGAGCTTGGTGTGGAGCCATGGAGTGTGCCTTGGCTTATTTTGGGTCTTTTTTTGAGTCTTCCACATAGTACTATGATATGTTATTGGTTTTATTAGTTTTGGGTTGTATTGTGGAACAACTTAGTTGTCCTTTGGGAATACATGCTTGAATGTTTTGGTTGACATGCATTATATAGTGATTGATAGTTGATGGTTTGGTTGGTTTTGTCTTAAGGGTAAATCGTTCTCCAATTTGTTCTCGAATCCCTTTACATTTATTTCCAGCCTTTGGAGCCTTGGGAACATCGCTTAAGGCCAATTAACCCTCACCGCCTCCTCAAGAAAATGAGGTAGGGGCGGGGTGTTACAATTGGTATCAGTTTGTTTGGTCCCCTGCTTTTTAGTGAGAGCAGTTGTCCGATCATTGATGTTGGTCATTGGTTTTGGTGTTGACATTCGTTGTGGTATATTCTTTGAGTCGGGATGGTAGCAAGGCGTAAGAACGTCGGAACTTGGAATGTATAGTATAAAAGGATATAGCTAACCCTCTTATGTTGAACTTCAGGTTACCAGGGATTTGGGTACATAAGTGTTTTGGAGACACTTATAGGCATTGGATATCTCATTGTCGTGGGTGTAGCCAATGAGATGAACATGGAATGCATGGTAGAAATGACTTCCCACTAGGATGCATATTTCATTGGGAATAATGATTTTTGGGATGAATTGAGAAATGGTTTTGCAAATGTGTGAATTTGAAATGTGAATAAATTTGGTATTTTGAAAATGGTTTGGTTTTCAAAATGGTGAAACATGGAAAATGTGAACTTGTGGAAAGCCTTGTTATGATAGTATTGTGTAATGTGATTTTAAATGGGATTTCTTGATGTCTACGAAAGTGAGACTCATGGTTGTTTGTTTTCTGTTTATAAAAATGGCACCAGGTAGGCGTCGTAGAGACCAACCAGAAGTGACCAATGAAAACATGGTTGCACCTGAGCCTCAGGTGAACCATTATTTAGTGCAGAGTATAGTGAAAGCCTTCCAAGATGTTGAATGTGGAAATAAAATGGGTGAACCAAGGCATGTGGGTCATGCATTTTAGTGTAAAAAGCATAATACACCCATCTTTAGGGGTGATTCAGTGCCAGAGAGGGCATAAGCATGATTAAATAGAATGAACAAGATCTTTGAGTTCTTGGGAACACTGGTAGAGTTAAAAGTGAATTTGGCCACATATATGTTGGAATATCTTGCCCTACAGTGGTGGGAGTTGGTGGTTCAAGCTGGAACAAACTAGGGTATGAGGTGGGAAGGCTTTAATGAATTGTTTAATAAAAAATTATACCCACATACGTTTAGAATTCATCACAAGACTGATTTCTTCATTCTGAAGCAAGAGCATATTTCTTTGTCACAGTATACATCTAAGTTTATGAACTTAGTGAGGTTTTCACCCGAGGTGGTGGGTAGCACATCATTGAAGGAAAGGATCTTTGAAGCGGGGTTAAGGAAAGAAATCCATTCAAAGATAGCAGTACTATGTCTTGATGATTACACATATATGGTGAATAGAGCCTCGGTGGCTGAGTGAGATCTGTTGGGAGCTCTGGGTGGAGGAATCATGGTGGTACCCATAGAGAATAGTGGGAAATCTAACACTGGGTTCAAGAGAAGAAGGGACCCCTATTCCTAGGGTAGGGGCATGCCACATAATCTGATGGCAGGATCAGTGAATCTTCCTCTGATTCCCCAGAGCAAGTCAGGATGTATTCAGTGTGGTCCTACGAGCCACATCAAGTGAGATTGTACAACACAACCTCGAACATGTCATAATTGTAATCACATGGGGCATCTGCAGCATTATTGTCAAATGATCTGAGGTCAGGTGCGCATGATACTCCTCTGGTATCGCAGACATTGTATGCTTCATCAGGACTGGGACAACAGCATACCCCTCGGCAGCAGAGTAAAGTGGGTCATGGTGACTCTCGGAATACCATGACGCCTCATCAGGGCAATAAAGAGCAGAGCGTGAAAAAAAAACATGTGTTTGGAGCTGAGCTGGTTATGGTGGATGATCAGTCATGACCATCCACAGTGCGAGGTACTATTATTTTAAATTCTACCTTGGTGCAGGTGTTTTTTGATACGGGTGATTTACACTCTTTTATTTCTGCACGTGTGGTTGATTTTCTGCGTTTATGGGTAGAAATGATGCCCTCGATTTTAAAAATTCAAACTCTTCTTGGTCGAAGAGAGTGTCGAGCCTTCTTGTGTAGAGCGTGTTGTATAGTTGTGGGCGAGGTGGTGTTAATGTAGAATTTCTCAGGGATTGAGATGGATGGGTATGATATAATATTGGGAATGGATTGGATGGTGGTGTTTAAGTCCCACATCGACTGTAATGCGCGGACAGTGGATTTTATGACACACAATGGTGTTAGACATCTCTTCAGAGGAGAGAGGCATGAAAGGCAGGGTGAAACTGGTTTGTTGGCACCAGCAATGGGAATGTTATCGTATCAGTTGGCAGTGTTGTCATTGGAATCGGTAGAGGGTGTTGAACAAAGTGTTCTTCCAGTAGTGGTGGATCATTTCATGGATGTTTTTCCTAAAGAATTATCTTGGTTAACTCCTATAAGAGAAGTGGAGTTTACGATTGATCTCCTTCTGGGGAACAGTCCTATCTCACTTCCGTCTTACCAGAAGACACCTACTGAATTGTGGTAATTGAAAGTCTAGTTATAAGACTTAGAAAACAAAGGGTTTATTCGGACTAGCACATCTCCATGGGTAGCACAGATGTTGTTTGTGAAAAAGGAGGATGGAAATTTGAGGCTATGTGTTGGTTATCATTGAATTAACCAAGTTATGATAAAGAAAAGATATCCACTTCCACGAAATGATGATTTGTTCGACCAGTTTAGGGGAGCCCAGTGGTTCTCTAATATCAACCTGAGGTCAAGATATCATCAGTTGCGGGTGAGGAAGGACGATATTCATAAATCAACTTTCAGAAGTAGATATGGTCATTATGAATATGTGGTTATGCCCTTTGTTCTAACAAATGCACCAACGGTATTCATAGTATTGATGAATCAGATATTTCAGAGATATCTGGATTCATTTTTGGTAGTGTTTATAGACGATATTCTGGTGTATTCAAAGACAAGGGTGGACCATTAGCAGCACTTGGTGACAGTGCTAGGGATCTTGAGGGATCATCGGTTGTATGACAAATTGTCAAAGTGTGACTTTTGGATACAGGAAGTTCGTTTTATTGGCAATGTGATTTCTAAAAGGGGTGTTTCAGTGGATCCAGAAAAGATAGAGGATATTATATCATGGCAACCACCAAAGAATATGTTTAAGGTACGGATTTTCCTTCGTCTAGCTAGGTATTATCAGTGTTCTGTTCGTGATTTTTCACGTTTGGCTTCGCTGATGATAGCTTTGACAAAAAAAAATGTTCCATCATATTGGAATGAACAATGTCAATAGTTTTTTAAAGAGTTAAAGGGTCACCTCACATCACCACCAATCTTGGTGTTTCCAGAACCAGGGAAATGGTACGTGGTGTATTGCGATGCATAGAGATCAGGGTTGGGGTGAATTCTTATGCAAGGGAATCATGTGGTTGTGTTTGACTAAGGGAAGTTGAGGGTGCATCATAAGAACTACCCAACTCATGACTCGGAATTGGCAGCAGTGGTCTAGGATTTGAAAGTGTGGCGTCATTTTCTCTTCGGTGAGAAATTCACGATATATACAGATCATAAGAGCTTGAATCACATTTTCCCACAAAGGGATTTGAACTTGAGGAAAAGGAGATGGATAGAATATCTCTAGATGTTTGATTTTGACTTGATGTACATTCCGGGTAAGGGAAATTAGGCTGTAGATGCATTAAGTATAAAATCATATGCTCAGGTGGTGAAACAGGCATCAGACCAGTGGCAGTTGATGTCAGTTATAGTTGACATGCGGTTGGAATGTGAAGACCGAGGCAAAACATCAGTTTTCTTTTTTGGTTTTGTTGATTCATGGATTGGTTGTCCTGGTTAAAGAGGCACATATATCTAATTCTAAGTGTGTGACCATGAGGTCAAAACTCAATGGTGGGGAGACCATTGAGGGTTGGCAACTGAATGAAGATTCAGTTTTGGGTTTTTGGAATCAGATGGTTGTACAGGTTTTTTGTTAGGAGAATCTTCTCAGGGTGTATCATCATTCCTAGTGGGCTGTTCATCCTGGAATTCAGAAAATGTATAAAGAAATGAAAGTGCAGTTCTGGTGGGATGGTTTGAAAAGAGGTGTGGTTGAGTTTGTTTTGAGATGCTTGACTTGTCAGTAGGTTAAGGCAGAGCATCAGAGACCAGTGGGAATGTTGCAGTCTTTACCAATCGCTGTTTGGAAGTAGGAGTAAAAAGCGATGGATTTTGACATAGGTCTCCCAAGAAGGGTCCGAAAGAACGATGCCATTTGGGTGATAGTGGATCGACTAATGAAGTCGGCCCATTTCATTCCAATTCATGAATCTCATATGGTGGAGGATCTATCCAAAATCTATATCTGGGAGGTGGTAAAGAGGCATGGTGTTCCGATTTTGATTGTATCCTATAGTGATCCGAGGTTTACATCTCATTTCTGGAAATCTTTGCAGCAAGCCCTTGGGACACAATTGACTATGAGCACGGTATATCACCCTTAGATGGATGGTAAATTTGGGAGGATGATAAAAACTTTGGAGGATATGTTGCAGGTTTGTGTCATGGATTTTGGTGGCTCGTGGGAGGATCAATTTTCGTTGGTTGAGTTATCATACAATAACAGTTATCAGGAATCCATACATATGGCTCCATTTGAAGCGTTGTATGGGTGACTGTGTCGTTCTCCACTATGTTGGGTGGAAACGGGTGGGTCCTCGATGGTTAGACCGAGCCTTGTGTAGGAGACTACAGAGAAGATCAAGTTGATCAGGAAGAGAATGGAGATAGCTCAGAGTCAGCAGAAATCATATGCGGATCATCGTCGACGGCCGTTGTCATTCGAGGTGAGTGATCATGTTTTCTTGAGGATCTCTCCTAGGTTTGGACATCAGCGGTTTGGGAAACATGGAAAGTTATCTCTGAGGTATATTGGTCCTTTTGAGATTCTTAAGCAGGTTGGTGAGGTGGCTTATCGTTTGTATTTTACACCTAGATTTAGTGCAGTGCACATGGTGTTTCATGTGTCGCAGTTGAAAAAGTAACAGTCAGATCGTGACTATGTGATTCGTTGGGATCATGTTGAGCTAGAACCAGATGCTTCGTTAGTGTATGTTTTAGTGTGGGTTGTGTATAGGCAAGAGAAAGTCTTGCGTGGTAAAAGATTCGGTTTATTTGTGTTTTGTGGCAGCATGGTTAGATTCAAGAGGAGACTTGTGAGCAGGAGAAAGAGATGGTCGAGTAGTGGCCCGAGCTCTGTCGACAAAGGGTGGGTTCACTAATTTATGAGGATATAAAGTCCAATGGTGTGGAGAATTTAGCACCCCCAGTTTGAGGTATGTATCCCTTGTTTATGCCTCTTTATGTGTTTAAAGTTCTTGAGATGAGTTGGGAATAGGTTGGGAGAGTTTGGAATGGTTTTGAAAGAGTTTGGAGGCTTTGTATAGGGAGCATGATTTGAGAACTGTTAGGGGAAACCATGCAGATGCTCCAGGAAACCGTACATGGGAAGATAGTAGGATTCACATGGCCTACACATGATTTTAAAAACCGTTCGAGGAAACCATGCAGACCCTTTATCTCGAGGCAGTAGGGTGCACACGGTTAGCGCACGGTTTTCCAAACTGTGCAGACTAACCATGTAACCAGTTAAAGTTGGGGTTTTTAAGTCTGGGATCCCTTAGTCTTGACCTAAATCACTCCAATCTTCCTCCCACTTGAGCCTCACTGGGGTTTTCAGTTCTCAGGGGTTGTAAGGGTTATCCCACTCAGTTTGGAAGCTTTTCAAAGGGGTTTCAAGGTGGATTGAAGGTGGTTTCTCCTGAGTAAGTCTATCCTCTTGGTTTCCTTGTGTTTTCATCTATATCTACATCCCTATATTTCTTTTTTTTTTCTAGATCTACACTTGTTGTGTGTAGATATGGGGTTGTGGTTGCCTTGTATGATGATTTTAAGGCTTATTAATGGTAGGGAAGGGTATCTTGAGAGGTTTTGGGGGTGCGTTCACCAGATTTGAGGCGCGATTGCTTGTGGGTCGATTTCTCAGGAACCCTAAAGGTAGGTTGCTTCTCTCTCGATTCCACTTGGTTAGAGATAATGGTTTTGGTTACAATTAATTTTTTGTTCATTTAATTAACTGTGGTTTGATGTGAGAAGTTGATTGGATATCCCTTGGGTGATGTTTTGGGAGACTTTTGGGAAAAAGGGGTTTTATGGTGAAATGCTATTGTTGTGAATTTTAAAATGGAGATTTTAAAATGGGATTCTATGGTTGATTTTTGAAAATGGGTGATGGAAATGGTTTTCAATAAAGAAGTTGTTTTATTGAATTGTTGTTGGGATTGGAAAATGGTTTTCAATAAATGGGTGATCTATTGAAGTGGATTGATATGCAATGGAATTGGTTGATTTCTTGTTGTTGTGACCTTGGTGGGTTATATGCTTGGATATGGCTTGATTGGAATGTTGTGTAGAAGTGGCAAGAAGTACCACTATAAAAAAAAGAATGGATAGTGGACGGAAGGGCCACCATCAAAGGATAAGTGGATGAGAAGTTCCACTAGGCGTGAATGGGTGAACGGGTTGGGCGGAAGTCCCACCGTTTTGGTTGTTTGTTGTGCATTGTATTGCAATATGGAATTGTTGTGTTAATCTGTAAATGGTGAAATGGCTTATGGATTGTTTGTTTGGCTTTACCTTGGTTGCTGGAGTTAGGTTAGAAGGCTTGGTATGGATGTGTTTGGATTATGGTAATGGTTTCACTTGTATTTATTTTATATAATTTGTTTTATATAAATGTGCTAATCGTTTTATCCTAGTGGCATGTGTAGGGAAGTCATTTGGGGAAATCCACCTGAGTAGTTGTACTCAACCCCTACTTTGGCATGTTGGTGTATTTACAGATGTTGTGTATCATGACGTGGGAAAAGGTAAGGCATCACTCTCCTTTAGTGGTGCATCGTGATGTTTGGGTGGAGCTTGGAGCATAGATCTTGTTGTGGAGACATAGAGTGTTCCTTGGATTATTTTGGGTCTTTTGTTGAGTCTTCAGCATAGTACTCTGATATGGTGTTGGTTGTATTGGTTTTGGGTTGTATTGTGGAACAAATTGGTTGTCCTTTAGGAATACATGCTTCAATGTTTTGGTTGACATGCATCATATAGTGATTGATAGTGGATGGTTTGGTTGGTTTTGTATGAAGGAAAAATTGTTCGCCAATTTGTTCTCAAATCCCTTGGCATTTATTGTCAGCCTTTGGCACCTTGGGAATGTCACTTAAGGACAAGTAACCCTTACCACCTCCTCAATCCAATGAGTTAGGGGTGGGGTGTTACAAGTGGTATCAGTTTGTTCGGTCCATAGCTTTCAAGTGAGAGCAGTTATTTGATCATTGATGTTGATAATTGGTTTTGGTGTTGACATTTTTTGTGTTATATTCCTTGAGCCAGGATGGTAGCAAGGTATAGGAATGTCAAAACATGGAATGTATATCATAAAAGGACGTTGCTAGCCCGCTTTTGTTGAACTTCAAGTTACATGGGAGTTGGGTAGATAAGTGTTTTAGAGACACTTATAGGCATTTAATATCTCATTGTTATGGGTGTAGCCAATGAGATAAGCATGGAATGCATGGTAGAAATGACTTCCCACTAGGATTAATATTTCATTGGGAATAATGATTTATGGGCAGAACTGAGAAATGGTTTTGCAAATGTGTGAAATTGAAATGTGAATAAATTTGGTATTATGAAAATTGTTTGGTTTTCAAAATGGTGAAACATGGAAAATGTGAACTTGTGGAAAGCCTCGTTGTGATAGTATTGTGTAATGTGATTTGAAATGGGATTTCGTGATGTTTAAAGAAGTGAGACTCATGGTTTTTTGTTTTCTGTTTATAGAAATGGCACCAGGTAGGCGTCATAGGAACCAACCGGAAGTGGCCAATGAGAACACGGTTATACCTGAGCCTCAGGTGAACCAGTAGTTAGTGCAGAGTATAGTGAGAGATTTCCAAGCTGTGGAAAGTGGAAATAAAATGGTGTTGAGTCAATAAGGTTTTCATTATGACTTTTCCATTCCTTCTTGTTTTGAAAATCACAAACACCTTATACTTAAGAAAATCTATATTTTAGTTCTGTAAGGGAAATTTCCTTCCCAATGGAATTTACCCCTACCATGTTTTCATTGTTCATATAAATATTTTTCTTAAGTATAAAAATTGAATTCATATATAAAACCACAGAATCATATGATACTTATATATGAAGCATTCTGTTTTAGGATCAGAATTCTGGATACGAACTCTAATGAAGTTCCACTCCGAATTCTGGATACGAACTCTAATGAAGTTCCATTCCGAATTCTAGATATGAAATCTAATGAAGTTCTATTCTAAATTCTGGATACAAACTCTCATGAAGTTCCACTCCGAATTATGGATACGAAATTTCATGTATTTCCACTCCGAATTCTGATTACAAACTTATCTAAGTTCAGACTCCGAGTTCTCTGAATTCAGACTCCGAACTCTTATGAGTTCTGACTCCGAATTCCCATGAACTATGACTCCAAAATCTATAATTTCATATTTCTAATTCTAGTGAAACCAGACCCCAAATTTCCTTATAAATTCAGACTTTGGATTCCTATAGAATTCAGGTTCCGAATTCCTAAAAAACACAATCCGAATATCTCTTTATTATATACTCCGAATTCCTTTTTGGTTAGACTCCGAATTTTTTTTTTCTTACATTCAGAACTTCAGTTTTACTTATAGTTACACTATTTTCATTACAAAATGATGTTGTTCTTTCAGTTATTGACTAACCGTTGGTTGAGTGACACCTGTATAGGTCCCTCCAAAATTCCATGAGAAATATGACCATTGGAGGAGGGAGCCGAACATTGGAGCTTCACCTATAAATAGGAGATCATTTGAAAATAAGCAATAACTTTGAGAGAACTCTGACATCTGTGCTTACATGCTATTGAAGTTATTTCTAGAGAGAGAGGCTCTTATCAACTCTGAAGCATCGTGTAGAAAGTTTGGACAACCTGTACAAACTTTTCCTTGTGCAAACTTGCTTTGTGCGACTCCGATTGTTTCTGATTACAATCGAGGGATTCTGGGGATAGGAAGACATAGGTTCCAACACCTTGAATTTGAGGGATTCCTTGCTAAGGAAGACAGAGGTGTTGACTACCTGATAGTTGAGGGCTTGCAGGGATAGTTAGATAGACTCTGATCTTTGTATCGAGGGCTTACCCTGGTGTGGGTAAAACAGACTTTCTTGAAAGTATAAATCAAGGGACCTTTATCCAAGGTTGTTGGATACCCATCTCTTTGGGTCAAAAGAGTTATTGGTTGTTACTTAGAGTGTAACTACTTTGTTTTCTGCTATGCATTTTGTATTTTCAAGGAAAGTATAACTTTCTTATACTTCGTTATTTGTACTCTAATTTAGTTTGATTCTATACGCTTTAAGGTAGAATCTTAGCCGGTGTAAACTTTTGTTAAGTTTCATTTCCGAAATCACTTTTCTGTAATCAAGCAAGTGATTAGAACTTATAGAGGCCTTGTGAATTATCTTGTTTAACCTTGTTAAACATAACCATCTAAAAAGTTCCATAGGAATTTTTAAAAGGTACAATTCACCCCTATCTTGTATCTGAGAATCTCATTCTTATTTCGATCCTACGTTTGGTATTATAGAGTATATCATACTCAGATCATACCATCCTGACAATTGGTATCAGAGGATTTGGTTCAATCTGAATTAATCTCACGATTAGATCCAGAAGATAATTATCAGAATTGATTTTTCAGATTCACATTTCCGGATTCATATTTTTCAGAATCATAGTTCGGATTCACTTTTGATTAGAGATACAATTTATCCATGCTTAGAATATTTTCTCTTGTTTACAAACTTATACTTCTAACAAGTTTGTGTGCCAAATTTTTTATTAAAGTTGGAAGAATTAAATGTTGGTTCTATCGAAAACTTAAATCCAACTAGAACACCTATCTTTGATGGTAGTGATTTTGAATATTGGAGAGATCGTATGAATACTTTCATTATCAATACTGGGGTAGATAACTTTATCATGATTACTAGAGGATACAAAATTCCTGACAAGGAAATTAGTGCTTTTACTAATCAAGAAAAGCATGAATACCAACTCAACTATAAGGTACACAATACTTTACTTTGTTCAATTACTAGGAACATATATAGCCAAATTTCTTCTTGTGAAACAGATAAATGTATATGGAAGAAAATTGAAGTCACATATTTTGGTACATCTAAAGTGATTGAGACTATAAGAGCCATGCTTGGAGCTGAGTATCACGGTTTTAATTTTCCTTATGGAGAACCAAATTTTAAGGTGCAACAGAGATTCATGAACATCGTGAATAGCTTACAATCAATGGGATAAAAAGGTCTAGATGATGAATCTCTTGTTGAAAAAATCATAGATATCCGTACCAAATGAGTGGGAATCAAAGAGAACTACTTTCGATGAAAACAGAAAGGTTACTCAAATTTCTCTTGATGAACTATTTGGAACTCTTTTTCAATATGAAACTTGAATGAAGAGAGATGCTGAAAACATAAAGAAGATGTATGGGAATGGTAGTGTTACATTTACTACAATTTCAAATCACATGAAAGCTAATACTCTTGAGAGAATTACTAGATCCAAATATAATAAAGTTATTATCCAATCTGAATCTAGTGAGAGTGAAGTCTCATAAAATGAGTTAGATAATCTTGCTCAAAGGATGAACAAGATAGCTGGACAGAGAAATTTCCAATCCAAGTATAAGAATAAGGAAAGGAAAGATAAGAAATATTAAAAGGTCACATGTTATGAATGCAAGAGAGATAGAAACATAAGACCTGACTGCCTTATGATCAAGAGAAAAGAAAGAAAAGAGAGGAATTCTGAAAGAAATAAAAAGAAGTATTACAAGTCCAATGCTAAGAAAGTTCTGAAAGCTAATGACACATGGAGTGCTAGTGGTGGTGACTCTTCAGATGAATCTTCTGATTATGAATCTTTTAGACAAAAGAATCTTGGTCTTATAGCCAGGCTACCTATTGATAATCATTTCTTGATGGCTAAGGTACACAATGCTGAATCCTTGCCCAATGTTTCTTTAAATGCTAATGATAGTAAATATTACAATCCTTCAGATGAATAATCTTCTTCTGATGAAGAAAATACTTTAACTACCTATGAAGAAGTTTCTAGGTTTACTTAACTTCTTGGGATTGAGAACTCAAAACTCATGAAAAATCTTGATAAGGAAAACTCTAGGAATATCATTCTTACTAAAGAAATATCATATCTTTCTAGAGATCTTGATAAAAAAATGCTGATTCTGAAAGTATTTCAAAAAATCTTGAGGAATTAAGTTTTGAGAAGAATAAACTTTCAAAAGATCTAGAAAATATAATTTCTAAGAAAGATGTTTTCGAGCCTAGATCTAGTTCAAATATTTTTGAAAACAAGAACTTAGTTATTAAACTCAAATCCAAAATATTTTACTTGAGGAATTGTTTGTCAAAATTTAACCATGGTAAGGAAAATTTTGATAAAATGTATTCACAAGTCCAACCTCGAAGGAATACTTCTTGTTTTGGTTACACAAGTTCTAAACTGATTTTTAGAAACAACTACTTTGTTCCTCAAAGTGCCCCATTCTGTACTAAATGTCCATGTGGTGGTCACTGGTCAAAGAATTGTTCTTTAAACAAAACCTAATCTTTAGGATTTCATAAGGTTTATTTTTATAAGAAGATGTGGGTACCAAAAATTTTGCTTTCTGAAATTTCCAGATCCAAGAAAGTCTGGATTCAGAAAACCTAACTTTTTCTTATTTTTAGGAAAATAGGGAAAGTACCAACAAAAATACATGGTACATGGATAATGTATGTTCCCGATATATGACTGTTAAAAAAGTCTATTTTTAAAAGATTATCAAAACGAAAGGAGGAAGAGTAAATTTCAGAGATAATGCTCAGGGAGAAATTATTGGTATAGGTATCATCACTCTTCTTGGAAAAACCTTGATTTCAAATGTTTTGTTTGTTAAGGGTCTTAATCACAACCTCTTCAGCATAAGTCAATTATGTGATGAAGTATTACTTGTGAATTTTAGGAATGATAGGTGCTTAGTACACAATTCCAAGGTAGAGTTTATTCTTTTTTCCAATAGGCAAGAGAATGTTTACACACTAAACTTACAGGACCTTAGGAGCTAGGACTTACCTTGACTTAGTGCAATGGAAGATCATTCTTGGTTGTGTCATAGAAGGTTAGGACACTGTAACCTTAAGAACTTATGTAAACTTTCTAAGAAAGGTTTAGTTAAGGATCTACCAGTGCTTAGATTTGATTCTTCAAAAGTTTGTGACCCTTGTTAATTAGGCAAGAAACATAAATCAAGTTTTAAATCAATCAGTGAAGTCTCAACAACTGATGCATTACAGTTGGTACATATGGATCTTTTTGGTCCAACACAAACTGGAAGCATTGGGGGCAATTACTATGTATTTGTTTTGGTTGATGATTACACTAGATTACGTGGGTCTATTTTATAGCAAAGAAGTCTGAAGCTTTTTCTTATTTCAAAAGTTTTAGAGCCCAAGTCAAAAATGAGAAAAACCTACCTTTGAAAGCTGTTCATAGTGATCACGGAGGAGAATTTCAAAATTCTGATTTTGAAACTTTTTGTAGTAGAAAAGGTATTACTCACAACTTCTCAGCACTTAGAACACCTCAAAAAAATTGTGTTGTTGAAAGAAGAAATAGAATTATTCAAGAGATAACTAGAACCATGTTGAGTGAGTATTCTATAGCTAAACATTTTTGTGCACAAGCTGTAAGTACCTCTTATTACACTATAAATTGAGTTTTAATTAGACCTTTTCTTAATAAAACTCCTTTTGAGTTATTGAATGGTAGAAAACCTAGAATTTCTTACTTTATGGTTTTTGGATGTGAGAAATTCATTCTGAATACTAAAGATAACTTACACAAATTCACACTAAAATCTGATGAAGGAATTTTCTTAGGCTACTCCATAACTACTTAGGCTTATAGAGTTTTTAACAAAAACACTTTCACTATTAAAGAGACAGTACATGTCAAATTTGATGAAACTGATCCTTTTGTTTTCAAACAACCCCAACCTACATCTTCAGATGTGTTTACAAAAACTGATTATCAACCTTTGATAGAAAATCCTTCTGATAAGGAAAATGTTCAAGAATATGCTTCTGAAACATTTACCCCGGAATATTTCCTACCCTATGTTGATGAAAAAGTTTTACAAAACCCAAATCAGTTGTTTCTAAAGAATCATCCCAATGATAGCATCATTGGTGATGTGAATCAACCTGTAAGGACTAGAAGTTTCTTAAGAAATGAAATAGAGCATCTAGCATTCCTTTCCCAAATTGGAACCAAAAAGAACTGATGAAGCTTTAGATGATGATGATTGGATTAAAGCCATGAAAGATGAACTAAATGAATTTGAAAGGAATAAAGTCTGGACCTTGGTTAAAAGACTTAAAGAAAATTCTGTAATTAGAGTAAAATGGGTCTTCAAAAATAAGTGTGATGAAAATGGAGTCATCGTTAGAAATAAAGATAAATTGGTTGCCAAAGGCTATAATCAACAAGATGGAATAGAATATGAAAGGACCTATGCTCCAATAGCTAGACTTGAATCTATTCATATTTTACTTGTCTTTACAGCATTCTTTAATTTCTAAATTTTTCAAATGGATGTGAAATGTGCTTTCCTTAATGGTTATGTTCAAGTGAAAGTTTTTGTTGAACAACCTCCTGTATTTAAAGATACAAGACATCCTAATCTTGTTTTTAGACTTACCAAAGCTTTGTATGACCTTAAACAAGCCCCACGAGCTTGGTATGATAGACTTATAGGATTTTTTCTTCAAAATAACTATATTAAGGGAAATGAATATCCCAACCTTTTTATAAAGAAAAATAAGAAAAATGTTTTGATCGTTCAAATTTATGTTGATGATATTATATTTGGTTCAACTCTGCAATCTTTAACTGATTCCTTTGTGGATTTAATGAAACTGAGTTTGAAATGAGTATGATGTGTGAGTTAACATTTTTCCTTGGTTTTCAAATTTCTCAAAAACCAGAAGGAATCTACATATCCCAAAATAAGTATATTAAAGATCTTCTTAAAAATTATGGGTATGACAACACTAAGAGTATAAGTACTCCTATTGGTACATCAAACACACTTGATCTTGATGAAGCTGGGAAACCAGTAGATCAAATATCTTTTAGAGGTATGATAGGAAGTCTACTTTACTTGACAGCTAGTCGACCAAACATGATATTTTCAGTATGCTTATGTGAATGATATCAATACAATCCTAAGGAATCTCATTTAAAGATAGTGAAAATAATATTTATCTACTTAAAGGGAACCATGTATTTAGAATTATTTTATACTTCTAGAAATGATTTTGTTTTAAAGAGTTTTTCAGATTATGACTTTGGTGGATGTAGAATGGATAGAAAGAGTACATCTAGAAATTGTCATTTCTTAAGAGATTCATTAGTTTCTTGGTCATGCAAGAAGCAACATTCTGTAGCACTCTCCACTGCTGAAGTTGAATATGTAGCAACTGGAAGTTGTTGTGCTCAAGTGTTGTAGATGCAACACACACTCATAGATTATGGCTTGAGTTTTACTAAGACTCAAATTTTGTGTGATAACACAAGTGACATTGCACTTAGTAAAAACCCTAAACATCACTCCCATGTAGAGCACATAGATATTAGACATCACTTCCTTAGGGATCACACACTAAAATGAGATATCATTCTTCAATTTACCAGAATGCAAGATCAACTTGTTGAAATTTTCACAAAATCTTTACCCTCTGATATATTTGAATACATTAAACAAAAGTTAGGAATGATAACCGTGAGGTAATATTCCTTCATTAAATTCTTGTTGAACCATTCTCCTTATAGTAATAAAATTCTTTTCATAGGGGGAGTACATTTGCTTGTCAGTGTTTCAAAATTTTTTCGTACTGAAAATTTTCGTAATGAAGTTTTCGTACTAGAAATTTTCGCAATGAAGTTTTCGTACTGGAAATTTTCGTATTGAAGTTTTTGTACTGAAAATTTTCATAATGAAGTTTTTATACTGGAAATTTTCGTAATGAAGTTTTCATATTGGAAATTTTCATAATGAAGTTTTCGTATAGAAATTTTTTATAATGAGAATTTTCATAATGAGAATTTTCATAATGAGAATTTTCGTAATGGAATTTTTGTACTCATTTTTTTCATAATAGAGTTTTATTACTCAATGATTTTACAATAAAACATTTTCAGAGTGAGTTTTTCATAGTAAAACCTTTTCGTAGTGAGTTTTTATTAGTCAAATTTTCTTCAAGAAGAATATCACCTATTATGAATAATCTTCCTAGCCAATCTGAAAGGTATGATTTTCTTACTTAAGTTTTCATAGTAACTTTTACTTGCTGATAGTTTCCTTAGTTTTTAATTTTTTTTGGATTCATTTTTACATAAAACTGAATGTTTTTAAAACCTCAAAAATCAGATTCAAGATTTCCTTGTGTGTATATTTTCAACCGTCAGATCAGATCAGAGATTTTCTCAACAGTTAGATTGTTTATGGATGTTGAAAGGTCACCTCCATCGCCTATATAAAGGGTACCCCCATGGTTGTCCCACATTGATTTGAAAGCCCTCATGTGTCGAATCTCTGCCTCAGTTCTTGAAGCCCGTTCCAAATATTTCAGTGCTCCTCCATTCTGAATGTTTGTAGAAGCCACTTCCCAAGATACATCTTCTTTGAAGCCAATCTCAAAATGGTTAGTCTATAGGGAAAGGTTGGTCCATCCGAAATTTTTCAGTGATTGTGATTATTTAATTTCTTAGAATATCAAACTCAATGGATGGGATGATTTTTGCGTATCGAAACCAGTGGTTCAAGATGCTATTTATATAGATTTGCTTGTAGAGTTTTATGAGTTCATTTCCTTCTATGAAGAAGATGGCAAAGAAAAATTCTCTTTTAAGTGCTATGGTAAGACTTACAAGATTTCTTACACTAAGGCTAAAATCATGGTGGGGCTCTCATACGATGGTGATCAGAATTTTATTCACATAAGCTACCGGATGTGCACGGAAGTTGTAGCAAAGTGAAGGCAATGGAATGAATTGGACTCAAAGATGACAAAACAGCAAAGATTTCTCATCTCTCCACCAACAACCGGATTCTCTAGTTATGGGTTCAAGGGTTTTTAATTCCGAGAAGAGGTGATAAGGATAATCTAAAGAAAAGTGATATTTACATCTTAGATTTCTTGGTAAATATAAGAAAGATCAATATGATGAGGTATATTCTTATTACAGTTCAAAACATCAAGAATGGGTCTTTGAAAGATCAAATTATTATGTATCCTTCTCTTATCTCCAAGATTATTATTCGATGTCTTGATTATTTCAAGGTTTATTGCATCTCCAATCCGAGAATTTTTAAGATCATGCTGATAAGTGATGACACCTTAAAGAGGATGAATGCCGGTTTTTCAAAAGAGTCAGGTGAGTTTTACGATCTGCCAGAGGAGGAGGCAGAAATCATTCTGGAAAATATACAGAAAGCAAAACCATCAAAGAAGACAGGGAAGAAGAGGAAGATGAAACAAGTGGTAGATCAAGGCAAGACCCCTAAAGCTAAGGAAACCCAATCCGCACCTCCCAAGCCGAAGAAATAGAAAGAACACCCAGATGAGGTAGCTGCTAAATAGAGGAAAGATAAGGAAAAGAGGAAAGAAGTAGATCCTCAGTTCGGATTGGACCCTACTGAAGCTAAATCCTTAAGGGATAAGACTACTGAATACCTTGAGAAGGTAGAAAAATAAAAGAAGATGAAGAAGAATATGTCTCAAGATAAAGTTGTACAATCTCTTTTGAGAGATACAGAAGTATCTTCTGAGAAGATTCCTGTTCCAGAATATTTTGTTGTTCAACCATTACTATAGACCCCTGGAAAGAACTACTTCACTCTGGAAAAACCTAGAGAGAAAGAAGTTATTGAAAGAGTAGAAGAAGAGGAGGAAGAATAAGGAGAAGAATAAGTAGAAGAAGATAGTGGTGATCTAGATGACTTGATTAAACAGGTTTAACATTATCAAGAGAAGGAAAACCCATCAGAAAAATTACCACTCCGAACTTCTAAGGCCGAGTCCTCAAATATTGTCACTCTGGGAAATGGAGGTGAGGAAGAAGGCCAAAAATATGAAGACAAAGAAGAAGAAGAAAAGAATTATTTATCTGAGGAAGAAAGCTATGAGAAGCACTTTCATGAAGAAGAAGCAGAGAAGGAGAAACCTAATGAAGAAAAGATAGTTCAACTATCTGAAAGTGAGGAAGAATCTCCTGATGAAGAACCCATTCCGAAAGTTGATAAGGGTAAGTAAGTGCTTATGGACACCCCAAGAAAAGATATTATAAGGAAAAAGGATGTTGGTGGCTCTTCAAGAAGAAAGTTGGTGGAAATTGAAGAGGAACAATCCCCGAGCAAGGTGTCTGATTCAGAATCATCAGCACTGGGTCATGATTTTGTTGTTGAATCTTTGAAGAAGTTGGTGGATACAATTTCGATATTTCCCACCATAGATTCCAGATTCCAGATGATTCAACACAACCTAAATAAAAAATCAGAATCTATATCCATGGTAATGGATAAGTGTGTGAAGATTGAGGCTGAGCATAGAAATTTTCTCATCAATTATGATGTTCACAGAAAGTCATGCAGCAAAACCACTCTATGGTCAAAGAAAATTGATGATGACATGGAAATGCTTGATCAGTTTCAGAATGATGTTAAAGAAGCTTTTGACACCGAGGATGCCAAGATGAATAATCTTCAAGATAAGATGACCCTTGAGAAAAATACTCGGAATCAACAGGTAAGAGATTTAGATGGGAAGCTTAACTCAGTTGCTCAAAATTAGAAAGGGGAAAGAGATCTCCGGATTGAGATCGAAGAGAAGCTTGTGAAGAAGGATGAAATTCATAAGGCATAGTCTGAGGCTTTAAAGGATCAAGATGAAAGGATTATAGTCTTGGAGAAGCATGCTGATGAGGACTGCAAAGACTTGAAGAAGCTGAAAACCCTATTGAAGAAGTTAATCCCCAAGGAAACGGAAGACAAATAGACAAATCCAATTTTTTTGTTGTAATGTTTTTTTGTTGAAAAAATTATTTCAACTATAATGAAATCTCTAGTTAATTGTGTTATTTTTATGTATTCACTAATGTTTCAGGTACTTTATTTTTTTCCATTTCCTTAAATTATTTTTGAAAATCACAAAGGGGGAGAAGGAAAAATAACTACTCAAAGGGGGAGAAGGAAAAATCTAAAAGGGAGAAGAAAAATTTCCAAGTTAAGAACTATCCTTAAGTAAGGGGGAGTTTCTCATTAAGAAGTTTTTCATTCCCATGATAATGAAAACTCTATTACAAAACGTTAGAATACAATCCTTAGATTTCCTAAGCCTAAGGGGGAGTTAGTTATATTCACCATCATCTATGAAAAAAGGGAGATAAGTTTTAATTTCAAAGTCTAAAGATATTTTTCAGAGTCCTTATATTATTTTTCAAAAGGTTATTTGTGATTTCCAAAAAGGGGAGATTGTTGAGTCAATAAGGTTTTCCTTATGACGTTTCCATTACTTCTTGTTTTGAAAATCACAAACACCTTATACTTAAGCAAATCTACATTTTACTTCTGTAAGGGAAATTTCCTTACCAAAGTAATTTACCCCTACTATGTTTTAATTATTCATATCAATATTTTTATTATGTATAAAAATCAGATTCATATCTAAAACCTCGGAATCATATAATACTTAGATATAAAGCATTCTGTTTTAGGATCCGAATTCTAGATACGAACTCTAATGAAGTTATACTCTGAATTCTGGATATGAACTCTAATGAAGTTCCATTCTGAATTCTGGATACGAAATCTAATGAAGTTCCATTCTGAATTATTAATACAAAATATCATGAAGTTACACTCCAAATTATGGATATGAACTTTCATGTAGTTCAACACCGAATTCTGATTACGAACTTATCTAAGTTCAGACTCTAAGTTCTCTAAATTCAGACTCAAAACTCTTATGAGTTTTGATTCTTAATTCCCATGAACTCTAACTATGAACTCTGTAAGTTCAGATTTCTAATTCTAGTGAAAGCAGACCCCAAATTTCCTTAGAAATTAAGACTCTGGATTCCTACAGAATTCAGGTTCCGAATTCCTACAAAATAGAATCCAAATATCTCTTTCTTATAGACTCAGAATTCCATTTTGGTTAGACTTTGAATTTTTATTTTCTTACATTCTGAACTTGAGTTTTACTTATAATTACATTTATTTCATTACAAAACGATGTTGTGCTTTCAGTTATTGACTAACCGTTGGTTGAGTGACACGTGTACAGGTCCCTAAAAAATTCAAGTAGAAATATGACCATTGGAGGAGGGAGCCGACCATTGGTGCTTCACCTGTAAATAGAAGCTCATTTGAAAAGAAGCAATAACTTTGACAGAACTTTGACATCTGTGCTTACATGCTATTGAATTTATTTTTAGAGATAGAGGCTCTTATCAACTCTCAAGATTCGTGCAGAAAGTTTGAACAGCCTATTCAAACTTTGCTTGTGCAGACTTGTTTCGTGCGACTCTGATTATTGCTAATTACTATTGAGGGCTTCCGAGGATAGGAAGACAGAGGTTCTAACACCTTGAAGTTGAGGGCTTCCTTACTGAGGAAGACATAGGTGCCGACTACCTGATAGTTGAGGTCTTGTGGGGATATCAATACAAACTCCGATCTTTGTATTGAGGGCTTACCCTGGTGTGGTTAAGACAGACTTTCTTGAAAGTATAAATCAAGGGACCTTTTTCCAAGGTTGTTGGATACCCTTCTCTTTGGGTCAAAAGAGTTATTTTTTGTTAATTGTAGTGTAACTAATTTGTTTTTCTCTGTGCATTTTGTATTGTAAAGAAAAGTATAACTTTATTATACTTCCTTATTTTTACTCTGATTTAGTTAGATTCTATACGCTTTAAGGTATAATCTTAGCTGGTGTAAACTTTTGTTAAGTTACATTCCCAGAATCACTTTTCTGGAATCAAGCAAGTGATTAGAACTTATATAGTTCTTGTGAATTATCTTGTTTATCCTTGTTAAACATAACCATATAAATATTTCCTTAGGAATTTTTAAAAGGTACAATTCACCCCCCCTCTTGTATCTAAGAATCTCATTTTTATTTCGATCCTACGTTTGGTATTACAGAGTATATCATACTCAGAGTCATACCATCCTAACAAATGGGTGAACCAAGGCATCTGGATCATGAGTTTTAGTTTCAAAAGCAGAATCCACCCATCTTCCGGGGTGATTTAGAGCCAAAGAGGGTAGAAGCATGGTTGAATAGAATGAACAAGATCTTTGAGTTCTTGGGAACACCAGTAGAGTTAAAAGTGAATTTGGCCACGTATATGTTGGAAGATCTTTCTCTACAGTGGTGGGAGTTGGCAGTTCAAGCTAGAACAGAGCAGGGTATGACATGGGAAAGCTTTAATGAATTGTTTAATAAACAATTCTACCCACATACGTTTAGAATTCAGCGCATGACTAATTTCTTCATGTGACACCAAGTTCGTAATGGAATATAATATCCCATGTTTTTATAATATATTTAATATTTTAAATAAATTTAATATATTCAATAAGTTTAAATGCATGAAACATAGAGTTATATTGTGTTACACACAAGAGATACTTTATTTTATACTTCACGTAACACGCAATACCGAGTTTTACAGAGCAATAATATATTTTAAAAATATTATTATTTAATGTTATAAGATATAAAATATCCATTAAATTATAGGTTATGAACTTTATTAACAAAATTATAGAAATACATGGTTTAAACAAATTCAAAATGAATTAACTTTTTACAAATTAGTTAAAAATTAATATAATAACCAACTGAATATAAAAAAAGTATTTTAATAGAAAAATATTTTTATATTCACAAAGCTATTTTTACCTAATAAAATGAATTAAATACAATATGTGAATGATATTAAGGTAATATATATATTATATTCAATAACATATATTTTATAATCATCTAATAGATTATTTAGACATAAGGTAAGAACAAACCTAATTTTACACATAAAACCTATATTTTTATTAAGGAATTTTTAATTCCTTTTAAGAAAAAGCCTAATTAAAATTCAATTTTTTGAACTTTTATAGATTATATATAACAAAATAAACTTCATATTGTAGTTTTAAACATAAAAATTAGGTTAGGGTTAATTTTTGGTACTTTTATGTAAAGTTTCATTTTTAATTAATATTGAAAAATACAGAATTTTAGTTCAAAACCTCTTTTTAATATGATTTATTTATAAGTTTAAATCATATTTTAAATTGGTTTTAAAGTTTAATTAGATCAAATATTTATAAATTAATCCAATTTAGGTCATTGGGATCAATTTTACTTTGAAATTGACTATAAAAACGTACCAAATGTTTGATCTTTTTTACTTTAAAAACCCGCACTGTCGTCCCATCCGTGAGATTAAATTTAAATTAATTTCAGCCAATTATGTGATTGGAATTTGTAAAAATGGATTAAATATTTCTAATAAGAATAATTTATAATAAATAATAATTTTAACTTATTGTTTGAAAAAAATATCATTGAATGTAATTAAAATTAAATACAACGATTAAGGTATAATTAAAGTTAATAATGGACTATACCTTCATATTAAGAGACAAAATTACCAAGAAATTTGTCCTAGAGCCATTTTGTGGAAATATTTAAACCCTATCACAACTTGGATATAAATTATAAAATATTGGATTCACTTTAAATGTGAAGAATGTGTATATAATTCCTTTTTCAAAATATTACAAGAGTGCCACTCCTCCTCCCTTATAAAAGGCCTCCTATCATCCCACTTCCTTACACCTCTCAATACAATTAGGATCGACCAATATATACCGAAATATCTCTTAAAAATAAATCCACTCATTATATAATTATCACCTTGAGAATAAGGTAATACAAAGAATCCCTTTGGTGAAAACCAAAAGGAGTTACCCGATGAAGAGGTAATATTCTTCCTCAAGCTCTTTAGTTTATTTTCATTCTCCACTCTATAAAATCTTCTTATTCCATGATTATATAAAAATAAAAATATCTTAAATATTCTAGGATGTTTTTATGATAAGGGTTGGACCTAAACTTACACACACTCCCATCTAATGGGAAACAAGCATATTGTTTACGTGTATGGTGAACTACCGCCGCACGAAACGATGATTGTTCATTTTTCCTTTACCACATCTCATGGTGGAAATTATGATGGAAAATATATTTATATATGATATATATAATATTTATTTAGTAATAAATATTCTTTAATTATTTTACAACACATATCTTTATACTTTTCATTTTGTTTAAATACGATAACATCGTTTGAGGAAGTGTGGATTACCACCTCCTTAAAGTGAAGTGATTCTATCATACTATAACTAGAACATATAAGTGATGGTTTTAATTAAAAATATGTGACATAAGAAACCTATTTATTATATTAATTAAATAATTATATTTCTGGAAATCTAATACATATCAATTTCTTTGTTACCCTTTCACACACTTAAAAAGTGATAACATCATTCGTGGACGCATGGACTACCGCCTGCTCGACACAATGCGATTCATTTTTACATAAATAGAATTATATATATAAGTGTATATGATTAAATAAAATAATATTTGTGATATAATTATAATTCTATAAATATATGGTGTTACTTACCTTATTCCCATAACAGTCATTGAAAAATGGGAATATTACTCAAGCATATGTACGACCTACCATCTCCATGATTGTAACATTGATTAATTTTAAATAATATATGTATTGATTGGTTTTAAAAGTATAATTGATGAATAAATATAATAATTATTTAATTATTAATATTTCTTGGATTTTATATAATGACCCTTTGACCATAGTTGACTTACCAAAGTTGTTTTTGACACATTAACCAAATTTGGTCAAAACAACCAACATAAACATAATTTTTTAAGTAGTTGTACACAACCTAGTAAAAATTGAAATAAAATTAATGATAAACATTAATAAGGTTCTCAATAAAGTAAATAATTAACATAAGTTTTTTATTCAAGAATATAAAGACACATGAGAAAAATTAGAAACAAGGTAATGGATTTCATCTCAATTTACATTTTATTGATACTTATTTATTGTTATGTACCTAGTTTCTTTTATATGGTGTATATAATGCCATTATAAATTTAATATCCTGAAACTATTTATTCTAATGATATTATAATTTTAATTTAATGTTATTCTATCATGGAGAATATGATTCAAATGTTTCAAAGTGGTATGGGATAATTTGGAATGTTAATGATTATTCTACTCATGAACGTTTTTAATGATTATATTTGAAATATCACTTCATTTTGTGATTAGTAACTTTCTCTTGAAATTTTCAATTTATTAATGTGCACCTAATTTATTATATATAGTGAACATATTAACCATTTTTCATATAATATCACGATTCAACCATTCTTCATGATATTTTTAGTTTCAATTTGGATTATTTAATCTAAGTGGATTTGAGTTAAAAGTTACCAAGTGGAAAATAAATTTCATAGCCCAATTTCCTTTCATTAAGTTATATTACTTCCTCATTGCCATTAATATTATATGATCATGTGTTTAATTACTTTTACTATCTATTTATGTATTTACTCTTATATATATATTTATAATTGATATAGATAATATACTCATCTATTGATTCTCACTCAACATTATAACATTTTCAGGGGTTTACTTTACAATCTAATTTTATTAAGAATTGTTTACACTTAAATTTTCTTTAGAGGAAATTATCTGATCACTATCAAATAAAACATTTAATTTTATTCGCATCAGTTCATTAATGACCATTATTAAGTAATTGTACCGTTTATACACTCTTTAATACTCAAATTGTTTTAGAAAATGTTTTTATGAAAACCTGACTTAATTTATCTCTTTAGTTAGAGAACCTATTTTCTTCTAAAAACCTAGTTTCTTAAAATGTTTTTTCAAATTTTTTTAACATGAATTAGTAAATATATTTTTACCCTTTTTTCTTTTACCAGTGTTTTCAAAGGAATCTTCTTGTCATTTTCTGAACAAGGAATTTTTCTAACCTTTTTTCTATGATTAAGGAATGTTCATTTTTTACCTTGTATGACAAGTGAAAATTTACTAATTGTAATTTCTTTGAAGTTTTCATTTAATTTTTAAAAGTTTAATTTTTATTGATTTTTTTTAAAAAGTTATTTTCAAAGAAAAGGTTTTTGAAAAGTTTTTAAAAAATAAAAGATATTTTTATCAAGAATATTTTAAGACATTTTTTATTTATATTCATCGATGACAACAACCCTTTATTTTTCTCCACTTAGGATATATTTCATCGATACCATCCTTATTATTCCTTTGGATGGTATATGACCGATTTTACAAGGGTTGTATTTACATTCACTTCTTTTATTTATTTTTTAATCCTATTGAAATATTCAATCTCTTCTGACAACTGAACATTGAATTTCCCAAAAATTATCTATTTAATTTATCATGGATATTAATATTTCCTAGACCATATACCATTTTACATACGATTTCCACTTTCATAGTTATTTTATTATTTGGGGAAATATTGATAATTCCATATTCTTTTTTCAATACAGATATTTGATAAGTCATATTATTTATTTTGGTTGTTAGATATGAGGAAAGCTTTGGTCTAGTAATAATGGGTGGAGAATGAACTTTATATAGCTCCTCAATGAATCGATATGTTCTCAAGAGGCAAATAATTTTTTCAAATTAAATAGGTTTCTATCAATAGATTTAATCTGTCTTGTGAAATGTCTTGACAGTATAAGTTTTCAAGTACCTTAGACATGATGTCCAATAATTAAGAATTTCCCTCATTTAGTTTTAATTATTATTTTTCCATGATATTTTGTGTCATCATATCTATGGATAAATTTTATTTTTAGTTCATTTATGAAATGAATTGTGTTTCAGCTTCTTACCTTTCAATATTTATTTTTTGTTTTCTAGTTATTTGCATGGAATGTGTTTCTAGTTATTATATTACCATATTGTTTATGTACTTCCTTTTAATTTTATTTATTATATGGAATATGAGTTAATTTATTTACCATATCATAATTATCATTCTTATCGATTCATTATTGATTCCTCTATATTTTTTCTTTACTGATAATTTGAGATCACCCTCATTATGTTTCCTTTCTCCAAGAATCCAATAAGAATACTATGAAAGGTATACAAGGATATACTAGATAAAATAAAGTTATCCTCGTATGTATTTAAGAAATAATTATGTTGAAATTAGTGTATTAATTTATCAAATAAGACTCATGTATGTATCTAGTTTACCAAGACTACTAAACTAGTCTGTCCTTTAGGATTTGATTCCTTGTAATCATGCCAATGTAATTGATAACAAACACCATCTCTGGGCCTTCTTGGGTTGGGTCACTACAATTGGTATCAGTGGAAGGCTAGTAGCAACCTTGAGAATTATATTTAGGAAAACATAGATTGGAGAGCATAACCCTAAGGTAGAATTTGAGGATTAGTGTAGAAGAACATAGTAATGTTCTATTATGATAGAGATTATGTGGGTATCCCTAGAAATACATTACTCTATGTATAGTACAAGTGGAAATGCCTCTGGTACAAATGTACCTAGTAGTAAAAAATATAACAAGGTGCGTCGGGCTTAACTAGACATAAATTAGTACACAACAATGATCCTTACTACACACCTGGTTTGACACTCCTGAGGGATATTCTTAGGATAATACATATTTTTTACAAACTATTGTGATGTATTTTGAAAATGAGTAAACCATGCTAAACCTTATTTTTTTTATATTGAAGATAAGGTGTCGTGATTGAAATCATATAAATGATATCATGTTTAAATAATATAACAAAAAAGGGCCTAGGTGGAAATAAATGAATGAAGTATTTATGTATTGGGGTTGTATTGAAAACCTTTGTTAAAAGGCTATTTAGTGATTAAAATTATTTCAAGTATGTTGATAATATTTATTTTAGAAATTATATTTACAAGATTTTAGAAATGACAAACTGTATACTAGGTGAAAACCTATAAATTTCAGCAAGGCTGTAGGACTTGAACCCATGCTCGAAGGATGAAAAGGGTTTGACTACAACCACTGACCTACGCAATGTACTGGTTAATATGTCTTCATTTTTTGTTGAAAAATTTGATCAATAGATACTAACTATAATCCGGTCATGTTAATTTTTAGTTTCATAGATAATATCCTTACCATATTAGTTTTAGATAAAGTTATATACCAATAGTTGGACTTTTCACTCTTTTATAGGCTATAAGATCCTTTAAAAATGAATCTTAGTAAATCAATCCTCAAAATTAAATTTTTAATGAATTGGAAAACTGATTTAAGCACTACCAAATGTTCAAATTCCATTTATAGAAATATTTCATGTAAGTATACAAAGGCAGTAAAATAATTCCTCAAAATTAATAAAAATATATTCAAACAAATTTTTTTTCCTAATGCCATAATCTTTTTTAAACCAATGGCCTTCTAAATCATTATAGATTTACGGATTTGAGGCCATAAACTTTCCATTAATCATTCACTTGGTTATTATTCATGACCTCAGTAACTCCCTATAAATATTTAAGCTTTACCTCCAAGTAATTATATCTACATTCCACTAATTTCCCCCTACTTAGATACATAGTTATATGTTAGTCCATGTGGACATTGCACTTCCCAATCACTATTTTCAGAAGAATGTTTCATAAACCCTTCACATGATGTGGGATTTAAAATATAGGAAATATCAAATAATATATCACCATGGAGTGTAAATTTAAAGGATAAAATTTAATTAAGGTGAGGAGAATGCAACACCCTAAAAATATAAATTATGAACATTGTATTTGATAGCATGTATGACAGGCAACACCAAGCACCTAAGGGAATATAATATCCTGAGTATTTACAACATATTTACTATTTTAAATAAATTTAATATATTTGATAGCTTTTAATGCATTAAACACCTATTTATATTGTGTTAAACTTAAGAGAGACTTTCTTTGATATCTTTTGTTTCATTCACAACCAAGTTTTACCGAGAAATAATATATTTTTAAAACATAATTATTTAATATAATAAGATATAAACTAGCTGTTTAAATAACAGTTATTAATAGGATTAACAATATTATGAAAATATATTGTTTACAAAAATTTAAAATGAATTAATTGGTTTCAAGTTAATTAGAAATTAATATAATAACCAATTGAATATAAAAAGAGTATTTTTATAGAAAACTATTTTTATGTTCAAAAAGATGTTTTTACCATAATAAAATAAATTAATTAAAATTGGTCTATGATATTAGGGTGATATATATATATATATATTATATTTAATAAATTTTTTATAGTCATCCAATTGATTCGATATACCTATGATAAGAACAAACACAATTTTACACATAAAAACCTATATTTTTATTATGGCATTTTTACCCTCTTTTAATGGAGAACCTATTTTAAATAAAATTTTTGGAACTTTTATAGATTATATATGTTAAAATAAACTTCATATTTTAAATATAAAGATAAAAATTTAGTTATGTTTATTTTTTGGTATTAATCTATGAAGTTTTAATTTTTAATGAATAGTGAAAAATACTGAATTTTAGTTCAAAATTTATTTTTCATCTAATTTATTTCCACGATTAAATAATATTTTAATTTGGTTTTAAAATATAATTATATTTTATATTTATAAATTAATTCAATTTAGGTAATTTTTATCAATTTAACTTTTAAATTGACTATAAAAACATACCAAACTTTTGATCTTTTTACTTTAGAAATCTGCGTTGTCGTCCCATCCATGGGATTAAATTTAAATTAATTTCTACCACTTATGTTATTTAAAATTTGGAAAATGGATTCCATATTTAAAATAATAATAATTTATAATTTCTAATAATTCATATTAGTTTTTAACCAAATATATTAGTGAGCGTAATTAAAATTAATTATAATGATTATGGTAAAATTAAGCTTAATAATGAACTAAACCTTTATTTTAAGGGCCAAAATAACCTATAAAATTGTCCAAGATCCATTTTATGGACATATTTAGAACATATACCTAATTTTATAGAAATTGGATCATTATTGGATCAAATTTAATTGTGAAAAACGTGTAATGAATTCCATTTTCAAAATATTACTAGAGTGCCACTCCTCCAATATAAAAGGCCTCCTCTCATCCCACTTTATCACACCTATCAGGACACTTTGGATTGAACAATATCTACCCAAATAGCTCATATAAATCCCTACCCTAATCCCATAATCCTCACTTTTTTCATAATGTAATCCAAGGAATCCCTTTGGTGTAAACCTAAAGGAGTTACCTGATTAAGAGGTAACATTCTTCCTCAAGATCTTTAGTTTATTTTCATTGTCCACTCCATAAACAATTATTATTCCATTATTATATAAAAAAATAGTATCCTAAAAATACTAGTACATTTTATTATAAATTTTAGAGGTCCACTTCCACAAACTCCCAGTTAATGGGTAACAAAAATACTTTTTACGTGTATGGAGAACTACCGCCTCACAAAACGATTATTGTTCAATTTTCCTTTACCGCTTCTCATAGTGGAAATTGTGATAGAAAATATATTTATATATATGATATATGTAATAATTTTTATCTATTTATTATTCTTTAATTTTTTTACAATACATATCTTTGTACTTTTATTTTGTGTAAATGTGATAACATCGTTTGTGGAAGTGTGGATTACCACCTCCTCAAAGCGATGTGATTAATTCAAAATATACATGGAAAGTATAAAGGATGTTTTTAATTAAAAATATGTGACATAAAAAACCTTTATATTTTATTCATAACACAATTACCTTTATGGAAATATAATATATATCAATTTTTTTGTTACCATTTGACACACTTAAAAAGTGATAATGTTGTTCATGGACTTGTGGACTACTGCCTCCTCAACATGATGTGATTCATTGTTTAGATAAAAATAATTATATATGTTAGTATATATGAATAAATAAAATTTTATTTATGATATAATTATCATTTTGAAAATTTATTTTTTTTCTTACCTTCTTTCTATAATGGTCATTGAAAAATGTGAACGTTACCTTGTGTACGTATGACATACCGTCTCCATGATTGTAACATTGTTTCATTTTTCATAACCATATTTAATGATTGGTTTTCAAAGTATAATTTATGTGAAAATATAATAATTATTTCATTATTATTATTCTATATAAGTTATATAATGACCCATTTTACCATATTTTACCAATCAAAGTTGTTATGACACATAAATCAAATTTGGTCAAAACAACCGATGTAAACATAATTGTTTAAGTAGGTGTATAAAACATAGTAAAAAGTATAATAAAAGTAATTTTAAACATGAAAAAGGTTAAAAATAAAGTGAAAAATTAATATAAGTTTTTTATTCAGGAATATAAACACATAAAAAACAAATTGGATTCATGGTTTGAGATTTCATCTCAATTTACATTCTATAGAGACTTATTTGTTGTTATGCACCTACTTTATTTTATATTGTGTATATATTTCCATTTTAAATGATATATAATTAAAATTTTTATTCTAATGATTTTATAAGTTTCATTTAATTTTATCCATTCATTGAGATAGTGATTCAAATGTTTCAAAGTGGTATGGGACAATTTTGGATGTTTAAATATTTTCTTCTCAAGAACATTTTTAATTAGTATATTTTAAATCTCACTTCCTTTTGTGATTGTTAACTTTATTTTGAAACCTTAACTTTTTTTACACATAATTTTATATATATGGTCAAAATACCACCACTTTGTCATATAATATCAGGATTCAATCATTCTTCATGATATTTTTAGTTTCAGTTTGAATTATTTCATCTAAGGGGATTTGAGTTAAAAGTTAACAACTGAAAAAGAAATTTCATAACGCAATTTATTTTCATTGGGTTATATTACTTCCTCATTGTCATTAATATTATATGATAATTTGTATAATTAATTTCAATAAATATTGATTAATTTTTATTCTATATGTGAATTTATAGTGGATACATATAATATACTAATTGATTGATTCTTACTCTAACATTATAATCTTTTTAAGGGTTTACTTTACAATATCATTTTGTTTAGGATTTTTTACACTTAAATTTACATTAGAGAAAATTATTTGATCACTGTATAATAAAGCCTTTAATTTTATTCTCACCTGGATATTCATTACCTTTATTCAGTAATAATACCATTCTTACACTCTTTGGTACTCAAAATGTTTTAGAAAGTATTTTTAAGAAAACCCGACTTCATTTCCCTCTTTATTCAAAGAATATTTTTTCTTTTAGAAACCCAATTTTCTAAAAAAAATTTAAATTTTTTTAAACAAGAATTAGTAAATAAATTTTTACCCATTTTTTCTTTTAGAAAATTTTTCAAAGGAATATTCTTATCACTTTCTAGAAAAAGAATTTTTCTTACTTTTTTACAATGAAAAAGGAATTTTCTTGTTACTTTATATGAAAAGTTTGGATTTACTCACCATAATTTATTTTAAGTTTCATTTGCATGTTTAAAAGGTTACTTTTTTAGGAAAATATTTTAAAAAGTAATTTTCAAAGAAAAGGTTTTTCAAAAGGTTTTTCAAAACACATGATATTTTCCTCAAGAATGTTTTAAGATATATTTTTATTTCTTTTAATAAAAAACCCCTTTATTTTACTCCACTTAGAATATATTTTATTTATGCCATCATTTTTCTTCCTTTGAATAGTTTATGATTGATTTTTCCAAGGATAGTGTTCAAATTAACTTTATTTATTTCTTAGTCCTCTTGAAATATTCAATCTCTTATGATAATTGAACATTAAATTTCCGCCAAATTATCAAATTCATTTATCTTGGATATTTCTTATTCCTAAACCATATAACATTTTACATAAGGTGTATACTTTGATAGTTATTTGATTATTTGGTGAAATATTGAAAATTCAATATTATTTATTCAATATAGATATTTGATAAACAATATTATTTATTTTTGTTATTCAATACGAGGAATGATTTAGTCTGGTAATTAAGGGTGGAGCTCAAAATTTATATAGATCCTCTATGCATCGATAGGTTATCATGAGAAAAATAAGTTTCACAAATTAAATGGGTTTCTATTAATAGTTTTAAACCATATTTTTAAAGGTCTTGATTATATAGGTTTTTCTGTGACTTAGACATGACGTCTAATAATTAAGAATTTACATAATTTTTTTTGGTTATTATTCATCAATGATATTTTGTGTTGACATATCTATGGGTTCATTTTATTTTTAGTTCATTGATTAAATGGAATGTGTTTCAGCTTCTTACCTTGCCATTTTTATTTCTTCTCATCTAGTTTTTTGAATGGAATGTGTTTCTAGTTATTACCTTTCTATGTTGTTTATTTACTTCTTTATCTTTCTATTGATTATATATAATGTGAGTTTTGTTATTTACCATGTCATAATTATTATTCTCAATAATTTATTATTACTTCCACTATATTTTTCCCTTGCTAAGAATTTTATCTCACCCTTATTATGTTTTGTTTCCCCAGGAATCCAATAAGTATACTATGAAAGGTATGAAGGGATATACAATATTAAATAATGTTATCCTTAAAGTTATTTAGAAAAAAATTATGTTTCAATTAGTGTATTAATTTAAATACAATACTCATGTATGTATCTGGTTTACCATGACTACTAAATAGATCAATCCTTTGGGATTTTATTCCTTATAATCATGCTGATGTAATTTATAGTAGACACCATATCTCTACCATTTGGGGTTGGGTTGCTACACTATTACACTTTAATATCGTTGGTAATGGACCTTAACTATATAGGAAATGATTTTATATTCTTATGTGTTTTTAATAATTCTATGTCTTATGCACATATTATAATTTCATAGTTCATGTTATTTAATTACTTTATGATTCATGTCTTAAAAACTACCAAGATTTATTCCATTACTTAATATTATGATCTTTTATATGCATGATATTAATTTCAAATTTTAAAATCATGTTACTATACCCTCATGATCATGTTATTATTGTGTGATCATTGATATCTGCCTTGTTTACCCTTACTAAGAATTTGAGTTCACCCATTTTTTGTGTTTCCTTTTACCAGGTTATGAAGAAAGATATTAAGCATGATATTTATAAGAAGGGTAGTAGTTATAAATAAAAAAGTGGGAGACTATTCATATATTTTATGAACTACTTTTTTATGTTTCCAGTTTTTCAAAGATACTAGACCTAAATGTTTTTCCCATGGATCAAAATGTTATGTAACAAATATTCATCTATCAAGTTATAAAATCTATGTATAAAAAGTTTGGGTATCTATATTTGGTAACAATCATGAATGACCTCGGTCAAAACTAAGGTTTTATAAAAGAAGGTATCACGATTTAGACATCATATAAATTATTTTTTATGATTATGTGGTTTCTCACCATGATTTTTATTTCTCACACTATGTGTTTTTTAGTCAATGGATAGAACATGAAAGAGTCATGTTAATGATGAATGTAACAAAAAATGAAATTATTTTCCTCCCGAAAAATCGAAAGTTATGGGAGTGGGAATGAAAAATACAATTTCTTTGATCACACAACTTTCTTAAGCAATGTATCATGGTGAACTCCAAATGAAAAAAATTAGGGAACAACACTCTATTTTTTCCTTAATGAGGCAATGAACACCTTCTTTTAGAAGGCCTATAGATCCAATAGTTTCTTAGAAATTGATTAGTACCACTAAAAAGATATTTTCCATTCTTCAATATTCAAAATATGAGAAATTTATTTTGGATTTTTATCATTTAGAAGGTGAAGAATATCAGTGGTGGAATCTTATCAAGAACACAAGATAACCAGAAGAAATTGACTCTATGGACTGGGATTAATTTAAAAGATTATTTTTCAATAAGTACTTTCCTTATATTATTTTTATAAAAATGGAGAAACAATTCATTGAGTTAAAGTATAAGGATTATGAATTTATTGGTACTTTTGAGGTAAATTTCACAAGAATTGTGAGGTACGCTTATGGTAATATCATCAAATCTAAAAGTAAGTTTGATTGATTCTTTAGTAGATGAAAAAAATTATCTAAAGGGTGTTATCCATAATGTAATTCAGTACCTATGAATATTTTTTTGACCTATTATCAAGGTGGATGTGGATATTGTATTTACCCATCAATCTCATAATTTTAAAAAGTAAAGAAAAATGGAATTTAAATGAAATTCTAAAAACCATGGGGCGAAGAAGATGATATATCCTTTATGTTAAAAATGTAGAAAGATAAATGAGAGAAATAATATTAAGGGAATGGGTAAATGTTTTAGTTGTGGAATGGAATTTCATTGGATAATCGAATGCCGAATTGATGGGAAGAAGTTATCTAATGTTGTGAATATGGATAAATCTCCATAGAATGCATCACCCACATTTAGTGTTTTAAATAAAAGGAGTAATGGAATTATGATAACCAATTTCTAAATTTAATGGTTAATGATGATGATCTATGTTAGAAACCTCTTAAGCTCAAATATAAATTTAAATCTCATGAGATCAATATTTCTGATGAGGGGTACGATAACAATGTGCAAAAAGGTACACT
The DNA here is from genome assembly GCA_963277665.1 of Viscum album. NCBI lineage: Eukaryota > Viridiplantae > Streptophyta > Magnoliopsida > Santalales > Viscaceae > Viscum > Viscum album. The sequence continues at coordinate 1,570,230,663 of OY728133.1, read as the reverse complement.
TATCATACACTATGGAACTTATAGTGTCTTATTTTATTATGGAAATTCCCACTTTTTATGTATGAATACTATTACAAGGGCATAAAATTTCAACATAAAAAATTATATGTTGAGTTATTAGTAAAAATCCACAAATGGTATAATGATGGCATCCTAATTTATGATTCATATTTGATTGTTGTTTGTCAGAATATATTTCATTAAAATATTTTCATTCTTACTCTAGTTGAATTCAATGTTATTTTGGGAATGAACTAGAGTTACTTACATAAATCCCATATAAATTTATATATAAGGGATGTTATTTTTGATATTCCAAACCAACCTATGATTTTCTATCAACGTGAAGATAAAAATGAACTTCCTATGGAAAGAAAATCCATTGTATGGGTAATGATTCTTATTAAAATTGGGTGTTTAACTTAGATGGTTTGGATAAACATAAAATTGAAGTTATAACTATTTTTTAGGAGTTTATTGATTCCATTTTAGAAGAGTTTTATGGTATTACACTGAATCTTGATGTGAGTTTTCAATAAAATTCATTCCGAGGGCTATAACTATTTATAATACTCTATATAGAATTGCCTCGATTGTGTTGCAAAAATGGAAGAAGCACCTTTAAGAGAATCTTGACAATGTATTAATTCATATAAGTGGGTCAACTTGTGGTGAAACTATTCTATTTGTTAATAAGAAATATGGATCAATGCGACTCTACACTGATTATCAAGTAATTAACAATGTCACTATTAAAAAAAGTATCCTCTACCCTATATTAATTTTTTTGATCAACTGCACTAAGATCAATGATTTTTAAAGATTGATCTTCATTATAGATATCATAAATTGAGGGTCAAGAAGGAGGATATACCCAATAAAAAATTCCATATATGGTATATACACTTTATTTATAGTGATTCTATTTTGTCTTTCTAATTCCCTCTCTATCTTCTTGGATTTAATGAATAGAGTCTTTCAAGATTAACTTAATCAGTTTGTGGTAGTCTTTATACATGATATTGTTATTTATTCAAAGAGAATGGACAATCATGAGGATAATTTGATAATTGTGATAAAGACCCTAAGGAAGGATAATATTTATGAAAAATTTACAATGTGTGAATTTTGGCTTCATAAAGATTAATTCTTGGGTCATAAAATCTCAAGTGAGGGCATATCAATAGACCCCTAAAAGACATAAGTTATTAAACATTTTCCCAAACCAACTGCTATGACTAATATCCACAGTTTTCATTGTTTTTCGAGATATTATAGAAGCTTTGTAAATAATTTTTCAGGGATATCAAATCCACTCATCGATTTAACTTAGAAGGGAGATAAGTTCCCTTGGATGGATGAATGTGAGGAATGTTTTACCAAATTAAAGAGAAGGACAATCAATTCACCTGTGTTTATTCTATACAACAATAGAGAATGGTTTTTTATATATAGTGATGCATAAAATAAGGGACTTAGATGTGTCCTTATGTGGAATAATATGGTTATAGATCACGCCTCCTGAAAATTGAAGGTCCATGATCATACTTTACCAACTCATGATTTGGAGTTAGTTGTGGTTATTTTTTCATTAATGATATGGTGGGATTATATATATGGATAAAGGTGTGAAATATATACTGATTAAAAAAATATGAAATATATTTTCACTCAAAAAGAGATATATATGCACCAAAGAAGATGATTGGAGATGATGCCACTTCAGTAGTGACACAATGGTGATGGTGAGGAGCATAACAACACTATTATTTAGAAGGTGTAGGGTTTGATTCCTTGGAGCTTGCTCTTGGGAAAATTTATCCCTCCCCCAAGATCCACTCATCCTAATGGGTCACCTGGTCCATAATTTGGTGGGTGAAATGAGATGCAACCCACATGTGCTGATAGATTTATTTGTAGACTGATCGATTCCCAGTTTGTTAACCTATGTGATGCTCTATCATCTTAGGTGGAAATGAATCATTCCAGCATTGCCTTTCCTTGGCGTGTAGGAAAGATTAAATTCGAAGGACTAAAGGTACTCAACCCACCTGCACTGTCTCAGATTCAGATCATGCTGAGTGAAGATGTACTTGAGACTCTTGTGGTTGGTGAACACCCCAATGTGCTCTCCCAGAAGATAATTTCTCCAATAGCGTAAAGCATGAACAACCACTGCCAACTCCATATTGTGCATTGGGTAGTTCCTCTCGTGTGTCCTCAACTTCCGAGACCCATACGCAACAACTCCATCTCCCTGCATAAGCACGACTCCTAGCCGGATACCTGAAGCATCACAGTAAACATTATAGCGCTTTCCCAGCTCTGGAAAGACTAGTATCGATGCTAACTTCAACCTCCCTTTCAACTCCTGAAATGTTGACTCACAAGAATATGACCATAAGAACTTCACCCCTTTATTGTTCAGACCTTTCAGTGGTGAGGCTAGGAATGAAAAGTCCCATATGAAACACACGTAGTATCCAGCTAGCCCTAGAAAACTCCGCACCTCAAAGATATTCCTCGGCTACTCCCAGGAAGTTACTGCCCTCACTTTCTCTGGATCTACTGATAATCCTTTCTCTGAGGTAACATGACCTAAGAAGTGAATCTGATCCATCCAAAAGTGGAATTTCGAGAGCTTAACATATAACTGATGCTCTATCAGTGTACTCAAAATGATCTCAAGATGGGTAGCATGGTCATGTCGAGTGTGAGAGTACACCAAGTTTTCATCCATAAAAACCACTATGAAGGAATCCAAGTATGGATGGAACAATCAGTTCATCAGTTCCATGAAAACTGCAGGCACGTTCATGAGGCCGAATGGCATAACCATATACTCGTATAGACCATACTTGCTCTGAAAATCTGTAAGAGTTATATCTGATGATCTAACGTGCAACTGATGATAATCGGATCTCAAGTCAATATTTGAGAAAACTCAGGCTCCTCGAAGCTGATCAAAGAGATCATCGATCCTTAGAAAGGGATATCGGTTCTTGAACGTCAACTAGTTAAACTTCCGATTGTCTACACAAATCCTGAAGGTATTGTCTTCCTTCTTCGCAAAAAGGACAGGAGAACCCCAAGGAGAAGTACTGGGTCAGATGAAACCCTTTGCCTGCAACTCCTCTAACTACTTCTTGAGCTCCTGAAACTCAGGTGTAGCCATCCTATAAGGAGGAATGGACACCGGTGCTACTACTGGCATGAGCTCAATAGAAAATTATACCTCATTCTCCTGAGGAAAACCTGAAAAGTCCTCTGGAAAGACATCTATGAAATGATCCACCATTGGAGGAAAGTATAATTATGAAGTCCCATGGTCATCCAGATAAAGACTAACAATATGAGCTGTAACTCCTTCTATCCCATGATGCTCGAGTCCTGCTCGACTCTCCTGGACATCCCACTCGCCTCTATGAAAAAAGGATCCACCCTCTGGTGATACAAAACTCACCCTGCAGCGATAATAGTGGACGACTACCTGGAAGGGAACTAGCCAGTCTATTCTGAGAATGACATAATAGATCGTCATCTCTATGAGATATAGGTCCCATAAGAAGTGACACCCTGCAACCACAAGAGGGAACTCTTTGCACTGACGTATGCTAACCGCTCTAGTCGCCAATGGTGTGTCTAGTGTCAAAGTTTCTATAGAGGAAATGATTCAGAGCCCAAGGCTCTCCATAATAGCAACAGAGATAAAGCTATGTGTAGAACCATTATTGAAAAGAGATGAAGATAAAACTAAGGATACTAAGATCATACTTTGAACTGTAGAAGGGATGTGATCCTGCTCCTAATGGGTATGGTCCACTGCAAAAGTCTAGTCGGTACCGCGGCCCTGCGACCCTGCCTGACCACTCTGAACAGATCCACTCTACTGTCACTAGTAGCCTGGTGACTAACCACCACGGCCGCGACCTCCACCTCGGCCTGAATGGCCGGAAGAACTCCAATTCTCAGACTGGTGAGAAACTAGTGATGCATCTCTTGTACGTGGGGTCATTGTAGAACCCCTACCACAAGATATAGGTGAGAATATCTAGAAAAAACGCTAAAGATGACCCATCTTGCCACAAGATCGGCACTCCATCGGGTCTCTCTGGAACTGAGGCCTAGTGTACCCGCTCCTCCTGCATTGGTAGCAAACTACCTGGCTGCCTGAAGATACATTCCGCCTACTCTGATATCCTCGAGCAGACTCCCTGCGACACTTCCTACTATCATTATGAGGGAAACTAACTCTAGATGTCAAACCGCCCTAGCCCACTGCTCTAGAATCCCTTATATTGCACTCAGTGATAAACACCTGGTTGACGATAAATGATATCGAAGTCAACCTGAAGATGCTCACCTAGGAACGAATCTCATGCTTGAGACAGTCCTCAAACTTCCCAGCCAAGAAAAACTCATCACCTGTGGGGATAGGCATGAAATGCTACAAATATGTGAAACGACAAGAATACTCCATCACCGAAAGAGTACACTACTCTAAGCTCATGAACTCCCGGGCTCGGTCGGCCCTCAAGGTCTCCGGGTAGAAGTAGTCATAAAAGATACGATGAAACTCATCCCAAGCCATATTCTGGTGGTGTCTCACCTCCTCTTGGTGCAGTCTCGGAGCATGTACGTTATGAGATTCACCCTCCTCTTTGGTGGTACCTCGAGATGCTCGAAGATCGTCATCATGGATTCGAGCCATGACTCTGCAACCTGTGGTCCTCCTACCCCTCAGAAGATGGGAGGATGATGCTACTCGAAAACCCGTGTCAATTCATCCATTGACGGGGAAGGAGGTTGTGCTCCCTTGAAGGTCTGAATCATCCTTAGAAAACCTTCCCTAAACTGCGCATCAGTGCTTTCAACTAGTATCACTGTTGGTGCCAAGGATGGCACAATAGGAGGATCTACAGGAGGTACCTGATCGGCCATATCCGGTGTCTGATCACTGTCTGGCAGCTGACGTGCAACAGGATGACGTCTCGGTGGCGTAACAATGAAAGGTCAAAATCACACCTTAGATCAAGATTATCAAAGACTGAGAACACAATAGTACAAGAGGGGAATAGAATAAAGAAACATTCAAGTTTTACAAAACATGACTACACGGTGTGTATAAAAACTACACAGCATGTTCTCTTAAGCCATTCACATGGGCGTGTACTTCTGCCACAACTTGGTCATGTAACGCCCCAACCACATGGCATGTTGTCCTCACACACGGCATGTACTTGAACTATATTCCCCTTTTTGAGTCTCCTTACATGGCTAACCCACACATTCCTCTTAATCCTAGACTAAACAGCGTGGTCACGAAGGACACAGAGTGTACTAGACAAGGTTGCAATGACACATGTTATTTTTTACACGACCAGCTACATGATTCACTCTAAATAGTGTGATCCCTGAGAATACGGTGTGTACTTGGAGGTTTTCCCCAACCCTTGTTGTTTGTTACATGGCCAGATACATAGTTCACTCTACACGACATGGTCCCTGAGAACACGGCATGTACTTGGAGGTTTTCCCCGACCCATGTTGTTTGTGACACGACCGGGTACTTAGGTGATAGAGCACGACATGTAACAAAAGGAAACAGCTGGTAAAGTCAAGGTTTTATCCATCCGTGTTGTTAGTCACATGGGTAGACACACGGTCTCTACAACACGGTGTGTACCTAATGTACACGACATGTTTTTGAAGAATTTTCACAACCCCGTATCTCTACCCACACAGTCAGTGACACGGTTTAAAAACTACACGGCGTGTATGAATAAATTACACGCCGTGTATTCTGGGTTTTTCTGGGTAGTAGCTCAGAAACTACTTCGAAGCCCAGAAAACACAGAAAACAGAAGTTAAGGTTCTAAATTCTAATCCGTGAGGGCCCATACTCTCCACGAATCAAAGCTTGGAATCATAAACATGTTATAACAAGGCAACCAGGCAATGATCCACCAAATTCTGGTCCATGAGGACCCATAACACCTCAAGAATCAAAATTTGGAATTCATTCCTGTAAATCTCTACACAACAAAACCCTATCAAGTAGTAGGTATTTCTATCAAGGAAACTATCACAACAACATGCATATTTTACACCCCATCTATCACAACAACATGCAATCACTAATGCATCCCTGATGGAATGGAAAAAAATTCATGACATGTGATTCCTAGCAAGTGCCTATATAATGCATGAGATTGCACAAACTCATCTCATTGGGTTACAATATAAATATAACCTCAATAATATCTATAGTAACAACAAAAATCTTGTGAATCACCCAACGGTGAAATCATATCAACTGTAAAATTGCAAACCAGTAAAATTTCAATAAACGTGGTAGTTTTGATTTTCCCTGTACATGGGTTAGCTACTCCCTGTCATAGCTTATTACCATGTACCTATTCCATCCTATCCCTAGCTATAGTCTCCAAACAATAAGTCAATAGAAAAGAATTCCTCTAATACCACTTTGTAACATCTCGGTTCTGGTAGCCACTAAGAGGCACCCCGTACCCGGTTGGTCACATGGCCTCAAGCACATTTTCCTGAACGAAAGAGGATTTCGACTAGCAGTGAGGGCCTTGGGTGTAAAGGTGGGGAAAATATTCCCTCATTGGCAGAGTACACAGTGGAAAATAATCAAGAAAAAATAGAAAACACGGTAAAAAACCCATACAAATGTAAACAATGGAAGGCTAAAACAATAAACAACTAGAGAAAACATATATATAAATGATGATTGATACATATGTCTAGGAAAGAATCCAAACAATTCACAATGCTGAAAATACAAATAGTACTAAAAAAAAGTACAAAAGAAAGATAAACAACTCCTCAACATCGTAATCATCAGCTTTGTCCCATGCTCTCTTGCTCCAAATGAAATCAAGTACCTGAAGTCGAAGGGCACTAGCCCTTGTCTATACCGTCAACAGTATAATCTGTTTGGGCCCAAAAGAATGACCCAAACAGGGTGTGAGACTAAATCCCAGTAGGCAACCACCTGAAGATTTGTGCCTAACAGTCAGTGTGTATATGACAGGTAATGTAATGTAAACAGCAAACAGTAGGTAGTAACCAGGATGATACACAGCAGTAAACAAACCACAGATCAACAAGCTATAGAGAAGCAAAAACTAAACACATCAGGAAACACTCTGGGAAGTACTTATATCCATCCCCTATGGTTCTATCCAAGAAGTACCAACAACCCTATGAGAAGTACACTCAGCCTAACCCCTCAGGTTTGGTCATATGAAATTATAAGAGTCTCTGAGGAACCACGCTCAATCAATTCCCCTTATAGTCTAAGGTAGTTAGGGAATCTCTGAGGAAGATCACGTGTTCTAATCCCTTTATAGCCCCAAGGTATAGAGGATCTCTAAGGAAGCTCACTCAGTAAATTCCTCCTATAGCCTCAGGTCTATCATAGACACTTTGAGGAAGCTCTCTCGGTAAGTTCCTCCTATAGCCTGGAATTGTTTAAGGAAATTCCACAAACAAAGACTCTCTGAGAAAGATCACTCTGTCTATCCCCCTGTAGTTTATAAAGCTCAAGACTCTCTTAGGAATCTCACTCACTCTATCCTCCTAAATTCTATAATATCCAAGACTCTCTGGGAATCTCACTCTGTCCATCCCCTATAATCTAAAATGTCCAAGACTCTCTGGGAAGCTCACTCGGTTCATACCATTATAGTCTATAGCACCAGGTTCTCACGGTCCCATGCAAGTTAGTGTATAATAATGCTATAAAGCCAAAGTAAACCTATAGAACTACTTGGCTAACCAGTCTATAACACAACAATCAATTTCAGGGAACATCAATCCATCCAACAGTCACAAGGCATGGAAACCCGGTATAATATCCATTTGGATGAACAAGACTAAAAGGACGTAAACATAACAAGGCATGGGAAAAACATACAATCATAAAAATTATCCTATACATAGATAAAATACCTCTACACAAGCATACAAGAATGTAATGAAATCAACAGGGGAAAAACGGTAAACACACAATACCCCGTTCATGGGTATTGGTGGAATTTGCACATAAAACTCAAGGAATTTGAACGGAAAGTCACAAACCACCTACCTTGAAACTAGGAGATCTATATAATTGAATGATAATTCCTGAATCTTCTTAGAACATTGTATATCTACAAAAACGCACAAAATGTTCAACCCACAACAACTTGAAAAAGAGGAGGAATTGGAAAACGAATCTCTAGGAGAAGTAAGAGATTACCGTTGAGGTTCCAACGCAATCGATGACAGTCAATTCCGAGAACAGAGGGAGGTTCGGGGGCTCAAAGAAGATCTACGGCTGTACCCTTACTCTCGGTCAAAGAAGCTAGAGAAGAATATGTTTTTGGGGTTAAGACGTGACCCCGACCCGTTTAATGAAAAAAAGAAAGTACACAACATGTACTTTTGGAGTACACAACGTGTACAAGGATTCTCCGTACTCTGCATTAAGCGGCCTCCACATCACCCCTACATGGCTGTGTGTGTGGCCATGACACAGCCAACACACATCCTTGAGCGACATCAAAGTACACAGCATGTAATTAAAAAGTACACGGTGTGTACATCAAAAATTTCCAGAATCTCCTCTTTTATCAAAAACTCTAGAAAAAGGAAAAACATACATGAAAATAAGGTTTGAGTTCTTACAATAAATGATCTGATATTTTTAGAATTGAAAAGAATAGATATTGAAATTTTGAAGGAAGGGGAGAAATATTATCTTTCTCAAATGAGTTTTTAACCATCTTCCAGTGTAAAGATTAAAGAGGCACATAATGAAAATGTAAAGTTGAAAAAGAAGGTGAGAAATGTTTCTAATTTCAACCTTGATTATGATAGAATAATTAGGAAAATTTTATGTGTGACTTTTGGTAGTATATTTAAATAAGGATATGATGGATGAAGCTCATAGTTCTTCATTATCTATTCATCCTAGAAGTATGATGATGTTTAGATATTTGAAAGAGTATTTCTCATAGGATGACATGAAGAGAAGTATTGCAAATTATGTTTCTTGGTGTTTAGTATGTGAGAAAGTTAATATTGAGAGATAGAATCATAATGGGATGTTACAACCATTACCCATAGTATAATGGAAGTGGGAAAATATCACCATGAATTTTTTTGTTAGACTCCCCTAAACATCTAAAGGTCATAAATCTATTTGGGCTGTAGTTGATCACCTTATGAAGTCAAAACACTTAATTTCCATTAGATAAGATTTATCTCTTGATCAACATAATCTTTTAAACATTAAGAAAGTAGTAATATTTCATGGTGCACCACTATTAATTGTATATGACCGAGATCCCAGGTTTACCTCTATGTTTTGAAGAAATCTTTAAAAGGTTCTAGAAATATAGTTATGTTTTAACACTGTTTATAATCCTAAGATAGATAGTCAGTATGAGAGGAAAATTAAAACTATATAATATATGTTGAGAGCTTGATATATTTATTTCAAAGGTGGTTGGGATCAATACCTTCCTTTGGTGTAATTTTTGTAAAACAATAGATTTAACTTTAAAATTTAGATAGTTCTTTATGAATCCTTTTATAGTAAGGAGTGAATTTTTTTGACATGATGGAATGATGTTGGGGAAAAAAAGATCTTGGGATTTGATATAGTTTAGAAAATGATATATAAGGTTTGAGCCTATCAACATAACATAAGAGCAGCATAGAGTTGATAAAAAAGTTATGCTGATAATCATAGGAAACATCTAGTGTTTGATGTTGGTTACAAGGTATTCCTATGAATGACTCCCTAGAAGAAGTGGTTGGGATTTAAAAATAAGAGAAAGATAATCCCTAGGTATAATTGTGATTTTTCAATTCATAATCATATCAGGATGGTTTCTTATTGATTGGTTCTTCTACTAAATTTCTCTCAAGTTCACGATGTCTTCCATGTATCTCTCTTGAAGAAGTACACACCTGATACTTTACATGTAATGAACTTAGAGCTTATAACATTGAATCAAGATATTTTTTATGAATTGAAGAAAATATAGATTTTGGATTGTAGAGAGAAAGCTCTATAAAATAGACAACTCACCTTGTCAATTTTTTTTGGTGAAACCACAAATTTGAAGAAGCTATGTGAGAACATGAGGATGTGATGAGGCAGAGGTACCCCCCCATCTGTTTGTATTTGAGAAAAAAAATTTGAGGAAAAAACAATTTTAATGGGGTTAGAATGTGACCCCTTGATATTTTTATAAAATATTTTTCTTTAAATATTTTTATTTATTCGAGAGCTGGTGTTACACACAACACCGACTTTAAAAAAACCACAATATGATATTAAAATATCATTATTTAAAATTACTATTTTCACATAACCATTGAATTGGTGGGTATGAACATGAGTAACTAAATTATGAAAAATTTATAGTTATATATGTATAAATTAATTCATTGGTTATTCATTTATTATAAATGAAAATAAAAAATATTTGAAATAAAAGGAATTTTTTATGAAAAATAGTTTTTATGCACATAATGTTTTTCAATGTTAATAAATTAAATTGATCCTTATTTTAGAATGATTTTAATTAATTTTATATATTATTTACTCGATAAACTATTTTAAATAATCAAAAAATATTTTTTAGACATAGGATAATAATAAATTAATTTTTATACTTAATAATGTATTCTCTTCTTCTAAGAAGAAGTTTTTATCACATTTTACATGCGTAATTTAAAATTAATTTATTCCATTTATAGGTATTTAATTAGATAAGACAAACTAAAAATATAAAATGAAGAGGTTCAAATTTAATAAATAGGCCCCTTTTATTTTTGGTCAATATGAATAGTAATTGTGGTAAAATTTATTACCTCAGTAAAGGTTAAATTGGGTTAATTTGGTCTAAAAATAAGTTATAAGGATATAATTGTTCTTCTAAATTCTTATTTGTTAATTTAATTCTAAAATTAACACCTTTGTCTCTAAATTGAGTTGTTCAATGGTCACCTATCTTTGAAGATTACTGATATATTATTTGAATCAAACAAGTTACATAATGTCACTCTCTTTGTTTTTAATATCCTTTATGTGTCCACATATGGAAAAAATGAAGTTATTAATGTGTAAAAGTGTTTATTTTTTGATTAATAAAATTGTTCTAATGATATAAATTTATTTTTATTTTTATTAATTATATAATGACCATAATATATTATGAAACACTGATGCAATACGTCTCCATTTAAGAAAAATATAATAAATGATATTAAAAATATTAAAAGTGATATAATTTGAATGATTTAACTTGAACCATGAATTTTTGAGATCTACATGAAATATTATAAAGGGTTTAAATAATTATATTTGAATTCACCCATTGTCTTGATGTGTTTAAAGTTCTATTAAATGAATATTTTAAAAATTGACAATAATGATATTTTATTAATTTTTTTTAAATAAGATAAGGTATTTATGATATGTTTTTAATTTTCATAAATTAAAAATTTATGGTCCAATTTTAACCTTATTAGTAAAAATTAGAACGCTTTAATATTAAAAATGTGTTACCATATTTAAAATTAAAATTGGTTAACCAAGGGTTAATCATAATGAAAAGGTTTAAAATTAAACTAAAAATGGTCTAAATTATTTTGTTTTATTGGATTAAAACCCTATAAAACCTTATATTTTAAGATATTTCCATTTTGGAGTAATTTGGATTAAGAATGAATTAATTGGAAGATATTTTTTTTCCATTTTCAAAGACCGGTTTAAGGGAAACCAGTAACCATACAAAGGCTGCATCAAAACATCAAACAGTGGTCAAAGAACCTGATTCCTAGATTACATTTCAAAAAGTTCAAAATTCAAATTCAAAATCAAGAGAAATTGTAACCAAATATTGACACTGATACGTCGTATGCCATGCCTCCTCGTGACTCAAAATCGCCCCGATCCATAAAACCAGCCATCATTCATCCGATCACCGATGAGATTTCACCGGAAATCACCATCGTCGTCATCCCTTTGCTGACCACCAGAGACCCTCACCACCACCAAAAACACATAACACATTCACCACATCAAACAGATTCATGAGACCAAGCTACTTCACAGATCCAACACAGATCCTCCCCGCCGCTGCCATCATCCTCTTGTCACCACACCAACCCGCCAGAGAAAAACCGACGTAGTCCAACATCGCCACCACAAATAGAGCACCAAATAAGAAAAGAACATCCATTGATTTAAGAACATACCTTTCTTCAGGGATACCATTTCACCAGTCACAAAATGGACCCCCACAGCGTCCACACCTCGCGCATCCACAATCACCGCACAATGAAAACCAGAAGCCTAAGAAAAGATGAAAAACATGGACCAAAACAAAAAATAAGGCTTCCCAATCATCAGATCTTGCAGATAGAAACCCCGTCGAGAGCCAAAGTAGAAGAACCCGTTGCTGCCTTCGACACCGTCCCCGAGGACCAGATTACCCAAAATGATCGTAAACGACTCAGAACGCGATGCCACCCCCATATCGAAGCTTCTAAAACCCACACCCTAGCCCAACATCATGCCACCTTGAAGAACCTTAGCCATATTTGAGGCTAGAGTGAGAGAAAAGGTCGAGTTGCAAAGCGGTTCACTGTGGATGATGATGAGTCCGCCCTTCACCACATCTGGGAGAAGCCACACCACGAACGCGTCGAGCAGAGCATCGAGGGAATATGTTAGACAGAGGAGATATAAAGGAAGATAGTGACATGGGAGAGCAGATGAAGCAGAGCCCTTTATGGGCACATCAAGAGATGACCAGCCTCCAATTGAGAATGAATTTATAAAAATTTAATCTTTTAAGAAATTCCAAAATAGCACCTCACCTCAATTTTAAAGGGGAACCTCCTACATTACTTATTCACACCACCTTAAGCCTTCTAGATCAAAAAAATCTACTAATTTACCATATAAAATTCCCTATCCAAATTCTATAGTTTTTTGGTTTTCCCAAAAGATTGACATTATAACCCTTTATAGGAGATCTAAGGGAGTCATTTCTAAGAAGAGGTAATCTCCTTAACAAATTTGTTTGTATTCTACTACACTTTAAATCCTCTAAAATTATGCTATATATTATAAAATAATAAATTTAGTAAATTTAAAATTATTAAATGTTATTTTGATTATTAAAATACCATCATACACCCTCTTTTCCATTAAAATATAACTGAAAGTGTCGCTCATGAATACGTTTGACTTACCATCTCCCCATAAAGATACAATTTATTTTCCATAAAAATATTTTATGGATGAGTATTATGATTAGATTAATGTTTATATATGATATTATTAAAACAATTATACTTTTAAAATAATTATATCATGCCTCCATTCTTACTATCCAATCCTTTGAGAAATGATAACGTCACTCGTGCGTGCATGCAAACTACCTCCTCCACAAAGTGATGCGATTCATTTTTCCTTTATATTTTATTTTGATAGTAATGAGGACAAATTTTATGATTATATATTATATATATGTTATAATAATTATATTTTTATGGTTAATGAATATTTACCTTTTTTTTGTTCCATTAATTGAAAAATGAAAACAACATTCATGCGTACTTACGGGATACCATCTCTATGAATAGTGTAATTCATTTTTCTATCTGTAACATTTATATATGACTCTAAATATATATATAATGAGTATATATTATATTTATATCATGATAAATATTATTTTTATGATGGAAATAAGATAAATTTACATATACCTGAACTAAAAAATAAATATACTCATGATAAACGAAACATTGAACACTTGGAAATAAAAATTCTAGTAAGGAATTATTGAAAAAAGGGGGTGTTTAAATGTTATAAATGGATAATATATGATATTATAAGTATAAAAATTAATCTAGTAAATAATTACAATAAATCTAAATTTATTATACAGGAGGTCAGAGTGCTTTCAAATAATGAAAAACTTGAGGTAAGGGTTTATTTCACAATGTCATCAATATTTGAGATTTTTTAGTTTTAAGTCTCCTCTAGGGAATATTTATCTTCCATATCCATTTTTTATAAAAAAATTTTTAAATTTTTTTTTACCATTCTACCATTATTATGAAAAGTTATTTTTACCCATTTTTTGTATTTTTACAAAAATGGTTTGAAATGAATATTTTTTTCTTTTTCCAAACGAGGCACTTTGTGACTTTTTCAACAAAAATATGAAAGCAATGTTTTTTTATCTTATACAACATGAACTAATTTTCCCACAGTCATGACTAAATATTAATTTGAAGCTTAATTTAAAATTTTACAAGTTTATATTCAAATAAAATGTTTTACTTTATAATTTCTCATATTTTTTAAAAGAAATTAATTTTAAATAGAAAGGTTATTTTTATAAAAAATTATTCAAAGTGATATTTCAAAAAAACTTCCATCTAAATGAAATTATTTGATTTTACTTATGATTTCCTAGGGATATTATCGAAGGATACCATATTTATTCTTTCTCTAGACAATTTATTGTTATGATGAAAATTTGAAATGTTTGTGAAACCCATTTATTTTACATGGGATATGTTAGGATTGAATTCTTATGAAACCCATTTAATTTAATGGATTATAATATGATCAATGACTTATGATATTATGGATTTTTTTTATTATTTTCATTTTGTGATGGGTTGGACTAATATCTCTCTCCAATTCATTGGGTAAATATTGATATCTAATGAGATTAGTATGACTATAATGGGGATTGAACCCCATAAAGTAAGGGTTTCTATCTAGTATTATAGTCTTGGGAGTGAATATTGACCACTATGATAGTTTGGGGAGTAAAAACCTTACACTATGATATCCTTTTAAATGAGACTTAACTACTAAAGAAATGATTTTGTATGATTATAATTATGCCACAATTCGATGTATTATACCTATATAATGATCTCATAGTTCATGTTCTTTGATTCAGGTTTGATTTATGTCTTTTTATGACTTAATATTATTATAATTGACATGCAAGGTGTGGTTTTAAAATGTCAATATAATGTTAATATACCCTTATGATAATTTTATGCTTATTTAATCATTGATATCTAATTTTTACCCTTACTGTGCATCTAAGCCTACCATTTTCTTATGTTTCATTATCCAAGATTATGAAGAAAGGTATTAAGTATGATATGTCTATTAATGGTGATAGTTATAAAGAAATAAGTGGGGGATGGTGTAGATAGTTTAAAAATATGTTGTTTTGTTTCTATGTTTCCAAATATACTTGACCTAAATGATACTGGTGTGGATTGGAATGTCCCATAATGTGTATTCATCTATTAATATGTAATATATATGTCTGAAATACATGGTTAACTATATTAATCTAGATATAATTAAAATCAATTTATTATTTAATTATGATAGATCACCATGAATAAATCTATTAAAAAAAATTAATAAGTTAACTCAATTTATCTTAATTCCATCCAAAACGTCCTAAAAATTTCCTTCATCCATATTTTAAAAAATTTTAATTTTTTTTATTTAAAATTAATAAATTTTATATGTGTACTTGGAGTTAATGAAATGTACCCATCCTAACAACTTAGCATAGTCGTTGTATTATGTATTCACATGACATAAAACATACACTTCATGACACATAATTACAAGGAATTTAATTATCAATACATGAGACATGATCATATTTAAATTATATGTCATGTGACATAATTAATGCACATAGAGTAGAAAATAAGTAAATTTTATACAAAAAATGTTGTTCAAAGTTAAAATTGTAAATTAATTCAATATATAATTAATAATCCAATCATATGATGTATACTATTAGTAAATGAAACATGAAACAAATATAAATAGGTTTAATTATATAATTATTTTTTTATCTTTGAATTAAATTAATTACATGAGGTATAATGGGTAAAATGGTGTGTACTTGGGATACACACTATATAATTTTTTCTACCCATGTCCTTGATACACGCTGAGGGGATAGGTGTGTTTTTTTGGTCACAAATATTATGACAGCCCATATCTTTAATATACGTTGTTTCATGATTTATTGACTAATGATATACATAATACAATCTCAGAAGATCTATAGGACTCGTGTATTTGAAAAATTTGTTACATTGAATACTAACTTGAAATAGGGATAAAATGACATTATATAAAAGATTCATAACACTCCCTTAAATTTCTTTGAACTTATAATATTGCAAAGGATAACCTTGGGACATACAAAAGAAAGGGGTGAGATCTAAAGCCTGGAAATGGACTAATCAAAGAGTAACCTAATGTAAAGTAATAAATGTGAGTCAATAGGCATAATATAGTGACATAGTAAGGTGATAATAAAAATCATGAACTCCAAAGAATGTCATAAGATGATAAAATCAATGCATCATATGAATATGAAAACAACATAAAACATGAAATCATAAGCATTTGTCTAGGGTAACTGAAAATACATCATAACACAGGGTACCTAGGATAAATTATAATTCACAATATATGGTATCTCATAATATAAAAAAATTATCCAATGCATTGGAATACTATATAATTTTGGGCCCACCTGTCATAATCGTTTCATGTACATTCATTTTTGGGGCCACATAGATCATAAAACATAAGAACTTATTTAATCACTTTTAATCCCATAATTAAAGAACAAGGGTTTCATAAATTTAATTCCCAAATAAATTAATGATAGGTATAACTAAATGAATACCCTTGATTGGAAACAAGTACAGGTATTCACAATACAAAAGTTTGGCATCGAAAATCATGAACTAATTTTGGTAGCATAACAGGTGTACATAAAGTTAAATAGAAGGGATTAATGATCGGAAAAGGTGTTATATATTTACTTGGGAGACATATGTATTATAAATGGTTTGTTTAAAAACACATTTAACCTTTAAAAATGGGAAATAAGAAGTATTAATAAAAATAAATTACTTAAATAAAGAGGAAGAGTAAAAGAATCCCTTACTTGAGAGATTAATTCTAAAATCATAGGAGGAGCTTCTTATGATCTTAAGAACACCTTTAATTGGATTTATATAGGGAAAGTTATAAAAAATTCATGATTTAATAATTTTTACTAATGAAGAAATGGAGGTTGGGGGGGTAATTATAATCAAATTGAGTGGAATTCTTTAATAAATTGTAAACATAGGTTTTGGATTATAAGTAATAAAATAATCAAAACCAAAAAACTTCCAATGGGTTTTCCCATGGTTTCTAAAAAATAGTTGTTGTTTCTAATATTTTATTAGGTTAATAAATGAGATCATTAAAATAATACCATTCAAAATGTAGAAGTGAGTTGGTTTAGAATGAATTGTTTAAAACCTCATATAATATAGGTTTTAGAGGATTCATTATAGGTTTTTAAAATTAGTATAGTTTCATAAAAATGCATTATTTTAATGGGAAAATCTATTTATAATATTGGATTACATTTATTGTTTTTATTTCATCACTTTTATATTATTATTATTCCATAATACTTACCATATATTTATATTGTATTTAATTTTTACTTAAAAATTCAAATGTGTGAAAAAATTATGAAAAATTCACCATTAGATAATTCCAAAATTATGATGTAAAAAAGGAAATTTATTTTTAAAATTTAATTTTATAAATACAAGAATTTTTATTTCTAAATAAAAAACATCTTTTTTGAAAAATACCAGTTTTACGACACATATGAATTTTGGACTATTATAAAAATCACATGGGACTTTATGTTATATTAATATTTATATATAAATATAAAATAATTTGTAATACTATTTCATAAAAATAAATTTTATTTAAAATTATATAATGTATCATAAGTGTTTTACTTGAAATTATATATTTTTGAAAATTAAATTTTTTGTTTCTTTGTATCAAATATATTTTTTAGCTTTTTCATTATATAATCAGGTATGTATATAAATTAATAATTTAAAGATAAAAATATAATCATTCTTTATGAAAAATAAAATATCTAAATTCATACTACCAAGGTCTAGATACATAACCCATTATTACACTAGTGTAAACCTGATGGGTAAGGTGTGCGATAGTAGTACTTTATTAGAGTGGTTTGATGAACATAGTATAGGTGGTGATCTTTATAAGATTTTACTTCTCTAATAAATGGATTTTATTGAGTTTTAGTTGTTAAATTTGTATTTGGACTTAGTTAAGGGAAAATATCAGTGATTCCATCTCCCTCCGAAGCTTCGAAAATGGGATTTATAGGGTACGATCCTACCGGTCAAGGTCATAACAAATTCCTTCTGTACTAATTATATTTTATTATAACCCTTATTATATATTAATCATAACCATCACTATATAATGAATATATTATAAATGTTTATGATTCTTAATGATATTTTAAACCCAATACAAAAATTATGGTTATATTATTTTAATAGTCTAATATAAAAAATGAATTTTAGTGAATGTGTTTCTTATAACCACATTAATTAATAAGTAATATATTCATTTTAAATGTAACTTCATTTGAAAAAGTTTTTGTCATTGCATTCTGTCCACTTTTATAAATATTACCTAAAAATTTAATTTCATATACTAAAATAGATATGGAATTTTTGTTTCATCACCTCTTATGGTTTCCATGTTTCCTCCTAAAACTTGTAGTTCCACCACAATACCTTGACTAGGTGAGTTATCTTGTTTCCTAGGACTATGTATATATGATGTAAGATCTTCACCAAATTATCCTCATAAAAATTATCATTATCCAAAGGTACCGCTTTTGGATTTCATACATGTGAGGGGTTTAGTTTGTACTTCCTTAAGAGATATACATGGAACACGTCATGTACTAAAGATAGGTCTGGTGGTAGTTCTATTCAATAGGATACACCTTTTATATGATCAATGATCTAAGAGGATACTATCTAATACCTATATTTTTATTCTTACCAAACCTCATGAATTTATTCCACAGTGATATTTGAAGGAACACCTTATCTCCAACCTCAAAATCTAGGAATCTTTGATTGTTTTCAAATGAATTTTCTAGATAATTCATTTCAATTTTATTTGATGAGGAATGGTTTGAATCTTATTTGTCATATCTTATATAAGATCAGGTCCCATGATCTTCACTCTCTAAAATCATCCCAACATTTTTTATTATAACACCTATTCTCATATAGAGACTCATAAGGTTCCATTTGAATACTATAATGGAAATAATTGTTATATGATAACTATACTAGGGGAAGGTTCTGATCCCAATATCTTTGGAAGTCTATTAAACATTATCTCCACATATCCTCTAGGGTTTTAATTTTTATCTCATACTGGCCATCTATATAGTGGTGATAAGTAGTGTTGAAACTCTTCTTTGTATCTAATTCTTGTAAACGGATTCTCTAAAACCACAAGGTAAACATCAATTATTGATCAGATATAATGGATAGTGTCACTCCATAGAGTCTTACGACTTCTTTTATATATATATTATCAAAATTTTTAAGGGATAAATATTCCTTGATAGTAATAAAATTCATAGACTTTGTAAGGTGGTTAAATACCACCCAAATGGTGTTATAACCTTTATAAATATTTGAGAGTCTTATGAAAAAATATATGGTTATATTTTTCAATTTTCATACTACTATGGTAAATGGTTTCATCACACCCTTTGACTTATTTCATTCAGCCTTGACATGTTCTCATACCAAGCATTGACATACAAATTCTATAATCTCCCTCTTGATGTTATCTGATTTGAAGTTTTTTCTTTAAATATCTATATTTCCTAGTGATTCTTGGATGAATAAGACATGTGAATCATCAATAAGTTCCCTATTTATTTTTGGTTTTGATGGAACAAAAATATATGTTCCAAAAATTTTAACTCCATATTTATAAAAGTTGAAATCTAGATTATTTTATAACTTTGTTTATAGCTCCTCATAATCTCTTTGGGCCTCCTTGATCCTCTAAAGAATGGATGGTTGAGTAGTCATTTGAGAAAGGTATGATGAAATTACCATTATGATTCCCATTTCCATCCTTTACATTTCCAAGAAGAATAAATCCCTTAGAATCCTCATCATCGATAAGGTTAAAACATTCTTTCTACTTGGAGAATCTACTACTTTATTTTCCATCTAAGGATGGTAATAAATCAAATATTCATAATCATTGATTAGATCTTACCACCTTATTGGTATATTTTAGGTGATTTTTGTATGAATATATACATGAGGATATTATTATGCATATATATTTCACACCTATCCCCATATAGATAATATCACTTAATATTCAATGTGAAGATCACTATAGTCAAATCTAGGTCATGTGTTGGGTAGTTGTTCTTGTGGATATTTAATTTGTTGGAGGATTAGACTATCACATTGTAATTTTTCATGAGTACACAAACCAATACTTTTTCAAATGCATCACTATGGATCCAAAATACTTTGCCACTAATGGTTAATCTGAGAACATTTATACTAATAATCCCCTTTGTTAACACTTTAAATATTTTTTCACATTTATCAATCTATAAAAACTTCATTCCCTTTTGAGTCTTCTAGGTTAGTGGGTTTGAAAATAATGAGAAGTTTCTCATAAATTGAGGATAATACCAAACTAATCTAAATACTATCAATCTCTATCCTAGATTTTCTTTTGGTTTATCATTCGATTATCTCTATCACTGATGGATATAAATATATACATTTTATAGTGATAACACACCCCAAGATTGTTACATGATCCATAAAAAACATGCACTTATTATACTTCACATATAAATTTTCCCTCTACATGGTCTTCAGTACATCATTCAAATGATCCTTATGTTACTTATTGATTATGGAGTAGATTAGATTATTTTCTATAATGACTATTACAAATTTATCGAGGTAATCATAAAGAAATCTATTAATTAACCCCAAGAAGAAAACTGGAGATTTAGTGTGTCTGAATGTAATCACTATGCACTCTTAGTGATTTTACCTTACAGAAAAAGATTACTTGGGGCTATCTCCATCCCCACCTTTACTTGATAATATCCTAACTGATGATCCACCTTAGAGAGGTATTTGTATCAATGAAACTAATTGAACAAGTCCCAATCTATGGTAGTGGATATGTTTTATTTATCATGATCCTATTTATATCATGATATTCAATGTAGAGTTTCATTGATCCATCCTTCTTCGTAAAGAAAAGGATCTACAATTACTCAAGGAAAAAATAGAAATATTCTCTTACAATGGGCATGTTTTGAAGGATGATATTTTCCTTATCATCAATAATTTGATCTAGATAATTTTACCCATAAGGCAGTAATATCCACTCTTAATATTATGATTCCAAAGGAGATAAATCATCCTCCCTACAGTTGTATAGAATTAGAGGTTTATTATTTGTACAAAGGGTAGTTTAATTCTCTTATATTTATACAAGGAAAGCTAATACATACCTTGGATAACATCAAATTCCCAAAAAGGGAGTATCAAGAGGTTATCTAAGAAATTCAAATCAAAGATATGGACATGAGAGAATTTATATTATTGGGATAAAATAATTGAACCATTTTTCATTGTAATTAATAATCCATCTTCCATATATTTAGGTGGTATTTGAATAGTTCTTCTAAACTTTTGTGATAGGAAATAAATCATGAAGCCAAAATAAAAAATAACATTTTATATTCTTGAATTAATAAATAGTGCACTTATCGCCACTTTATTGTCAGTATCCACCTTAGCAGTTGTGATGACATATACTTTCACTTTCTATATAGGCCTTGTAGGTTGTTATATTTGGTTATCTTTGAAACAAATTACCTTAGTTCATTGGTTTATATAGTTTCCTTGTTTATTATAGTTGAAACATTAGACAATAGGATTAGGGTTGAGATGAAATTTTCTTTCTACCATCACATTAGTGGGTTTATTCATCTCCCACAAATATTCACTGGATTGGTGCCACTTCTTCCTAAAACTAAATCGTTTTTTGTCCCCTTTAGAAAAATTTTGAGATTATTATACCTTTACTTTTGAAAATTAGTAATTTATAATTTTTATACACCTTGGTATCTATCCATCCCTCCTATTGAATTAAACTCCATTATGTACTTTTAATATCTATTATCATGAGACCCTTGAGAATTTTCAATCTCTAATTTTACTTTTAGGGAGAATTGGTTTCACGAATTTTAGTGTATATAATAAAAAGTTTTTTATATAATGGTATTTAACCCACTAAGAAAGTGGTTGACTTCACTTTTGAGTCCAATGAAAAAGTTTAAGGTTTATCATACAAGTCTTGTGAAATTTACCTTATACACCCTAATGAATTATTTTTTATTTTTTATTAAGGTAATGAATTATATAACTATTTTAAATTGGATAATCTATGGAAAGTATTTATTGAATTTTTTCCTTAATTATTACCACTCTATCACAAAAATTTATTCCTTAGGATTGATATTCTTGTTTAATTTCCACCATCAACTAAATTCTCCATCTAATAGATAAATAGAAAACACAATCTTCTCCTACTGAAAGAATTGAAGGAAAAAGAAGATATTTTCAATTGATTTGATCCATTGTTTTGTGATTAAGTGATAAAAGATCCATCACAATTCAGAGATCTTTTTTTTTTGCATAAAAGTATTATTTGAAAGTATTATTTTTAGGGGGATGTGGGTGTTTCCCATAATTAATGATTCTATTCAAAACATGAATTTATTGATAAATTATTTTCATGAAGTTCTTGAATTCTTCTCCCATTAGGCTCGGCATCTCATTTGGGAAATCATCACATTGCTTATGACATTGGTTGTTAACATGATTCCTTATATTTCCATATATTGAAAAAAATAATGGAAAATTAGGGATGGGGATTTTCAAAATATTAAACATATAAATGGCAAACTAGGTATATTTAAGGGATGACCTATAAATGACATTTATTTCTTAACCTATGAATTTATAGGTTTCAATCTAATTAATCCAATAAAATTTAATAACATTAAATTTTATTGGAATTTTTTTCCCTTCACAATGGTTTATAAGAAGAATATGATTTAGAAAACAATATCCCTTGGGAGTGTCTAGATAGGTGTGCAGTATTTAGAACCTTTTTCATGAACCAAATATAATTCAAGTTAATACCCAATGATTCCTTTCTATATTGTTTCCCCTAGTTACATATATTCCATAGCTGCATCCGTTATCCAACATGTAGTGGGAGATTCATTTCCTTAAAAAATCAAGAACTCTATTATTTACCAAAATTTAGTGGTGTTTTACTATGTTTAGTCATATCCCTATAATTTTCCTTAGGAATTAATAATCCCAATTCACCCAAAAAATATACCTTCCTTTAATAACAACTGTGAAAACCCAAATCTTTTATATACTTTATGTCAGGATTTATTACATAATGATATATGTAATACAATCCTAGAAGACTGAGAGGCCGAATGTCTCCATTAAATCAGATAAATAACATAATAACTTGTAATTTGGATATAATTAAATTATTTAAAAGCTCCATAAAATTCCATTAAATTATGTTGAACTTGTAATACCGCATGGGATATCCTAGGGACATATATAAGAAAGTGGGGTGTTATAAAGAATAGTAAGGGAATAATAAAATTAAAATAATACATGTGAGCCAAGAGGCATAAAATTGTGACCTAGAATGGTAATAATCATAATCATGAATATAAAATATTTAGATAATATGATAATATCAAGGCATCATAGGAATGTGGTAACAACAGAAAACATGACATAAATGAAAAATCCAAGGATAACTACCGAAACATCATAAAATAGTGTGAATAGTATAACTTACCTTGAACCATACATGGTATCCCATGAGATAATTATATTACCTAGTGTATTAGAGGGATATATAATTCTAGTATCTCCCATCATAATCACATCATGCACAGACATTTTTGTGCCACATATATCATACAACATAAGAACTTCTTTCATAACTTTTAATACCTTGATTAAAAAGTGGGGGTCATATATATAGAAGTAACCAATAGATGAATGATATATATAACTAGGTTAATAACCTTGTGTGGAAAAGGGGATGTGTATTCAAAACACAAAAATTTGGTATGGGAAACCAGAAAATAAATTTGGTTGTATAATAGGTGTACATAAATGTTCAGGTGAGGGATTAATGAGAGTGAAAGGTGTTATCTCATTAATTTAGAATCATAATTATATTAAAGTGGATGTGTAAAAAACATGTAAAAATGAAAAATTGGAAATAATAAGGCTCAATTCATAGAAAGTTCTTGAATGAAGAGGAAGAGAAAGAGAATCCCATACTTGATAGGTTTCTTCTAAAATCTTGGGAGGATCTTTTTAAGAGTTTGTGAACACCTTGGGAGGGATTTATAGAGGGATAAGGAGAGGAAATTAGTGCTTCAAATATTTTTAGTGAATAGTAAAGGTAGTTTTGTGTGGGTATTTATTGTAAAAGAGAGGTAAATTCTTTATTAATTTCTAAAAATTATTTTTGGAATCTAAGTAATAAAATAATAAAAAATATAAGCCTTCCCATTATTTTTCTAATGATTTCTTCCAAAGAGGAGAGGTTTAAAATATTTTATTAGATTAAGAAACAAAATAATTAAAATAATACCATTCATGATTTGGAAGTGAGACATGTTCATAAATAACTGATGTTAAAACCTTAAAATATAATAAAGATTTTAGAGGATTAATTTTTGGTCTATAAAATTAAATAAATTTATGAAAAAATACATTATTTTAAATGAAAAACCTATTTTGGATGAGGATTAATTTCTAAGTATTTATTACATCATTTCTATTTCAGTATGATGTGATAATAATTACTATATATTTATACCCTGTTTAATTTTTACCCAAAAATTTGACTATCTCAGAAAATTATGAAAAATACTTCATTGTATAATCTAGAATTGTTGATTTAAAAAATTATATTTATCTTACCTAAATAATTTTCAAATTATAGTAATTTCCACTTTTAAATTAAAATATTTTTTTATTTAAAAATTGCTAGTCTTTACAACACAAGCAATATTCTAACCCTTATAAAATTTACATGGGGATTAATTAAAATATAATACCATTTATATATAATTAAAAATTACTCTATATTAACATTTTAAAAAATAACATGTTTTTAAATTATATTGTTTATCATAAAAGAGTTTTGTAAATGAAATTATATTTTTTGTCCATTTTTTTGGTTTCTTTGTATCAAAATATAATTTTTATTAAACTCATTATTTAATCATGTATATATATAAAGTAATATTTTAAGGTAATAAATATAATAATTATTATATTAAAAATAATATATACAAGTTTATAAAACTAGGGTCTATATATATAACCTCTTATTACACCAATGTATACCTAAATGGTAAGGGGTGAAATGGAAGTACATTCTTAGGTTGGTTCGATGAACATGGTGTGGGTGGTGATCTATATAAGCTTGAAATAATAACATAAATATTTTCAAAAGATTTTTAGTTATTTAATATTTGATTGGTCTTAGTCAAGGGAAATTACTAGTGATTCTATCTCCCTGTGAGGCTCCTAAATTTTTTCCCCATATGCTATAATCCTATTGGTCAAGGCCATTTCTTTTTATTTATATGTCAATTAGATTTTTTATAAACCAGAATATATACTATTATTAATGGTCACTATAGAATACATATATATTAATAATGTTTATGAGGATAAATGGTGTTTTAGACAAGATAGAAAAATTATGGATATATTTTATATCATTCTAAACTGATAAATGAAATATATTTTATGTATTTTCTATAACCAAATTACTTAATAAAAAATTTATTCATTCAAAATTGAATTTAGTTTGTAAAAGTATGGTTCATTATATACCTGTATAAGTTAAACAATATAAATGCTAGATACACTCCTTGTTCCCTCGATGTTTCATAATTTTTCACTAACTCCATCATATAATAAATGCGTAAAATTTTTTAGACACCCTGTATTTTCTTCCATGATAACACATGGTGTACTAGGAGTGTACTCAAAGCACAAGACATATAGTCAAAAAAACTATGTGCCATCATGGCCTGATCAACACAAGGTTTGCATTTAATGATTATTTCATGTAGTCATTTCATGATGACTAGAATTTATCATGGTTCAACCTCATGAAATTAACATGGGTACATGATGTGTACCAATTAG
This sequence comes from Viscum album, assembly GCA_963277665.1. NCBI lineage: Eukaryota > Viridiplantae > Streptophyta > Magnoliopsida > Santalales > Viscaceae > Viscum > Viscum album. Next base: position 1,570,204,344 of record OY728133.1, on the reverse strand, counting down.
ATACACACTGTATAGTCTTTTTTTATTTGGATATAACCGTTAACACATCGTGATTAAGTCTTAAAATTTTATTCATGTTGATTTATCCTATTCTTACTTATATGATAAAAAACGAAGAATGATAAGAGAAGATTTTAATATTAAAATTTTGGAATAAATAATCCTAAAATGAAAACTAACTACAAAAAAATATCATCTATGAACGATAAGTAAATAATTTTAAATTAATTATGAGAATTATTTGATACCACTTGAAGGTTATGGGTGCTGCATAAGCACCTTTTTGGTATATCCAACTTGAGTTTTTTTCATAATCAATGAATAATATGATATGTGTGTGATGAAGAAAATCATTAATAATAAAATTAATTTGACGTTTGAATGATGTATGAATGTTCTACCCAATTAGGTAGGATAATAACATATAATTTATATTTATTTTATTGGTAAATTTATAATTTCTTGTCTTTTAATTATTTATTTGTTGATGACATGGTTGAATAATATCATTGTAACATTATTGTGTTGTAGGATTCAAGCATATAATACCTCTAGTGATGATCCACACATGCTCTAAAATCTTGAAATGTTACCATAGAATCTATAGAAGATAGAATAGTTGATCCTGAATGCTTGTGTTGTTTATCATTGATTACAACAACATTAAATATTGATTAAAAGAGTATTTAGGTTCTCTTGAAGGATTGAGAGTGTATGAGTATTTGAACTCATGTTTTTTTTGTTTTCTTATTAGTTTTGTCTCTTTGTTTTTGAGAGAATTCTCTCTTGGTTTATTGTCCTCAACACATGATTTACCCTAAAAAGTGATATAGCCGGGTGTTTATAGAGCTAGGTTGGGTTTGATAATTGCACATAAGCTCTTATAAAATTCAATATTCATTAGAAAACCCCTTTTATAATAATAATATAAATAATAATATTATTTTATAAACATGTATAATGCCTATAGATAAATAAAAATCATGTTTTAAATAACTAAATTAATTATTATTTTAATGATATTTAATATATCATTTCTATTCGGACTATTAAAATCTGTCCATATGTCCTCCTTAGTATTTAATAAACCTTGGATGATGAATATTTATTTAATAAATAAATATTGCTATATTATTACCCAATTAGCATAATAAATATTATATTCAATAAATCTTGTGAATAAATATGTATTACTATTTTACTCATATATTTATTCTTTTGAATAACTTGTGATTAAATATTGGTAATCAACCAAACTTTAATAATTATTAAACAAAAAAGTGGAAGTAATATTTGTTCCAACTTGTTAAATTCAAAATATAATTTTACCAAGATTCCAGATACACTTATTATGTGATCTTCTTAGCTTGTTTCTCAGTGATCTTAGACATAACCACATAAAATATTAGGTTTTCATCTTAAAAAATGCTAAGGAACCCATATAGAATGAATTTAATGTGATAATAATATAACAAATAATACAAAAACTTACAATGTAATATAAAACCATTATTTTGATATCACTAATCAAACAGGTTTCATGCTGGTGTCATCAACCTATATACTTGACATATCTTTTTTAGATTTACATAAATGAACTGGCGTATAGAACACCATGTATATAGAGTTAATTATATTTTAACATTCATATAAAATAGAATGAAATATAAAATTCCATTAAATAATAGAATAGAGAAATCCTTTCCCACATTATTCATGAATAAAATATCACTCTTAACAAACCCAATGTATTCTGCTTCACTGTAAACATATTACATCATGGTTTTTATCAATACACCAAAGTAAAAACCATATGATATTCATTAATAATAACATTAAATAATAAGGACTAATACTTATCTCTATATAACTGAACATAAAATGACATATATAAATATATATTTATTACTATTGGGTTATATAATCGTAATCTCTTTCTCTAAAATTTACCATGGGCGTAAACCATGAGAGAGTGTATCAAAGTCCTAGTAGTATCCACCCCTGATAGACTATATTATTTTATTCCTATAAAATGATTTTATCTATCTATAGAACATATATTTAATAATACTATCATGACACTTCTAGGTTCTCCTCATAGTGGGGAATTGCTATAAACTTTCATTGCGACAGTTACTCTTAGGAAATTATCACATACTATGTCATGTAGAATAACAATCATGATGTGGTAATTTTATTATTAATATTTAAAATAATGAAAACATGTAATCATAAAGTACACAAAATTTGGTTCTATGAAACCAACAATAACATACAAATCATGAATATTTTAATTTTCAGTAATAAATTTTATTTGATGCGAAAGGTACACATCCTATGCCCTCATATATAGATGTCCTGTGTTCAATTATTTTAATTTATAATTAATTATATTTAATTTATTTAAAATAATATAGGATGGTATTCTTGTTATATCTCAAGAAATTTTTTGGATAGAATATTAAGATAATTAGTTAATTTTTTAATTTTTATATTAATTAATTAATTCCGTTGAATTTAACTTAATTTAAATGACTTATATAAAGTTTAAATGCAAAGTCATGGAATATTTTAATTGATCACAAATTTTACTAACCTGTATATGTGTTGATTTTATTAAATTGAATGATTTATTACATGATTTTGTGAGATAATTTATTTTTGAATTAAATCTAAAAATATGAATATCTTCCCTCCCCCATTATTGTGTATGATCCTACATGTCCAAGGTTTATTTTATTTTAACATAAACCCCTAGAACCCTTCTCCCAAGAGTGAGTAAACATTTGAAAATGATAAAGTTTCTAGCGAGAGGAGATGATTCAAGACCCGAGTCAAGGTGAATCCCACCAAGGAGATACACAAGTTAGGGAAATAATTTTGTAATTTGATCTAGGAATAGGCTCAAGTATTTATTACCCTAGGACTGAGGTTGATTTATCTATGCTCATTAAAAGGACTAGTAGTTAAAATATCATTATTGTATCCCATATTTATTTTATTTTTCAATTACATGATTATTTATTTATTTATGTGATGCATGATTTTTGTGGATGATTAAAATAAATCAAATAATGTAAATAAATTAATAATAATGATAAGAAAAAATAAAATAAAATTATCGTGCATAAATTATTTTACCAGACATTGTAAATTAATTATGTAAATATCACATAATATTAACAAGCATGTGAAGAATAAAATAAATAATGTTTACACAAAAGTTATATAAAATCTATAAAGTAAAAATATTAAGTTAGTAAAAACCTTCCAACACTTGAGTTAGAATGAAACCATAGTTTAATGTACTTGTTTGGACCTTATTAGCATATTTTTAATTATTAGAGAGTTCTAACAAAATTGGGATGGTTAAACCTAGTTAGCATCAAGTTTTAATTGCCTTAGAAATACATGGTGTAACATGGAGGTAATCATTGATAAATTCTAAGTATAGTATTTCAAGATTGGGGAGTCTATTCAATAGATTGGGGAGTTATGAGTTCATACAATTGAAGAAAAGACTACCTAAATACCTTTAAATAATTTTTATAGACCTTGTTTGGATTATTTGAAGAAAAATATGGATACTTTCCCCTAAAATATCTAAGAAATATGATATTATTAATATAATGGTGAGGTATGTTTGGATATGATATAATAAAGGCAGAATAATAAAATTCATTTATTAAATCATAATCTATAATCAAGAAAATGTTGTAAAATATAAATTTATTTTTTATAGAAGAAATGTCAATAAAAACCCTAAGAACACATGATCATTCATGGATGAAGAAAATTTCATCACCAACATAAATTTATTAGAGTGGTAACTTGTGAACTGCCTTACTAATTTTTTTTATTATTTCCCCAAATCCCCTATCCCTAATTAGTAACTGAAACGAATGAGTGAAGGTAAAAATGATTCCTACAAGAGATATATTGAGGATACTTTAGATTTATATTACATCTGGTTGTTAGCTATGTATAGAGATCTGGATATACAATATAAATAAAAAGATGTATACACCATGAGAACTTATCTCCTAAAACATGAAAAGGAGAAAGGGAGGATAAATATAAATTATATTATCATTATATTGTATAAGTGAAAAATATAAGATGATAACCTAGATAGTGATCTTTCATTCAGGATATTGAAGTATATCTATTAGTTATAGAAGTTTGTCTTATATATAGAGATGAAATGATCCATTAATATTATATTGTCATAATCACCACACAAATTATAAATATTCATTAATAATTATAAAATGAACGGTATAGAGAAGATGCTTAGAAATATTTTGACTACACTCATCAAAGATGATAAGGATTGATGGGAACATGGTTCCCCACACCTTATGGTGTGAAAAGTGAGGGAAAAGTTTGAATAGACTATAACAAGTTCAGAGTAAATATTTCTTTTAGAATGTATATCAAAGGGATAAAATACTTAGAGGGAGTGTAATGAAGATGTAGCTATCTGATTCATAGGTGAAACAAAGTCCACTTGATGAGGAATGAAAATAAACCAAAGAATAAGTAAGTATGAGCTTCCAATTTTGGTATATTCATCATTTTAAGAAATATTTCTTTGTTATATTTCTTAGGTATTAAATACAATATGAAACTCATGCATTTGTATTAAAATATAGAAACTAAGGAAGTTCAGAAAGATTATAAGATATAAGGAGAGATATCTAAGTAGTTTAAAGAGTGTGGCTACTAAGTTAACTAAGATAATATAAAAAATTCATGATTTTCAATTGGATTTATTCTTTGAAAACTATTGTTTTTTATTTATTGGTAACAAAAAATTTATATTAGTGTTTATTTCTTGAAAAATTGATACAATATATCATATTTGAAAAGAATGTTTTTATGGTATATCATACTCTTAAATAATTTAATAATACCTGAATAACAGATATCCAATTTTTATGGTTAATAATGAATATAAATTATAATACTTGAAAAATACCTAGTTATGGAAAGATAACTATTTTCATGTAAAACTGAAAGTAATTATCAAGGGTATACTTAGAAGGATGTTTAGACTTTTTGGAGATAAAACTATTAAGTATTTTATGTACTTAGTTATTTAGTTTTAAGACAAATAAAAGTTTAAAAATTAAATGTTATAAATAAAAAAATATTCTAAATTGGTTTAAAAGAAACATATAAACTTTTCTAATTTGAATCTAGAGAAAAATTCAAATACTATATGAGATTATTTTAAGAAATTATAGGAATGTAAAGTTCAGTAATAAATATACTTGGTGAAACATATACAATCCTCCCAACAAGTTAATCAAAAAATATTTTAAGAAAACATTCATAGAAAATTTAAATATAGAGTATGAGCTATTCTTAAACTCATATTACCTTATACACATCATAATTATGATGGTCATAAAAAAAGGATTGATGATGAGTCTTATAGGTATTCCATAATTTCTTTCTAAAATTTTTCAAAAATATTAGCATAAAAACATATCCATATACCAAATATATTGACTAATGTATATCATATAAGTTATGACATGAAATAAATCCAATTATATCATGAATTCATGTGTTTTTAGGAGAATCATTTATTGAAGTTAATTTTAGAAATAAACTTACATCATGAAAACACATAGTGCGTAATAGTTAACTATTCTAATTTACTTAGGATATAACTATTCCTAAGATAGAATATTTTTATTCAAGTGATTAATTATATTTCTATAAAAGGGAAAAGATTATCATTTGAGATTATGAGATAAATCTATACTTTAATGATGTTAATGATTGATGATGCACATGCATTAATATATTAACACTAACTCAACAAGAATTAGTGGGAGGACTTTTTCTAAAGATAGAATATACATTGGAAAGTTGAAACCAAAGAGCTAGTTTTATACTCACTAAGTTAGGTGATATATTATAATATAAAAATAATGAATCCTATATAGAAAGTTTAAATTAAAACAATCTAAGTTTAAAAAGATTATACAAATTCAAATAATATACCACATGTACCAAAAGATAGTTTTTTATTTTTGTGGTTTCTCATGTTGATTTAAATCCATTTGGGGGTATTTATGAAGAATCTATACATGTACATTATAGTTGGTACCTATAAATAATGATTTGTCACTAAAGGTTTGAAGTGATGTCTAGGCATAGTATTTAATGAAACCTTTTTTTCATTAATAATCATGATAAAATCTATTAAAATTATTCTTGTATTAGTAACCTATTATTATCGAGTAATTTAGAAATTGGATGTGAATACCTCCTTCCACAATGGAAGCCTAGTGGAATATATCTATACGACACAACTAGAAAGTCTTTGTGACACTAATGAATGCCAATAAAATATGAAAGGTTTAGGGACCCATTTATAGATTGAAGAAAGAATTATGATAATAGAATATCTATATTTATATATCTAAATTAGATTTTGTTTTTATTAATAATTATCATGAGTCAGGATTCTACAAAATATTAGTTATATTTCCATGGGGTTTAAAGTCAAATTGGTCAATAACATATGGAAAATTATATTCAGTTTTATTGTTATTTAAGACTAATATAAAAATATTTCTCTAATATTAAATTAAATTATCAAATAATTTTATAGGGAATAATATCTACTAAGATAGATCTACGAGGTTTCTTATATTAATCCATAATACATACATTGACAAAGTATTGAAAAATAAAATATGGAACAATTCAAGAGTTAGTTTTCGCCTATACCATATTGCATAAAATCTCCCTAAGATGACATGTTAAGTCACATGAAGAGATTATTATAATGAATAACTATTGATATACTAAATTGTTTGAATCTATCACATATTCCATGATATGTATATATATTTGATATTGATTAAGTGTAATGTGTATTGGGAAATTTTCTAATAGAACTTTCATCACTCTATATTTTAGTAGTCAAAATTGTTTAATAGTACTTGAAAAAGTATGAAGGATGAGTTCATTGTTGTTATAGAAATGGGAATGATAGTTTTAAAGGGGATACATAAAAGCTTTTATAGTAGATCATTTTGATCTAGTTTCATATATAGGCTAAGTAAATAAGTAATATAAGTTTATATGATCCATTGGTAACCATATCTATAAAGATAGAGCTCATTAAAGATTCTAAAACAACTTAAGAAAATGTTTATGAAATTATTTGTAATAGTTCCTAGAAATGTATTAAGAAATTAAACTAAAATCATAATATATGATGGGATAATATTTTATAATAGATATTGGACAATTGGGAAGGTTAACGGAAGAGGAAAAAAACTTAGTACTTAGGGATATCACATCTTGAGGTATTTTTTCAAAGGTGTGAAGTATCTTCAGGTAGAGTAGAAACATGAGAATATGACAGGCTCAATGACTATAAACATACCCCAACAACAATATGTTTATCATATGAGAGCTAACAAGTTTTTATTTAATAGATGTATCTGGTGTAGGTGTGAGTTTATTGTAGTTGATTCTCTATAAGCAAATGAATTTATACTTTAGATTTCCAAAATATTAAAAAATATTTTATCACCTGATTATTGTTCTTCTGTATGACATTAATTTGAAAATTTTCTATAGTAATTTATCACATTGAAAGTTTATAATAGTCCCCTACTATAATGAGAAAATATAAATGTTATAACAATATATCTAAAAATATATAATATGGTCTAAATAATATCTATCAAATGAGATATATATGTTTTGTGAGTATTGGGTGTAGGAGGTTCATAAGACATTTTGACTTCTTCTCATGAAGTCCACACTTAGTGATACCTAAGAATGGTAGTTATAAAGACAAAAACGATAATAATAATTCTACATGTTTATGTGAAATTTTATATTCCTATATATAAATGCATGTATGGGTCCTTATAGTTGAAATATTCTAAATAGACATCATGAAATGCATACTTTGATATATAGAGGAAAACTATGACAACACATACTCATAGTGAGGTAGTATACATTTGGGACATCATAAGTGATATTAAAATAATTAAACGATTCAAAAAAGTATTTTACCCTTTCATGTTAATGAAAAAATATATCTTTATCTATTTTGATTGAATATGTAACCATCAGATTAAATCCACAGCCATGGATGTTCATCGATAAGTTCATTTCAGGAATCTAAAGAAAGATAAATCCAGAATAAAGTATGATGGAACAATTATGCATCCTACATGATGAGATATCAAGAAAAAAGATTATATTATAAAATAACATTCGTTGTGAGGTTTTAATCATAGTGACATTAACTTCTTTCTCTATGGGTGCCTCGATGGGTTTTTGGACGTGGACACTGATCTTGGAGTTTTGATAAGTTCACCTAATATCACTAAGAAAGAGGCCTAGAGGGTATCTCACTAGGTGTATTCAGATTATTAATAAATTATATTAAATTTAATATTAATATTAAATATTATTCTTAACTTTTGTATTAATAATTAACCATGCATTTTTGATCACATAAATTCAATGATTAGATATTCAAGTTTAGAATAAGTGAGTTGAATTTTACCTCATTTTTATTATTCATAATGAAATGAATAAATATATATTTATTCAATAGTTTAGTGAATATAGTAATATATATAGTAATGTGAATATAAAAATAAATATTTATTCAAAAGTTTTGTGAATTTAATATTTATATGATTAAATATTTTATTATTAATGGTTTAGTAAATTCAATGAAGGATTGTTGGGCCTATTTAATGGGCCTAATTGATATGATATATTTTATTTTATATCATTGATATAAATATTAATTTATTTATTTAACCAATAATATTTAAATAAATACATGATATGTGGTATAATATTATTATTATTATTATTAGACATCGTGAATAACTTGTATTAAAATTTTGATAAATGAAAATTTCAAAATTATCGAATATTAACCCCAAGTATATTTTATAACATATATCATTTATGAGATACAGAGTGTTAATGCACTATGAAGAAACTCTATTGAATTTTCTCAAGTCCTATAAATAAAAATCACCCACCATACCTATCAGGAACATATAGTAAACAAGAGAGTCCATTATTATTTTCAATGGTGAATGACGTAAAGCAATATATTCCTATACGCTAGCACTAAACATATATAGAACATTGTTTAGAGATTCATGAAGCAAGTGTGCATATAAATATTAGAATACTTTATTAGATTATCTTCTACAATGATGATGCGACAAGGGAAACATCAGAAATTGATCGTAAGGAATTCTCACTTTGAGGTAAGTCTTGTTTTAAAATAATTATAAATTAAATCATAAAGATCCCTTATAGGAGATTATGGGGTTTTGTTTGTCATGTTCTTTATGATATATAATTTTGATTTGAAAAAAAAAAACAAAATGGAGCACCAGTACACTGTTTTTTTTGTACCATAAAGCCTTCATTTCAGGGGAGGCTAGTGGTGTTTCAGGCGTGTCAGGGGTGACTATGGGCGGTGAGGGATTATTATAGTGGGGATTTAGGGGACGTAAAAAGCAGAGGAAGGAAAAATCTGGCTAATTTTTATTTTATTTTTAGTTACCCCCAAATAGAAGTTTCTTAGTTTCACAAATGAGAAAATTCAATTTTCCAATAGTATAGACATAGCCTAAGGGGTGACCAAAAAGACTTACATATTATGGGGAGCCCCAAAGTATTTATGGAAAAATTGGCTCAATGATGTTATGAACTAATAACTTAAATGATATCAATGTAGTGTCCTAATAAACTAATCTTGGAAATATCCAATATATATATATATATTATTGTTGAAATAATTATTTAATGAATTAATAAAAGACCACTTAATTAAACTCATATTAATAAATTACTGATATACCTAGTAAAAGTTAAAAATTAAAAGTTAATTAAATATAATTTTTAAGGATATTATTATTTATAATTTTATATTTAATAAATTAAAAATAATAAATTTAATTAGTTTTAGGCTTAGGATATCTTTCAATTACTACTCTGACTCGACCTGAATGTTATACAAGTTTTGAATTTACTATATCAACCCTACAAAGTCTTTAATAGTCATTGGCCTAACCCTATTTAATTTGGTAAAGTACTAGTTTACTTATTTATCATTGAAAAAGAATTATTTTTATTTAAATGTGAAAATATAAAATTCATATCATATATCTTTTAAATAAAAAAATCATTATCCAAGAGAATTAGACTTAGATAGTCTAACCATGTGACGAAGTCATTGATTTTTTATCACATGAAATTTAAATCTAAATTCCATTTAAGTACCATGTTGCATCTAAATAATTTATATAATAAGAGATTTATACATAGTTAAAATTAGGCATGACAACGTGTCTAATATTGGTGAAATTTTGGGTACCTAAACTCCAGCGCATTTAATTTTCCAGTACTTAATTTTTTTTAAATTCATTACCCTAATCCCATCTTATTATATTTTGAAATACCCATTTAACAACCCTATCCTATTTAAATATCCATTTATAATTTAAAAAAATTTAAAATTCATTTCTTAATGTAAAATAAATAGATATAAAATTTAAAAAATATCTTCTACACTGTTGTTTTCATTTCAGAATATATAGTTAATTAATTATTGATAACTAATTATACTAGATTCAAATTTAGAAATCATTTATAAACAAAATTTGAACCAAACATAAAATAATTATATAAATTTTATAATATCATAATTATTTAAAAATATTTAGTTAATAAAATTATAATATTTAATTTAATCAGGTTTTGGTATCCTAAGGATACTACCCTAACCCTTTCATAATGTTAATTGTGGTTTGAATTCACTTCCCTGATGATATACAAATTTAATTAATCATCATCCTTACCTTATATAATTTGGACACACTAGTGGAAATCTGAGCTATACCCTCGCCTTAATAACCATAGTTAAATCAAACTGTGGGTATATAGGACTCTATGACAATGTTTTTTTTAAAACCATTAGTATAGTTTTTCCCTAATTGAGGCATACTACCTCCCCTCCCACATGATCCATAATTAACTCTTCCTAGCACATCCCCCTCCCCTCTGTTCATCCCAATATTCTCCCACCATTTTTTAGTTTCTTGATTCAATTATTTTTCAACATCAAATTGGTGAGTTTCAGGTCCATAATATAGTCTCACAAGAAATTTTTTTATCTTTATATACGTAACAAAAAAGAATCAAAATCCCATTGAGTCATAATTTTTTATGATTCATCTTAATGAGGTTCATATAGATTATATATTTTATATTATTTGATAATAAATGCGATCATAGTTGATGTATTTTTTTATATTTTTTTACTCACCACCCCATATTAAATACAATATATATTTTTTGTAATATATATTAGGGGATTATGTAATTATCATTGTAGAAATTTTTTATTTTTTTTTAATTTATTGGGGGGTTATGAAATTATTAATTTAGTTATTTTATTTTAATTATTGAATGATAATATTTTTTATATTTAATTTCAATCTAAAATGGTGCGAAATATTTGAATTAGCTTCTTTTTAATTAATAAAAGTTAATTTAGTAGTCTCTCAAAAACTCTACCTAATCTAATAGTATGTGTAAGGACCCAACCTTAAAAATTACATATTCTAGAGACTCTATACTTGAATTAAATTTATTTAATTCTTAATGATATTTTAGGTTTAGAGTTTTCGAGAATTAGGATAAAATAATAAAAAATAAACCCATACATTACATGTGAATACTTTGAAATAGAATCTATCTTTTTCATAAAACAAAAGTCCTTAATATAAAACACGATTTATTCTCATGATAAATATTTACAATTTTTTTCATGACCTCATACTTTTTATTATTATCCCTTTAACCTTGTGAAAACATTTTAAAACATTGGATGAGATAAAAAATATCAATATGGGACATAAAAATAAAGAAATAAACCATTATTACATTAATACTTATAAAAATTTTTCCAATTCAAAATAAACTTTCGGCTCAAAAATAAAAATTTTCCTACCCCTGAAATCACCTTTATTCCCAAAGAATTTAATAAAAAAATTAATAATAAGTCTTAAAGGAATAATAAATCCTATAAAGTTATCATTTAAAACATGACAGACCCATGAAAATAGTTTCAAACATTCATAATTTTATCCCTTAAAGAGTAACATATACTTTCCTTTGAACATAAACTCAATAACTTACCATGTGGAAAAATGATATTTTTATAGAAATAAGGTAAGAATAAAATTATGAAACTAGGAAACTTGGTGAATTATTCTATTATCATAATTACACAACATGTAACCCTCACAATAACAATAAAATAAATATATTTGTTATACATGACATAACCCTCATTGTTATACTTGGAGTAACCAATGTAGTTACATTTGAAATAACTATATGGTCAACTTAAAAGATACCAAATGAATTGTAGGGATATATTGGATACACCCATATTTTATTTATAATATAAGAACCCATTATCATAATGAATTCCCAAAAACCATAACATAATTGTAAAACATGATTACGTGCGTCATAAAAACACTAGATGAGGAAAATCACTTATTTTATTGGAATACTACACACAAATGAAGTTAATTTTTTATTTAAAAATAACCACGTAATCTTGTAAATAAGGATTTAAAATATTCTGGAATTATAAAAATGGGAAAAATCACTCCTGCTATATATGTTTTAATTTTTTTTTCGAATTGTGTAAAAAGTGACATTAAAAAGGATTTTTAAAGTAAACTCCCTTACCATATGTTTTAATGAATTATGTACTTGCACTTAACATATCTGATAACAAAATTAGATTCATTAATTACTTATTTAATAACCTCTTATAGATATATTTTAATTATTTTAATTTTATTAAGTTCATTTCTGGCCATTCAATGAGTTATAAAGATCAGTTTTTTCTTTTTGGGAGTGTTCGTTTCATTATTTCACGGTTTGTTAACTTGTGGACGTTTATAGATGTTATTATCAAATCAGAATAGTTGTATATAAGTTAAATTAAATGGTAGTCATGAACCTAATATTTTTAAATTGTCCAATATATCATTTTTCTTTCTATCAAGAAGATTATTCATTTGATAAAACATTAATTATAATAGTTTAGTTTATTATGGCAGTTTTTCTGACCATCACGAATCAGTGTCATTTTATTTAATATCATGTCTATATATTAGTTACATAACATGGAATAAGTTATTATATACTTATTAAAATATTATTTTATCATAATAATATTTTTATGACAAGACTTGAAGGAGGTAATAGAAAAATTAAAACTCATTATTCATAGAGATGGTTAATTGCCATAATTTTGGAAATGGTTTTGTTTCATTGAATAAGAGGATATAAGAAAAAGGTTGAATAGAAGATATTAAATTATAAATATAAAATTTTAGTATTCAAATAATACTATAGTTTTCATTACTTTATTTAATAATGACTTGAAGATAAGGTATAATGAGAAATGAAATTAGGATAGGTGGTTTGAAAAAGTTACCTCTTGAATATCACCTCCTTAAATGATCCCTTAAGGAACTCGAAATTGGTCTTTTGGTGAGACCATCATCCTCTTGAATGTATCTTGGGAAGTGTAGAAAATAATTTGGCATACTATGGTTGATACATATGGCTGAAGTTAGTGAATTGAAGTAGAGGAAGGGATTCCCGTTTATAATTGAGGTGCGAGGCACTTTAGGAATTCTTCAAAATACTAAAATATTATAAGAATATTCTAGAGGAAAATAATTAAAAATAGCACTTAAATGAACATGGGATGAAATTTTTTAATATATATTATCCCATATGAAAATATTTAAAATATTTATCATTTTTAATAATTTAATAAAATATTGTATTCATGAAACATCATTGTTTTTAAATTTAATAATGTTCACTACCATGACTTTAAAAACATAAAAACAAAGAGTAAAATTAAAAAAAAATATTTTATTATATCTAATAAATTCCAAATTTATATATATACATCATGGATAATGTTTAATATCTAAAATTATATTTTTTTTATATTTTTAATATCATTTATTTTATTTTTCCACTGAACTAATAAATACAATATCATCGTCGTACATGCCTACAAGGTAATTATTTATTACCTAGAAATTAAAAATAAATTACCAGGATTAATATAATTATTTTATCTTTAAATTATTATATATTTTGAGCATATATTTTGGATCACCATATATAAACAATTTTATACTTTTTAAAAACAATAGTGCAAAAAGTTTGGCTTTTCTTAAAATAAAATAATATACGGGATTTAATGTTAGCCAAGTGGATCCAAAAAGACATAAATTAAAAACATGGAGGATTTCGGTTGAAAATTAATTATAAAATAATATTTTTACAAGTGTTATGGTAATTTTCTAATCCTTATCATATGATATTCCCCCTAAATAACCCAATTTACCAATAACTGTGGTAATAAAAATGTTACTAAGTCAAATATTGATTTTATTAAAAAATTAAAAGGAACATATTTAATAAATTTGGAAATTATAATTAAAAATATTGAATACATTTTTTAAAATTTTAAACAAATAAGTGGAAGAATTTAATTCAAAATTAAATTAGAAAATGCACCAAAAATGATTTTTTTGAATAAATGCCTCTTTTTGAATAAATTTTTTTTATATACTAAATTGAAGTATAAAAACCATTAAAAAAACCCAAATTGTATAAATAAAAATAAAAATAAACTAATTATAAATTAAAACAAATCAAAATCATAATATGACATTGTAAATAAAATAATCCTTTCAATAAAAACCAGAAATTTTCACCACTCATTGAAAAATCAAACTTTTCAAAAAATTATCAAAATTTCAATGTAAAATTTTTGGTATGATGATTTTAAAAAACAAAGTTCATTTTAGAAAATTAATTTCTTAAAATTTATATAATTTATGTATATTATTTTATATAAAAATTAATAAAAATATTTTTTTTATGAAAATATGTTTTTGATTAACAAAATGGATTTACTAAAAATATAATAAAAAGAATGTACAAAAAATATAGTACATATTTGAAAATAATTAATTAATACCTTATCAATGAGCATGATCATTATATATTTAATAATGTCATTAATACTATTCATTCCATCTATTTTAATGGCTAGGTTAGAATGGTTATATATAAATAATAAGATTCCCTTGTTTGTTAAAACTTGGTGTTACGTATCTTGAACAATATGTAATATAGTATTATATTTCAAAAGTTTAGGATGTTATATTCTCCCAAATACTGAAAATATGGCTTCCACACAATTTGAACTCAATATCGGTAACCAAGGTTTGACTATTCAAAATAGCTTTGTTGAAATCCCACATCATGAAAAGGGTAAAAAAAGATTTCATTTAAAAAGAGAAAAGGGAATTATGAAGGTCATCTAGAATAACACATACTATGTTTCTATGTAATAAAACATAATAGAAAGTGAAAACATGGGCATGTAAGTGAGTACCATCTCCCAAGGGAAGATATAGAGTGATAGAGAACATGTTCTTCAGAAAGTTAAGCACCAAAAAGTCATAAATTTGTGATAGGTTAAAAGGCTATTGATTTGTCTATAAGAAACATAAATGAATAAATTTTTTCATTCAAAATAGATGTTTAGAGTTGAGGAATTATTTTATGGACTTTACAAGAACATAATGAAACATACTTACTTGAAAATTTTAGTTTCATCCATTAAGAGAAATTTTTAACCTCAGTTGTTATATTATACCCTTAATTTTTCATCCCAATCCACAATTACCTAAATTTATTAATAAAAAAGTCTTTCATGTCTTGAAATTTTACATTTAATCTCCCTATGATTTAAATAAAACTATTCCAAAATGAAAGAACATCTTACCTGGATCATGGTTTCCACCTAATTTCATTATTTATTTATTCATGTAGATATATGGTACACACATTGAAATAATACTTGAGAGATTATTCAATTTCCTTTAATTTTTCCATATTCACCTTATACAACATGGGTTTTATGGTTGTTGGTAGAAAAATAGTTTTGGAATATATTTTTGTATGACATATAATTTCAAAACATCTGATAAAACATGATTTTTATAAGTCGTTCAGACCGAGTTTGTTTTGAAAATTTCAATCAAGGGTCATTTTAAAATACCACAAGTATAACTCATAATACTATATGTTTAAACCAAATATCTTTAAAATTCATGTGGTTCTTCTTCTTTTAAATTTTTATTAAAATCATAATATTCTTCAAAGTTCTATGATAGGGTAAAATATTTGAACATTCCATGAAGATATTCACCTTTTTATAAAAGATGAGAAAATTGAGAAATTAGGGTTTGATTAAAATCACCCCATCAACCAGTGTTATAGTGATATAGAGAATGTGTTTGATATATGATAAAACTATTTTATGGAGATTTTGTAGAGATAAAAGCTTGACATACATGGAAATTACATTACTTTTTCAGAATAATTAAAACATAACAAGAACCAACACTCAAGGACCGTAATAGTTTAGTGTCTTTGGAATCTCAGAATATAATCATCTAATCATGGTGAAAGATCTTCAACATCTCCCATAAAGATCTTCCCCTTTTGTTTTATTACCTTAAACCTTTCTTTAAATCATGGGGAAAATAAAACATACAAAGGGTGAGCTCAAATGCTCAGTAAGGGTGTGTATGGATAAAATAAAACAAATCATATACATTTGAACTTAAAAAAAACATGAACATAAAGTTTAAACACAAAAATCATGAAAAATAAATCTTGGCAGTACTTAAGGCATAAATAATAAAGGAACATTAATCATGATAAAATATCATTGGAATAAAACATGTAATTGTGGAAAACCATTAAGGACATGATATGATTTCCATAGTAGCCAAGGAATTGCGGCCAAGACCATCATAGTGGACGAAGTCCCTTACTGAATCAAGTTCACTCCTCATTCTAGTATTGTATCACTGAATCAGATTAACTTACCATTCCAGCCATGTCTATCCCATGAGATATAAATCTTTACCAAATGCATTGGAGGGAGATATAGGTCCCACCCATCTCATAATGAAATCATTCTTACATGTGTCACAACATAAACAAAAATCATTCATCAGCACCCAAAGAATAAAATGGGTTTCATAAACATCATCCAATTATAAAATAATCCAAATTAAAAATAGATATCATTTCATCATAAAAAAAGTGAAACCATGTAAATCATAGGGACATTATACTTGAAAGATAATCATACTAAATAATTTCATCTTAGATGGAAAATAGTTTTGACAAAACACTTGAAATGAATTCTTGAGGAAAATATCATTTCTTCTTAAAAATTATTTTATTTTCCCAAAATTCCATGAAATTTTAAAAGAAAAGGATTACATTGAAAATAATCATGAAATCTTGTGGTGTAATCTTCATGAAAATAAGGATTTATGAGGCTGTAAAAATCTGTTCATGCCATACAAGTTAAAAAAACTTTCTTCTCGTAGTTTTTCCAGAAAAGTCAAAAAGAACCTCGTATGGTAAACAAAATAAATATTCCTTACACACCATGTATTAAAAGTCAAAAATGGGTAAAAAATAATTTGAACATACATGACACCATTTTTATAAAACAGGTACATGGATGATAAATATAACCCTAGTAAATACTTACGAACAAACAATCTCGGATAAAAATGAGATTGGAAAAGTTATCCCTTACCTTATGTATGATATGCTTAGTATGTATCCGAACCTACTGTATAATGATTTAAATAATGTCATTGAAATATTACAGAATCATATTCATTGTTATGATATCATATATGGTTCACTTATGACTTTATATTACCTGTTCTTTTGTAAATTCCATGTTAAAGCAGCGTTTTGGGTAAAATCGTTTCATTTATCATACGTATTTCAATTTGTTGTTCTTGATATTATTACTCATATCCTGATTTACTTAATTCCAGAATTTAAAACATGATTTATATATAATATATATATAGTATATAAATATATATGATAGATTGATAAATGGAATGAAATACACCGTTCATGGAGACGGTAGGCCGTACGTACGCATGAACGCTGTTTTCATTTACTTATTGAAATGAATGGAATTAACTAAATGCAACATATATGAAAATAAATCCACTATCATTATTATGTAATATCTTTCATGATTATTTATTATATATATACTTTATAATCATACTTGAACAGTTAATCATGGAAAATGAATTTCATCGCATTTGTGGAGACGGTAGTCCTTACGTACGCACGAGCGATGATATCATTCCCATAATTATTGAATCGAATTGAATGATATAATATCTCAGAATCATTATTATGTTATAATAACCATATATAATTATTCTTTACACAATTATACCCATCCAAGTAAGGTGGTGGTGGAAAAAATAATTACATCATGGCGTGGAGATGGTATTCCGTACGTACGCACGTGCGATGAATTCGTTTTCCGTAGGATAGATAGAAGGTGAAATGGGGTTGTTTCATATTTATAATATAATATCAGTATATTAGTGATAATGATTGTATTACTTTACAATGAAACAACTAAAGAAGATGAAGTTGAAGAAGAAATAAACTTGAAAGAATCTGTAGAAGATATAACCTCTTCTTCGACGCACCTCCTTTAAGATTCCTCTTAAGGGACTAGAGTTGGTCTTTTGAGAAGACCAAAACCTCCAGAATGTTTCTAGGGAAGTGGAGAAGAGAAATTGGCAGGGTTTTTTTGATCTTGAAGGCCCAAAGTGTTGTGAATATTAGATGGAGGAGGTGCCCTTTTATAGGAGAGGAGAGGGGCACTATTGAAAACCTTAAAAATATTAATTAATAATAAAATGAAACCCCACTTAAAAACTTCAAAAAATGACTAAATTCAAATATGAGATGAGATAGGGTTGTGATATCATCAACCAATAAATTTAGACATGTTTTAAGTTTATTTTAAAACATTTCAACTTGATTTATCATTATTTAATCTATTTAATTTTATTTTTGGAAATAAAATTCTAAATTTTAAATTGTCATAAATACATACTTAAATGTTGTCAATTTCACATAATTGGATAATTTATAACCTTTTAGACCATATAATTTTAAATTTGTATTTTTTAAATATTTTTGTTAATTTTAAATAATTTTATAATATGTTATTTTTATAAAATATCAATAGTGTCAATTTTGACACTATTCATTATTTGAATTTAAATAAAAATCACAAAAATGATATGTTCAAACCAAAATATATAATAGATTTATAACATGTAATATTAATCAAAAAAATTCATGGTAAACATTACTTTGTACATATATTATTTATTTTAATATTTGTAAAACCATTTATTTGGTATATCTCTTAATAAAATAATTACTACAAAATTTTAGTATATTTATTTAATATACATATTTGTTCCATGAAAATCAAAAATAAAATCTGATGATTAATATAAATATAGTAAATTTCATAATAAAATTTTTACTCGAATTTATCATCTTAAAATAACAACATTTAAATTGTTATATTTATTAAATTATGAAGGTGACATCTTTGACATCATTTAAAATAAAATAATATAAATTTCCTAATCAGTTTTATAAGGCTCAAAATGGTACAAAAATAAACCCTTGGATTCTTATTGTATAGATATACTCGACAAATAATTTTTGGTCAAGTTTCTGATCCTTTTGATAGGTATTTTTATTTTAATAAAAACTATATTATTGATATTTTACTAAATAAATAAATTATACATAATTAATGTATAAGCTATTAAGGAAATTAAATATTTCTTAAAAATTACAAATAAATTACCATGATAAATAAAAACACTTTAGATTTCAAATGAGTATTTATAATTGAATTCATATTATGAATAACTGTATATTAAAAATAATCTATTTATTAAAGTTTGAGTGAGACATATTTCACTTTCCTTTAAATAAAATAAATAAAAGGTCTTAATCAAATACAAGTGGGTTCCATTAGATTCTATTTAGACAAAAGTATGATTTAGGTCAAAATATAATCATCTAATTATATTAATACAAGTGTTAGGGTAATTTTATAATATTATATTTACCCTTAATTACCCAATTTTCCTTTAACTATGGTAAATAAAATTTACCATAGTTACTATTCATAATGCCTAAAAATAAAAAGTAACTTTTTAACATAATTTGGAACTAATGATTCCAAATATGGAATCCATTTTTCCAAATTAAAAACACAAAATTTGCAGTATTTAATTTAAAATTAGTCCCGCTGTTGAGAAAACAAGTTTTAAAAGTTAAAACGTTGCAAAAGATTGAAATGTTTTTACTTATGAATTCAGTGTAAAATTAATGCTAATGACTTACATTATATTAAATGGTAAAAATATATTTTATTTATACTTTAAAACCATTCAATATTATAATTTAACCATATAAATTATTGCAATGAAAAAAGTTGTTTTTAATTAAAATATAAAGTGTTTTTAAAATTCATTAAATTATGAAAGTTATCAGAATAATATATCCAAAATAAATTTTTGTATAATGATTCCAAATAAGAATTTAATTTGTCAAATTTAACTTATAAAAATGTCAAAAACTATATTTAATGTGGGTGTGCCATCAAAAGGTGGGGAAACTGCATTTTTTTGAAAAATACTTATTTTACCCGAAAAATTTATTTTGTTCTCATACCATGTTCTATAAAATCTGAAAGATGAATAATATTGTTATAAGATTCAAAATTTTGTCAATACTATTCATAACGGCTAGTCCATAATAATATTATAACAATATATCATTGTTTAGTGAAACTGGGTATTGCGTACAACACACGCTATCGGGGAAGGTTGTGATTGCGTGTAATGCAAGGAAAGTCATGGTTGCGTGTATTTCAAGACTCCTTTGTTGTTTCGTATAACAAAATCCAACCATATTTCAGTTATAAATTGAATATATATATATATATACACTCAATGTTGCATAGAATAACTACTACTAAACAACCTTGAAATTGTGTGTGACACGATCCAAGAATAGTGTTGTGTATACTACAAGATAATAAGGTGTTGCGTATAGCGCAAGATAATATTGGTGTAGTGTACAAAAAAAGACATCAAAGAAATTACAAAAGAATAATTCTCATAAAATCCTCAGTTGTTACATTCTACCCCCTTAAAATGAATTTCACCCTCGAAATTAGTTGGGGTTATAAATAGTTTACTACTTCAAAGTTTCTTTAATAGAAACCCACATCGTAAAAAGGAATACCAAAAATTAACTTTAAAAAATAAATTATAAAACATAACGGTTACCTAAATTAACTAATACCTGTGTTTCCACCTAGGAGAACATAGGTGAAAATATGGATATGGAAGAGAAATCTAACCATCAATTTCTGATGGAGAGTGGTAGAGAACATGGCTATGAAAATACTAACAACCACAAAGCCATAAATTTATGATGAGCTAAGGTACCATCTGATTCATCAGATATGAGGGCAATAGGACAACATTTTTGGTTTTCAAGATCATTTCCCTAATGTTGAAATTTTTTTGAATTAAAAGAAATACTTACTTGATTTTGGTACAATCTCATTATTGTTCATGCCTTGAACAGTTTACACTTCATCTGTTAAAGAAATGAAGTTGAATTTTTCTTCTGTGAAGTGTTAGAGGATCATGTGATAGAATGATAGGTCATTCCATCTGTCTCAAATATAAGGTTAGCAATAGTTATATACATAAGTCCATTTATGGTGAGATTAATCGTATACAGTTCCAAAAATGGACTTAGGCTTCATCTATCATACCACTTAATAAAATAAAACTAATTTCTACAAACCAGGGACTTTTTATAGGTCAATGGTTGGTGATAAAGGCCTGTACCACTTCGGTTGTGGGTTCTATTCCCACAGCCTTGTCCGACCCGACAGGTTGTTGCCCGTCCTACATGTTGTCCTTTTTCTAAAACTACATTATTTTAACATCCCATAAATAATATAGAAAAAGTTCTATCCTTAAACAATACTAACTTATATCCAACATAATCCATTCCAATCTTTAGGCTTATCCAAAATACTTCTGTCTATGCTTATAGTATAAAGAAAACAATTACTAGAAATGTCATCTACCGAGCATGTGAATACCATCATTTATCCCTCATATATCATATGATATATCTTGTTGGTCACATTCCAAACATGTGAATACCTTAATCATGTATTATCTTGAAAAATGAATACCCATTGAACCTTATTGAAAACATGAATGCTATCAATAGTTAAATCTTTCCAGATACCAAAATCCCAAAATTACTGTATACTCAAACCATGATATCAGTCTTGATCTCATTTCATTTTCTCTTTATCCCTTCATTATGCACATAACATCTTCTTTACAAAAATATGTCAATCAATTTTCATGATTACCGGTACCATATAATTATTGAAAACCAATACATATATATTCCAAAATTCCACAATACCATAAATGAGATTCCATGATACTATTTTGAAATCCCATTACATAAACACTTAATCATTCCACAAAATCATTGTAATACTCAACATCACAAACAGTGATATCATGTGACTTCCCTTTATCCTTTTCCTTAAGAGGTTTCTCACTTCGATCATCATTAACCCTTATATTTGGGCATTGATAAGCATAATGCCCCATTTCCTTGCACTTGAAGCATTGAAGTGTTGGTGGAGCGTTCTCTGTAGTCTTTTCTCTATTCACATCATTAGCCACCTTTTTTCCATTACTTCAACAATCAACTGCTCAATGACCATGTTTTCCACACTTAAAACATTTCCTAGTACCTTTTAGGAAATCTCCACCATGCTTCTTTCCACACATTGAGCATAAGGTAACATTCATCTTCTATTCACCATTGTTCTGAGATTTTTCCTTGAACTCCATCTTTTGTTTCTTGTCAAAAAAATGAGATTGATATGTAACACCAACTTACAGTTCTACCTTTATAGCCCAACACACAATTCCTTCATAGCTACTGAAGGCTCTTATATATAAGGCCTTTTGAAGACTTGGTTTTAAGACACTGAAGAATCGATCAACTTTTCTTTCAGGTTGGATGATAAAGCCATATGCATAACTTGAAAGCCTTGTAAAATTATCTTCCTATACCAACATATTAATCATCCTTTTTCTTAAGATCAAGGGACTCCTTTTCCATCTTTGTTCAAAGAATACGAGGGAAGTACTTACTGAAAAATAAGTTGTTATACTCATCCCATTCCATGGATTCAATTTCATCTCGGGGCCTTGTATTCTTAATTAGAGTCTACCATCGGTCTGCTTCAACTTCTAAACGGTAAATATCTAGAATGAATTTTTCATGTTCGGAATAGTGAAGTATAGAAAATATCTTTTCAATGGTACTGATCCATTGCTCAGCAACAAGTGGATTGGAAGACCCACTGAAATAAGTTAGACGCTGCCTCATGAAGGGATCAATAGAATATTGTTCACTTATGTGCTCATTTGGAAGTCCAAAATGATTCATAGCTTGTGTAAGTATAGAAATAAGATTTTTCACTCCATCTCCCATAACATTGGTTTGTTCAGGAGGAAAATCATTACATTGTCTATTACATTGATCAACATGGTTCTTTCGGGTTCCAACCATCGTCTAAAACCCAAAAATAATAGTGTGAGAGGAAAAAATTATGCTTGGGAAAACAACATAATAAAGGGGGATTAACTTCAATATCTAACATCTTAGGTTTAATTCTAATATCATTACCGTAATTCTAGGACTATAACCTATACTTATACTTAACCTTAGGGACATCCCTAGACATAAATTAGAAATATCTCAAGGGATTTCACTAAAGATTTTGCATCCTAGTTTCCAAAGGTTAACTAAACCTTTACTCTGATACCAAATGTAGAGACCCAAGCTTGACATACATGAACATTACATTAATTTTGCGTAATAATTAATATATAACAAAAACCAACACTCAAAGACCACAATAGTTTAGTATATTTGGAAACTCATAATATAATCTTCTAATCATGGTGAATGATCTTCAACATCTCCCATAAAGATATTCCCTTTTTTGCTTTCTTACCTAAAACCTTTATTTAAATCCTAGGGAATGGAAAACATATAAAGGGTAAGATCAAATTCTCAGTAAGGGTAAGAATGAAGAAAATAAAACAAATCATATACATTTGAACTTAAAAAAACATGAACATAATGTTTAAACATCAAAATCATGAAAAAAAATCTTGGCAGTACTTAAGGAATATATCATAAAGGAATATTAATAATGATCAAGTAGAATGGAAATAAAACATGTAATTGTGGAAAACCATTAAGCACATGATATGATTTCCATAGCAGACAAGGCATTGCTGCCAAGACCATCTTAGTGGACAAAGTTCCTTACTGAATCGAGTTCACTCCTCGTTCCAGTCCTATATCACTGAACCGGATTAACCTACCATTCCAGCCATGTCTATCTCATGAGATATAAATCTTTACCCAATGCATTGGAGGGAGATATAGGTCCCACCCATCTCATAATGAAATCATTCTTACATGTGCCACAACATAAATATAAATCATTCATCATCACCCAAAGAATAAAATGGGTTTCATAAACATCATCCAATCATAAAATAATCCACATAAAACAAAATGATATCATTTCATCATAAGAAAAGTGAAACTATATATATCATAGAGACATTATAATTGAAACATAATCATACTAAATAATTTCATCTTAGATGGAAAATAGTTTTGACAAAACACTTGAAATTAATTATTGAGGAAAATATTCTTTCTTCTTCAAAATCATTTTCTTTTCATAAAATTCCATGAAATTTTAAAAGAAAATGATTTCTTTGAAAATAATAATGAAATCTTGTGGTGGAAGCTTCATGAAAATAAGTCTTTATGAAACCTTAAAAATCCGTTCATGCAGTACAAGTTAAAAAAAACATTCTTCTTGTACTTTTTCTAGAAAAGTCAAAAAGTACCTTGTATGGTAAAAAAAGAAAAATTCCTTACATACCATGTAGTAAAAGTAAAAAATGGGTAAAAATTACTTTAAACATACATGAAACCATTTTTATAAAACAAGAACATGGATGATAAATATAACCCAGTAAATAATTACGAATAAACAATCTCGGATAAAAACAAGATTAGAAAAATTATCCCTTACCTTATGTCCGATATGATTCATATGCATCCAAACCTCCTGTGTAATGATTTAAATAATGTCATTGAATTATTACAGAATCATATTAATTGTTATGATATCGTATATGGTTCACTTATGGCTTTATATTACTCGTTCTTTTGTAACTTCCATGTTAAACCAGTGTTTTGGGTAAAATCGTTTCATATATCGTACGTGTTTTGATTTGTTGTTCGTGATATTATTACTCATATCATGATTTAATTAATTATAGAATGTAAAAAATTATTTATATATAATATATATCTATTATATAAATATATATGATAGATTGATAAATGGAATGGATTACACCATTCATGGAGACGGTATGTCGTACGTACACATGAACGCTGTTTTTGATTCATTATTGAATTGAATGAAATTAAGTAAATGAAACATATATTTAAATAAATACAGTATCATTATTATGTAATATACTACATTATTATTTATTATATATATACTTTATAATCATACATGAATGGTTAATCATGGAAAATGAATCTCATCGCATTCGTGGAGAAGGTAGTCCGTACGTACACGCGAGCGATGATATCATTCCCATAATTATTGAATATAATTGAATGATATAATATCTCAGAATCAATATGATGTTATAATAACCATCAATAGTTATTCTTTACAGCATTATACCCATCCAAGTAAGGTGGGGGTGAAAAAACTAATTAATCCACGGCGTGGAGACGATATTCCGTATGTACGCACGCACGTTGATTTCGTTTTCCGTAGGATGGATATAAGGTGAAATGGGGTTGTTTCATATTTCTAATATCATATCAGTATATTAGTGACACTGATTGTATTACTTTACAATTAAACAACTAAATAAGAGGAAGTTGAAGAAGAAATAAATTTGAAAGAATCGGCAGAAGATATAACCTCTTCTTCGTCGCACCTCCTTTAAGCTTCCTCTTAGGGGACTAGTGTTGGTCTTTTGAGAAGACCAAAAACTCAAGAATGTTTCTAGGGAAGTGGAGAAGATAAATGGTCATGGGTTGGACGATATTTAAGGCTGAAAGAGTTGTGAAGAGGATAGGGAAGAGGTTCCCTTTTATAGGAGTGGAGAGGGGCACTTTTGGAAACCTCAAAAATATTAATTAATAATAAAATGAAACCCCACTTAAAAACCTCCAAAAACGACTAAATTAGAATATGAGATGAGATATGGTTGTAATATCATCAAACAATAAAATTTATACATGTTTTAAGTTTATTTTAAACCTTATCAACTTGATTTCTCATTATTTAATCTATTTAATTTTATTTGTGGTAATAAACTTCTAAATCTTAAATTTTTAAAAATACATACTTAAATGTTTTAAATTTTACATTATTGGATACTTTATAAACTTTTAGACCATATATTTTTAAATTTTTAGTTTTTAAATATTTTTGTTATTTTTAAATAATTTAATAATATGTTATTTTTATAAAATATCAATAGTGTCAATTTCAACACTATTCATTATTTGAATTAAAAAAAACCACACAGAATATATGTTCGAAAAAAATATATAATGGATTAATAACATGTCCTATTCATCAAAAAAATTCATGGGAACATTAATTTGTTCATATATTATTTATTTTAATATTTTTAAAACCATTTATTTGGTATATTTCTTAATAAAATAATTACTACAACATTTTTGTATAATTATTTAATATACTTATTTTTTGCATAAAAATTAAAAATAAAATCCTATGATGAATATAAATATAATAAATTTCATAATAACATTTTTACTCTAATTTATCATCTTAAAATCACAAAATTTAAATTGTTATATTTATTAAATTATGAAGGTGACATCTTTGACATCATTTAAAATAAAATAATATAAATGTCCTAATCGGTTTTATAAGACTCCAAATGGTCCAAAAATAGAATATTGGATGATTAGGGTATATATATACTCGACCAATAATTTTTTGTCAAGTTTATGGTCATTTTGATAGTTACTGTTATTTTAATGAAAACTATATTATTGATTTTTCACTAAATAAGTAATTTCTTCATCATTAATGTATAAGCTATTAAGGTAATTAAATATTTCTTCAAAATTAAAAATAAAATACCACGATTAATAAAAAAAAATACCTTTAAAATGAGTATTTATAATTGAATTTATATTCTGTATAACCTTATATTAAAAATAATCTAATTATTAACGTTTGAGTGAGACATATTTCACTTTCCTTTAAATAAAATAAATAAAAGGTCTTAATCAAATACAAGTGGGTTCCATTAGATTCCATTTAGACCCAAGTATGATTTAGGGCAAAATATAATCATCCAATTATATTAATACAAGTGTGAGGGTAATTTTATAATATTATATTTACCCTTAATTTCTCGATTTACCTTTAACTATGGTAAATAAAATTTATCGTAATTACTATTCATAATGCCTAAAAATAATAAATTAACTTATTAACATAATTTGGACCTACTGAATCCAAATATGGAATCCATTTTTCCAAATTAAAAACACAAAAGGTGCAGTATTTAATTTAAAATTAATCCCACTGTTGAGAAAACAAGTTTTAAAAGTTAAAACGTTGCAAAAGATTAAAATGTTTTTACTTATGAATTCAGTGTAAAATTAATGATAATAACTTAAATTACATTAAATGGTAAAAATATATTCTATTTATAATTTAAAACCATTAAATATTATAATTTAACCATATAAATTATTTCAATGAAAAAAGTTGTTTTTAATTAAAATATAATTTGTTTTTACTTTTCATTAAAATATGAAAGTTATTAGAATAATATGAAAAATTTATCCAAAGTGAATTTTTATATCTTGATTTCAAAGAAGAATTTTATTTTTTCAAATGGAACTTATCAACATTTCAAAAACTGTATTTAAAGTGGGTGTGCCATCAAAAGGCGGAAAAACTGCATTTTTTGAAAAATACTTATTTTACCCGAAAAATTTATTTTTTTCTCATACCATGTTCTAGAAAATGCGTAAGATGAATAATAATGTTATAAAATTAAAAATGTAGTTAATAATATTCATAACATCTAGTCCATAATAATATTATAACAATATATCGTTTTTTAGTGAAACCTGGTATTGCGTACAACACACGCTATCAAGGAAGGTCGTGATTGCGTGTAATGCAAGGAAAGTCAGGGTTGCGTGTATTGTAAGACTCCTTTGTTGTTGTGTATGACAAAATCCGATGATATTCCAGTCATACATTATATATATATATACACTCAATGTTGTGTAGAATAACTACTACTAAAAAAACATGAAATTGTGTGTAACACGATCCAAGAATAGTATTGCGTATACTACAAGATAATACGGTGTTATGTATAGCGCAAGATAATCTTGGTGTAGCCTTAAAAAAAATTCATCAAAGAAATTAAAAAGAATAATTCTCATAAAATCTCAGGTTGTTATAGATTTTTATGTTAGAAGGATTTTGAGAATCATAAGGACATGACTTTATAATAATTATTGCTAGAAAGTCATCAGGAAGAGATAAAATTTTGTTTGAGATCCTCCACCTTCCATTTGTAGCTGATTATAATTGGTATAAAAAATTTATAGATTACAGGTTCTACTAAAATAATATACGTAGAATCTTAACCTATGTTTAACTAAAATTCATAATATATAAGGTTGTCTAAACCCTTTTCGGGTACCAACAGTAAGGACCCGAATTTAAACATTAAATATTATATAGAATTTAGAATACAATTCACTTTCTTTAATTCCCTAATATATTTTAGGTTTATAATTTTAGATAATTATGAAAAAATATTACAAAGTAAACCCACAAATTACATGTGGACACATCTAAATAGTATCCATTTTTCCATAAAACAAAAGCCGTTAAAATAATACATGATTTATTTTCTTGATAAATATTTACAGTTTCTTTATGAAATAATCCTTTTTATTATTCTCCCATAAACCCAGTAAAAATTATTTAAAACATGGGATGAGAAAAAAATCTCATGAAGGGACATAAAAATAAAGAAGAAAACCGTTATTCTATGAATACTTATAAAAATTTTCCCTTTTCAAAATAAACTTTGGGCTTACAAAATAAACATTTTCTTACTCATGAAATCACCTTTAATTACTATATATTTAATTAAACACTTAATAAGAAGTCTTAAAGTAATAATAAAACCCATAAATGTTTCTGTGAAAACATAAAAAACTCATGAAAACGTTTTTAGAAAGTTATCATTTTCACCCTTAAAGAGTAACATATACTTTCCTTTGGACATAAATCCAATAAATTACCTTGTGAAAACATAAAATTTATGTAGAAACATATAAGTAATAAAATAAAACATATAGGTAACTTGGAGAATCATTTTATTATAATAATTAAATAAGACATAACCCTTAGGGCTACCTTAAATAACCCTCATAGTTATACTTATCATAACCCTCACGGTTATAATTGGAGTACCCATCATTTTTACATTTAGAATAACCATACATTCAACTTCCAACATACCCAATGCATTGTAGGGTTATCATAGAACAACCTATATTTGGTTTATAATGGAACCACCCTTCATCATAAATAATTCAGAAGAAACATAACATAATAAT
Organism: Viscum album; assembly: GCA_963277665.1. Lineage (NCBI taxonomy): Eukaryota > Viridiplantae > Streptophyta > Magnoliopsida > Santalales > Viscaceae > Viscum > Viscum album. The sequence goes on along the minus strand of OY728133.1, from coordinate 1,570,174,431 downwards.
AGAATATGAATAATTGCATCATAAAAAAATTCCTTGAGGAAAATAACTTTTTTTAAAAGATTATTGAGCATAAATAAAGGAAAAAAATTTATCTTAAAATAACCATAGAATTTTATAAATTAGGATTCATAATATTAATCCTTCATGAAAGAGGGAAAGTACTCTCATGTTGTATAAGTTAAAAAAACATTCTTTTTGAATTTTGTAAAAGAGATATTAAAGACGATTTTAAAGGAAGGTCCCTCACCTTATTTCCACATGCGTTCTACATATGCACTTAAAATTCTATAAAATCAAATTAGATTGATTAATTACATAATTTGAAACCAATTACACATATATTTTATTTATTATAATTTTATTAAGTTCATTTATGTCCATTTTGATGAGTTATAAAGATCAATTTTACCATTTTAAGTGTGTTCCTTTCATTGTTTCATGGTTAATTAACTTCTCTATGTTACGAATGTTCTTATAAAATGGGAATAGTTTTAAACAATTGAAATTATAGGGTATTAATTCAAATCCATAAGTTTTAATGGTCTCATATATCATTTTTCATTCTGACTTGAGGATGATTCATTTGATAAAACATTAATGATAATTCTTTAGTTTATTATGGCAGTGATTCCGATCATCACAAATTAGATTGATTTTATTTAATATAATGTCTATATATTAGTTATATTACATATAATGAGTTATAATATATTTATTAAAATCTTATTTAATCATTAAAATATTTTTATAATGATCCTTGAAGGAAAAAATTAAAATACAAAAACTCATTATCCACGGAGATGTTTAACTGCCCAAATTTGGACTATGACTTTGTTTCATTGAATGAGAGGATATGAGAAAAAAGGATGGATAAAATATATTCCATTAGAAATATAAAATTCAAGTATATACATAAAATTATACTTATTTTGTCTTTATGGATGAATGAGTAGAGGAGAAGGTAGAACAATAAATGAAATTAAGAGAGGTTGTTTAAGAGAGTTACTTCCTGAATATCACCTCCTTGAAGGATACCTTAAGAAACTTGAAATTGGTCTTTTGGTGAGACCATATTTCACACCAAGAACATTATTTGTTAATTATTTAATTGTAATTGGATTCTTTTGAGTTTTGGGTTGATCCAGTTTTATATTTAAAAATTCAATGTTTTCTAACATAGGCACAAGGTCGATGTATAGTTAGTAGAAACTGTGCATATACCATTCCATTGTCTCTTTAATTATAACAGATCCATTATTCAAATATTATAATTGATTTTTTAAATTGTTCTACCTAATAGGGAAAAACATGTAGGGGGTGACCAGCCTAGGTAGTATCTAGTGAATGGTAGGCGCACAGTTCGGAAAATTATGTGACCAAATCATGTGGGTTGACCTTTTTCTTTTAAGTGATTGTTTTTTATTTTATTTTTTATTTACCATTTTCTATTAAGAGTGTTTTCCCACTTCTCCCTTTAAGAAGCATGAAATTCCCCAAAGTCTTAGTTCCCTTTTGTCCACAGAAAATCTACCAGATTTTTTAAGGATTTGTCGTCGATCCTTCCATGTATGGTCTTTGGCTCCCTCCTCCTTCCTTTATTTGATGTTATTTATTTTCCCATCAACACTCCTCATTTATATAAACTCTAGGGTGAGGGTTAACCTGATTTTTGGAAGTTTATTCCATTTTTAGGTTGTAAAATTGCTCTCTTGGTGTGAATTTATGCGTGTTTCAGCATCCATCGCTGAAGGCGAAGTGCATCAGTCTTATTCAGATCTCACTCCATCATTTGAATAAAGTTTAATCTTACCTACTTGTTTGGTCCAACTTTAATTAGGTATTTTTTTAATTTTTTGGTTCCTTGTATTTTTCTAGTATACCTTGGACCTGTTGAGGGTAGTTTTGGACCACTGTTCATGAAGGCATGTTCCAGATATTCATGGGTAAAGAGTATATATATATATATACTCTCTTTGTAGATATTTTATCATGGAAAGGGGAATATAAAAATTTCATTTAGGGGTATATATTTATATATATATGTATAAATTCATTTACATGTAAGCATAAAAGGAGTGGATTCAGGTTACCATTGTAGAAGCACCTTGAGTTTGAGGTAGGTTCCTTATGTTTAAGAAATTAATTTAAAATATATGAATATTTTATGATTTTTAAAATATTTTTATCATTTTTATATTATGTGCAAATGATATTCAAACTGGTTATGTTTATTAGAAATGGTCTTCCACTTATTTTCCATGCTTTTCTTTTACTTCCAACAAGAGTTCATTTTGTCTAAGCCTTTTTAAAAGATTACCTTTAAATGTTAAGTATCCAAAATATTAAATATAGTTTTATAAATGTTCTATAATATGTGAAGTGTTGTTTTTAGAATATAATATATATTTTTAAAAGTTTTATTTAAAACATGGCCTGTTTTCACCTTGAATTGTAGTTTATAAGTCCAAGGAATTGAAAGGCATTTTTGGAATAGTCTAAGAATGAATGATATTTTTACCCTAGTATTGGATAAAGGTTTTGTGATGGTAAGTTTATAGGACCACTTGTAACTTTTAGAGGTTCCTAGTATAATGAGTACCCCTATGGTTGTCCTTCTGACGAGAGGGCCATTGCATAGGTGGTGTCAATGATTGGAAAGGCGTGGATAATGCCATCCATATGTTATGTTTAATGATAAGAATGTGATGAAATCATCATTCTTATTTATAATTACATCATGGTATTCTTGGATGTCATATATGGGTTTTTGTTACAATTAATTATATTCCCGATTAGATGGATTATAACCCCTAGATAGAGGATAGGCTAGGTGGTATTTGCTACCAGTGATGCTTGTTTTGGGAAGCCAGGTTGGTTGTAGACTATGATGGTGCACCATATACCGACAAGTGGTTCAAAACCCATTACATATAGGTATTTCTTATATGTATTTTTAGAAAAAAATCATTGTTACCTATTTTTATGTTCTTATATCATTATTTAGTTTGTTTGTTATCAGTTATGCTTGTGTATGTCTGCTTATTTATGTATTGTTTCCTTACCCTTTGACATTTCTTGGTTTATCATGATACTAATGTTTCATAATTTTTTTTGGTGTGGCAATTTTTGCACTCATTTTTGGATTAGGGAAACAATTTTTAATAATATAATATGCATTTTGTTTAAAAAAATGGTTTTTTGGAAATCTATGTATGGTTTTTTAAATGAAAAACCTTATATTCTATTTGTATTTTTAAACTAGAATGAAATTTGTTTCATTTTAACGGAAATTCATAGATAATAATTTATTAGATAACAAATACTGAGTTTTAGTACTCATGAATATTACTCTATATTTATTTTTATCTTCTTGTGCTGCTTCCAACTTTGACTCAGTCGCCATGAAGTGACATTGGTTCAGTGGATGGCAGTGACCCATAGGGTCACATAGGGGTATGTTCATTTTTTTATTTCCATTGCTTGTGTTTATTTTTATTGTTAAGTTCATATTTGTTTATTTGTATTTTTTATGGGATAAACCATTCCCATTTGAGTACTTTTGATTCCCGACAATAGTTTTCAGTCTGGGAGGAATGGGAATGCCTCATGGGCCTTATCACATGTCGAATCGGGTGACCATTTTTGGGTTTATCTAATTTGGATCATGAAAAAATGGAATCAAATGAGGTTATATCTTCTTATTTGGGGAAGTATGGTAGTTTGGAGATAGGATTGTTATAATTTAGGTGGTCAATCACAAGTAGTTTTCTTATCAACACCTATTCAAAAAGACTTTTGAACATCTAGAGTGTTCTAGGATGGTTGTGCCTAATATATGATATATGATATTGGATCTTGGATTTTGTTTTTGATTTTTTTGTTTTTGATGGAGTGTTTTGTTTGGGTTTGAGAATTGGTGGGTTATTTTGAGAAAATACAAGGCTTGGGGTGGTTGTTTTGGAGGAGTTCAAAGTAGTGTGTGGTTGCTTTGCACAGTCCGGAAATCCATGCATAGACCATGAAACTACCTCAGATGACCTCCTATGTGCTCACCCAGTTAGGGAAAGACCTATAAAACTATGCAACCAAGCCATATTTAGCAGTTGTTCTTTTTATATTTTGAGAATTTTGACTTGAAAAGTGGTGTTTTACTTTAATTTGTTCTTATGGTTTTCTTGGGATGGTTTTGGGGTGTGTTCATTAATATTTTAAAATAAAATTTGATTTAAAAAAATGGTGATTTGTTTATAAAAAAAGGTTTTTTTTCAGAACGAAATATTTGAATATTTTTGAAAATTAAATGAGTTGTTTTGTGAGTGATTTTTTTTTCTGAAATGAAATTTTTTTGAAAAATGTTTTGGGGGTTTTGGAAAGTTTTGTGAAAATTTGTATGGAAGTTTCTTGTTAATTTTGTATTTATTTTGAAATTGTTGGGGGTGGTTTTGAAAACAGACTGGGCATGTTTAAAGAGCAGTTTGGAAAGATAATTTTCTATTTGACCCTTGGTATTTTTATGGTTTCTCACATGTATGGGCATAGATATGTGGTAAATGGATGGTTATTTGTATGTGTGGATGGGTTCTTGATCTAGAACTTGGATACACACACACACACACACACATATATATATATATATCTGTGTGTGTGTTTGTGTGTGGGTTCATGGAATACCAACAGTGGGTGTTTAGATTGTAAGGATTTATATGTTTTTTAAAAATGGTTTTCAAAAATAGGGATTTAAATGTTACAAAAAGTGGGAGTTATGTGATAATATATTTTTCTATTTACAGTATTTCTTTTTGGGGTTTGGGTTTTATGTGTTAGAGTTTTTATTGAAATAATTTTTTGAGTTTGGGTTGTTGATTTGTGATTAATATGTGAAGAATTGATTTGTGATGAAATTTGGGTTGGTTCTCTGTTTTATATTTTTAGAGTATTGTTAAGAAGAGTATTAGTAAAGAGTGATGGTTAGTTTCAATGGTAGCATCCTTGGATGGAAATATAAAGGTAATTTTTGGGAATTAGTGTTGGTTGTTTTTTACTTGTAGATCTTTTCAAATTTAGTTGGTTAGAGTCTTTGAAGAAATACAGAATTATTTGTTCTCTATGTATTAAAATTGAAAAATCTACCCAGACTCTACATTGAGTTGTTGATCTAGAGATTTTTTGGACATTATAACACACATGAGTCCTCTTGGGTGGTTTTCCAGCTTTTTAAATTGAGAAAGATGAGAATACCTCATTTGTTGTTGGATTATAAGAATATGTTTCATTTGGGGTGGCCGCTTGGTTCAATAGAGGAGGGATTTATAAGTTGCGCTCTTGAAAGAGTAATTTTTATTTGAAGATCCTCAACTCTTGAGTAAGGGGGTGAAGATTCTTCAAGACATGAGGGATCTATCGTTAGTATTTAGATTGAAGATTTTCACATAGTAATGGATCCTCCAAGTGTTATGAATATTGAACTAACCTATTGTCTTTGATGATGGAGTGGAAAACTATTCAAGTTTCCCCTTATTATGGATTTTAATTTTTGAAACTTATTATTGGGAGATCATGGTGCCCCCAATTTTTGGGATTGGTGTGGTTGTGCCTTGGGGATGAGAACTCATAAATAGTTATCCTTCTTTTGGAGTGGTCTTGGATCTGAGAGGCACTTGTTTAGAGATGTTCCATCTTGTGAAATTATGAATCATGGTCTTGTTTGGTTCCCTGGTTTATTTTTCTTGGTTGGGTCCTCTTTGTGTTGGATGATAGTTTGTCAAGCATTCCTCTTAGTGAAACCACTTTTATAGTCAGTTCTATAATGGTGGAAATACCCACTACGAGTCTCACTGATGCCTTCTCTTAAACTTGTCTAGTGTGAATTGAAAAGTAAACAGGTCACACAAGTGTTATATGTTTTTTCTAGATTTGTGTGTTATTCATACTTGGGAAATCAATGTTTGGCCAGAGGCCTAATATAGTGGGGAGACCACTATAGGACTAAATTGTGGAAAACTTGGTCTTAAAGGTGTTCGTGAGGGGAAACTTACTTATTACTACCTTGCCTGCCCTCAATCATTACGGTGGTTAGTTATTTTTGGTAATGGGTAATGTGATGGATGGTCATGGGGATCCTAAATATACTGTAATAAGTTTCTTTAGTGAATTCTATGTTATGAGTCAAGGTGTTTCCTATTTGAGGTTGCGTTTGAAGGTGTGAGCCCCATTTTTATTCTTTTTATTGACAATCTAACCAATTTAGTCTTGCTAATTTTCTCCATGTTTGTGGTTTGATATTTTTGGATGGTTTCCTTGGATTATTTTGGTATTTATGTGTTTTGGTTTTGGAGAAGAAGAGTTTAAATTCCTTGATCTTCAGGTTTAGATAATATAATCCTGGGTGGTAGTTTTCCATACTTTGTGTCATGACCAAATGAAATTCTTGGGAATTTCTGGGTGAAGAAAGTGTCATGGTGGGGAGAATTATCACATTCGAACCATGATTTATTAATTATTTAATTATAATTGGATTTTTTTTAAGTTTCGGGTTGATCCAATTTTTAATTTTAAAATTCATGTGTTTTTATTATAGGTGCATGGTCAGCACACAGTTAATAGAAACCATAATCAGATCGTGCAAGGGTGTCTTTAGTTATTGTAAAGATTTTTTTTATGGTTATACACAATTTTTTTAACTATGAATAGTCTTAGTTAAAACCTGTGAGGGTTTACTATCCTATATAGTGGCTAGCATATTGTTGGTGCATGGTTTGACAAACCATGTATCCAAACAGTGCAGTTTTCCCATTTTTTTTATGTTTTTGATTTTGATTTTATTTATTTTTCCCCATTTTTCATTAAGAGGGTTTTCCCCTCCTCCCTTTTATCCATGTGACATTCCCCCCTTTTGGCTCCCTCTCCTCCATGGAGAATCCACCAGTTTTCTTGGGGATATGTGTTTGATCCTTCAAGGTAATCTCTCTGACTCCCTCATGCATCCTCGATTTGATTTTTTTTCTCTCCCCAACACCCCTCCAATTTTTATGGAACTACAGGGTGAGGGTTAACCATATTTGTGGCATTTTACTCAATTATTAAGAAATAAAATTCCTCTCTTAGGGCATATTCTTGCATGTTTCTACATCCACTGCTGAAGGTGAAGCACCTCTGTCTGATTCAGTTTTCCTGTTAATGTTTGAATTTTGTTTATTATTGACAACATTTTTATACCAATTATAATATGAGTTTTTTTTTAATTTTTGGATTCCTTGTACTTTTTAATATACCTTAGACCCCCTTGGGGTGCCTTTGGATCTCCGTTCATGAAGGCAGCTTACACATAGTCATGGGTAAGGCATATATATATAACCTCTTTGTAGATATTTCATTATAGATATGGGAATATCTACATTGAATACATGGGTATACATATATGTATAAATGAATGTGTGTGTAAGATTAAAAGTACTGGATTTTGGTTGTCTTTATCAAAGATCATCGAGTTTAAGGTAGTTTTACTATGTTTAGCTATTTAATTTGAAATCTATGTTTGCTTGATGTTTTTAGAAATGTGTTTTCATTATTATATTATGTATAACTGATATAAATATAGTTTTTTGTTTCCTGGATATGGTATTCTAGTTATTTTTCATGATTTTACTTAACTTCCAACTTGAGTTCCTTTTGTTTAATCTTGTTTACAAGATTACCTTTAAAATATGTTTTGGATATTGAAAAAAAAATTTAAAAGAAAATCTGCATTTGGTTTTTAAAAAGGGTATTTTTAGAAAATCTATGTATAGTTCTTTAAATAAGATAACCTGATTTTCTATTTGTATTTTTAAACTTGCATGACTTGATTTTCATTTTAATGGTAAGACATAGGTAATAGTTTGTTCAAGAATTTATATTGAGTTTTAATACTCATGAATATAAATATATCTTTGTTTTTAGATTTTGGTATTACTTCTATCTTGGACTCGGTCGCTATAGAGTGACATTGGTTCACTGGTTGATCGTGACCAACTAGGTCACAAGGAGGTATGTGTGGTTTTATTTATTTCAACCACTAGTGTTTATTTTTATTTTTTAGTTTATATTTTTTTATTTTTTATGGGATAAACCATTCCTATTTGTGTAAATTTGATGCCCAACACTAGTTTTCAGAATGGGAGGATCAGGAACACATATTGGGCATTGTCTTGGGCTGGATCGAGTGACCGGTTCGAGATTGAACCTAGTTGGTTCTTAAAACGAACACATATATAATTTTTCTAGGGGATTGGATAATAAAATTTGGTATAGGATGGTTTAGTTATAAGGATAAAGGTGGTGAAATGAAGTGAAGGAAGGGTTTCCATTTTATAATTGAGGTGTGGGGCACTTTAGGAATTTCTCAAAATATGAAAATATAATAAGACTATTCTAGAGCCAAATAATTCCGAATAACCCTTAAATGAATAAGGGATGGAATTTTTGACCATATATTATCCTTTATGGCCTTATTTAGCATTTTTAATATTTTTTTAATAATTTAATAAAATATTATATTTATGAAATATCATTATTATCAAATTTAGTACTATTCATTACCATGAATTTAAAAAAATCAAAATAAAGAGTCAAATTTGGAAAACTATTTTATTACATCCAAGATATGTTTTAATTATCTAGAGAATTTTCATATTACCTTGAAAATTTCAATTTATATTTATTTTAACATTTTTTTTATCATTTTTTTAGTTTTACATTAATTTAAGAATTATTGCATCATCATTATAAAATCCTTTAAGGTACTTATTTATTCCATAAAAGTTATAAATTACATAATAAAGGTAAATATTTTATCTTTAAGAAGAATATTTGTGGTGAAACAAAGATTTTGGATGACCATATATTAAAAATGAAATACTTATTGAAAACAATAGTGTGATGAGTTTGACTTTTCTTAAAATAAAATACTATAAGGGACATAATTTAAACCAAGTATCTTCAATTGGGCAAAAATTCAACCCATGGTTGATTTTTGTTGATATTAACTCATGTAATAAAATTGGTACATGTGTTAGGGTAATTTGCTAATCCTTATTATATTAATTTTACCATAAATTACCCAATTTACCCTTAACCATGGTGATAAAAAATTACTAAGTTTACTATTCATATTGTCAAAAAACAAATGGGACCTATTTACTAAGCTTGGACCTTATGATTCCAAATGAAATGGAAAATATTTTCTCAAAGGTATGACTTTTTTTTTCTCCTTAATTCCTTTTTTTTCTCTTGGAAAACATGAACTTTGTCCTAAAGAAGGTTCTGGGAGTGTCTAAGGCTTGTTTGGAGCCCAAAGCTCCGAGAATTGGGAAAACAGGGTAGGTTGCATGGTTACCACATAGTTAGTGATAACAATGCTAGGTGACCATGTAGGATTCCTTTGAGCAGCAGGGGGCCACACAGATTGTTTATAACTGGGAAAACCCAGTTTTTAGGGTAAAATACTAAATTCCCCTTATAAAATCTAATATCTCACCCCTCTATTTTCTTCCTCTCATTATAGCATACAACCCCTAGATTGTTATTTCACGAGTTATCCATTAATCCTAACGTAGTTAATGTGTTAACTCCTAGATCTAGACTCTAAATCAAATTTTATTGGTCATTTAGTATTCATATCGGTAAGCACTTAGATCCTCTTGTTTCACATTTTAGTTAATCTTCATATCTCTTGTGCTATTTAGTTGAAATATATTTTTCCCTATTTTCATGATATTGATCAGTTATTTATTTTTATTATAATCTAATTCATATTTGATGGTGATATTGGATGAGGAGTCATCTGTAACCCTTAGTTAGGTGGTCAATATTTTATTCCCCAAAGTTATAGTTTTTTCATAGCCCCACTATTGTGCTGCACTTCAAAATTTATTGCGTGTTTCCTATAAATGAGTTCCTTTATTATAAAAAATTATTTTCATTTTAATATACTCATGAGGATAATTTTTTGGTATTTAGAGTATTCCAACCTTGATTATAACCACCCCTTGGGTGTGTCGTCTTGAAATGAACCTTTATGTTTAATTAATTAAATGACTATTACACCTTCAAAGTGATTTTCTTGGATTGTAAATGGATTTTACAACTCCTATATATTTTCATAATTGAACAAAGAACCTCGTAAGTCCTTAGATTATTATGAATTTGTAATTTCATTACCATATAATCGAATGTATTAGCTTCAAGATGGTTTTCCTTGTTAAATTTAATTAAACAAATGGATTAAAATGAATAATAATGGGCGGAAAGGCCATGTCTAATGATGAATTATTTTATAATATTGAATATTTAAATTGTGACACCCATTTATATATTAGGATTTATGACTACGATTCTTATTAGGTGATCCCTCGAGTTATTATTATTACTATGATTACACTATTGACATTGGCTGTAAAATGATGGTTAAGTGACTTATTGAGCATGGCCTTTCTCTCTCCCTAAGATTGGGTGTTGAGCATGATGTATCTCACTGTTATACTATTATCTTGGTGTTGGGAATGACATTACATGTTTCTTTGTATCGAGTTTTGGGAATGATGAATCACTGCATGTGTCTCTAGTGTTGAGCATGATATCTCACATTCATTATGATATTTATGGAATATACCCATTATGGAGGCTTTAACTTATTAAAATATTTATGGATGCTTGTGTTACACCCCAGGACAAGCCAAAATCTATTATTCTGGTATATTTCTACTTTTTTCCTTACATACTTAGTGAATATCGGTGGATATAATATATAAATATACTATATATATTATTACTATACACATGTATGATTACTGATCAGACTTCCACTAGCCTATGCCAAATATGTGGAGATAGCTAGGTGTCCAATGACAACTTTATTTTTCAGTATTTAATTATTCTGCATTGTTTATTATTCTTATACCTGTGCACTTCTATTTCTATGTACACAGGATGAATTATTTCAAGACACCATTGGTGGTGGCCTACTTGGTTTTTATCTCACATTCTACTCAGAAAACCTTTAGCACTAGAGTAGATTACTTGTATGTAGGTATGTATAAGGGAAATATCCCTATTACAAATGTTCAATGCATTTATCTTATAGTATGGTGCTTGGGGGAATAGTACTGAGCATATTCTTGTGATGATAGTGGAGAATACTTTTAGTCTTTTTGAACCTTTTTATAGCATGTTGTATATGGTTGTCCACTATTTCCCTTTTTTTATATCAACATGCCATGTCATCATTGTACATGAATCATAATTTTAGATTTTGTTATGATTATAATATATTTCTTATTTACACTTCTACTGTTGTTTATTATATCAATTTGTATTCTACATCTGCTATGTTGGGTTACTGGTCCAGTTATTGTCGTGTCTATTTATATATGCTTTAGTTATATTCTATCAGTTTATTGTATTTTTTTGTTGCTATGATAAGAGGTTTTATTCACCCTACTGCACCACCATAGACCCTCCCGTGTAGTTGGTAGCCTATGGCGTATAGGGAGGATTTCTTGAGGCCATGTTACCCACCGGCTCGGGGCACTAGTTAGGTGGATCCCGGGTTGGGTAGTTAAAAAGTGGCATTGAAGGGGTTCTTTTCCTTTATATTACTATTTGGTAATTAGAAAAAGACTATAAGATTATGGAATTTGGAAATGATACCATTCCTAGGAGTATCGATCCTATATATGGGGGAAACCTAAATTAAGTTAGATGGGTAATTACTATTTTTATTATGCATGTTATAATTGATATGACTTCACCATTGAGTGACACACATATCTCATGATGTTATATTATTATTGTTACTACAATGGGATTTATTTTTCTTAGTCCTAATGAAATGATTATGTTCATTACATCTATCATTATAGGCATAATAGGACTAATATGCCAGACATTTTTCAATGACACATTTAGTCCCTGCACGCATTTTCTTATTGCTTAATGTTAGAGCCTTATTATCATATATTGATATGTGTTGACATTTCTTACAATATTAGGAAAAAATAATTGAAACTTTATGTGCCTGACTTAAACTAACATTATTTTCCTACATAGGTTAAAGTATATACCATGAGTAGTTAATTAGGGAACATTAAGCTAGGGACCATTTGTCCCATGGAATGGAATGTGTTATGGTTTGGTTTAAGTGGACGCCAAATTGCAATTTATAAGGTCCATGGGACCTTGTTAATTGGAAATGGAGATCTATCTAATTCAACCATTTAAAGAGATTTAAATCCATAAATGAGAATAAATTCAAAATTAATATAACTTGGAGAATGAAAAGGTTATCATATATGTGTGATATGAGAATTAGAACTTTACCCGACCATAGTAGTGGGTAGTTGGGAGTCTCTTATGATCTTATGGATAGTTGTGGTCTTTTTTACATCAACTAAACCACGATTTTGGAGCATGTAGATAGGTTTGATCTATTCATAGAAAGGATATATAACTATCCTAGTTATCTATCAATGATCTTTAAAATAGTTAAATTCAATTTTGAGGTGTGAATTTGGAATTATCGAGTCCTTCCAACATATAATAATTGAATCATATTCCTTAAAGGTGGTGCTGACCATGCACCGAATGTGGTGTTCCTTGAGCCACTAACGATTCCTCATATCGTAACACCTATGGAACCACCTGTTGTTCTTCTTATGGGCACCAGCACCCAGATTCAAGAGGATTTCCTTCACATGATGAAAAATATGAAAGGTGCCACTCAACAATCCCCTGCTTTGGTAGAGTTTACTTTGGAGTTTCTGAAGAAGAATCCTCCCACATTTTCCTTGTATGGAAGACCACATGATACTGAGTCATGTTTGTAGGCCATGCATTCAATTTCTGATCGTCTGGAGAGACCTCTAGAGAAGAATGTGAAAATTATTTCTTTTATGGTATGCAATTCTTCCAAGTGATCATGGAATTTTATTCTCGAGGCCGACCAACACTGAGATATGGTATGGGAAGATTTATAGATAATCTTCTTTGGATAATTCTTCCCCAAGACTCTAAGGGCTGACCGTGATAGAATTTTTTTGAATATACAGTAGGGATCCATGTCTTTCATAGAGTTTTTTTCTCTCTTTACTAAGCTACATCAGTTCACATCGACTATATCTGGTAATGATCTTATGATCTCTAGGTGATTTGAGGATGGGCTGACAAACGCCATCTGATGACATGATACTGTTTTTAGGATGAATATTATTTTTGAGATAGTCAATAAAGCCCTTATTAATTTGAGAAATATGAGTAAAGATGATGGTGGTAACCAAAGTGGTTAAACACCAAGATCTGGTAGTGTTTCTTTTTACATGAACAAGCATCACTTTGAGGTTTCTTTTGGTGGTAGCAGCAATCAGGCAGCTCAGATTGGCTACTTTCTTATCTGTCATCTGTTCGGGAATCCTTGACATACAAAACCTCATTTTTTATAAAATCTAGTGGAATTTATTGGTTGTGGTAGGATGGGTAATATCCAACAGTTATAAAGGAAATTTCCATTAGTTTCTAGTAGGCTGGGATCTACACCTACCCCACATTCTAGAATGGGGCTTGTAGTATCTCATTAAGAAGGCACATGGAATACCACTGGGATCATTGGCCAAGGCGGTGTTTGAGGAAGAGGTAATATGACTCATGATTATCAATGATATAATATTGGGATTTCTTAAGTTAATTGGTCCATTAATTAGGGTCTTGGTACATGCTAGTTACATATAGTGCATCTTATGTCGGAGGAGAAGAGCACTAAACCTTCTACTATACAAGGTACTATTCTAATAGCCTATACTCTATTCTATGGTTTATTTAAAATAGGATAATCATATTCATTTATATCTGATGTGACCATGAAGAGTTTTTTCTTCAATATATAATACTTATACGGTGTGATGACTCTTGATACACCATTTGTTATCTGATCTGAGAGCTTACACCCTTATAAGGACTGCCCACTTAAGATAGGCAGAGTCTCTTTGTGTGGAATGTCTTCATCCTTAACAAGATAGTTTTTGATATAATAATCTTTATAATATTTTTAGTCCCCTATGAAGCTCATATTGACTACTATGTTTGGAGGGAAATTTTTACATCACCAAAGGGTGGTAGGTATGTTTACAATGAAGAATTGGATGTTTTTTCAACTTTAGTAGGACATGAGTGGTAATGGCTTGGTAGTGTGACTGATTAGATTGCCAATAATTTCTTGGATGATTAGGGGTTACAACCCATTTTTTTCCCTCTTGTAGTTGGTTGTTTATGGGATGTATTCCTTTAATATGTTTCTGGTATACCACTAGTACAAGAGGAAGAATTTACTATTGAGATAGTGCTAAGAGCAGCACCAATGTATATTCCTCCTTCTTGGATGAAACCTATGGAGCTTAAATTTATCAAGAAATAGTTGGAGGATATGGAAGATAATGTTTTTATATTCCACCAACACTTATCCTTGGGGTTTACTGATTTTTTTTTTCCTGTGAATACAGATGGTACCCTCAATATTTTCAAGTATTATCATTGATTGAACAAGATTACATTTAAGAACCGATATCCAATACCTAAAATAAATGACATATTTTATATTATCTAAGTAGTTAATATATTTTTAATTCTTTATTTGATGTTAGGCTATCATCAGGTTCATTTCAGGTCTTTAGACTGACCTTGCACAACTTTTAAGAGAAGTTATGGTCTTTATGAGTACCTGGTTATGCATTTCAGTCTCACGAACACACCAACAGTCTTCATGGAACTAATGAATTATGGTTTTCAACCATATCTATATTCATTCATGGAATTATTTGTGGACAAAATCTTAGTATATTCATGTTCATAGAATGACAATGTCCATCATCTTGAGATCGTGATGAATACACTAAGAGAGCATAAGCTATATGCCAAACTCAACAAATTCCACTTCTGGATTGAAAAAGTCAATGTACTGGGTCACATCATTTCAGAGTCACGAGTTTTAGCATACCCAGAGAAAGTGAGAGATATAGTTTCCTAGTAGTATCCCAAAAATTTAATTTTACATATGAAGTTTCTTAGGACCAACTAGATATTATAAACATTTCATCTAGTATTTTACATCCCTTTCAGTGCCTTTTATGGGCTTCACAAAAAAGGGTTTGAAATTTGTTTGGTCAAAATATTTTGAAGTTTTCATTCAAGATTCAAAGGAATGATTGAATTTATCCCTAATACTTAATCTTCTAGAGCTAAGAAGAAGCTTTATAGTCTATTGTTACACATTAAGTATCAGACTGGGGAATGTTTTGATCCTGGATGAGTGATTCTTCATGAATGGGTCTCGTCAGGTGAGGCCTAATGAGTAGAATTTACCAATGAAAAACCTCAAGATAACTACTGTAGTTCATGATATATGATGTTGGAGACAGTACTTACTTGGAGAGTACTTTTTAGTATTGAGTGATCACAAAATACTCATGTATGTATTTTCATAATGTGATCTCAATCTAAGGCTGTATAAATGGGTTGAATACTTGAATTCCTTTGAGTTAGAGGTCACTTTCATGCCAAGAAAAGGAAATGTTGTATCTGATGATCTGAGATGGAAGACTCAGATGTAGGTAGTTTAGAAGGCTAGTAGAAAAATATATTCTCAAGGATTTTTATAGATATGTTTGTTGAGGTTTGGGGGGATCATGGATAAACTATCCTCGTAGCCTTAGTAGTGACCTTGAACCTTCTAGAGAAGGTATAAATGATGAAAATTTTAGATCCAGAGGGCCTAGTGCTAATGGAAAGCATATTAAATCACGATTCATCTTCTAGTTGGATTGTGGATGGAGATGATAAATTACTCTTTCATGGTAGTGTATAGGTCCCAGAAGACATAATATAGGAGATGAGATGAGAATTTCATGCCTCTATTTGGGTAGTATATCCCAGTGTCACCAAGATGTATCAAGTATTACATCACCATTATTGGTGGCATGATATTAAATGAGAGATAGCTGGTCTTATCACCCAGTGTTCCACCTGTCAGATGGTGAAGGTAGAACATCAGTGACTGATAGGAATTTTATATCCATGGTACATTCCCCGATAGAAATGGGATGGAGTTTTGATGGATTTCATGACTATTTTACCCATATCACCTCATGGAAACATTATTGTTTTTATAATAATTTAATGTTTAATGAAGGTCTCACACTTCTTTTCAGTTAGAGAGTCCTTTTAGGTAGATGAGATTGGGATGATATATTTCAGAAATGTTGTATATCTTCATGGAGAACTACATTCTATCATATCTGATAGGGACACATGCTTCACGTCTCAATTATAAAAGTCTTTATAGAGGGACTTGGGTAAATATGTTCTTTTAAGCACAACCTATCATCCTCACATTAATGGACATACAGAGATAATGATTTTGGTGTTAGAGGAAATGCTCCATGCATGTGTTCTTGATTTGGGGAGTTATTGGGAGAAACACACACCTTGTATATAGTTCTATTACAAAAAAAGATTCCAAGCTACCATATTGATGGTTCTTTATTAGTATTTATATGTTAGGCCTTTATTATTGCCTCTGTGCTGTTTAGAGGCAGGAGAGGAAGCTTTTCATGGACCTCGTCTCATCCAGGAGACTTTAGAGTACGTTCAGTTGATTAGAAAGCGCGTGATGAAAGATTTGTCCAGAAAACAATCATATTCAAACCGAAATTTAGGACCTCTTGAGTTCGAGGATAGAGATCATATTTTATTGTGATTTTTTCCTAGGTTGGGACATCAACATATTCAGAGGTAGGGTAATATTTTTCTTTGGTTTATTGGACCCTTCATGTTTTTGAATCAACTCAGACCAGTGGATTACTAGATTGCACTTCTTCAGAGGTACTGGTCTATGCATAATGTCTTTATCATATCCCTGCCTCCCCGATATTATCTAGACCCATTGCATATATTCCAACCTGATGAGGTTGAGTTAAAGGGGGATACTTCCTTTTAGGATTATCTGATGTGTATTTTTGATCAATGTTCTAAGAAACACTGAGGAAGGTCTATTCCTTTGGTATGGGTGTTATAAAATCACAACAAAGTACAAGATGATACATGGGTGAGGGAAGCTGATATATAATATTAGCGTCTAGAACTTTTTATAGATGATATATCTTTACTCCTAGAATCACAACTTGAAGACAAGTTGCTTTAATAATAAGAGGCTATAATAACCTAACTTTTCTCAAAGTCATGACTATATTTTAGATTAATTATTTTTATCTCTTTGAAAACGTGCACTAGGGCCTAAGGAAGGTTCCGAGAGTCTCTAGGTCTTGTTCGGATCCAATATATTTGAGAATTGGGAAAATAGGGTAGGCTGCATGGTTACAACAATGTTTGCTCTAACCATGTTGGGTAACTATGCAGGGATCCTATGATTAGAAGGGGCCCTCAAGGATTGTTTGTAATAGTGAACCCCCATATATGAGGGTAAAATGACTAAATTTACCTTAATGAATCTAATATATTACCCCTATCTTTTCTTCCTCTCATTCCAGCATGTAGCCCCTCTGTTCTTCTCTCATGAGATTTCCATTAAGCCTGATCAAGATAACTTGTTATATCCTTGATCCAGACTACGAATAAAACACCATCAGTCATGTTGGATCTGTAATGTTAAGCACTCTAATCCTATTGATTTATATTTTAGTTTCTCTTCTTATCTATTAGGCTATTTAGGTGAAATATATTTTCCCAAATTTTCAGGGCATTGATCCATTATTTGTTTTTCTTCCAATATACTTCAAATATAATGCTGATATTGGATGAGGAGTTATCTATGACTCTAAGGTTGGTGCTCTATATTTTATTACCAAAATTTATAATGTTTTCATATCCCAACCATTATTCCATACAAGGACCTTTTCCACATTTTTTCTATAAATTATTTATTTGATTCTATATAATTGTTCACTTGTTAATTGAATCCTTAATATCATTGATAGATTTTCAATTTATTCCAACCTTGATTATAGCAACCCATTGGGTGTGTCGGCTCGAAATTTCCCTTTATGTTTAATTTATTAAATGACCGAAACAACTTCTACGTTTTGGGATTAGATTGTAAATTTATTTTCCTACTCCTATATAATTATATAATTGACCAACAATCCTCCTAAGTGCTTATCTTGTCATGAAATATAAATATCCTTACCTTATAATTGAATGGATTAGATTTAAGATAATTTTCCATGCTAAAATAAATTAAATTTATGAACTGAAATGAACAATAATGGGTGTAATTCCATAGATAATGATGAAGGGTTTTATTATATTGATCATATGAATTGTGACACCCATTTATATAATGGGCTTGATGATTATAATTTTTATGAGATGACCCCTCAAGTTATTATTATTACTATGATTATGCCATTAACATTAGTCATGGAAAGATGGTCAAGGGACTTGTAGATCATGACCTTTCACTCTCCCTTACATCAGGTTTTGAGAATGAAATCTATCACAATTATACTACTATCTGGGTTATGAGAATGAAATTCCACATTCCTCTGTATCGGGTATTGGGCATGAAATCTCACCCAACTTTTTTCAAGTACCGAGCATGATGTCTCATATTCGTTATAAGATTCAGGGCATGTACCCTTTCTTGAGCCTATAACTTGGTAGACTAGTTAGGGGTGCTTGAGTTATTCCCCTGGTCCATCCATAACCTTGTATCTAGGTAAGTGTATTATTAAATTCTCTTGTACTTAGTACATATTAATGGATACAATATATAACAATACTATATATAGGATTACAATATATACATATGGTTACTAATCAGACTTCCACCAGCCTATGAAGAAGCAGGTAGAGTGAGCCCGGAGTCCTTTTAGAACCTTATTCAGATGGTATTTAGTTTTTCAGAATTGTTTATTATTCTTATAACATCACACTTTTGTTTCTATGTGCATAGAAGTTATTATTTATAGACACCATTGGTGGAAGACTATTAAGATTTTATCTCACACCCTAATCGGTGCGCCTTTGGTACCCAAGTTGATTACTTGTCTACAAGGAAAGATGAATAAAATTTCATGCTATATATTCTTGATTATCTTTCCTTATAGTATGAATCATGGGGGAAGAGGACTGAGCATATGCTCGTGATGCTAGTGGAGTAGTATTTTGGTCATTATGTACTTTTTTACAACATTTTGAATATCCCTACACCATGTTTTCTCATTTTGTATATCATAATTACATGAAATCATTGTATATGATTTTAAATCCTAGCTTTTTTTTAATGATTACAGTCTGTTTCTTGTTTAGGCTTCCGTATTTTTTTATTATTTCAATTTGTATTCTACTTCTTCTATGGTGAGTTACTCATCCTATTTTCATAGTGTCTATTTATATTTGCTTCCCCTGTATTCTATTTTTTATTATATCCACGATGTCACTATGATATGAGGTTGTATTCTTCTCACAGTACCACCTTAGACCCTCATTTCTAGTCAAAAACCTTTGTTGTATGGGGAGGCGTGATTGAGTCCATGTGACCCACCCGCTTAGGGATTGAGTTAAGTCGACCCCTATTTGGGATGTCACATGAAATATGAAATCTCTTTTTAAAAATTTGAAAA
Source organism: Viscum album (assembly GCA_963277665.1). Classification (NCBI taxonomy): domain Eukaryota; kingdom Viridiplantae; phylum Streptophyta; class Magnoliopsida; order Santalales; family Viscaceae; genus Viscum; species Viscum album. The sequence continues at coordinate 1,570,154,770 of OY728133.1, read as the reverse complement.
ATAGAAGTTAAAAAGTTTAATTTAAAATTAAGCTAGAAAAATGCACTTAAAATAGTTTTTTGAAAAAATACCTACTTTTAAATATAGAATTTTTATGTAGTAAATTCAAGTGTAAAATAAATTTTAAAAAAATTGGATTAATAAAAATTGAAATGAACTAATTACAATTTAATACTAATATAAAAAATAATTTTACCTTATAAATATAAAATTTTTTCAATAAAAACAAGTTTTTTCAACTATTTATTTGAAAAATCAATCTTTTCTAAAAATTATCAAAATTTCACCATAAAGAAAATTTTATATGCTGATTTCAAAAATAAATTTCATTTTATCGAATAAATTTATATAAATTTATAGAAAAGTTTTATATTTTTTTATATAATAACCAATATTTTTTGAGGAAAATATCTTTTTGATTAATAAAATGGATTTAATAAAATTATAATATAATGGATTCACTAAAAACCAAGTAATTATTTACAAATAATTTATTAGTACATTATCAATGAGTTTGAAAATTATATATTTCGTAATTTCATTAATATTTTTGATTCCCACCAATTTAATGGGTAGGTTATAATGGTCATACTTAAATTATAATATTCCCTTGTTCATTTAAGCTTGGTGTTACGTATCTTGTAAGCTATTAAACATAGTATTTTATTTTAAAATCTAGGGATGTTACATTATTAATTCCTAATTACATATTCTATTACTTATTATTTTTTTGGGTCACTACTATTATATATCAATTATTTCATATTCCATCTCTTATGTTTTGTTTGGATAACAACTAGTTCACTTTGATGACTTTAATATCATTTTTTTGGGTTATCTTATTGGATAAGTTCTGCAGACATGTGATATTAAATTATTTCATGTTGGTATGAGGGATTTTTTCCCTAACAAATACTTATGTATTAAAGAGTGTATTTTTCATGTTGCATGTGGAAATTTTCTTCTTTAAAAATGTTTTTGTGATAAAGATATATGCATTTAGTTGAGTATTTTTTCTCATAATATGGATTCAAAAGAATCGAGGATGTTGTTAATTTTTTAAATATAATATTCTATGTTGATTTTAATAAAAACTTTTTTTAATATAAGGGATATAAGTTAGATATATGATACTTATAAAATATCAACCGAGTCTCAAAATATATTATATATATTTTAGATTTTTTTATTTAAAAAACTTCAAATAGAAGACTTATATTCCTCCCTTATTAGAATTATGTCATAAGAACTTTGTTAGGTTAGGAAGAAGTAATATTTCAAATTAAAAAGTCAATTTTCAAAGAAATCATTATATCTGGTATCAAAATAGGGAGGGAAATAAATCCCAGATAATTTATTTTTGAATTGAAAAAATTGTAATGGATAATTTTATATATTTTTTTGTTTTCATTTATTCCTCAACAAGATAAAAAAAATTCAAATGTAAGAAGACAATGGTACTAGTACACATGATGTAACTAATTAAAATGATTATTTTGAGAGAGTTAAAAAATTTATGGATGTTAAAATGACTCTTTTATATTAGGCATTTATATAATGATAATGCTCAAAATTTTAAGGTTACAGTATCATTGGAAAATCTTGTTTAAAATTTATAATATGGACATTGATTATCTTATTTTCATTTTACGGACTTACTTCTTGATGATAATGATATTCCATAAAATAATAATATGACATGGAGGTAAATTGATCAAATTGGGTTTTTAAATAATAAAATTAATGGCAGAAAAAATATTACAGCTCATTTTGAGAGAAAACTACAAGCCTAAATAAATGTAAAAATATGTTACATCTTTATTGAATCTAAATTTAGGTGAAACACAATATAACTTAACATAGAAAGTAATTTTGAAATTTACATTTATCCTTAGGCTCAAAATTCATTTTCTGTATAATGAAATCTCAACTAATATGTAATGGCATGATATTGATAGAATTTAAGATAATGATGAGTTGCTTCCTCCTACAGATGAATTAGAATGGATGACATTTGATGCATGGTATCTCAATTTTTTGAGTTGATGTCAATAATTTTAGGTTGGGTCTATCATGTGATGATTGTAATCCCTTTGGTCAGATGATATCTTCACACATAACATGGTCAATTTTCATTCACATTTATTACCTTACCCCTTGTATGTGTATGAGAAAACATATAATTTCTTGGATATATACATGTTTAAAACTTATTATCTTGAAAATATTATAAATGTGTACCTGAAAGCTTTAAAAAAATAGTTAAAATATGTTTATAATGTGGTTTTGTGAGAATTTGATGATTCTTCAAAAATCATATTTCAGATGTTTTTTATCTTACATGGATGATAAATGATTTCCAACCATATGTAATAATGTTTGGATAAAGAAAAAAGGGTAAAGTATCTTGGTATATTTTTATGAATAATAAATGATTCATAAAGATTATTTACAATTATAGTTTCAGTTTTATGGTATATCAATGATTCTTTTTAATCGGTGAACCATATAAGAAAATCTTTCAAAGGTTAGAAAACACTGTTGGGACTAGGAATCTACATCATTGTATGTTTGGAAGAAATGTTCTTGATGAATTTCAATATTTTAGTTTTTCATTTGGGAATGTACAAATGAAATCTAGAAAGAGAATAATGTTTCCACTGAATACTATTATAATTGGAAGAAGAAAAGTATTCTATTTGATTTTCCCTATTGGTCAACAAAATTCTTTCATCCTTATTGAGGTGTAATGAACATTAATAAAAATATATGTGAATTTCTCTTTAAATCCTTTTAAATTTGAAGGGGATGGCTAAAAATGATTTACAATCTGAGCATGACTTAGTGGATTGGGGTAACAGACCAGAAATGCATCATATGTGTGTTGATGGAAATAAATATAAATTCAACAATCTTCTTATGCAATTACAAATTTAGAGAAAAATAAATTTATTTAATTACTTGAGACACTCATGGTTCCTCATTTATATTCAAGAAACATAATGAAAGGGGTCAACAGAAAAGTGATAAATCTGAAATATCTGAAAACTCATAACTATCATATCCATATTACTGAATTTATTAGAATAATAATATATTATTTAAAATCCAATAATGTAAGGGTAAATATGTAACTCCCAATTATTTAAATATATTACTTCCTTTAAATGTTCCTAGTGTGTTTGATAGATTTCCCCACATAAAACACCGAACTAAAACAAAACCATGATATATTTATGTTAGAATATAAATATTAACTATGAATATTAAAACCTATCCTTTGAGTTAGAGATAAGGAATATAAATAAAAAATTTAATAAATATTTATATACATAAAATTAAGGCTACTTTTAATATGAATGAAATTCAATTTTTATATCAAATATGTCTAATACGATCATTTTATACATGGAAATGTATTTCTCAAAATATTTCATGCCTATGCATTATGAATTTTCATTTTAAAAAAATTATGATTAAATATGATACAACATATTTTATAACAACAATTTTTAGTACTCATTAAATTAGTAAATGATAGGAAATATGAATGAGAATAATTAATTTCTAAAAAATATACTATCCAATAAAAACTGTTTTTCATTATATCTCACCTATTTTATTTAAAATTTAAATTTCTATAATTTATAATTCTAATTTTAAAGAATAAAAATTATTTTTTGATTCATCATATTAATATTTTATTTATTTATTTAATTATTTTTCTTAAAATAATCATTTTAGGTGAAAATTTAATTTTTACAAATAACATGCCTTTTACAATGTTATTAGTATATAAGTATAAATTTTAAATTAATGAAGAAACTTTATAAGACCAAATGATTATTTTATATGTTAATTTATAATTTTATGTTTTTTAATTTAAAACTCATATTTTCTTTTTTATAATATAAGTAATATTTTCTAAAAAATGGTTTTTAATACATAATACATTTTTATTTAAATATTAATTTTTATTAATTCTATAAATTGGAAAAATGAATTATATTTCAAATTTTTTAATTAGTGGATCTGAATTATCTAACAAGTTCCACTTTATTTTTTTCATAAATGATACGTTTCCTGATGTAAAAAATAGTGATCCCTGTAAAAGCTAAAAGGGTAAAAGTAAATATTATAGGAGTAAAAGACCTGAAAATGTCTAAAAAATGTTCATTAAAGAGTGTTTGAGGCCTTTATCAACATTATTCCTTTCCATTTACACAATTTATCAAAATTTTACCCCCTTTAATTGATATTTACTACCCATTGTTTAAAACTTCTGGGTGTTTAAAAAAATGCCATCCCTTTTCACTTATAAAATGAACACTCCAATTGTCAATTACTATCTAAAAAAACAATAATTTTAGATAAAAATATATTTGATACTATCGTCAACAATCCTATACACCTTAAAGAGGTTATGGTCTTCTTAAAAGAAAATACCTCAATGGATCAAGCTCCTTTTCAAAGGAGATAATTAAAGAAGTGAGGTATAAATTTTTAATCTATCCTTTCTTTTATATTAATTTATATGATTTTTTTATTCCTAAAATTTAATTTAAATATATTATAATGAAATCATAATTATAATTATTATAATTTTATGATATTTTAATGTTTGTACAATCGTTAACCACCCTCCCATTTTCCATTAGGAAAAACAGATATGTGAATCATGCATTGTGTCGACTTCCGCCTCTAGGATGCAATGTGTTTCATTTTCCATCACCACTTTACAAGGATGGTAGTTATGTTAAATTTAATAAATAAGTATTATGTTTATAAAATATTCTATATTCTTAAATAATGATATCAAATTATACATTTCTCTCATTCTATGGAAAATGAAATCACCATCTTTGCATACGTGTTGACTACCACATCCATAGAATGATTAATTTCCTTTTTTTCATTAAATCCATTCATTGTTGTACCTAATAATGGTTTTAATTGATAATTATTAATTTTATAATATAATTAAGTCTCTTTTATGATAAAATTTTGAACATACTAATGATAAGATCAAAAAATGATCATGGCTAATTCAAATGATTAAAACAAGCATACAAAGAGGAAAATATTCTTATTCAAACTATGTAATGTTTTCGAATCCATTAATTATTATTATAAATCCTTAAAATTATGAAAAATTACACTAATAAAAACTAAATAATGTAATTTTTCTTCTGGTATAATGATGTTACAACTAAACCACCACATAATTATCCATTAATCATTGTATATTCATGTTTGGGTCAATTTAACAACCTACTTGAAAAATTATATGAATTTATATCATGGATGAATATGGAGACTTAATTAATTATATAATATGATATAAATATGTAAATAATTATTATTTTTTGTTTTTAATGGTATCATAGTTATTAAACTCATTAATTAAGAAAACACATTTTGTTTTTTAGGAATAATTAAACTATGACTGTTGTTGATTTCATCTTTATTATTTGTTTCAAAAAAATACCATATAATGAAATTGTTGATTTATGAAATATGTTTTAAAATATATTATATAATATTATGTGTTAAAAAAGTGATTCACTTTGAAAAAATAATAGATACCAACACAAATTTTATTAAACTAGTTCTAAGCTATAATGATTACGTATAACCAGTGTTGAAAATCGGTAAAAACTAACCAATATTTAAAAGTATAATGATTTTAAAGCAGGAGTATAATTGTTTTTAATTAATAATAATGTTATTGGGTATGTATTTAATAAAATTAATATAATTATTCAATAAAATTGGATTAAGTGGAGAACAAATCAAAATTGAGGTAAGGTTTTCTTTTTCTTATTTTCAAATTCATGAGACATTATTTATATTACATACCATCATTTCTTTTATGTGTTGTGATTATTTAATGATGAATACGTTTTTTTTTCATATTTATCAAATTCCTTAGGTTTGAAGATAAATATCTTGTTCTTTCATTACATGGAATTCGATTCAAAAGATAGAAACTATTTAAGTGCTTTTGTTTGAGATTTCTCTATTTGAAAAATGTTTGGTTTTATGAACCTAATTTAATTTTTGTGGTGTATATACTTAAAAAATTAGATGTCATATAATGAATTATATTTTAATAATTTAATTTTAATTTCAATTACAATTTGTGTCTTTTAATTAGTTTTGATTAAAACTTCACTCAAGCAGAAAAGGTTTTTGTCTCAATATTTCATTCATTGAATCATGTTTTTGTTTTATATGGTTTTTACTATTTAATAGTGTATTCACCTAAAATACATGTATTATTATCATTTAAATTTTTTATTCATGTGAAATAATAATCAAAATTAGTTCCTTTTCATCAAATATATTTTACTAAATTATTACCGCTATTTTAAAGCATTTGGTAGTCCATTTTTTATTCATTGAGTTATTATTATCCTATTTTACTTAAAATATGGGAACATTAAAACAATTGATTATATTTTATTTTATTATATTTTCATATATTAATTTACATTTCTACCAAAAAATTCATATTTTTTAAATATTTCTTACCTCAAATAGTATGTTACTTTTAAGGAATATTGATAACTCAAGTCTTCTTTCCTTGAGTTACATTATTTAATCAGGAAATTATTTACTATATGAATGGTTTATCTGACCAAAATTTTTTATTCTGTGGTAATTTATCAACCTCAATGGGAAAAATATATATGTATATTTGGGGGAAATGAGCTCATATACAAAAAAAATCAATTATTGATCCCTTTATGGGTGGTATCGTTCAAGAATTCTTTTATAAGGATATTTTTCATCTCTATTAGTATTCTTATATATTTTCTATTTTTTACATTGGGGTTATGTTCTTTTACAACCATCCACATTCTTTTTTAGGATGGGTTATGATCTTGTTATCCTTTTTATTAATATGGGGAAATATATTGGAAACCATTATGTTTTTTTTTCTAATACGAATGACTATGGGAAAATTGACTATGTATTGTTGAACCATACAAATTATTATCCTAGATGGGTTATGATGTTATTAATTTTATTTTCATGGGAAAATTTCTGACATTGTCGATAATTATTGACCACACATTTAGGTTGATTATGTATTGAAATTTCATATTCATCATTATATGAATTTTTACGTCTTTATTCAGCCATGGGTTTTATAGGGAATGAAAAGAAATATCTTATTGAATCTTATGGTGGATGAATTGGACATAAACAAGTTACATGTGGGAAATTGAATTATATAACCCCTTGATTCATATATAGGTATCATGAGACAAAAAATATAGTGTTTTTCTTTATACCTCACTCCACATCAGTATTGTGTCTTGGAATAAGGCCTTGACATCATGTTTTTGATGTCTAGAATTATGTATTCCATCAGCATTATATCAGTAATTATTATTATCCCTGATTCCATTCCTTTTTTTAATATACAAGTCTCTTAACTTTGATTTATTATATAATTATTCAAATTATTTATTCCAACCAAATTATGCATTCACTGCTTATGTTTTTTAATGACTTTGGTAATATGTCACCCTTAATAAATGTTTGAGTTCACCCTTTTCTAATATTTCCATTCCCCAGGTTTTGAAGAAAAGTATTACATGTGACATGTTTAGAAGGATAGAATATGTGGAATAATTTTTGGTGATGTAGAAGTCTTATTTTGAATTAATCAATTTTCTTGTATAATGGGAAAAATGTCCATTAGTTTGGAAAGGTATGGGGTTCATTTCTTTCTGATTTTACATAATTATATAAATATATAAATATAAAAGGATATTTTGGATGTAAGATATGTGTGGGGTCTAGAAAAGATTGCATGGAATATCAAAAATATTTTATGCATATGAAATGGATAATCATTATAGTCATGAATACTAAAACGGTAAAGTAATAGGAGCCACAAAAAAACACACCCTTTGAAATAGCTTGTTTGATATGTGAGTTGATACACTATATAGCACCATTGTACAATGACTCCACATAGTGCCTCTATATAGTTCCCACACAAGAAAAAATTCATTTTCCAAGAGAAGAATAATTTTTTAGCCCCCCCCCCCAAACATGAGTTTTTCTTTGTGGTGTGAGGAGTCTTTTTTTTATCAGCCAAAAAATTAATTTTAATTTATGGGGAAAGGTGTCATATTTTTTCCCTTGAAAAGGAATTTATGTATATGGGGGAGAGAAGTGATTTCTAAGCCCCCCCACCCACAAAGAAATTTCATTTGTGGGGCGAGGCTTCCCCTTTGGGTACTCTGAAAATTAAAATTCAATTGCGGGGTGAGGTGTTATCCTTTTCCCCACTTAAATGACATTTTATTTGCAGGTGTTATATTTAGGCCACCTATACACCAAAATCCTTCATGGGGGGGGGAGGGGGGGGGGAGGGGGGGGGGGGTGGGTCATTGCTTCTGATCAGTTCATGATAATGGATACATCCATACCACTATAAAAATCCCCTTATAGGGAATGATGGGGGGTATAGTGACTAAGAGGTGACACTATAGAGAGAGATAGTAGAAGAAAGTGATTTTAGCTAGTAATCATTTACCACATATCAAAAAGTAAAAGATTTTATAATAATTGGTGCACATAGCATAAGAAGAGGTCTGCATAGAAAAAAAATAATTTTTGGACAACCATCCGCATAAGAATATACTTTACATGCCTTCATTCTATAAACCAATTTTGGATGAAATCTTTGTGGACCACCATCACACATACGAAACAGTTTGTGGGATGGGGTACTTGAATCTCAATAAAATTCCACATAACATTAGACCTTATCTCATCCCCCTACACAAATTTCTCAACCAAACCACTCTATCATCCTCTCCCATAATGCACTAAGAACCAAATGGGACCCTTCACAAAGTACTGCGCTAAGGTCTCTTCCAAAGCCACCCGATATATACGATCATACTAAATAGAACACAAACATATCCTCTAGATCATAAATTCCTAAGGTAAATGAGGTCTTACTGGTAACCTCCCTAGGAAGGGGGATCTTTAGAATGTTCTCAATCATACATTCCTTAGGTAATAAGGATCCCAATCTTAGTGGTATTTGCATAATTTTCCTCATTTCAGAGAGTGATGTGAACTACTTACTTTACCATTTGAAGTGGGATAGTGTCTTATACTCATTTCATCTTATTTGAAACAAGGAGTGGGGAATCCCACTGGAGTAAGGCCTGATGCCTTTCTTATATGGCCATATCCACTATGATTTATAATTCCCCATCCTGGCAATAAAAAAATTGAAGAGATGTGTTTCATGGCCCTTTCTTTCTCCCAATACCTTTGTCTGGTTTTGAAAAAAGAAGTGGGGATAGGCACATCAATTCAACATCTCTCTCTCTCTCTCATAACCTTGTCCTTATTCACTAATGGAAAAAGGAGATTGCATGGTTTTTCTGATCTTCTACTTCCTCTAGTTTCTCACACCGAGCATGACTCACGTGGTCTTAGAGGCTAGTGATGATCATGAAATAGGAATCATCACTTATCATCATTGAGAGGATATATCATTTTTAGATATTCCTATCACCATTTATAATGGTTTACCAATTCAGTATAATCCCTAACCATACTCACTTATAAGGCTCTTATTTAGTATAATCCCCAACCATGCACACTTATGGGAATATTGGTCTATATAAGACACAATAACACATTACCATCCACTCAAAGGGCCAAATTTCATTTGAGAAAAACCTTTAAAGGGCCATATTCTTGATGAAGAAACCAATTAGGCCTCCTATTAGGTGTGATCCCCAACCCATCTAAACTATGTGGTCTTTGATTCTAGTTCAAATGAGATATGTAGGAATCCTCCTTAAGGTCCAAACCCAACACCCCAAATTCAACATAATGTTCTCTCATCCATATCCCCATTAGGTTTATATCCATCTCAAAGGGACATATTCTATACAGTCCCTTTTTATTACCATCACTATTGGACTACTTTCGTATTCAGTTCATGCCCCACTTTAGAGACTATATCCCTTATAGGTCCTTCATAATGCTTTATAATAAGTCCCAAAACATCCCTTGAATATTAACCTTTCACTCAGGTGTCCTTACCACATGAAGTTAAACTGTATGGTTGGTTCCTTATAAAAAGGTCTTAAAAAGCATGATGTGTCCTATTAAGTTTCACCAAAATAAGTGGGTTCTGATTCCTCTTATGAGGATACCTAGGAATTCCATCTCTTGGACTTGATCCTGATATGAAAACAACTCCCATCTTTTTATATGATGATGAATTCTAGAGCATCCCGTTTCCTGGATTAAAACCATAATCATAATAATAAACAGTCTAAGAATATATTATCTGAAAATAATGATACCATCGATGGAGAACCTCAAATATATACATATATCTCTATTGATGAATAACCTTAGATATATACAAATGATTATTAAATAAAAACATGAAAAATAATTGATTATATATGCAAGGGAAAACTATATTATATTTGAGATTCAATAAAGGATTCCCAAATATGCCTTATAAATATAACAGGGTCATAGAGTAGGAAATAATTTTCCCCAAAAAGGTGAAATGAGACCGATATCCCATCCTCTCTACCAATGCATTTTATAATATCCCATTAGATGTATCCAAGTGGTCTCCTTCAATTGGATAGACAGTATGTATCCGCTAAAAATGAGTGTGGGCATGAAGCACATTAGAAATGAAAAATGGTGAACCCAATATTAATATTTAACAAATAGATGATTATTTCACACACTTGTTAGGACCCTTCATGCATAATAAAAGAGGGCCAAAAAATGGATCCAAAAAAAAATAATTATGCTTATGTTAATTTTTTGAGATTCTACTTTGATGATTATTCTAATTTGTGTTTATCATATGTATGAAATTTTTTAAAAGAACTTCTTTTAGTCCAATCCAATGGTGTACTTTGAACTAATTAGAAATTTCACATCCCCTATCAGGTCCTCTTCAAATCAGAGGACCTCTTCATTGACCCAACATATTTAGTTCCATGTCTCAAACATGATCGCTATTGAGTACCACTAAAATGGTACCGTCCTGACCCTGTAGGCTGCTCTACAAGCCCTCCAGCTCATGTAATGTAAAGACCTCACCCCAGTTACCTAGATTCAGTGCCTTATTTGATTACATTGGCATGATTACAAGAAAGACACATCATGAAGGAATGATTAGTTTAGTAGTTTTGGAAAACCAGATATGTACATAAGTTCAACATTACAACTTTAAAGAAAATAACATATAAGTTTTATTGGGAACATCCACAACTATAAGTTTATCCCTGTAGGTCACTCTTATAAACACATTCATGCCCTGAGAAAATTAAACAAAAGAAAGGGGTGAGCTAAAATGATTATTAAGGGTAAGCAATAAAATGTAAGATATCATAATCATAAAAATTATGCACATTGAATAACTAAAAGCACATTCCTTTAAAAATAAACTTTAACTCATTGTGGTAGGAATAAGAGCTGAATAAATGATGCCATAAAAAACATAGTCTTGGGTATTCTACTAGTTGAATAACCACATGAACTATAAATAATATTTTTATTATGAGGGAATACATAATTCGAGACATCATAACCATACTATTGAGGCCTCTTACCAAAACCATAAATAACTATTTTGTCAAGGCCTCGTGCCATGACATAGTTTGTCTCATGAGAGCTACTGATGCACTGAGGGGATATAACAGGCCCCAACCAACAATTAAAAAAGTATAATTTATTCCTTATATTAATGGGGATAATCATAAACAACATATACATCCATACTGATACTAATATATGAAATATAAATAACTTCCCTAGAACATTAAATGAAAACACTAACCATTTGAAGTAAATTGGTGAATGGTTTTAAGATAGAACATCCATAGTCAAACTAATAATAAACCATTAAATTAAATATAGTATATGATATCATAAAATATTAATCCCAATAATACATAATAATAAAAAATAGTGTGGAAATATAAGAAGATACCCTTATAAAATCATCGAGTAGTTCTTGAGATAAGTAATCTTTTACCTTGAAAAGAAGAGTTCTTTTGGAAAAATATTTGCATAAAACCCGAAGTGAATTAAGATATCATTTTAATAATAAAATGAGTTATTTTATAAAGATAATGGTTTACAATATCAAATTATATAGTTCCCTTTAATATACGTAAGAATCTGAGAAATTCCCTTGAATCAGGCTTTTATTTCACGAAGAATCTTTGAAAGATACTTTAAAAAAATATAACACCCATTAAATTAATGTAGAATTATGGTTGTTACACATATATAGAACATTAAAAAATAATATATTATGAGTACATATAGATAAATAATAATTTAATTTAGGTAAGTTGAAAATAATAGTAACCCGAATGACAATGGAGGTTCAGGTGGAAAACCCTTACCAAAAGTCCAATGGTGTTCATCACTTGATATTAACGACCTGAATAATAAAATTTAGGTTCATAATTTAATGATTCCATAACCTCCTATACATTTAATAGATTTTTTATGACCTTATTAGGTTCATTCATGGCCTTTTGATGGGTTAATAGATTCAATTTCATTGTTTGAGAGTGTTTTCTTCCTTGGTTTTCATGATCGGTTTTTCTTATATTCATCTATGGATAAACATGTAGAATGAGAATGGTTGTCCAGAATATAAGTTTTATTTTATTAGTGAACAAACATAAGATTAAATGGTTATAATTTTTTTGGTTATTTGGAGTTAAGATGAATCATTTCATAAAACATTAATGACAATTGTTTGGGTTAATTGGCAGTTTTTTGATCACCATAAACTCATTTTGATTTATAAATTAAAATCATGTGTAAATAAGGATTATAGAATCTTAAATAAGTTTAAATAAATATATTATTGTCTGGTTCAACCATAAAAATGGTTTGACGACTAGATTTTAATATGATAATAGTAATTGAAAACTCATCGTCCTTGAATGTGATAAATTAATACATCTCAGATAGTGTTTTCATTTCTAGTATAAAAGAAGAGGAAAGAAGAGATGATGAAGAATTATTACTTTATCAAAAAAAAAAATTCTAGTACATTTAAGGTACTAGAGTCATCACAAAATTTGGTTGAAATGAGGTGTGGAATTAAAACGTAATTAAACAAACATGAAATAAAAGAAATGAAAATGGGAAACTACCTCTTGAAGTAATCTTCGTTGAGAGCCTCTTTAGGGGATAGGTTTTAGTATTTTTATAAGACCAAGGGTTGATAGATGTGGGGGAGGATCTTGGGAGTATTTTTTAGTAGAATTTAGACAAGGCACTAGGCTTTAGAGGAGTGAAGAGAAGAGGGAGTGAGGGGAGTTTTTAAAGTGGATGAGAGGAGGGTTTTCCAATTATTTTACTCATTATTTTATTATCTAGACAAATAAAACCAATATTATTAATTATTGTGACCAAGAATAGTAATAATTGCACGTGAGTTCGAAATTTTTTTTCTTACATCATCCTTACATCACCTATGACTCAATAAATCATGTATTTAATATTTATCTTAAATTATCATATTTTACGATTCATATAAAATTGAAGTATTATAGAGACATCCCAAAAAATAACCATAACCATTTTTTGACGTGTAGAATTAAAAAAATAAATATAGGTTTTGAAAATAATTTTCTAAATATTTTTAATTTAATTTTTAAATAAAATGAAAATTTATTAAAAAACAACAACACTAAAACAATAACTCGTTTCATAACACCTTGAGAAATTAATCAAGGTACAATAAAATTTTCTTATAACCATAAGACAATAAAATAACAATTTATGATTACATTTTATAAAAATAAATTTCCATTTTAAATTATTAAATTAATCATGGAATTGTAATTAAAATATTTATGACATACAAGAATACCAATACTTATACTATGATTGTTTTTTTTCACTTATGAGATGTCTAAATTGTTTTTATACATTCCTGGGTGAAGTTTCTATATTTTTGGCTAATTTACTATTCAAAAGTATTCATTACTATTCTTAAGGGTATGTTACAATTCATATGAGTATGTTACTATTTATCAAAAACTAAGTTGATTCTATCAGACTCTAAATACCGTACTAAATGCAACTGTGTATGTCAGTTGTTTTAAATCAAAATCACAAAGGTGGAAAAATTATGTTTATTGGCTAGGTTATAAGAATGTGGTGTCTGTAGAGACTCAGATTTCTATGCATTCAATATTAAATTTATTTGCAAAATCGTGGGGTGTTACATTATCCCCTCCTTACAAAAATTTCATCCTCAAAATTACCAGTATGTTACCTCACTAAAAGATTTGGGGAGTTCTTCATAGTATGTTCCTCAAGATCCCATGTTGCCTCTTCAATTTTATGATTTTTACATAGTATCTTTACTATTTGAGTCATCTGATTAGTCAATACTTGTTCTTTAGTGTCCATAATTTGGATAGGATCTTCACAGTAAGATAGGTTAGGTTCAAATTCTGTACCTTGAGAAGTGAGGACATGCATTGGGTCTAGCATGTACTTTCTTAGCAGTGAGACATGGAACACATTGTGTACTTTAGACAAGATAGGTGGGATGGATAAATGATATGAAACAGCTCGAATTCTATCTATAATTTCAAAAGGGCCTATGTACCTAAGGCCCAGTTTCCCTTTCTCCCCAAATATTATCACACCCTTCTATGGAGATACTTTTAAGAAGACATGATCTACAACTTGAAATTCCAAAACCTTCCTTCAATTATCAACATAGATTTTTTGTTTGATTTGAGCAATTTTGATATGGATTTGAATAGAATTTACCTTCACTGTTGTTTCCTCGACATGCTCTGGGCCCACTAACTCCCTTCACCATATTCATCCCAACATGTTAGTGTATGAAATATCCTTTCACACAATTCCTCATATGGTGCCAATTGAATACTAGAATGAAAACTATTATTGTAGAAAAAATGCACCAAGGGTAAATACTAATCCAACATACCTTGAAATTTGAGGGAGCATGATCTCATCATGTCCTCTAAATTTTGGATCATACTTTATGATTTCCCATTAGTTTGAGGATGAAAAATAGTATTTAAATGAAGCTAAGTATCCAAATATTTCTGAAGACATTTCTAGAATTTTGATGTAAATCTAGGATCACGATTAGACACTATTGAAATTGTTACTCCATGAAGTATCACTACTTCATTGATATATTAGTTTTATAGGCGTTATAGTGGAAAATATTCCCTTATAGCGAGAAAATGTGTAGATTTCGTAATTTGATCAACAATTACCCATATCACATCATTCTTCCAAGGAGTTTTGGGTAATATAGTAAAGAAATACATGGTTATTTCATCCCATTTCCATGTAGGAATAGGTAAAGGTTTCATGAATCCTATGGTGGGTCTTCTTTCATACATTACTTGCTTATATACTAGACATCTTGATACATAATCATCAATTTTCCGCTTGATGTTATCCCACCAAAAATGTTCCTTAAAATATCTATAAATCTTATTACTACTAGGATGTATAGAGAAATTATAACTATATAAATTATCAAATAACACTCTTTTTAGATTAGGTATAGCTGGAACACAAAACGTCTTCCAAAATTTCAGAATTCTATCTTCACACATAAAGTTATCCAACTTCCCATATTTCACAGCATTAATATTCTTTTGAATATTCTCATCATCAGACTGTCAAGATTTAATTATTTATAATAAATATGTTTGGGAAACCATTTGAAAAAGTAGTAATGTTTCATCTTCTTTGATAATTCTCATATCCATCCTCAATAGATCCATGTGAAAAGGATACTTGTCAATCCTAATTTTTTTGAGAACTCAATTATCCATCTTTCTTAATGCATCTGCTACTTATTTTCCTTTCCTAGATGGTAGTGTATAGAACAATCATAATCATTGAGTAGTTAGAGTCATCACCTTTTCCTCATGTTGAGTTATTTCTATGAGAAGATATATTTTATACTCTTATGATCCGTATATATCTCACATTATTTACCATAGAGAAAATATATCCATATCTTCATTGAAAATATTATAACTGCTAACTCAAGATCATGAGTAGGATAGTTTTTTATTGAATTTTTAACTATAATTATGCATAGGTAATCACTCTCTCATTCTTTATAAGGACACAACCGAGTCTTTTCTTTGATGCATCACTATAGATCACAAACCCATCATTTTCTATTAGAAAAGTTAGGATCAGAGAATTAACTAATATCCTCCTCAATAATTCAAAATAGTCCTCCCATTATTTTGTCCATATGAACTGAACCCCATTACGTGTAGGCTTTGTCATTGGGTTGGATAAATAGGAAAATTTCTAAATGAAACACCGATAATAACCTACTAATCAAATAAAACTACATACCTCAATTAAGTTCATTGGAGTAGGCCATTCTTGAATCCTTTGTCTTCACAGGTTTAAAAAATATTCCATACTTAGAGACAGTGTGGCCAGGAAATGAAACTGTTTCAATCTAAAATTCACACTTTCTAAACTTCCCATATAATTCATTTATTCATAAGAGTATTTATAATAGCACACAAGTGATTTTCATGATCTTCATATCTTTTGTAGTATACCAAGATATCATAAGAAAATACCATCACAATGTCATCAATACATTCCTTAAAAACACTATTCATTAGATCTATGAAAATGGAGGGTGCATTAGTCCATACTAAAGGTATTACTATAAACTCGTAATGCCCATACCTGGTTCGAAATGCTGTCTTTGGAATATATTTGTACCTCACACACAACAGATGATATCCAAATCGAAGATCAATCTTTAAAAAATATTGAGCTCCATGAAGCTGATCAAATAAATCACCAATAAAAGGCAGGGGAAACTTATTCTTTGTTGTTATATCATTGATCTCCCTAGGGTCAATTCACAACCTCATATATCCATTTTTCATCTTAACAAAAAGAACTTGAGATCCCCATGGAGAAACACTAAGGGTAATAAATTATTTATCACTCAATTACTCTTTATTTTTCTTCCTTTCCACTAATTCCATAGTGGCCATTCTATAAGGGGTCTTTGATATAGGCTTTTAACTAGGAATTAAATTAGTATAGAACTCAACTTCCTGCTTAGGAAGTTGTCCAGGTAAATCCTCTGGAAATACATCCACATATTCTTTCAAAATAGGTACATCATATATTTTAACATTTCTTTCATCACCTATATATATTGAATTACCTTCCTACCTAATAATTAAATTTAGCAGGTCTATGGGGTTGATCTTTATAAGAATCAGTTGGCGTGGTTTTTACTCTAAAGACAAGGGATTCAACACTATTCTAAAAAATCATAACTTCCCTCTTCTCGCAACAGATCTTCACATCATAACATGAAATTAAAATCATACCAAGTACTATATAAACTTCAACCATGGGCATGTTGATAAGGTTAGCGACTAAAGCTCAGTTATGTGTCATGAGGGGGACTGATCAACACATATTTTTTGTAATGATACTCCCCCTAAGAGTTTTGACTGACAACTCCTTTAATAAATCAAATTGATAATGTATAATGTTTTTGGAAAACTATTAAGATAAAAAATAATTCGATGAACAAAAATCAAATAAATCATTGGCTATGTTCGAGGAAACTATTAAATTACCTGCCACGACAACATTAGGAACTTCAACCTCCACAGTTGTGACTGCATAAGCTTGGCCTTACTCCCGTTTTCTTCTTTGGGGAATGATTCCTTGATACCATGAAAAATCATTAGCATAGTGTCCCATATCCCTATAATTATATCATTAAACATTAATAGATTCTTTCTTAACCTTACAATTACCAACATGATGGCCTTTCTGTCCACTCTTATTGCACGCCCCTTTTCCTTTTAAGCGGGCATCAGGGTGTTTTCTTCCAAAATTATCACAGGGTGGAAAGTCAACTCTTCCCTTCTTTCCCATTACTTAATTTCCTTTTCTAGAGTATTCAGTAGCTCTCTTATTTTCTTAATTTCTTTTAAAGTCATAAGACATAGAGAACTCCTTTTCCTTCTTTATAGCACATGTGACTATATCTTCATATGATGAGAATGTTTGGGAGACCAGTGCCTACTAGAGGCACGAATTTACACTATCAAAGAATCGATCAATATTTCTCCTTGCATTACGTATATAGTTCACAATATGTCTTTATAACCATGTGATATTTTCTTTATACTTTGAAATATTCTCATCTTAATTTGCCCTCAAATTCAGAAACTGGATTTCCATATCCGCTCGCTATTCATGAGAAAAGTATTTCTCTAAGAAAAATTATTTAAATTTATTCCATTCTATGTTATCTGTATCTTCCTCCTCCTTTATTTTTTGAATTCATGACCACCATTGATTAGCAACTCCCAATATACGGTAAACTTCCATGACAACCTTCTCCCTTTCGATACTTTTCTATGTGAGAAATATCTTCTATAAGTAAATTATCTACTTCTCTGCTAAGAATGGGTTTGTAGTCCCATTAAATGATAGAGGATATTAACCCAAAAATATATCTAATATAGCTCCTCCATGTTGTGGATACGGAGGATCCAAATGGGTAAGGTTATTTTTCATAAAATGTTTAAGTTTTCCAAGTTGAGTTATATGTTACTGCACACTATTCATAGTTCTAGAGACAACATCATTATCTTATACAGGAGGGAAATCCCTACATGGGATACACATGTCCATGTGGTTCCAATTCCTTACACCAGGCTCCATTTCCAAATAACGGCATACACTAGACTAGGTTATGAATCATAATGTACTTTCACAACATAGAAAAAATAATTAATATAAATTTAAACCATAATTGTGGATAATCCCATAATCATAAATATGGTTTCTTTGAGGAAAATTTTACACATAAATCCATCATAATGTCTTATTAAGAAAATGTGAATTATACTAGTCAAATCCCTCAGGTGTATCAAACTAGGTGCTTATTAAGGCCTATTATTGTGTACCAGGATACCCTGGGTCAAGCCCAAAACTCCTTATCGGATTTTTCACTCATAGGTACATCTGTCCCAGAACTACGTCCACTTGTAGTATGAAAATAGGGATATATTTTATAGGAAGATCCAAATAATATTTTCCTTACCAAAATTCCAAGATGTTTTTGTATGTTTATCTTCTAAGAATATCTTAGGGGTCTATTCCCAAATCTACATTTTCTAAATCTTGTTTTCATGTTTTTTACTAAACTTCATCTGATAGCAATTGTTAACACCAGACACCATTTGCTCAAAGTCAGTTCCTTATTTTATTATGTTGCCATGATTACAAGAAAGTCCCATCCCGAAGGAATGAAAAATTTATTAGTTTTGGACAACTAGATATGTACATAAGTTTAAAATTACAAATTGAAAGGAAAAACAACATATAAGTTTTATTAGGAACATCCACCACTATAATTTTATCCATATAGGTCACTCATAATAAACTTCTTCATGTACTAAGTAAATGAAACATAAAAAAAGGGGTGAGATTAAAATCACTATAAGGGTAAGCAATATAATGGAAGATATCATAAACATAAACATTAGGCTTGGTGAATAACTAAAAACAGATGCCTTTAAAAGTATACATGAACACATTATGGCAGGAATATGAGGTAAATAAATAATTCAAAAATAAAACATAATCATGGGTTTTCTACTAGTAGAATAACCACATGAACTATCAATAATATTTTTATAATGATGGAATTAATAATCTTGGACATCATAACCATATCATTATGTCCTTGTGCCAAGACCATAAATAATCATTTTTTTATGCCCTCGTGCTGCGACCTGGTTTATCTCATGAGACCTACCAATGCACTGAGGAGATATAGTGGGCCTCAACCAACACGTAGTAAGTCTAATACATTCCTCATATGAATGGGGATAAACATAAACCATATATACATTCATATTGAAACTAATATATGAAATGTAAATAACTTTCCCCAAACATTAAGCATAAACAATAACCATTTAGAGTAAATTGGTAAATTTTTTTAAGATTGAAAAATCATTGTAAGAATAATCATAAACCATTTAATTAAATATGGAAGATTATATAATAAAATATTAATCCTAATAATACATAATAATAACTAAGAGTGTTGAAATATATGAATATACACTTATAAAATCATAGAGTATTTCTTTCGAAAAATACTCTTTTACCATGAAAAGAAGTGTTATTTTGGGAATTTTTTTTTTAAATCTAGAAGTAAAGTAAGATAATATTTTCATAATAAATTTAGTGATTTTATAATGATAATTTTTTACAAAAATATATTATAGAGTGACATTGATAATAGGTAAGAATTTGAAAAATTCCCTTGAATCAGGCCTGGATTTTGGGAAGAATTTTTGAAATATCATTTAAAAAATACTACCCCCCTTAAATAAAAGTTGGATTATATTTGGTAAACATATATAGAGAATTATCATAGAATATATGAGGAGTAAATAAGAATAAATAAGAATTTAATTGAGGGAAGTAGAAAAATAAGAGTAACTTGAGTGAGAATGGATGTTCATTTGGAAAACCCTTACCTTAAGTACAAAGGTTTTCCTAACTGGATCTTAAATATATGAATAATAAAATTTATGTTTTTATATTAATTATTCCATAACATCCTATACATTTTAGTGATTTATTATAACATTATTATGTTCATTCGTGGCCATTTTATGGGGTAATATATTCAATTTCATTCTTTGTGAGTGTTTTATTCCTTGGTTTTCATGATCGGTTTACTTATATTCATGTATGGATAAAAATGTAGAATGATAATGGTTGTCCAGAATATAAGTTTTATGTTATTAGTAAAAAAAGAGAATACTACATGGTTATAAAATTATTTTGGTTATTGGGAGTGGAGATGAATCATTCTATAAAACATTAATGACAATTGTTTAGGTTAATGGTGGTTTTTTGATTACCCCAAACTCATTTTGATTTATAAATTATTATCATGTGTAAAAAAGGATTACAAAACCTTCATTAAGTTATAATACATATATTATAGTCTGTTATAACCATCAAAATGGTTTCATGGAATGAATTGAAGATGGTAATAGAAATTGAAAACTCATCATCATTGAATGTTATAAATTAACATAACTCGGATGGTGTTTTCATTTATAGTATAAAAGAAGCTGAAAATATAGATAATGGAGAATTATTCATTTATCATAACAAAATTCCATTACATTTAAGGTACTAGAGTCATCACAACATTTTGATGAAAGGAAGTGAGTAAAGAAATAGTAATAAATGGAACTTGAAATAAAAGAAATGAAAAGAGGAATTTACCTCTTGAAGTAGTCTTCATTGAGAGCCTCTTTAGGGGAGAGGTTTTGGTGTTTTTATGAGACTGAGGTTTTTTTACATAGGATAGGATATTGGAAGGATATTGAGCATAATTTAGATAAGGAAAAAGGCTTGAGAGGAGTGAAGAGAAGAGGGAGTGAGGGGGTTTTTTATAGTGGAGGAGAGGAGGGTTTTCCCATTATTTTACTCATTATTTTATTATTTTTCCAAAGAAAACCAATATTATTGAGTCTTGTGACCAATAATAGTAATATATTCTTGTGATATAAAACCAAGTTGTCTTACATAACAAAAAATCATGTATTTAGTATTTATCGTAAATTATCGTATTTTACTATTCACTTAAAATTGAGGTATTTTAGAAAAATCCCAAAACTTCACAATAACAATTTTTCGATGTGTAGAATTAAAAAATGAAATAAATTTTTTTGAAAATAATTTTCTAAATAATTTTAATTTATTTTTTAAAATAATAATTTATTCAAAAATAACAACATTAAAACTATAACTCATTTTATAACACCTTGAAAAATTAATCAAGGTCCCATAAAATCATCTTATAACATTAAGATAATAAAATAATAATTTATGATTACATTTTGTGAAAATAAGTTCCCATTTTAAAATATTAAATTTGTCCTAAAATTGTAATTAAAATATTTATGACCTAGAAAAATACTAATACTTATAATATGATCATTTTTTCACTTATAAGATTTATATATCTTATTTATACATTCTTCGGAAAAGTTTCTCTTTATTGGCCAATTTTCTATTCATTAGTATTAATTACTATTCATAAGGGTATGTTACTATTCATTAAAAACTAATTTTATTCTATCAGACTCTAAATATTTCACTAGATGTAACCATGTATTTCAGTTTTTCAAAATTAAAATCTTATAGGTATAAAAATTATGTTTATAGTATAGGTTATAACAAAGTTATGTTTGTAGAGACTCAGTGTTTTAAGCATTCAATATTAAATTTATTTTCAAAATAGTAGGGTGTTATGTGTAACCCCAACATCCTTTCATTAAATGAAAAATGGTGGTCAAGAAGTTGACCAAACTAGTTCGCATGTCAAGCCATTTTGGGATCCTATCCCATGAACATTATAAAAACTTCTTCCCTTATCTCAGAGAGGATACTGATCACTAAAGGCCTCATCTAGACAGCTCAGGTGTCCCACCAAAGGGAAACTTCTTATAGTCACCACTACCAATGCTGCACAACATCAAGACACCATTATGATGGGGGTTACATCCTTTGGGGTCTGACCCAGGTCACCATGATCCTTCCTTGCAAGACATCCGACCGTAGTAAGCGACTAGGTAATAGGGAATAGGAACGTACTTCCATTCCCTCCAAAGATGACCACTAGCTATATATGATTTAAAACAGTGAGCAGCCTCAAAAAACCACCCTCACCTATCAAACCCACCAAAATAGCTTGGCACACTTAGAGAAACCATTCACCAGATTCTATATACTGATAGGGGGAAGAACCATATCTTTGCCACCACACCTGATTATTTTCATCATTTCCTTGAAATAAATGGAGGATAGGAGCCGAAATATATCCCTACTCTAGCTTCAAAACGGGATTGTATTCCTATTTCTACTAAATATGTAACCTATAATTTCCTAGAAATGATAGAGGGATATGTGTATATTAAAGCTCACATTCTACATGTTTTCCAGTATATAATGATTGCATTAGTGGTGACTAGGAGTTGAGAACCCAACATAATCTAATCATTTGAGGAAACATAGCAGAATAATTCAAGAGTCACCATGAAGAAGACACATATTCACTCTCCCATATAAATGGATCGTTCCCATCCTAAAGTAAATGGAAAACAAAGTTGGGCCCATATTCCCATTCCAACTAGATGTATTCAATCTTTCCCTATGGCAACTTGAGGGAAGACACATGTTGACTTGGGAGATAATAAAACACAATTACATATATGAAATCCATGACGCATAGTTGGTGTCTCCAATCAACCAGAGGAAGAAATCAAAATAGAAGTCTCACCAAAAGTGATTGGGAAATGATGATCCAATATATAACCTAACTCTAGTAAATGTGGATGTTTTGGAATACCTTAGACATCTATCTATTATAGCTCAAGATTAAAATAATTCATCACTGAATTATGATGATAATAGTGGAATTTTTGAATTTCCTCCCTATAATTTGGATTCCAGTAGTTTTGGATGTCCTCCCCATACATATTACCATGATGGCTCACTTCATGTATAGAATTTGATTGATATTGAGAGTCCATATTTTGATGTGTGCTATGTTATAGCTCAAGGTATCTAGAAGAACAAACAACCAGATGGTACACCCATTTGTAACATCAATTTTGAAGGTCTTACCTAGGTTATACTCTATAAAACTTTTCATTGCATTCATACATCAAATTGTGATGGTAGTCCTCCCCATGATGGTAGTTGTTACATAGGTCCTCCCCACAAAAAAATTTCATTTAGTCAAGATTGTCCTCGCCTTTACGAATATACTTTGAGAAATCACTCCTATAATGAGGAACTTGGGAAAAAAATGCCATTCATACCTGATGTGTCATCATTTTCAAGTGATATTATTTCTTAACCTAAAAATAGCCCTAGGAAATGGTCATTCTCCAATGAACCTTTGAATTTCCCGCCTTATAATACAATAGATAAAATCCCTATTGATCCCATTGTTTTGAGTAAAGTGATTGTAAAATGTTCACTTTGGTCTGACATGATTTAGGAACCTCTTGTAGAAGAATGAGACAAATTTCTCATAAGGAAACAATTGGAGAAGGATAATATACTTGTAATGTTTTCAAAACTAGTCACCCCTCAATTCAACATTCCAAAGGCATTATAAGATGATTGTTTTCACGTCATCTACCCAAATATATATACCATGATTATTCAATTGAAAAAACTATTACCTTATGAAGAGTACCCAAATCATGTCAAGGTAATAGAGTAAATGTTCCACCCAATCAACTTGGTGAGCCTCCTAGCTGCACGACATCTGAAATTTGGAAAGTAGAAAAAAACCCCTAAACAAATGTGTCTTAATGAGTTAAAAGGACTATTTCAAATGATTTCTAATTCCATTCAGTTTCCATATAATAGGATGGGGATAACATGGGGAATTTCATTTCACCTTGATCCCATATCAGCAAATCCCATTAAAGGTGACATCATATAATGTCATTGCACTAGTAGAAAATTAAGAAACAGAATATTCACATGATAGATGGTATTCTTAGTTAGAACATGACCTTATCATCTCTCAAAGATGACATGCTAGATGGGAGTGATCCATCAAAAGGCTCCTGAATCAAGTATCTAGAAATATTTAGGAATCCTCCCACATAAGGGAAGTCAATCGATAGATTGAGAAAATTTCTTCAGAAGCATATGGATTTGTATAGATCAGGTAATGCACCCAACCGGGTTTGAAAAGGGATCTATAAATTTAGAATACCGACCAAAGAAATTGTATCTATGGAAGAATATGAGAAACCCCATCCCGTATGGTTGGGGGAATTTTTAAAACAACCCTCTAGGATCATAAATTAAGACCAAAGAATTGTGAAAGTGGAATAAGAACACCCCCGGCCCACAGAGATGGGGGTATTTTTTTCTTCAACCTCAGAAAAAGTTTTTCTTTTATCAGTTGGAATAAGTTCAAAAAAATGAATCCACCTAGTTCATCTTATCCCATGATATAGTTTTTTCTTTAGGGATGTGGGTAAAAATCATCTGGAGGTTCCATTTAGACCAACATTCACAATACATCTTTGAAGGTATCCTTGAAATAAAGGATGAGTTTCCTTGAAATTTACAATTAAAAAACACCTATTAAGAGAAATAATACTCCCAAGAATCACAAATCTTCTGTTGGATGATCCCAAAGCAATCACTTCTCCCATTATTCAGAGACAGATGAAATTTATGCAATGACTTTTTCATCAATTAACTTCATTAACATTACTTATGATAATACTAGGTATCATCTGACCAATATGGGAGAATTAGATGAGCATATATCCATTAACAATTCTGTTTACACTAAAATAAACAAAGAATGTGTGTATACCAGAAATTAGAGGTTTTCCTAGAATTTGTTAACTCTATCGAATGACTCATTTCCTCCTCAGTGGTACTCAATAAAAGAAATGGGAAAGGCTATAGTTTAATCCCACTTCTTACCCAGGGGTATCAAACCACTTACACTTGAGGAAAGACAAGATCAATTTAGGATAGAATTGAAAGAACTGAAAATGATTAGGGCCAAAATACTCAAGGGTCATATACCCACTGGATAAGTTCTTACAATAGAACCTCATTTCACTCTTCCAGATGATGTCTCTTAACAATAAAGCTCATTGTAACAGTGAAAAACATTCACAATTTTTGCTCGATTCTGAAGAAAAAAAATATTTTGAACTAGAGACAACTGAGACTTCCCTCCATTTTATATAAAACCAGCCCAAATTAGGTCAACATAAAACTAGCTAGGTCAATCATAAGTGGAAATAGGACCAATACATCTAGTTCATCCTATTTTTCCCCCTAATCCATTTTCTTCCCAGGTGACCATTCCCACATGAATTTTTGAAAAAATTGAATCATTGGTAGCCTATCTAGAAGATATGAAAGGGAAAATATGCACCAGTACAACTAGATATAAAATCTTACCCCAAATGTGTATATTCGACTCATCCTCCACCCAATTTTTGAAAACCTAAGTTTCCAATATTTGACTTTTCTGGAGATCTGTACCAATATATAATGAATTATGTTTCTCTATATTGCCCCATAATGGGAACTTTTCTATAATAATAATCTTATAAACTACACTATTTTTTATAAACCTTAAAAGGATCAACTTTTGTATGGTACACCACATTACTCGTAGGGTTAATAAAGTGATGAGAACACCTACGCCATCAATTTAAATATTATTTTATATCAATGTTAGAAAAGGAAATGATCCCTGAGCTCCAAAATTGAAAATAGTGAGAAAATGATAGAGTTTCACACTTTATTTCTAGGGGTAAGGGTAAAACTTACTCCCTACATTTGCAGTTTCCATATAAATATTTGTCAAGTATTTGTATAGAAAACTTTTGTTATGGTTTGAGAACACCACTGATTCCAATTAAAAAAAAGTGATTTATGAGATATTTATATAGTTTAAAATATATATGAAGACTCTATATTCTGAGCCAGATCCAAATCCATATCAGTATAAGTTCGGCAAGCAAAGAGGACAAGCAAAACAGAAACTACAGTGATCACTCTAAAACCATCTCCTGCATCTACTTCTACTCTCATGCCTTCACTTTATCACATGGTTCCCTTCCCAAGTGGTAACAACCAAAAAAAACTCATTGGGATGAAATGTGGGAAATGAAATAGTCCTAGTTTGAATATTGGAAAAGAAGGGTCTATTTCTTCTGAGATGAATAGGTTTCTGGATTCTTCTTAGAAACATTGGAAAACAACCTATTAACTTTTTCGGAACCCTGAAGAGCCAAAAAAGTTTCCCTTAAAGATATCCTAATTTTTTCCCTATCACTGAATGTTATGGAACACCATCCTTGGCTATTTCATTTTGTAATATGTCCTTTAAAATATGGTTGATTCTAGGTAGGTGAAATTGGGTAAACCACTAGCATAGGAAGAATGTGTTTCTACCATCACTCCTGAAGAAGAGGGTGAGTAACATGAGGATAATATAAAGGGTGTACATAATTTCTATAATTGGATGAGTAGAAAAGAAATCAACCAAACTCATGATATCCTTATAGCATAGTAAAATAAACCAATTATTCCCGCAACCTCTTTTACTTTGTGATAACTGACTCTGCTGACACAACAATCATCAAAAGGGTAACATTCTATGAAATAAAATGTTGACGTGGGTGAGAAAAAACACAGAAATATTAACCTATACCAATTCCAATGTTATCCTTAACTCTTTTGGACTTCATTCATTCAGTCTTGAGAGAATGTGCACCCCCCCACCAAATGTTACAACAAACACTATCCATCCAACGAAGTCCTCATCATATGAAGAGTTGATATTCAGATCCAATAATGTCATTCATTTAATGTCTCACTTATTTGATTATGAGTACTAATATAAAACTAAGCTTCCCATTCCAAATTAGGGAGATATTAACCAAGACCGTAGTGGTTGAGGAAATAGTGGGAGGCACAACCGTAGGTGAACACAATACGCTAGCCGCATCACTACCAGATCTGTCTATGTTGTTGAAGCCTATGGTAAATCCATCATACTAGATCATAAATAGAATAAAGACCCCCACACATGTAAAAAATCATTTGGAATTGGTCATTTTGTAATATTTATTTATGAATAGGAGAAATGTTGACTAGGCCAAGCAAGTGGGCGTGCAAAAGAGGCCAGATATTTCAAGAGATAAAATTCCTTCCATATCTACTCAACTTGCTAATAAATATTCAATTTGAAATAAAAATAAGACTTCTAGAGAATTGTTCTATGTAGGGAAATGTATACTTTGACTCAATAGTATAACATTATGAAAAAATTAGTTATATTTCTGACAAAGCTTTTGTAACGACCTAAATTTTATTTATGAAAATTCATCTTGATATAATTAAATGTATGATTATGTAAAATGTTTATATAAAAAATACACTTCCTTGGTTTTATGTTTTTTAATTTCAAAATATCATTAAGAATTTTTACCGTTGCTAATATAGCCATTGAGTAGTAATCACATGATTATTACAAATATATGGATTTAACAAATCCAATTTACTTATAAAAAGGAAGATATGACCTCATATAGTAGAATTTATCCATATGAAGGCCAATTTTCAGAGTTTGGAAAGGAGGTGCATCATTGGGGTTAACTCTTGACCAATCCCAAGCTGAGATTGAACACTTTAAGATTGAATAGAACCGCCAATGGTAGAAGTGGAAGTTGATAGAGATTACCACCTGAAAGATGTTATCGGAGCCAACCCAAGAGTCTATCACCATCACAAACCTTACCATTCGGTATTATGTTGGTGTTATAAGGGGTTATGTAACAAGAACTTATCACTATGATTATGTGCATTATTTTAAAGAATATACATTCATTTTATTGTTGGTACTTTGTAAATGGTTTTTAATGCACAAATAGTATTTTTTTAGTTAATAATCAATTGAGAAATCTATTTTGATGACTTAATGACTTTTTGAATTAAATAATATTTTAGTAAACTATTATTACTAAATTACTTTTTATTAAATATAGATGATTGTATAATTTTTATGAATACAATTGAAATTTTTATTAAAGTTAGAAAGCTGTTTTTTTTCAAAAACCCATGAATTTTCGATAAATGTTGGTTTTTATTTTAAAAGTAATAATTAAAATATTTAGAAAATGATTTAGAAAAAATAAATATTATTTTTTGAATTTGGATTTCTAAATTATACAGCAGTGAATGTTTCATAATTTTCTAAGACAGTGGAATTTTTCGGTAAAAATTAAATACCGTTTAATTACATAATGTATTTTATGACATCATAATGACCCAATAGTGTTGTAATAAAATAATATATATATATATATGAAATGATCGGATAATGTTTTTCCATTAAAATTATGTGTTTTTGGGTTTTTTTGATTTATTCTACAAAGATTTAGTGGACCCTCCAAGGCTTATAAAATATTTTAACCTTTTAAAATGTTTTCCTTGAGAATGTGACTCACCTCCACATAATCAAGCCTAATATTTTAAAATTTTAGACCATTGGATTTATAAAATATTTTTTCCAGTCCCATTTTTTAAAATCCATGGGAAAAACCATGTTTTGGTTTGTGGTGTTGATTAGTTTAATGTGTGGTGCCCAAAACCTTAATAATAAATAATTTCCTCTATTTTACTATATAAACCCACCCAAGATCCCTTTTCCTATTCAATGAATTCCTTTGGAGCTTTACCAACCTCTTCCCTCCTCCCTCTATAATCCTACCAAGGTGGCACAATCTCCCAATAAGCCTCTCTCAAGCCTTTGGATCACACTTCCAAGTAAGGGATTTCTTCCTTTGTCATTTCTATCCAAGTTTCTTTATATTCTTATACCATTTTATTTTCAATTAAAAATGTTGGGGTATGATTTTAATCCTCCCCATACTTCCCTAATTATTTTTGAATTATGATATACTCCTTTCTCTCTCATTAATGCCTCCCATGTACACCCGTTACCATACCGAAATTTCGTAAGGTATTTATTCCTTTCTCATTTTTTTCCAAATTTAATTATGTTGTTATTCCCTTTTTTTTTCAATTAAAAATGTTGGGGTATGATTTATCACCTCCCAAAACTACCATCCCTATGTTTTAATGATGATAGAACTCTTTCTCTTTCATTAGTGCCTCCCTTTTGCACCCGTTACCATGCCATAATTCCTTAAGGGATTTCTCTCTCCTCGTTTACATTCAAGCAATTATTTTGTATTATGAATATAAATTTCATAAAATATGTTGGGAAATGTATATATATGACCCCATTACTATAAATTTCATGTACATATTATTAGAGACTCCTTTCTATCTCATCAAAATTTTTTATGAATTCTTATGTCACGCCATAATGCTGTCGAAATTACACCATGATTTTCCAAGACAAAGTCATTCTGTAGTGAATACCATGCCCATTTCTCTATCAAGGGTATTAAAATTTATGCACCTTTAATTATTTATTATGGAGTTTAATGTATTAATTCCACATTCCTTTATCGTGTAATAAATGATGATGTTTAATGAATCCACGTTATATAATCCATGTTGCACACTTAGGAATGAAATGAGATGATTAAGAAGGGTTCAACCTAACAGTGCTCCAATGAATTGGGTAAATATTATTATCATTATAAGTCAAGTTAATTTAGGTTTTACTAATATTAATTCATGTTCAATGAGGGTTTACTCATGCTCCATGGGTAATTATCCTTGGTTCATGTTAATATCTTGTTAAATGTTATTTCCACATTTCCATGTTATAATAATCATGATATATCATTCATTTATGTTCATATTTCTCTTATGCTCCATTGATATGCCTATTGACTAACATGTACTTTATTTTTCATTTTATGCCTTCTTTACTCCATTACTGGGCTTTATAGATCTCCTTTTTTTATGCATGTCCTCAGGTTATCCCATGCAATGCTAAATACAAACGGATGTGTGTGGTCATGTAAAAGAAGTTTTCAATAAAGATGAGTATTTAATGTTTTAAGTTGTTATGTAATGTTACTAAGCCCCAAATACAATAAAACTCTTGATCTTCTATGTTGTATCAAGTTAATATTTTTTGTAATAATTGTTTTAAGAGTGAAATATAGAGCATGGGTGTTATAGTTGGTATCAGAGGATAGTTTTAGTTATTTTTGGGATTAGGAGTAAAAAACCTATTGAATGACTTAGAGATATGAATAAGTATAATAAAAACATCCCTATATTTTTGTGAGTAATTAGTAAGTGGTTTTTCAAGAAAATAAATCCCTGTCTAGATATGAGAAGGTAGAGGTGGCACTGGAATATATATATATCTATGGGTAAACCTGAAAACACCGCTTTGAGCTAGACTCAAATGAAAAATGGGGAATGACAATGGGCCTTTCTTCACTCTTTATTGTGACTATGCCAAGGGATATACATTGATCAATTCATAAGCTTAGTATGAACTATTTATAAGGGAATAAAAAAATCCACCTAAGTATATATATTGGAAAGTAGATCATGGATAACATATATTGAAGCCTATAAATTCATAAGTTACGGAAATAAAATTAATTTATAAGTCATCTATCTTTGTCTTTGGATTACCTATTATGTATTACCCCTATCATTCCTTTTATTCTAGGAAATGGCCGGTAATATTAGGACTCAGGCTTACAAATGAAGCAAAATCAATGTGACGACCATTCTAATGAGATTCCCAATATAATGGGAGTGGGAATCAAAAACATTGCCATGATAATCTCTCAGTTAACTCAGGTTTTTAATAGAAACATGGGTTAAGAGGATCATTCAACTCACCAAAGAATGAACTAGTCATAATTGACAGCTTTATGAGATAAAGGCCCCCTACTTTTAATGGATCATATGATCTCTCAATCACTGAACAATGGATCTACTCCATTGAGAAAATTATCTCCATCCTTCATTGTTCTGAAGAAGAGAAGGTTATTTGGGATTCTTATCATATGGAGGGCTAAAATGATCAATGGTGGACATTGGTAAAAGATATGAATCCTGAGGAGGAGATCTAAGCATTGGAATGGAAGGATTTATGGAAAATGTTTTTTGAAAAATATTTTCCTTGCACTCTATGAATTAAGATGAGAAGTGACTACCTTGACCTCAAGAAAAAAGATGAAGAATCCATCAGAGCGTACAAAGAGAACTTCACAAGGCTTGTAAGATATGCCTCCAACATTTTTGTTAATCCTGAATTCATGGTTGACCATTTTTTGGTTTGTTAAAACCTAGCCTATGGAAAGCCCCAGCGATCCATGACTTTGATATCTATGAAAAAATTGTGGGATGTGCCCTAAAAGTTGAAATTTAGATCGTCGAAACTAAGGGGTATCATGGGGATAAGAAGTGTAATATGGATATCAATTCTGAAAGCTCGATGGATAAATCCAACAGTTCTATGAAAATCCGGCACCCCACTTGCCAAAGGTATGGACAGAAGCACCCCAAAAATTGCCTAAAGGGGATGAGTAAATGCTTTAGGTGTAGAAGAGAATGACACCTGACTATTAAATACCGATAAGAAAAACCCAGGGCAACGATAGAGGAGAAGAACAATATATTCACCCCTCAATGTTTTTTTCATTTCATCAACTACAAATAACCAGAGAACTTTTCAAACTAGTTCCCTAAGCTATGTGTTTTCAAATGTAGCCAACTACCTCCAAGGCAGCATGAGAGAAATTTTCCCATCACTACTATAGAAGTGAACCCTTCAAAAAAAGTGGTGATAGGTACTTTAGTTCATCATTAAAGAATAGTGAACATACTTTTTGATTATGGTTCTATGCAATCTTTTATATCTCGATATTTTAGTAGAACAATCCTAACACCGCTACAAATCATGGAAGTAAGGATGTCGATGAGAACATAAAATGGGGAAATCATTACAACATATGAATATAACTCCCCTATCATAAATTTTGTATTAAACTTCCCAATGAACCTCTTCATACTCCCTTTGGTAGAATTTGATACAATTCATGGCATGGATTGTCTTTCTTTATATAGAGCGAACCTAAATTGCGGTGATTGGGAAATCACTCTGCATATGGAGAATCGAACCCTGATTCTATACAAGTGCAAGGAGGAGGATGAATCTTGTTTACCACAATAATCTCAAGTGTGGATACTATTACCCTATGAGAAAGAATATCTGTCTCATATGATTGAGTCTAAGGAAGCAACCATACTTGAAGACATGCCTATTGTGAGGATTTTATAAAGTGTTTCCCGAGGAATTTCCTGGTATTCCTCCTAGAAGAGATGTTGAATTCTCAATTTATCTTATACCCAGGGAATTTAAAATATCCAAGACTCTATATATAATGGCTATTGTGGATCTTGAGGAGTAAAAGAAAAAAATACAAGATAATATAGATAAAGGGTTTATATGCCCAAGTGCTTCCCCATGGGGTGCACCAGTACTATTTGTCAAGAAGAAGGGTGGTTCAATATGCCTTTGAATTGATTATCATGAGCTCAAAAAAATCATGATAAAGAATAAGTATCCTCTACCACAAATTGAATACTTGTTCGATCAGATATGTGGAGAACAATACTTCTCCAAGGTTGATCTGTGGTAGGGATATTACCATGTAACGGTGAAGAAAGAGGATATCCCCAAGACTTCTTTTCGTAAAATATACGGGCACTATGAATTCATAGTAATGACTTTGAGACTCACTAATTCTCCAAAAATATTCATTGACTTATGAATAGTTTCTTTAGATATCACCTCAACAAATTTGTGGTAGTCTTTATAGATGATATTATAATATAATCCAAAAACAAGGAGGAGCATGAGGAGTGTCTAAGAAATGTACTAGAGACCTTTTGAAAGGAGAATATCTATAAAAAGTTCAACAAGTTTAAGTTTTGGTTGAAGGAGGTCTCATTCATGGGTTATATCATCACAAGTAATGGGAGATATGTGGATCCCTCCAAGATAGATGCTATTGAGGAAAGGATGAGGCCAACATTAGTAAAATATATCTGTAGCTTCATGGGGTTAGATGGATATTATCATAGATTTGTGAGAAATTACTAATGATTTTCCAACCCTCTTAGCAATAAAACTTGAAAGGTAGTCAAGTTTCTTAGAGTGATAAATGTGAAGAGAGCTTCAAGGAGTTGAAGAGGAGGCTTATCAGTACACCAATGCTCACACTACCCACAAGTGGAGATTTTTTTTGGCATTTAGTGATGCTTTGAAGAAGGGCCTGAGCTGTGAGTTGATGCAAAATGACAGAGTAATTTCATAGGCTATAATGAAATTGAATGTTCATGAGAAAAACTATCCAACACATGATATTTAGTTGGTTGTAGTAATCATTGCTTTGAAAATTTGGTGGTATAACCTCTTTAGGTAGAAGTGTGAAATATATACAGATCACAAAATCCTCAAGTATATATTCACATAGAAAGAGTTGAATAGGCGCTAATGAAGATGGTTAGAGCTAATAAAAGACTATGACTGCTCAATCTATTTTCACCCTGGGAAATTGAAAAAGGTGGCAGATGATCTAATTAAAAATTCCTCAAATATTCTATCATTGATGAGAAGTGAAAAGGATCCAATATTCTTATATTTGATGAAGATGGACATGAGAATCATAAATAAGGGACATCATCAATCATTTCACAAATGATTGATAAACCGTCTCTTTTGGAAAGGTTAAAGGATGATCAAAAGGATGATGTGGAAATTCAGAAGAAAGTGGAAACTATCAGAGAAGGTAAATCCTTGGAGTTCAATGTTAATGAAGAAGGAATTGTGAGATTTGGGAAAAGGCGGTGTGTTCCATAAAGTCTGGAGTTAAAGAAAGAACTTTTGGATGATTCACATAGTTCAAATTTCCCCATTCACCCAGGAAACACAAATACGTATTGAGATCTCTGAGAGAATTATTGGTGGGATAATATAAAGAAGGTGATCACTGAGTATACATCAAAGTTCCTGGTATGTCAGTAAGTGAAGGCGTAGAGGAAGAAGTCTAAGGGGATGATGCAACCATTACCCATACCAGCATGGAAATAGAAGAACATTACCATAGACATTGTCACCAAACTTCAGAAGACATCCAAAGGAAACTATGCTATTTGGGTTGTTGTGGATTGTCTTACAAAGACTGTAAACTTCATTTCAATTTGAGAAGATTTTTCATTTGATCAATTGGCACGAATATATATCAAATAAGTTTTAAGGGTGCATGGAGTTCCACTATCTATTGTATCTGATCGAGATCCAAGACTCACTTCTATGTTTTGGAAGAGTCTTAAACATGATCTAAATACTGAGCTGAACTTTAGTATGGCTTATCATCCTCAAAATGGTGGCCAATTTGAGTGGACTATCCAAAAACTTTAGTACATGTTGAGATCATTCTCAATGTACATCAAAGGAGTATGGGATCAATATCCTCCTCTTGTTGAGTTCTCTTACAATAATAGTTTCCACTCAAGTATCCAAATTGATCCTTATAAATCCTTTTTATGGGAAGAGGTGTAGATTACCAACATGTTGGGATGAAGATGGGGAGCAAAAAAATCATAGATCTAGAAATTGTCAAAGAAATGGTCAAGAAGGTTGAGACAGTCCAACAACACGTTAATGCTACTTAGAGTCAAAAAAGAGCTATAATGAAAATTGTCGATGATACCTATATTTTGTTGTCAGAGGCATGGTATTCCTTTGTATATCAATGTGGAAAAGAGTTTTGAGATTTGGAAAGAAAGGAAATCTTAGTCCAAGGTACAATAGATATTTTGAGATCCTTGATCGCATTGTATAAGTGGCCTATCAACTAGAACTACCACCAAACCTATCTCAACTACATGATTTATTCCATGTATCACTCTTGAGGAAGTACATACTTGACCCGTCACATGTACTCAATCCAGATGTGGTACCATTGGAGAAGGACCTCTCCTATGAAGAGAAGCTGGTGATGATATTCGATTATAGGGAAAAAGTTATATGAAATAAGGCAATTCACCTCGTCAAGGTGTTGTGGAAGAACCACAAGTTTGAAGAAGTAATGTGGGAATTATAGGAAGTGATGAACCAGAGTTACCCACATCTTTTTTAGTGTGAGAAAAGTAAATTTCAAGGGTGAAATTTCTCAATGGGGGAGGATTTTAATGACCCAAACTTTTTTTAATGAAAATTCCTCTTGATCTAATTAAATGTTTTATTTTGTAAAATGGTTATATAACATATGAAATTCATTTTCTTTTTTTTTTATTTTAAAATTCCATTAAGAATTATGACTACTTCTAATATAACCATTGAATAGTGATCACATGATTAGTATAAATATAGGGCTTTAACAAATCCAATTTACTCAGAAAAAGGAAGCGATGGCCTTATCTGGTAGAATTGCCCCATATGAAGCCCATTTTTAAGATATCATAACGGAGGTGGCATCATTGGGATTCACTCTTGACCAAGCCCAAGACAAGCTTCAACACGCTGTGCTCGAATGGAAATGACTATGGGAGAAGTGGAATTTGATAGAGATTACCTCCCAAGCGATGTTATCCGAGCCACCTGAAGAGTCTTTCACCATCACACACCTTACCCTTCGGTCTTATGCGGGTTTATAAGGGGGCATGTAAAAATACCTTAGCACTATGATTATGAGCATTATTTTAAAGAATATACTTTAATTTAATTATTGTTACTTTTTAAATGGTTTTTAAAGGACAAATAGTATTTTTATTTAATATTAAATTAAGAAATCTATTTTGATGAATTAATGTATTTTTGAATTAAATAATATTTTTATAAAATATTATTACTAAATTACTTTTTATTCAATATAAATGATCATATAATTTTTATGAATACAATTGTAATTTTTATTAAGGTTTGAATGTCGTTTTTGTCAAAACCCCTAAATTTTCAATAAATATCCATTTTTATTTTAAAACTAAAAATTTACATATTTATAAAATTATTTAGATAAAATTAATTTTATTTTTAGAATCAGGACATCGAAATTATCAAACGGTGACTTTTTCATAATTTTCTGAGATAGTCAAATTTTTGGGTAAAAATTAAATACCATTTAATAATATAATGTGTTTTATGACATCATAATGACCAAATAGTGAAGTAATAAAATAATATATAAGGGATGTTCGGCCAATATATGGTTTACCATTAAAATATGTTATTTTATGTTTGTTTGATTTATTTTACAAAGCTTTAGTGGACCCTCCAAATATTATAAATATTTTAACCTTTCAAAATGTTTTCCTTGAGAGTGTGACTCACCTCTACATAAGAAAGCCTAATATTTTGTGAAGTTGGTCCATTTAACTTATAAAATAATGTTTTTCACTCTCCTTTGGAAAGGAATCATTGTAAAAAACCATGGGTTGGTTTGTGTTTTTGATTAGTCTAATGGGTGGTGCCCAAAACCAAAATAATAAAGAATATCCTCTCTTTTCATATATAAACCCATTCAAAATCCCACTTACTCTTCACTAAAATCCTTTGGGGCTCGACCAACATCTTACCTCATCTCTCTAGAATCCTCCTAAGGCACCTCTGACTCCCAATAAGCCTCTCTCATGCCTCTCTTAAGCCTTTGGATCACACTTCCAAGTAAGGGATTTATTCCTTTCTCATTTTGTCCAAGTTTCTTTATGTTTTTATAGCCTTGTATTTTCAATTAATAATGTTGGGGTATTATTTAAAACCTCCCCATACTTCGCTACTTATGTTTTATTTATGATATGCCCCTTTCTCTCTCACTAATTCCTCCCATGGACTAACGTTACCATGCCGAAATTCCGTAAGGGATTTATTCTTTTCTCATTTTTGTCCAACTTTAATTATGTTGTTCTACACTTTTGTTTTCCATTAAAAATGTTGAGGTATGATTTCAAACCTCCCACATACTGCCCTCTGTATGTTTGAATTATGAGAGACATATTTCTATCTCCTTAGAGCCTGTCACGACCCGTCCCCCAGTGCCTGTGCCATGACTACCCCAAGCCCGCCTTCCATAGGCCAAGGGTTGGTGACTAACACCGAAAGGCGTAATCCCTAAAAACTGGGAGGACATTTTCTTTTATAACCTATAAACACATGCAACCAAACACACCACAAGATATGAACACAAGTAAACTATATAGTAAAAAGTGTTCATACAGTAAGAAAAAGGGGCTAGAATACAAGTCCAGCTAGAAAGTACAAGAAAACTGAAAAGTGCAAGTAAACTTAAATAGCTCCTATAAACTCCTACCAAGGATCTTAGCTGAAGGGTAGGTACAACTCTCGAACGGTCATCACTATGGTACAACTTGTCTAAGGTCCACCTCCAAGCTACCTCCAGTCCTAGTACTCTCTTCCTCAGTCAGCGCTGTCCATCGTCTACAGCAAACACAACAATGGGCGGGCGTAGCCCGTGCAGGGGTGAGTATAACGATACCCAGTAGGGACCCCGAGACCCTCAAAGGTCTCTCAAAATCCACAAAGGATAAACCAAAAATCATGAAAATAACTTTCAACCCTACTTAGGTATATTCCCATACATATACGTATGTTATCAATTATACCCATCTCATTCATGAGGAAACACATTGCCCAACTCTTAGACAAAGTACAACTGTTCCAAAAACGAAAGAATACCATAGAGGTAACACCACAAAGGTATTTACCACAAAGGTAACACCACATAAAATAATACCACAAAGGTATCACCACGAAGGTAAGTACTATGAAGGTAACACACAAAGGTAACTTCCATATAGGTAACGCCACACAGAATAATATCACAAGGTGTCACCATGATAGTTAGTGTTACAAAGGTACACCAAAAAGAAGAATACCACAAGGTATCACCACGAAGGTAAGTACCACAAAGGTATGCCACACAAAGTAAATACCACAAAGTCAAAGACTCAGGTCACACCAGGTATAACTTAGGTACGGTAACAAATATGATTATATGTAACTACTGAATCATCTTACTCTGTTAAGAGGCAGACCCATATAGGATCCTAAATCATCAGACCCACATAAGATCCTAAATCATCAGACCCACATAGGATCCTAAATCATTAGACCCATATAGGATCCTAGTACAACAAACCCATGTAGGATCCGAGACATGTCCCACGTGGATTTCCTAGAGAAGATCCAAGTGGGACCATCGAACACAGACCCATGTAGGATCCCAAAGCACATAACAACATAGGATCCCTTTCTCATGTTACTTCCAGCCACAGGGTTCCCGCACTAAGCTCTCTTTATTTAGGAAGGGTCGGCTTCTCAAGATGCAGGTTGATACTCCAACTGCCACGAAGTCCCATGAAGAAGTATCCAAAAGGACTTCCATGTAAAAGGGGTTTCAATGCAATAGACAGTGCCTCAATCAGATGCTTGGTCTGTAAGTTATTGGCCTTTTAGTCCCGAGGGCCTGGTTAGATTTGTGTTTGATCCAAATCGGCCATACCCCAACTTTATCCAAAATTCAAGTGAGGTATACGAAAATGACTATCTTGATCCAAGGTTTCTCACACCGGAGACGATCTATCAAACGGACTCCCATAGCTCATGTTATGGCCAAAAGAGAAAAAGGGGTCAAAGTTGGTCCGGGTCTGGTTTGACCCGACCCGGTTCGGGTCGGCCCAGCCCGCTGGGTCCAGCCCGGTCCAACGGGGTGGCCAGGACCTTCTCGGTTCGTTGGAGTAGCCTGGCCCGATGATCCGTGGCTGGCTGGATGACCAGACTCCTCCGCACGGTGCAGTCGCGTGCCACACCATCACCGACGGCTAGCAGTGAGCCGACCGCCCTACCTTCGCCACCGCGGCCTTGTGCCACAATTCCTGCACACTCAGCGGTGCAAAAACACACTGCTGCCTCCCCTTAGGGTGGCCGACCATGAACCGACCACCACCTTTGCTCCACTGCGGCCGACGGGCTGTAGCTGTTCTCCGGCGGCGCGGTCATGCCACCGCTGCCGTTGTGGCCAGCCGGAGTGCTGGTCACCATTCCCGAGCCCCATCGGTGTTGGTTGCCAGCACGGTCGCCAGTGAAATTCTTCGGGTCACTGGGCGCACCCCAGTGGCTTATTCTTCATTCCGTAGACATCCTCACTCGTCCTGGGACGTCACCATCGTTACAAGACCAACCATATTCACAAAGGTTACAGGGAGAAACCTTTCACTAATCTCCGATAGTATCTGGCCAAAACCAGAGAAATATGTACCTCAATCACACTCTTGGGAGGCTCCCAAGCAAGTACCACCTCAATCTTTGCTGGATCCACCACAACTCAAGCCCCTAAGATGACATGTCCCAGAAAGTAAACCTCTCGGATCTAGAACTGGTGAGATTACCATAAAGCCGGTGCTCTCAGAGTGTGTCCAGAACTTCTGCAAATGATTGTCATGCTCCTCCTCAGTAGCTGAGTAGATCAGAATGTCATCGATAAAGACTACTACAAAGCGATCAAGGTAAGGCTGAAAGATGCTATTCATGAGTTCCATGAACACTGTTAGAGTGTTGGTCATGCCGAATGGCATGACAAAAAACTCATAAAGTCTGTACAAACATATGAAAGCAGTCTTCTACACATCCTCATATCATACTTTGAGCTGGTGATAGCTTGACCTGAGGTCTATCTTTGAAAACCACTGTGCTCCCTTTAACCGATCAAAGAGGTCGTCAATCCTCGAGAGTGGGTACTTTTTCATCACGGTCACCTATTTTAAGCGCCGATAGTCAACACAAAGTCTCAATCTCTTATTCGCCTTCTTGGTGAACAAAATCAGGGCTGCCCAAGAAGAAAAAATGGTCCAGATGAATCCCTTCCCCTGTAATTCCTCTAGCTATACTCGCAGCTCACGAAGCTCCGCGAGAGCCATCCGATACGCTGGTGTAGATATCGGTGCCATCCCGGGGTACAATTCAATGTAAAATTCCACCTCTTTGCATGGAGGTGGACCCAAAACATCATCAGGGAAGACATCCACATATTGTTCCACCACTATAGGATAACTCAGACTCTCCACATCAACCGCTCTGAGGGTAAGGCTAACCAACTGATGAGTGATCAGCTGCACTCTCCTCCGGGTAAGTACATGATGTGCTTCTAAGGCTCCCTTCTTACTGGTGAAGGTTAACCTTGTCCCATCCTCATGGATACACCACAATTTTCACCTAATACAGTCAATCTGTGAATGTACTGTAGATAAACAGTCCATACCCAGGATGATATCGTAAGGCCTTGACGCCGCTACTAGGAGATCCCATCTAAATCTCTCACCTCCTAGAGTAGATCACACTGCCGGCACTAGTGTGTAATCATCGAATTCTCTCATGTAAGACTATCTAACCACAATGATCGATCCAAAAGCTCCACCAAAATATCTGATCTCCAAACAAGGGAAGTGGCAATAAAAAAATGACTGGAATCCATGTCTATAAGTACTGCATCTATGGTGTAGTAGACACAGATCATACCTCGTATCATCTCCGGAGCGCCATTGTCATAGGCCTCAGCTACCTAGAGGTGAGATCACCCTTGTCCACCTGCTCCTTATGGTTAGGATATACCACCAGGTTGTGGTGGTGGTAACATCTCGAATCATCATCCACTGCCACCTGCACGACCAGATCCTCTGCCTTGTCCGCCTGCTCCCTGCGGACCTCCTCGGTCGAATCTCTGTCTCTTCCTGGGTTGTCCTTTAATTGTATGCTGATCATCCGTACGATGGGTCAGGTAGTCACGATCCATGTGACTCTACCCGCCGCATGCGTAACACTATATGCTCCTCGCATAACGAGCTCTGTCTCCAGTGCCCCACACAACTGATGCTAAATCTTGCTGTCATCCACATATAGGTCTAGTCCACTTGGACCTCTGTGACATCTGTTTGCTACCAACTGCAGAAGACTCCTCTAATTGATGCCTGGTGGTGGGTCTCACTAAAGGTGACTACTCAGCAAGATAAATCTCCACTAAGAGGGCTCGCTCTAGCACCCCTGCCTATGTCAGGATACTGAGAGA
The DNA here is from genome assembly GCA_963277665.1 of Viscum album. Classification (NCBI taxonomy): domain Eukaryota; kingdom Viridiplantae; phylum Streptophyta; class Magnoliopsida; order Santalales; family Viscaceae; genus Viscum; species Viscum album. The sequence goes on along the minus strand of OY728133.1, from coordinate 1,570,113,008 downwards.
AATCATCAAAGCCCAGATCTCCCACCTGAGTCCCTGCTCGAAAGGTCTGGGTCCTGAATAATGGGTCCCGCACCATATCATTGGAGTAGTACGAGAGGTCGGTGAACCTCACTAAGTACTGATCCAAAATAATGCTGCCCTACTGTAGATGAAGATGCTCCTGTATTCATACCGCGTAAATGGTCACTGGGACAAACTCTGCCTGAAATAGGCTATCAAATTATACCCAGAGAAGTGTCACCTCATCGTGATCCTGGAGAATCAAGATCCACCATCTTCCTACTACTGAATGTAAAAGACTGGCGGAAAGGATCACCATGAGATCAGCTGGTGTCCCTACCAGTTAGAAGACTCTCAATACGGCCTCCAGCCAATCCTTAGCCGCCTGTGTGTCCATCTCATCCCCAAACCTGGGTGGCCTCTGGTGCTGGAACTCGTGTAATGCGCTCAAGAGGTGTGCAATATCTACAGCTGGGGATAGAGGCATTGGTGGACCAATGGGTAATGGTACCGTTGGTTCCTCCACTGGTGGCTCTACTAATAAAGAGCCCTACATCGAGGCCTCATCACGTGGTGGGCTGTCATCACATACTCTTCCCGAAACCCTAGCTGGATGCCTGCATGGAGGCATCATGTAAATAAAAAGGTGCGCCATGGTCAATAAGTTATACCTAGTGAGCTGACTCAAAGAGATCACTAATAAAACTTTTCAAAACACAGATGCAATCAGTGTTTTCATGCACTGATTCAGAAATTAGAAGTCAGGGTTCCGGTTTATGGATACGTTGGTCACCTCACCAATACTGGATTCCCTAAAATGATAACCAATCTCACTATACTTAACACTATTGCTATTTAAAAGATCAGAGTCTAATGTTCCATAGTATAATTGACTCCTCTGATACAAATTTATCACAACCCGTCCTCTGGGGCTGGTGTCGTGACTACCCCAAGCCCGCCTTGCATAGGCCAGGGACTGGTGACTAGCACCGAAAGGCGTAATCCCTAAAAACTGGGAAGGCATTGCCTTTATAACCTATAAACACACACAACCAAGCACACAACGAGATATGAACAAAAGTAAATATAATAGTAAAAAGTGTGTGTACAGTAAGAAAAAGGGGCCAGAATACAAGCCCAACTGAAATGTATAAGAAAACTGAAAAGTACAAGTAAAATGAAATATCTCCTGTGAACTACCGCCGAGGATCATACCTGAAGGGTAGGTACAACTCTAGAATGGTGATCACCATAGTATACCTTGTCTAAGGTCCACCTCTGAGCTACCTTCGATCCTGGTACTCTCATCCTTAGTCAGCACTGTCCGTCGTCTGCACCAAACACAACAAGGTGCGGGCGTAGCCCATAGAGGAGTGAGTATAACGATACCCAGTAGGGACCCCGAGATCCTCAAAGGTCTCTAAAAACCCAAAAAGGATAAACCACATAGCATGAAAAAAATTGACAACCCTACGTAGGTATATGCCCATACATATACCTAAGTTATCATGTATACCCAACTCATTCATGGGGAAAGACAAAGCCCAACTCTTAGCCAAAGTACAAATGTTCCACAAAGGAAGGAATACCACTAAGGTAACTCCACGAAGGTAAGAACCACAAAGGTAACACAGTATAGAAGAATACCACAAAGGTATCACCATGAAGGTAAGTACTATTAAGGTTACACCACAATGGTAAGTACCACATAGGTAATTCCACATAGAAGAATACCACAAGGTATCATCACAAAATTAAGTACCAAAAAGGTATGCCACACAGAAGAATACCAAAAGGTATCAACACAATGGTATCTAACAAAAAGGTACACCACACAGAAGAATACCACAAAGGTAAAGACTTAGATCACACCAGGTATAACTTAGGTATAATAACAAAGATGATTATATGTAACTACTAAATCATCTTAATCTGTTAAGAGGAAGACCCACGTAGGATCCTAAATCATCAGACCCATGTAGGATCCTAAATTACCATAACCACGTAGGATCCAAAATCATCAAACCCATGGAGGATACTAGTACAAAAGACCCATGTAGGAGCCTAGAGTAGTCCCACATATATTTTCTAGAGCAGATTGATGAGGGACCCTCGAAAACAGACCCATGTAGGATCCCAAAGCAGAGGTCCACATAGGATCCCTTTCCCATGTTAAAGCCATCCATGGGGTTCCCGTACTAAGCTCGCTTGATTCAAGGAGGGTCCACTCCTCAGGACACAGGTCAATACTCCATCTTCCATGAAGTCCCATGAAGAAGTATCCCAAAGGGAGACCACATAAAAGGGGTCTCAACGTAACAGACTGTGCATCAATCGGATGCCCAGTCTGTAAGTTATTGACCTTTTAAACCTGAGGGCCTGATTCGATTTGTGTTCGATCCAACATGGTCGTACCCCAAATTTATCCAAAAATCATGTGTGCTATACCAAAAATATCATCTCGATCTAATGTTTCTGGCACCGATGACAATTCATCAAACGAACGCCCGTAGATCAAGTTTTGGCTGAAAGAGCGAAAAGGTGTCAAAGTTGGTCCGGGTTCGGTCCGACCCAGTCGGACCAACCCAGCCCGACCTGACCTAGACCGAACCCACCTGGTTTGGGTTGATGCGGCCTACTTGGTCCCACCTAGCCTGCGGGGTCCGTCCCGGTCCGCGGGGTCCTGCGCGGCCTGACGTCTCGGTGCGGCGCGGCCCGACACTACCCGGTGCGGCCTATTAGTGCAGCCCGGCCCGGCCTGCTGGGCGGTACGTCGGTCCATGGTTGGCGAGACGGACGAAATCCTCCACGTGGTGTGGGCGTGCACCGCGCCATCCCCGGTGACCGACAACAAGCTAGCTGCCCAGCCTTCGCCCCCGTGGCCTTGTGTCGCGGATCCCGCATGCCCTACAGTGCGGACGTGTGCCACCGCCTCCCCTTCACATGGCCGGCCATGCGCCGACCGCCACCTCTACTCCATCGTGGCCGATGGGCTGCGGCCCTTCTCTAGTGGCGCAGCCACACCACCACCATCGTCGCGGTCGGCCAGAGTGCCGATCGCCATTCCTGAGCCCCACTGGTGTTGGTCGCCAGCACGGTCGCCGATGATGTTCTACGGGTCACAGGGCGCGCCCCGGTGGCTTGTTCTTCATTACGTAGACATCGGAACTCGTCTCGGGACTTCGCCATAATTTCAAGTCCAACCAAATTCACAAAGGTTGTAGAGTGGTCAGGCCATGTTCATTTGTCCCGAACCCTCCACTGTAGAATGGTAGTAAGAGGATTGCTTATTCTTGAATCATGATGAACTTCAAGAACATGGCAAGGGGTATACAAATAACAAACCCTACCTCAAAGGTTCATTGATGTTGGTGAGGAGAGAGGGAATACAAATTTTGGTTCGTCATCATTGAAGACATTCCATGTTGGTGATCCTTCGACAGAGTTCTTCATTAGAGAATGCGTTCTTCGTTGGAGAAAGCGTTCTTTATTGAAGAAAGGTGTTTCTCCAAAGTTCTTCCCTTTTCCAAAAATCCCCCCGCCCCAATTCCACCAAAATTATATAGCCAACTTATTAAATTAAGTTTTATTAATTTAATTAGAGATTTCTGTTAATTAAGTTAATGCTGGCATAACAAATTAATGGAAGGTGGCACAATTAATTAGGAGAGAAACAAGAGTCACCTCTCTCATTAAAGATGAAGTTAAAGGGTTGGGTGGTCCCCATCATTAATTTTAAATTGGGGGGATTTCCAGCAAGGGTGGTCCCCACCACCGATCATTCAAATAGGAGGTTAAAAATAAAATAAAACTTTGTTCATTATTTTATTTTTATTTCAACAAAAAACATGAAAACAAAATTTTACCCTCATCATACTGTGGTCTAGGTTAAAGTCTCCTTAAGATAAGACTGGTGCTACGAGTTCAACGATGTCCTCAAATTAAAATTTTGAGCACCGGTTCAAAAGTTAAAAAAACATGCTCGCACATTTACTGAACGTACCTAAAAAAAGTTCAGAAATTCATTTCGGGCACACCGGGCCTCGAAATCACGCACTGTCAATTTTCACGAACTCGTGAAATTACCATATATTTAAAAAAAATTTACATGGAATTTCTGGGTCATTACAATGTGTCCAATGTACAACCATTACCATGTCAAAATTCCATAAGGGATTTATCTCTCCTCATTTACATTCAAGAAATTATTTTGTATTATGAATCTAAATTACATTACATATGTTGGGACATGTATCCATACATTCCCAATATTGTCCATTTCTTGTAAATTTGATGAGGCACCCCTTTCACTCTCATCAACCATTTTTATGAATTCTTATATCACGCTGTTGTGCTGCCAAAATTGCACTATGATTTTCCAAGCCAAATTCATTGTGTAGTGAATACCTTGCCCATTTTTCTATCAAGTGTATTCAACTTTATGAAAATTTACTTCTTGATTATAGAGTTTCATGTATGAATTCCACATTCTATTATCTTGGAATAAATTATGACGTTTACTGAATCCATGTTATATGATCCGTGTGGCACACTTATACATGAAATTAAATGATTAAGAAGGGTGCACCCAGATAGTGCTCCAATGCATTGGGTAAAGATTAGTATCATAATATGTTAAGTGAAATGATGGATTACTCATGATAATTCAATTGCAATGAGGTTTTACTAATGATTCGTGTGAAATGAGTATAGATCATTCTAATATCATGTTAAATGTTGATGCCACATTTCCATATTATGACAATCAAGCAACATCTTGCCTTTATGTTCATGTTTCTATTATGATCCATTGATATTCCTATTTCTTAACTTGTACTGTATTCTTCATGTTATGCCTTTTTTAATCCCTTACAAGGTTTTATAGCTCACGCTTTTGGTATGTATGTCCTTAGGTTATCCCATGCAATGCTATGTACGAAGGAATCTGTATGGTCATGTAAATGAAGTTTTCAATAAAGATGTGTATTTCATGTTTTAAGTTCTTATGTAATGTTCCTAATACCCAAATACACTAGACCTCTTGATCTTATATGTCGTATCAATATAATATTTTATGTAATAAATTTTGTTTAAGTGTGAAATAAAGAGAAAGGTTGTTATATATTTCAATTTGGGATGCTCTCAATCTATCAAAGGAAATTAGAGAAGCACTTATAGAGGCTATTCTCTTCCATTAATATTTAAAAGATGAAGTTATTTTCACCAAGTTATACCATGAATATAATGACCCTATAGAATTCCATGTGGTTATCACTTTCACCATGGAGGACAAAGATGATTTTATATATGGACACCTTAGGCCCTTGTACATATCTAAAATATTAGATGACCTTGATATCCATCAACATTTCATTGAAAATGGTTTAGTCTTCAACCTCATTATTTTCAAAATGATTCACTGACTAAGGTACACTAAAGATGATTTATCCCCATCCGATCTAACACCCCAAGGTTATGATAAAAGGGAACAAAAACACCTCAACCACATCAAGGTTAGAGCTCAGTTGAAGGATTTGGTGTCTGAATTTTACTTTTTGGTCATACAGAAATATATTGATTTCTATGTACTATTAGGAAGGCCTTAGTTTCATCAGTATGTAGTGAGCCTTTCATCATACCCTCAATACCTCAAATACAGTACAAACAAAAAAATTAGGTTGTCACATGGCAAAAAATCTCTATTATATTCTTATGAATGTCAATATATCGATGCATTATTATATCGAATATAATTGAATAAACCCATAACTAATGATGTCACTAATTGTTCCACTCATAATGGTTGGGAAATGGACTCAGATAATCCATTCAAAGACCTTAGTGATATATATGTGCTACCCATCATTCATGTTGAAGATATCATCTCGAATTCAAAAATGTGATCACTGAACTTGATGATATTAGCTATGTTAGTTGAACCCAAGGGAATTTTTGAAATCCTTGATTCCTCAATTAGAAGTAATGCCTCAACTGTAAATGCTTAAACCATATTCTCAAAACTTCACTAGGCCACCACTTCATCCACTAAACCTGTAGAATTTATGATATCTCTATCGGAAGCTAGCTCCAGGAACACTAAAGTTTCTCCTAAATAAAAAAATTACCCTTCATCTTCCATCCATCCTTAAATTGACATAGAGAAATAGAAAAATAAAAATGATTTAGAGGAGCAAATGACCTCAGAAATTCTCTTCCAACATTATAGGAATGGGTCTCCAGCACTATCAATGAAATTGAATAGATAAATCTAGGTATAGACGAGGATTTGTGACCAATGCTGATCAGTTCAATTATGTTCCTCGATGAACAAAAAATATACACATTTTTTTTCTGAAACAACACGATGAAATATTTTCTTGGAATTATAAATAAATAATGGGTGTTTATCCTAATGTGGCTACCCATCATTTAAGAATACTAGGAGACCACTTTGGTTACAAGAAGGAATCCAAAGGTACACATCCAACTCATGTTGCCAAGGTTAAAGCCAAAACTGAAAAAAAATTCAAATATGATTTCATTCGTGAAGTCAAATATCTAAAATAGATCACTAAAAGTTTCCCTGTCAATAAAAATTATGATATATCAGGGGTTTTATAGAATTCTAATACCACAATTGATATTTTCTGAAATATGACTTATCCATTCACAGAACTTCTATTAAATTAAATGGTTGGATATCAATCCCTTTCCATCATGGATGATTATTCAGGGTATAATAAAATTTGTGTAGACCTAGAAGATGAAGATTCCACTAACTTCAAACCCACCAAAGAGTATTATGGTACTGGGTAATTGCTTCTAGTTTAAAAAATTCCATCACTACATATCAATGATTCATATATTGTACCACCAAACCCTTCTTTGGAAAATCATTCAAGTGTCATATCAATGATTTGGTGCTAGAATCATGGTAACATTATGATAAATATAGTTATTTGGTAATATTTTTTGATAAACTTTGAAAACCTTATCTAAAAATGAATCCCCTAAATTTTTATTTTTTTATTACTTCAAGAGAATTTCTCAAGTTTATCATATTCCATTATATAATATATGTTGACCCTGATAAGAAAAAGTAAATTTCTAGTGTGTCACATCCTTGACACCTAAAATATTTGAGTGGAATATAAGGAAACCTTTACTATATTCTATGCTTCATAGAAAACCTCACAGGTAAGTGTTTACCATTTACTAGGTTTATAAAAAATTTGGTTATGTTTCAGTGGACTAATGACTATCAAGAATCATTCGACGATATCAAGAAATATATTTTGATCCCAATAGTGTTAATGTCTCTAGTTTAAGGAATTCCACTCATTATGTACATGATAGATTTGGAACAATCATTTCATTCCTTCCTTGCATAGAAAAATAATTATGGTAGTGAAAAAGACCTTTATTATCTCAGTCTCACTATGTTCGATTCTAAGACTCAGTATTCAGGTATCAAGAAGAACTATTTAGTATTGATGTTTTATTTAGAAATTAAGGAATTACCAATAAAATTATGAGGTGTATTTGATCTCTAAAAGTGACTTGATCAAATATATCCTCAATTTTACCATTATTATAGGACATTTGGTATGGTGGGAAATCATTTTGAAACAGTTTGACATCAGGTTCATAAAAAAGGTGATTAAATTGAAGACCTTACCAAATTTATCTATAGAACATTTCTATGTGGAAGAAGTGACCATGAGTACCAAAATGAGATAACAAAGAATATTATCCATTCAGGGTTCTACCCAAAGTTTGGAAACATAATTTGATGGTGCATCAAGAAGACCAATGAGAAATATAATGGAAATCCCAAAGATCAAAGAAGTTGTTTTGGGAATCATTGTAATTTCTTTAGCAAAGATAGTTATACCATACTCATTTCTTCTATCTGAAAGATATGCTAAAAATGAGGTCTAATACCAAGCCCTTGTTATAGGTTTAGAGGTATCTTTTCAAATACAAGTGACTCATTTGAGAATCAAAGGTGATTACAAGTTTGTAATTATATAGATTAATGGTGATTATTCCATTTGAAAAAAATAGCTGATCCCACTAATTTATTATATTTAATGTTTGATGTTATAATTCCTCTATGAGCCAACACTAACTCATGTACTTGTTCAAAAAATGATTTGGTAGACGAATATAAAATAATGCTGCAAATTTGGAAGATCTAAATTGGGATGAAATAGTTATCAGCATCACCCATCATAGAACAATTTTACTTTTAAGTAAATATATTACATTATATTCATTTCCAACACATCATCATTGTAGGTAATATTTAAAATATAAACTCGAGATCAAATATACAATTTCAATTCCAATAAAAAGCTTTGATCTTTGAAATTATCATTAGATAAAATCTTAGTATATAAACAAACCATCTTGAAGGCATACTTGGAATTCCCCTTTAAAACTTAGTCACCTTATTGAAGGGTGAGGAACTCAATGGATTTATCCATAATAAATTATTTAGGGAGAAAATAATAAAAAAACGATCCTGAAGTCTTTAAACTCCAACCCTTCAGGTTATTATACCTAAAACACTATGTACCACCATCTCTAACCAGGTCCTTTGGGTTTAAATACAACCCACTACACTTTGATAGAATCTAGGATTTCTAAGAACTCTAAAATCCACTCGATCATATACAACCATTCCTTTGATTCTTGAGGATCATTCATTTGTTGTAAGAATAATTGTTTTTGGAAATGAAGCTCTTGGGATGGATATTTACCTCCCCAAGTCCCTAGTTTCACTTCTGTATGTTGATCTAGGGTGGGTGAAACATTCTAGTCCATAACATAGTCTACTCGCACTACCACTTCAGTAAGATTATGATTGACTAGAGGTATTTATCTCAAAAATTCTTCCACAATAACTTTCAAAGGAACTCTAGGAAGCCTCATAGGGGGCATGTTACTACATCAAATAAAGAAGATACCCGATCAAACAATTAAACAATATTATTTATAAGCAAGGGAATATAAGGAAAGAAGTGATATTAGGTTGAAAATAAAAAATGACACACACTATACAATATCCCACGATAACGTAAGGCCAATTAAATTGATAGATTTCCATATACTCACTCATAACCTACAACTTAAGTCCAAAATATCCTATCCTATATTTACCAAAATATCCCTAGACATAAAGATCATGGCTAAATAAACCATCCTTTGATAAATAATTTCATGAGCCAACATGGCTTATCACTGAAACAAACACCTGAGACAAATGATATTAAGTCCCAAAGGAAATTATTAATCCCCATTGGATGGTTTCATTCTATTATGTATCAAAAAATACCTTTTGGAACAATTTAGCAGAAAAAAGATGAACTAATGAAAATTGTTATTTATTAAATAAAAAAAACATTCAAACACAAATTCATAGAGAGGAAATCAAAGAGAACAAGTAAAATTCAAGTTCTAAAAAAAATAAAAACAAATTTCATAAGATAAAAGACAACATGTATCCATGTGATATATGGTATAATATCCCACTATATCACCACAAAACTCCCAAAACTACTAATAGAGATCCCTATGACCACTGTGTGGTTATTTAACCTTCCTATATTAGCAAATATATGGTTTAAAAACACCCAAAGGTATCTTTAGGTTTTGAGAAAAGCAATCCTAGTAGGATCTCACAAAGTGTTCAATAAGTATTATTTATTAAAGAAATAAATTAATATCATTTACATAAAAAAAGGAATGGAAACTAACTTTTTTTTAATTTTTGATAAATCATGGAAATCCATCATCTTTAGAGGAGTTTATAAAGTATGAATAAAAAAACCAAATTCAAATCATTTAAAAATAAGCTGTTTCTCAAAGATTTTTTAGATAACAAATCTAAGAGGAGTTTGATTTGAACTAGCACTAGGGTAGGTTAGGTCTAGGTTAGATTTGTTCCTCAAAACTTTGTTATAAAATGATTAATCAAACTCAAATCCCTATAATAGTTTCATATATATATATATATATATATATATATATATATATTAGAAAATATCATAAATAAAATCCCCAATCACAAAAAATTTTATTTAGAGTTGTGGTGTAATTCCATGCTGATTTCTTTAAACCATCCTTGCAATATTGTCCCAATATTTCCCACTCATATGTACCATGGGTCCCCAAGGGACATAACCAACATGAAGATGCGTATAATTTCATAAAAAACCACACTTGGACTGTTTCTCTTTTAGGAGTCAAATCATTTAAAGGGCGTATAAAACATCAATAATAAAACTTCTTAGATATATAGTAAAACATGATTATAAATCCATTTACATTTTCAATATTTGAGGGGATATCCACTTTATAAAAGATTCCCAAAATACAAAATTTCATGAAACTGAAATCATGAAATTTAACAATTTAAAAAACCCAATTTAAAAGGATCAATAAGTCATGGATTATAAAAAACAGGCTTTTCATGAAACTACCTTCCTCAAATAATTGTTATTTCGAACAAAAATCCTTATACCAGTAGGAAAAAAGTCCCTTAAGAAGAAATGGATATGAATAATACATGAAAACTATATCAAGAAACCTAGATTCAATAAACTCTAGATCAATAGAGACAAGAGAAGCAACTTAAACAGACAATCCTTAAATAAGTTTTCAAAGAAATATTTAGATCCAGTCTCTACCTTAGGATCTCTTAATGGATCTATAGAAAAAACCATTAGACCATATAACAACCATTTATATTGGAATAAAAACCTTGATCTATGGTTCCTTTCAAGAAAAATTGAGGATATCTAGAATAATGGTGAATAATGACAAAGGGTAGACTTATACATTTTGTTTCCCAAATCTAAGGCCATAAGATCCATCATAAGTACTCTATTAAAGAGTTTTAATCTCTAAAATATCTAATTAGAACCCATATAGTTGATATCTTAGGATGTGGGAGGAATAATTAATCTAGCGAGAAATATTTATGTTAGGTATGAGTGAGATAGAATGGTTAACTAGAGGGGGGGGGGGGGGTGAGTAGTAATTTTTAAAAAATTAAACAAATTATAATTATCAATGTAATAAAATTTAAAAATATTGAAAAAAAGTGTAGTGGAAATTAAAATAATTCATGATATTTTCATAGTAACTTAGATTTCCAAGGTCCTACTAAACTATAGAGATCCAAAGCATGATGTACATGGAAATTACATTACTTTTGCAGAATACATAATACATGACAAAAAAAGATGCCCAAAGGCCGTATTAGTTTAGTGTCTTTGGAAACTCGGAACGTAATCTTCTAATCATGGTGAAATATATTCAACATCTCCCATAAAGATCTTCCCATTTTTGGTTTTCTTACCTAAAACCATTCTTTATATCCTGGGGAAAAATAAAACACAAAAAGGGTGAGCTGAAATGCTCAGTAAGGGTAAACATATAGAACATAAAACAATCCATAAACATTTGAATGAAAAAACGTGAACATAAAATCTAAACATCAAAATCTGGAGTAAAGACATAAATATTGGAAGTACTTAAGGAATATATCATAAAGAAACATCAATCATGACAGAATAGCATGGTAATAAAACATGTGATTGTGGCAACCATTAAGCACTTGATATGATTTCCATAGTAGCAAAGTCATTGCTGCCAAGACCAGCTTAGTGGACAATGTCCCTTTCTGAATCGATTTCACTCCTCGTTCCAATCCTATATTACTGAACCAGATTAACTTAACATTCCAACCATGTCTATCTAAAGAGATATAAATCTTTACCCAAAGCATTGGAGGGAGATATAGGTCCCACCCATATCATAATGAAATCATTCTTACTTGTGCCACAAAATAAACTTAAAACATTCATCATAACCCAAAGAATAAAATGGGTTTCATAAACATCATCCCATCATCACATAACCCATATAAAACAAATGGATATTTCATCATAAGAAAAGTGAAACCAATTAAATCATTGAGACATTATACTTGAAACATACACATATGAAATAATGTCATCTTAGATGGAAAATGGTTTTGATAAAACACTTGAAATGAATTCTTGAGGAAAATATCCTTTCTTCTTCAAAATCATTTTCTTTTCAGAAAATTCCATGAAATTATAAAAGAATTGTATTTTCTTGAAAATCGTCATAAAATCTTGTAGAGTAAGCTTCTTGAAAATGAGTTTTTATGAAACTGTAAAAATCTTTTCACACCGTATAAGTTAAAAATAACATTCTTCTCATACTTTTGTCAGAAAAGTCAAAAAGTTCCCTGTGTGGTAAAAAAAGTAAGATTCCTTTCATAACATGTGTTAAATTACAAAAATGGGTAAAAAGGACTTTAAAAATACATGAATTTTTTTAGAAAACATGGGCATGGATGATAACAATAACCCAAGTAAATACTTATGAATAAACAATCTCGGATAAGAGTGAGATTTGAATAGTTATCCCTTACCTTAGGTCCGATATGCTTCATACGTATCCAAACCTCATGTATAATGATTAAAATAATGTCATTGACTTATTACAGAATTATATTCATTGTTACGATATCATATATGGTTCACTTATGACTTTATATTACACGTTCTTTTGTAAGTTCCATGTTAAAGTAGTGTTTTGGTTAAAATCGTTTTATTTATCATACGTGTTTGGACTTGTTGTTCTTGATATTATTACTTATATCCTGATTTACTTAATTAAATAATGTAAAAAACGATTTATATATAATATATATTCATCGTATACATATAAATATGATAGATCGATAAATGGAATGAAATACACCGTTCCTGGAGACAGTAGGCCGTACGTACGCTTGAACACTGCTTTCGTTTCCTTATTGAATTGAAGGGAATTAAGTAGATGTAATACACACAAAGATATATATATATATATACACATAAATACAGTATCATTATTTCATATATTTTATGATTAATTATAATATATACTTTATAATCATTCATGAATGGTTAACATGGAGAATGAATCTCATCGCGTCGTGGAGACGGTAGTCCGTACGTACACACGAGTGATGATATCAATCCCATGATCGTGGAATTGTATTAAAGTGTATGTATAATATTTCAAAATCAATATCACTTTAAAATAATCATATATAGTTATTTATTTACACCATTATACTCATCTAATTAAGGTGGTGGTTGAAAACAGATTACACCATGGCGTGGAGACGGTATTCCGTACGTACACACATGCGGTGATTTATTTTTCCGTAGGATGGATAGAAGGTGAAATAGGTTTTTTTAATATTTATAATAACATATCAGTATATAAGTAATACTGATGTTATTACTTTATAATGAGACAAATAAAGAAGAAGAAGTAGAAGAAGAAAGAAACTTGAGAGAATCAGAAGAAGAGATTACCTCTTCTTCGACGCACCTCCTTTAAGACTTCTCTTAAGGAAGTAGAGATGGTCTTTTGAGTAGACCAGAACCTCCAGAATGTTGATAGGGAAGTGGAGAAGAGAAAGTATTAGGGTGTGTCCGAGATTCAAGGCTCAAAAGGGTTGGAAGTGAAGAGGGAAGGGGTGCCCTTTTCATAAGGGAGGAGAGGGGTACCTTAGGAAAACTTAAAATATTATTTTATAATAAAGTCATATTCAGTTTTTAATAGCTTCAAATTGATTTATTTCAAAGATAAGGTGGGTATGGGTTGAAATAATGTCAACTAATAGGTTTTAGACAAGTTTAGGTTACTATTATATCCTTATCATTTAGATTTAACTCTAAGTTAAATAATTTATCTTTTACCGTGTATTTTTGTTTTCTTACACTATAAGGTCAATAAACTTACTATAACAATACAAAAGAACCCCAAGTGGTTAATTATTAATATATATATTCTTTTCTATGTCATTTGGCTGAACCTTATATTTTTAGGAATAATATAACAATAAATAATATAATATCTGTTACAAAAACTATTTTATGTCAATTTTGACACTATTTGGTACATGATTTTTGTGAAAATCATAACAGCATGATTAGTTAAAAAAAAAGTTAATTATATCAATAATAACATGTCATATTAACCTATAAAATTAGTTGAATTCATAAAAATTATAAAGTTACATTTATTTGGGTATTTATAACATCAATTATGTTAATATTTCATTAATAAGGTAATTACTACATCATCATTGTGTCATAAATAAATTAAATTATTTAATGTCTAAAAATTATAAATAAAAAACAATTATGTAGGAAATATTTTTAGATTTCTAATGAATATTTATTTTATAATTTATCTTATGTATAACCCTATATTAAAAATGTTTTAGTTATTAAACTTTGATTTTAACTATTTTAATTCTTCTTTAAATAAAATAATAATAAATGTCCTAATCTAATCCAAGTGGACCTAAATGATAATATTTTATTTCTAAGGTTGTTTTTGGTCGAATTACACATATCCAAATGAATTAGGACATGTGTTAGGGTAATAATAATATCATTTTTACCTTTAATTACCCTATTTACTTTTAACCGTGGTAAATAAAAGTAAAAAGTTACTATTCACCAAAAATTATTTTTATCTTATTGAACCAAATTTCACTTTTTGATATTAACCATGTCTCTCAGATTTTTGAAATTCCACTCACAGAAGCGGTAAAATTATGTTTTATGTAAATTTTCAAACTCTCATAGAAGGTGGGTAAAAGACGGTGAAAAGTTCAATAAAATTTTTATATGTATAAAATTATTATAAAATGTCTCCAATGAATTACATTGAACTTATATAGGTATTATGTATCAATTTTGACCTAAAATAAATTTAAATAAAATAAATAATTATTTATATAAAAATTCAGTTTTTAAATAGTAACCCAGTGTTTTCACTATTCATCAAAATGTTAAAGTTTTTAGAAAAATACCAAAAATTTACCCTAGGCTAATTTCGATATTCCAAATCCAAAAATGAATTCCATTTTGAAAAATAAAATTTCAAAAAGTGGGTATTACTATTCATAACTGCTAGTTTATGTAACATATCTTTATTTAGTGAAACTCAGTATTGTGTACAACGCACGCTATCGGGGAAGGTCACGATTGCGTGTAATGCAAGCCAAGTCAGGGCTGCATGTAGTGCAAGATTTTTGTTGTTGTGTATAATAGAATCCAACCATATTGCATTTAGTCATTGAATATATATATATATATATATATATATATACACTCAATGTTGCATACAATAACTTCAAGCGAATTTGAAATTGTGTAGAACACAATCCAAGAATAGTGTTGCGTAAGCTAAAACGATGTTGCGTATAGCACAAGATAATCTTGGTGTAGAATACAACACAAGACATCAAATAAATTAAAAAGAATACTTCTCATAAAATCTTAGGGTGTTACATAAACTCTTCAATATTATCTACTTGATTTGAAGATTGGTTCGCACTAAGAGACTCACTTTTTATTGGTTGTGATAATACCATTATAGATGTGTATTTTTCTCACATGGTAGTATAATACAATTTAGATATACATTTTTCTCACCTAATGGTATAACCTAACTACACTTTCTAGGAGTCACAACACACTCTACTATTTATAGGAGTCACAAACCACTTGAATTTTGTTTGCGAGTCACAACGCAACATTATTTTTGAATAATAGTAATACCTAAGAAGATATATTTTAGATGGGAAAATTATAAATTAACCCTATAGGCCCAAATAACAGATAAAAATATATAATAATTAAGAAACATAACAATTTAAGTACAATAGTTAAATAGATGATAATGAATGTCAATGAAACATAAGAACTTCAATCACTTTATTAGGAGATGATAAATAAATGCGTCCACTTGTGATCACAATAATGAAACTATAGTCATAGTAGGGATTCACCACTTCACAATTATCATATCAATGTTACAATTTTATATGTATCTCTATCTTGAATTTACTTTTCCATGTTTATTTGTTCACTTTCCCCTTGATGACATTCCAACAAATTTATCCTACATCATTAATTCCAATATCATATTGACTATGAAATGTTGTATAAATAACCAAACAAATTATTCCATGGGTTATAGAATAATAATACTTATAATAATAAAATTTACCTATAATTTGAATTATCTCACTCATTATCAGATAATTTTCACACTCTTTTATTACTGCATGAAATGCATTCACAACTCTTCCAAATATGACCATTATTTTTTTTATTATTAAATAAATTAGGAACATAAAAATAAATTTAATAAACATTATTTTTATATAAATATCAAAACATTACTAAAATAGAGCATCATAACCTAAATATTGTATGTTCGTTTATAAAGAATAATACCCAAAATATTTAATCGAATACTTAATTATATTTTAGGGAAATATGACCAGTTAACAAATAGAAATAATATTTAATTTTTTTTATGAAGATATAATAATAATAAAATCAGTTAATATTTCTACTGTGCAACAGTCCTATATTTTATAACTAATGGATGCAGATAAATTTTGTTAACTAATGGAAATTGATTCTTGATTCCACTACCATTGAAACTGAATGCCATTACCATTAGAATAAAGTGATGCTACCATTACTATTCAAAAACTATTAATGTTCAAAAGGTGATACCACTAGTTAGGATGTGCTACCATTAATTATAAATATTTTCTATCATTATTGTTAAATTACTTCTACTGCTAGAAGAAAATGTAATGCCATCGTTAGAAGGATAGGTGCTATAGTGAAAGATTGAGTGTAAGGGTAAGAGCTCAAATTTTTTCGTGTAAGAGTAAGACTGAATAAATGTGTAAAGGTAAAATATAAATTATATAAGTTAAATAACTTTATTATGAGTTTGATATAGTCTACATAAATGTAACTATGAACCACTTGAGGGTACAATGTTTGCTGTGTAATGGATATCAGAAACTCACTTAAAGTTAATTTTAAAATTTTAACAAGGTGTGTAAGGGTTCGACTAGTATTAAATAATGTTAAACTGAGTTCTGTAAGCACTTCATAATGGAAGAATATATTTCATAAGTGCTGCATAAGGGTATATAGAACTTATGCAAATGTAATACCAAACTTTTGTAAAGGTAGAATGATTTCCCCACTACTTGTATAAGGATATACCAATTCTTTCATAAGGGTAAATGATACATTTTAAGGGTGAACAGACACTTATAAGGCTTTTATAAGGGTGCAATATAATTTGTGCATAGGTAAGCCAAACTTAGGTAAGGGTAAAACCAAGTAAACTAAATTTACATAAGGGTATTTCAACAGCTACATATGGGTAAAGAGTAGTTTTAAATAATATTAAAAACATGAAATTGAAAATTAAAATAAAAATAAACGACGAATAAGATTAATAAATTATAATAGCGTATAAATAATTATTAAAAATTAAATTATTTTCATTATATAATTTTAATGAATGTATTTATAATTCAAATAAATAATAAAAAATAAAAATAAAATACAATATAAAAAAAACTTTCTATATAAAAAATCTCTTCTTTTTTGAAAATTAAAAAACCAAAACTAAACTTTTGATAAAAAAACCAAAATTTCTCCCCCCTTTTTAAATTTATCAAAATTAAAAATATAATGCTGTTAAAAGTATATTTAAAATATTTGAAAATGTGGGATAAATCCCCTTAAATTTATACTTTTCTAATATAGATATAAGAACATTAAAACACATAATTGAAATTGTTACATAAGCTAAATCTCCATCAACCCAAGTTCAAACTTTAATTTGTCAAATCTCATAGAATCTAATAGTTTACGAATGACATTTGCAAGTTTATTTTCTTTCAGAAAAAATTCAAGAATGGTATCCCCTTTATTAACATTATTTATTAAAAAATAAAATCTAACATCAATATATTTTTTCCTATAATGATGTAATAGATTTTTAGATATTGAAATAGTAGATGTATTGTCTCAATATATTAGAATTTTGTCTAAATAAACCTTTAAAATAGATAGAGTTTTTTTGTCTAAAGATTTTGAGCATAATTTTTTTTAATAAAAATGTAATCAAAATCAGCTATAGACAATGAACAATTTCTTTTTCGAACTCGATGATATTAAAAAAATTTCTATGTAAATTACACATACCCCATGTACTTTTCCTGTCATGTCAGTAACCTCCAAAATTAGAGCCCGAATATGATAATAAATTGAAACAATTATTATTGGTGTAAAACAAACCGATGTTAATATTTAATTTAATATATCTGATTATTATTTAAAAAAACATTAAATGATTATATTTTTAATGGGAATTATAACTTACACACATGTAGATTGAAAACATAATATTAGGCCATGATGTAGTTACATAAATTTGGATTCCTATCATTACTATATACATTTTATTATATATAGATTTCTAAGATTCACCCACATCTATTTTAAAATAGTTGTAATTGGAGTTCTCATAGTTTTAAGTGTTTCAAGATTGATTTTTCAACAAAATATTCAGTATATTTGTACAATTAAAAAATAATTACAAAGGTTCTTTATAAATTAATTTGTATCGAAATTTAATTTGTTAAAATTATTTTGTAATCAAAATATAGTTAGTGAATCATAGCATGATCACAAAGAATTATTTATACAATTCAAAACTTTAGATAGTTTAAAAACATGAACTGGAAATTCCTCATTTTCTAAATGAGGTAGTTGATTAACATACACCTCATAAATCACACCATTTCAAAATGAACTTTTTACATCTTTTTAAATCAATTTAAAATTTTAATAACATACAAAATATGATAGAATACAAATAGATTCAATTATAGTATCTTCTAAAAATTAATATTAAAAAGCATCTAATAATGCTTTTTAATATTCTTTGAAAACTAATATATCCTTATTTCTTACCATATTATAAGAATGATCTATTTAATATTAAAAAATTCATTCCTTTCAAATTGGCTATTTATCCTTATCCAATAAAACTAAATATTAGAATTTATTTTCCTAAATGATTAAGTTTATCATGCATAGAATTTTCACAATTTGAATCATTAAATTTTTATTTAACATTAATTGGAATAAAATCAATAAAAAAGGAATAATTAGCATAACATTTTAGAAAATTTTTGTTCTTAATCAAGATTCAATAATTCAAATTAAATTTTATGTGGAATGATCTATATGAGTTTTCTAATTCATAATATCATATTAAGAAGTGATTTCCCCCCTCAATAAATGAATTTTAATTTTGAGGTTTATCTTTACCAAAATTGAAGAATTTAAATTCTTCATCAGGTTTATTAGAATCTGAATTCTGTTTTTCAATACTTTCAATGAAATTTACATGTATAGATTCCTCTATTAACAAGGTTATATTGTTATTTACTATATAATATTTACTCTTATTTGAATATCCTAGAATGATAACTTCATCACTTTTATCTTCAATATTATCCAAATTATATTTTATATTTTAATTATATAATCTAAAACAAAAAACATTAAATTGACTAATTTTATGTTTCTTTTCTTTAAACCATTTATAAGAAATTTTTACTAACATATATCTAACATAAAAATTATTTTTTATATAACAAGTACTATTATTCAGTTCATCCTAGAAATATTTGAAAATTGAATTCATTTTCCATCATTCCTTCCATTTCATTAATAATTATATTTCTTCTCTATAACACTATTGTGTTTTGGTGATCTAGGGTAAGGAGAATTATGAAAGTATCCATTATATTCAATAAATTTTCCAAAATATTTGTTAAAAAATTATCATCCATTATCACTTCTAATTGATGTTATTAAATCAACTTTTTGATTTTAAAATAGTTTAAAAAAAGAATGAAACTTTTTTAGGGTTTCAATTTTTGAGATTGGAAATGAGTCTAAGAGAATATTCTAAAACCATTTATAGTTATATTAACAATTCAATTTCTATAAAAAATATCAATTAATATGGGTCTAAATAAGTCAAGATAAATCATTTTTAAATATATTGTTGTATTGACATTGTTAACAGTTATAAATGTTGCTTTGTTCTGGTTACCCATTAGACAAGAATCACACACAGAATACATAATTGATATTAATTTTGGATGTTTTATAACCTATAAATGTTTTTTAAAATTTATAATAATCAACATTGAAAATTTCCCAACCTTCTCTGTCAAAGAATATAGTTTATTTCAATATCATTACAATAATTTACATTTTTCTAGTTTAGTTATAAAAAAACAACATTGTAGATATTTTCTTTAAGATTTGAATATTCCTACTTCTCCAAAACCTCTTACCTTTCCTTTAGAGTAATCACTGAAAGAGGTAGGGTCTCCATCACATGAATTGAAATGTAAACTATTAGAAATATCACTAGTCACATACCTAGAACAACCACTATTCATACACCATATATCTTTAGAAATCCTTAGGTAGGATTCCTATAAAATAGATTATGTAGATAATTATTTTGGTACCCGAGCTATTTTCGTTCCAAATTGATTTGTGATAAAACATTTAGGAAGCCATATTGATTTTATACATTTTATATAGGTAATTAAAATATATATTATTAGTAATAAACTAATTAGTATGGAATAATGATTAATTAAATCTTAATTAACATTTTCTTAGATAATTCCCCTTGAAATTACATCTAAATCATATAACACCTGATACATTCCCTTTGATTTCTTTGACAAAAGTAGTTATTTACATCGTATGAATCAGAATATAATAACCAAAACTATTTTTATTTTTATCATGTTTTTTCATATATATCATATTATCAAATTATAATTTACATTGGATAAATACATATTAGATTTCTTTTAATCATGTAATTTCACATTGAATATTTTCATTCTCTTCTTTGAATGGATTCAATGTCATCAAATATTTTCTCATTTGAACATGTTCTTTTATTTATTAATTATTTATTTTGTTGTTTTAGCTTCTTATATTCATTCTTAATTTTATATAAATCACCAAAAACTAACTTAAATATCATGACTTGATCTTCATCAATTTTTGAATAGAAATATTTCATTATTTAATTCTCATCATTTAGATTTATTTGTTAAAAATATACAACCCTGTTCTATTATAAATTGACTAAAGTTGAAACAATATGTTTTTAATTTTATTATTTTTTTGTTTTATTTTTAAAATTATCTATATAATTTCCCATTTTTAAAATATACTTTTGGAAAATTTCATCTTATTTTTTTAATTATTTAACATTAGTTTCATTATTAATATTATAACCTGAAATGTATCTAGAATCAATGCATACCACATTCAAAGTTATTTTTTTTATAAATCCATGATTTTTCAATTCTTTTCCACTATTAGAATCATCACTTCTCAAGTAAAAACCCTTTGTAAAATTCAATCCAATATTATATGTAAATTTTAAATCCTTTTTTTATATCTTATATTTATGTTTTTTCTTCAAATTTGTATAATATTTTTTGATATGTACCTTTTTAATTCTCTCTTAGAATATTAATTTTAAAAAAATTATTTTTTAATAGAATAACCATTATTACTTCCTTTTATATCATCCTTTTGTCGATCTCTTTTGGTATGATTCTTTAAACCTACCTTTCCTTTCTTATTCTTATAGACTCATTTAGTAAAATGTACTATTCATGTTTCTTGTTTTTCTATAAACTAGAATAATAGGTATTAGAAGAAAAATTTACATTACATTTTAATTCTATACCTTTCCTTTTTTCCATATTCTTCATAATTGTCTTTTTTGTAATCTTACTCATATTGAATAGTGATCTAATTAGTTCATTAATTGACTAGTCAGTAAAACCCTTATTTTAATTAATCACAACTTTATTTATATTACCTCTTTTAGGTTGAAATTGAAGTATTATTTAGATAATAAATTCATTCTTCATGGTTTTCTTAAGGACAACTATTCTATTTATAATTTTAGTAAATCTGTTGTACATGTTTCTGATGCTCTCTTGATCATCTATTCTGAATTCTTGAAACTCATCCACGTGAATATTGATATTGTTTCTTTTCAACTTATTAGTTCCTTGATGAGTGACTTTAAAAGACCTAAATATTTAATATATATTATTTATAATTAAATATGGGTTTAAATATTTCTAACTAAACATTAATTTAGGCAATTCATAACCTTTTAATTTAAAATGAATTTTGTCACACCATTTCTGGTTAGAGTGTCTAAATCCACCTCTGGAAATTTATAATTTTTTGACCTGATTTCCCAAAACTGAAGAACTATATTTTTATAAATTAATCAATATGATCCTTATAGTCTACAAAATAATTTCCATTTAAATGAGGCAGTCTAATGAGATTCAAAAATCAAAATTCCAGAATTGACATAAAAATTAATGGATATTTTCCTAAATTATTAGGTTAAAGATAATGGTTAGTAAAAAAAGACAATTGAATAGAAATTAAGAAATATATTCTTAAAATTAACCACCATTTGATACCATTTTTTAGGTTCTAGGGAGATGTCTAGATGAACTATGTGGGGGGAGGTGGATATTCCATTTTACAAAATTTAAAAAAATATTATGATAAGAGTAATAAATAGTAAAGGTATAAAAAAAATAGTGCAGTGAAAAATAAGAGAACACATGATATTTTTATAGTGGTTAAGATAAATAAGATCATTATATAATATTTAATCTTATCTAGTTGGTGAGAATAATTTTATTCACTAAGAGAATCACTTTTGATAGGGTGTGATGACCCAGTTATCGTTTTTCTCACTTAGTAGTACAACCCAATTAAAAATGTACCTTAGAACAATCATATTATTCATTATAACTTAATTAATGAATTATTAGGTAACATTACATATAATACAGTAAAAAAGTTCAATAAGTTGATTTTATTTCGGAATTAGGTACATAGAACCACATCTAGAACATGGGATACAACAACATTATTGAGAACTTCCTTAACTTGCTTCTAAAATTACATGGGTTTTAAAATTGCATGGGATAACTTGGGGATATAAAAAATAAAAGGGCTTGATATAAATACCATTAAGGGAATAAACTATTAATGAGAAGAGGCTAGTTACACAAAAGGCATATCAAAGAGGAATAAAATTTGTGAGAATCGTAAACATGAACAATAAGACATGATATAGCATGACAATCATAACATGAGAAATGTTGAAACAACTTAAAACACTACATCATAAAAAAAGGTCAAGGATTAATTTCAAGACATATTGATGGAGAAATTAATATAAAATATTAGGTTCAATCCCTATACCAAGATAATTTCTCATGATACTAAACATTACCCAATGAATTGGAGTGCTATATAATTATGAGCACACCCATCACATTCATTTCATTCTCATGGTTAAGTGTGATATACAGATCATACAGAATGGATTCATTTATCGTCATATTTTATTTTAAGATTAATAAGTTTGGAATATATACATTTAATTCCTATGTCAAATAAGTTTATGATTATATATTTTAACACCCTTGATTGGAAATGGGTATGGTATTCAGTAAACAATTATTTTTCCAGGGAAAATCTTAGTGAAATTTTGGTAGCATGAAAACGCCACTTAAAAATTCATAAAATGGTATGATGAGAGATAAAGTGTTATATAATCATTTGGATATCAAATGGATAGTAACAAGGACATGTAAATATATATTCCAACCTTATGAATTGAAAATACAAGTCATAAGATAATAAAGAAGCTTTAATAAAGATGAGAATTAGAGGATCCATTAGTTGAGTGTGTGACTCCAAATAATTAGTAGGAGCTTATTTATATCTTAAGGTCACCTATGGAGGAATATAGAGAGGATAAAGAAGAATAAATATGTGATACATGGATTTTTTGTGATGACAAGTTGAAGATTTAGTGGGTTTATACAGCAAATGAGTGGGGATTTCTTTATTATTTCTGAAACATATGTTTTAAACTTTATACCATAAAATAACAAAAAAAACCTTATAATAGTTTTCTCCCATTGTCTCAGCTAAATTGTAGTGGTTTTCACTATTATATAAGGTAAATATCCAAAGATAATAAAACAATTCACATTTTTACGTGGATGTGAGTAATACTCGTAAAGAAATGATTTTAAAACTTTAAAATATAATAATGTTTTTGGGGGATTCATAAATGCCTTATAAAAAAACCAAATAGACATAGAATAACATTATTTTAAAGGAAAATTTCTTTATTTTATCATGAATACCCTTTATAGTATTTTTTACATTACTTTTGAAACATTATGATGTCATAATACATAAAGTATATTTATATGGTATTTAATTTTTACCTAAAAATTCGACTCACTTAAAAACCTATGAAAAATTCAGCATTTGAAAATTTATACATTTTGATTCCAAAAATAGTATTCATCTTATATAAATTATTTTCTAAATATGTGAATTTTCAATTTTAAAATAATAACCAATATTTATTGGGAAATACTAGGTTTTTGAAAATAATAATTTTCGAACCCTTATAAAAATTACATTTGGCTTCTTAAAAATTACTTGATCAATTATATATAAAAAAATTATTTAATAATAATATTTAATAATATTTTTATTTATTTTAAAAATCCATTAATTCATCAAAATAAATTACTTAATTGAATTTTAATATTACCCAAAATAAGTATTTATGTTTTATAGTATCAAATTAAAAAATCCTTTATAAATTAAAAATAGTAGTATGAAAATATATCCATTATTATTTAAATAATTATATACATACTCATATTTATAAGGTCTTGATACATATCCCTTTTATACATCAGTTAATTCCCTTAGTGTATAGTGCGTGATGGTGGACTCGATGATCTTTAAATTCGACCAAAGTAAGATGCTAATCCCATCCTCCTTTAAAGTCAATTGAGCATGATCTCAACATATCCTCATGTTTATAGATAGTCTAATCATATTGGCCATCAGTTTGAGGGTAATGAACCATGATGAAGTTTAAATTAGTGTTTAGGGAACATTTTGGAGTTGAATCTCAAATATTGATTAGATACAATTGATAGTGGTATGCCATAAAACCTTACCACTTATCTGATGTATATCCATGAAAGTTGATCTAGTGAGAAATCATTTGGAATTGCAATGAAGTATGTACTATTTTTACGTTCATCCACCACAATCCATATAAAATCATTCCCTCTTTATGTCTTTTGATGACTAGTGGAAATGCCCATGGTTATGTTTTCCCATTTCTATATAGGCATGGGAAATGGTTGCATCATCACCTTGTATTTCTTTCCTTTCCCCTTTCACTTTCTAATATAAAAGACATATTGATGTATATTTCAAGATCTCATTATTCATATTTTACTACCAATAGTGTTCTCATAGATCTCGATACATCATTATGCTTCCTGGGTGGGTGTAAAAGTTTGATCTTTGTGCATCATCCAATAAGTCCAAATTTATATTAGGATTTGATGGTACATATAGTTTTTAATCAAAGATCAGAAGTTTTTCTTCATTAACATTGAGCTATGTGATTTTCCATTTCATTATAGATTCCAATTTTTCTGAAATTTCCACATCATCTCTAACCATCCTTTTTGGTGCATATTTATCTCTTTTTGTGTGAATATATAATTGAGACTTTTTTGATCCATATATATTTCACACTTCTTCCAAAAGCGATAATACCACTATATTTTTAATGTAAATATCACTTAATCAAACACCATATCATGCATTGGGTAGTTATATTCATGAACTTTCAGCTGCCTTGAAGCATAGCCTATGACTCTGTCATTCTATATTGAAGCACATCCCAATACCTTGTTTTAAGTATTGTGGAATAACATGAAAAGCTATCAACTTATGGGTAGTATGATAACATGTGTAGGGATAAGACTCCTTTTAGAATCCTTTAATATTTCCTTAAATTCATCATTCCAAGAAAACATGAATTTATTTTGAGTTATATTGGTTAGAGGGTTTGACAATCATGAGAAATTTCTCATAAATTAGAGATCATACTTAGCAAATCCAAGGAAACTATGTATATATGTCACATATGTTGTCCTTGATCATATTTCAATTTCTTTTGTCTTTGAAGGATCCCTAGATATACCATTTCTTGTGATGATATTTTCCAAAAATGAGACTTCAACTTGAACTCACATTTTCTGTACTTAGAATGGAGCTTCTCCTTTCATAAGGTCTTTAGTACAATGGTCATATGCTCCTCATGCTCCTAATTGCTTTTATATGTATATTATAATATCATCTATAAAGTATACCAGAAATTTTATGAGGAAACCTCTAAAGTCTCTATTAATCAAGTCTATGAATATTGATGGAGAATTAGTGATCCCGAAAGGCATCACTATGAACTCATAGTACCCGTAACTCATTTGAAAAGTTGTATTGGTAGTATCCTCCTTCTTCACCCAAACTTGGTAATATACCAAATGTATATCCACCTTAGAGAAGTATTGTGCTCCATGTTAATGATCAAAAAATTCATCAACCCATGGAATATGATACTTTTTTCTTTACATTGATCTTATTGAGTTTATGATAATCAGTGAAAAGTCATGATGACCCTTCCTTATTCATGACGAAGATGATTGGTGTACCCCATGGTTATGAACTTGGGTATATGAACCCTTTATCTAGATTCTCCTGTAGTTATTTCTTTAGCTCCTAAACTTCCCCAAAAAAAATTTTATATGGATTCATGGATAATGATAATGCACTAGGTATAATCTTGATGGAAAATTAGACCTCTCAGCTTGGAGGAAGACCAGACTATTCCTTGAGAAACACATTAGTGTATTACCTCAAAATAGGCATGTATTTGAGGATGGTCCTTTCCTTAGACTAAATCATTTGATCAATATACAAATTATCATAGGGAATTAATATCCATGCTTTAGATTTTAGTGCTAAATAAGATTCTTCCTACTCCCTCTATTTGTAAATAATCAGCGGGGGGGGGGGATTCACAACACGGATATAAAATTTTTTATCATGGAAATTTATGTTAGTTCTATATAGGGAAAGCCAATACATTCCCATAATTGTATAAAATTACACTAAAGGGAGTATGAAAAGGTTCACTAGGATGTTCATCCCACAAATTGTGATAGGGGAGTAGTTATATTCTTATGATACAATAATTTACCCATTTGTTTTTTTAGGGTGCTTCTTTCCACACAATTGAAAAGTGGGATGTTGATTTTTTTGGCACCATTATATTTCTTCGTCAGACTAACATAATTAAACTCCATATTCCTCTTCTTATCCCCGTGAGTCCTTTGAGATTCTTAAATCTCTATTTCAACTTTGATGTCTCATCAGAAAATTTTCTCATAGATATCAAAGTCAGGGATTACCATGGATTTTCAGACTATGTTTTAGACCACAAAAGAAGCAGTCAACCTTGAATTCAGGGGTGACAACAAATAAAGAGGTGTATCATGAAATTATTTTGAAGTTTTCTTCATACATCCTGATAGATTCATCATATTTTTTTCTTGGGGAAAATAAACCCCTTTCCATTTTTAATGGGATAGTTAAAGGAAAATATTGATCAAAACTCATTTTCTAGAATTCCCTATACCCCATCACTTTGATATATTCATCAGACTTTATATTCTTGACCAATGTACACCACTAATCAGATTCTCCCTCCGTATGATAAAAAACTATTAGAACCTTCTTTTCTGGAACATTTAAGGATAGAGAATATCTTCTTAATGGAGTTGATCCATTGTTCTGTGATTAAGGAATACAACGATCAATTGAAATTCAAAGGATTTGTTCACATAAAGGACTTAATAAAATATTGTTATTTCTTAAGGGGATTTGGAAACTCCTCATTTTCTAGGTTTCTATACAGAACCTGAGTCAGCTAAGAGAGTATCATCATAAAGTTAACGATTCGGTCTCACATCAGGCTGGGCATCTTAATGGGGAAGTGATCACATTGCCCATCACATTGATTTTTTACCTAAATACTATAATTTCTAGGCATTGGATAGAGTAAAAGAAAAATTAGCGATGAGTGTCTTTAAACTATTAAATACATACATTGTAATTTAATGACATTAAAGGGATAACTTATAAATTAAATGTATTTACTCAAATTATGAATTTTTGTGTTTTTATCCATGTTATCCCTGATCTATTTCCTAACATATAATCTTATTGTAATTTTTTCCATGAATAGTGGTTCGTAATGAGATTATGAATTTACTAAATAATATCCCCCGGGAGTTTAAAACTAGGTGCGCAATAAGGCACTTTTTTGTGTACCAGGTTACACTGAGTTAGACCCAACGCACATTTTCAATGTTTTTACCCATATGTATATCTTTTCTAGAACCAAGTCCACTTGTAGAATACATATAGAGATATATTTTATTGATAAAAAAGTTACTTTATACTTACCAAAATTTAGGGATGATTTCTTATAATTAGTCTTATTCTTAATTCTTTCTCTAGAGTTTTCTAATCCTAATACAAAAAATAACTAAACCTCCATCTAATATCAAATATAACAACCATGTTATTTATTATACTTTAATTCATGATTAATTACATATAAGTATACATAATACAACTTATAAGTTTGATAAGCATAGTGTATTTGGTAATTAAGTATATTGAATAACATCTTGAACATTGGATAAAACAAAATTATTGAAAAATTTCTTAACATGCTTCTAAAATTCCATGGATTTTAAAATAGGACGAGATAAACGAGGGACGTAATTAAGAAAAAGGGTGAGGTATAGAGAAATGCAATTGAATAAACATGGAATAAGGTGATAAAAGATAGAAAATATTCCTTTAAAAGGACAATAAAAGGTGTGAGAATCATAAAGATGAATAATAATTCATGATATAGCATGATAATCATAACATGGGAAATGTTTAAACAACTTAAATCACTACTCCATAGTCATAGGTCAAGGATAACTACCAATACATAATGATGGAAAAAGTCCCATAAAAGAGTTAGGTTCAATCCCTCTCCCAATATGATGTCTTTTGAGACTAAATAGTACCCAATTCATTAGAGCACTATATAATTCTGGCCACACCCTTTACATTCATTTCATTATAATGCTTAAGCATGTCATGCAGATCATACAATATGGATTCATTAATTATGATATTTTATTCCCCGATAGAGGAGTGTTGAATAAATAAATTCAAGTCCCAATTCAAAAAAATATAAGTTTATAAACTTGAAAACCCTTGATAGGAAATGGCTATGGTATTAACTACAGAATTGTTTTGGCACTAAAAATCACTGTGGAATTTCATTAACACAATGACATCACTTAAAATTGAATAAAATGGATTTATTAAAGAGAATGGGGGTCTATAATCATTTTAAAATAAAACTTTCAATAACAGGGATATGGAAAGTCATATAAAAACTTTAGGAATTAGAAATATAAGGCATAATATAATAAATAAGATTTACTAAATATAAGAATGATATGATCCATTACCAAGGGTGTGACTCAAAAATAATTGGGAGGAAATTTTAGAGATATTAGAGTGCTAGGGAGTAATATAGAGAGGGGAGGGAAGAGTAATAATATGGTAAAAGGATTTTTAGTGAAAAAAGTGGGATCTTGAGTGGGTTTATATAGCTAATTATTGAGTATTTGTTTATTTTTTTTTCAAACTTATGTTTTTGACTCTATAAAAATAAAATAACCAAAAACACAATCATTTTCATAGTTTTTACCACATGGTTTTACAAATGGGAGTGGATTTTATTATTTTATATGTAAAATTCTCTAAAATAGTAAAATAATAACCTTGATTATGTGGAGGTCAGTCAAACACATGAAGAAATGATTTTAAAACCTTAAAATATATTAATTCTTTTTGGAGAATTCATAATGGATTTATAAAATTAACCAAATAAACATAAAATAAAATTATTTTAAAGAAAAAAGATATATTTGGTCATTTATACCATTTATATTATTTATTACATCACTTTTGGGTCATTATGATGTCATAATACACAAAGTATATTTATACAATGTTTATTTTTTACCCAAAAAATTGACTATATCAAAAAATTATGAAAAATTCAGAAATGGACAATTTCTCCATTATGATTCCATAAATAATATGAATTTTATTTAAATAAATTTCCAAATATATTTATTTTAAATTTTAAAATAATAATCGATATTTATTGAGAAATACTGGGTTTTTGATAATAACTTTTTTTGAACCCCTATAAAAATTACATTTGAATTCAAAAATAAATGATAATTTATTTTTAAAAAACATTATATAATAATAATAATTTTTAAAAATATTATTAATTTAATAAAATCTATTAGCTTCTAAACAAAATTCATTAAATGAATTTTTAATATTACTCAAAAATACTATTTTTGTTTTATTACATCAAAATTAAAATCATATGTAAAGTAACAATAATAGGATGACAATATATTA
The DNA here is from genome assembly GCA_963277665.1 of Viscum album. Classification (NCBI taxonomy): domain Eukaryota; kingdom Viridiplantae; phylum Streptophyta; class Magnoliopsida; order Santalales; family Viscaceae; genus Viscum; species Viscum album. Next base: position 1,570,082,505 of record OY728133.1, on the reverse strand, counting down.
ATTATTATATTAATAATAATGTACATACTCATATTTATAGGGTCTGGAGACATATCCCTTTAATACACTAGAATAATCTATAAGAGTAAGGTGCGTGGCGATGAGAATTTCATGGGGTGGTTCAATGTACATGGTTAGGCCTGTGATCTCTATGATCTTGAACTTCTCCTATAAACGGTTTTTCTCATGATTAGGATATTGGATCTCATATTAGGATTTGTGAGTGGAAAATCCTAGATATTCTACCTCCCTTAGAAGCTCTGATAAATAGAATATATAGGGTACGATCCTACTGGTTTTGGCCATCACATCCCTTGTCTATATGTTAGTTGTATTTGTTAAAACCCTATATTTATACTAATCATGTGATCAATGTTCAATAGCTATATTATCAATGGTAGTAATACATAAAGTGTTTTTAAATCAAATTATATATAATAAAAAAAGTTCATTTTTTCCTATAACCATATTAGATAATAGTACATTTAATTAAATCAAAAGGTGAATTTTATTTATAAAAATTTTGGTCATTACATACCTTTTTCTCACATGGTTGTTTTTCTTAATTGACTTTTCTAGGAGTCAAAACACACCTAACATTTTACAAGAGTCACAACCCACTAGAATTTTATGTTTTAGTCACAACACAACATTGCTTTTTAATAGGATAAATAACATAGGAAGACACGTTTTGGATGGTAAAAACCAAATCCAAATCGAGAGAAAGAAACAAAAAACATAAATATCCAAAAATTAAAAAACAAAAATAATTAAGAACAATTGTTGAGATGATGGTATAGAATTTCAATGCATCTCAATAACTCTGGTGACTTCAACAGTAGCTGATAAATACTTGATTTCCTTCATCATCACACAAATGAAATAGTAGTCATATTAGGGATTAAAAACTTCACAATTCTTATATAATTTTTTTATATTTTTATGACTCTTTATCTTGAATAAATTGTGTTAAATTAATTTTACCACATTCCCCTTTATCACATTCTAATGGATTTATCCAGAATCAATAATTCCAAGATATTATTGAGTATGAAGGAGTATATAAATAACCAATCATATTATTCCATGGGTTAGAGAATAATAATAATTATAATAATATCATTTACCTTTAATTTGAATTAGTATGATCATTATCTTAGAAATACAACACACTTTTATTATTGCATGAAATGAGTTTTAAACACATCCAATATATTTTTAACACATATATGTATTTTACAATAAATAAATAAATTATTAATATATTAAATAAATTCAATAAAATTTATGTTTATTAAAATATAAAAAACTACTAAAACTATGCATCATAACATAAATATTGTATGCGTGTTTGTATAAATAAATTACTCATAAAATATTTAATCAAAAATATATTTATATTTTAGAAAAACATAATCATTTAATAAATTGAAATAATAGTCAAAATATTTTCTTTAAGATATAGAAAAACTAATAATAAAACCGGTTGGTGTTGTTAATGTGCATTGATCACCGTTTTTGTAATTAACAGATGTAGATAAATTTTTCTTCACTAATGGTAGTTGATGTGTGCTATCATTATCACTAAAAGTGTATGATCCTACCAATAGAACAAAGCACCACACCGGTTATTATTGGACCACCATTACTATTTAAGTTTCTCTATAACTATAAGGTTAGGTGATTCTGCCTTTATAATTAGAGGAAATTATTCCATTAAAAGGATATGTATTGCAGTGAAATATCCTTTGTAAGTGTAAGATATCATTTTCATTTTTTATGAGTAAGATTAAATAGATGTGTAAAGGTAAACTATAAAATTAATAGGTTATGTAATGTTTCTTTAAGTTTTATACTGTCTATATAAGGGTAACTATGCACTACCTAAAGCTAAAATGTACACTATGTAAAGGTAATCAGATCCTCACATAAAGGTAAATCAAATTTTTAAGAAGGTGCATAATGGTAACAAAATTTTTTATTAATGGAAAACTAAATTTTATAAGTGCTTTGTAAGAGTATACTATATTGTATAAGTTCCATGTAAGAGTATATGAAAATTATGTAATGTTAATACCAAACTTGTGTAAGGGTAGAATGAGTTTTCCATTACTTGAATATGGGTACTATAATTTTTTCTTAAGGGTAACCGATACTCACATAAGGGTAAACCAATACTTCTAAGGCTTGAATAAGGGTAAAATAAACTTTTTTAGTGGTAATCCAAACTTACATAAGGGTAAAAAAAAGTAATCTAAACTTGTATAAATAAATAAAATAAATAAAATACAATTTAATTAATTATTAATAATTAAATGATTTTAAATAAATATTTTTAGATGATATTATTCAAAATTTAACCAAATAGTAAAACAAATAAAATAGTATATCAAAAAAATAATCTCAACAAAAACTCTTTCAGGTTCAAAAAGAAAATGTTTGATTATTTAATTGATGTCACACCTTTTGGCCACGTAGTTTAACAAATCATTCTCCTACTTCTTTCAATTAGTGATGACCAAATGATTTGCTTGCATGGTTTTTATGACTATGCACTAACTATGTGAAACACCACTATCTTAAACCACTATATGTTGCATGATTTCCTAGAAATTCCCCATGTTTTGGCGTAAACTTATACCAAACATGAGAATTCACATAAACCTATAAAATATCACAAATATCTCTTAGAAAATCCCAAGAACGTTTTAAAGAAAATAAGTCAAAAAAATGAATATACCTGTAAGATACTGGTTCGGAAGTTCATTTTAGAGATGGTTTTTTATGTAGACATAACTCTATAGGATAGAAATATCTCATTTGGGAGGCCATTTTTTATGATAGATAATGCTTGATAATATAGAAAGTTCTTATATGAGACGTTGTTTCATATGATATCAAAAATTTCATATGATATGAATTTATTAGAAGAAATGATGAGATTTTATGATGTATTATCCGTGTAAAGGATGAATCTCATATGATACAAAAATCTCATAATATAATGTAGAACATAAGAGACATGAAACATGTAATATATGTATTTCATTTAATAAGTATTTTCCATACAAAATATTGTCACTGATCTATTGGAAAATCTCTATGTAAGATATTGATATCATGTGAGATCTTATGGTATAGTGAACTGGATGATTCTTCACAGTTCTTCAAATTATAATTATCTTTGACAGTTATTCAAGGTATTAATGAAAACTGATAATCAAGGGAGTTTTTTATAGAATTTAAATATAGAGTAAATGATTTAATAGTGGGGAAATATTCATAGAGATTTCAAACTAAATATCTGAAATCATCTATAATGTTCAACTCATATTTTTTAAAGAGTTCATCTATGAAGGAGTTTAATGGGATTTCAATGGAAATATTTCCCACAAATATTGTAGAATTATAAATTTTGGAAATAAAATAAATGAATTTGACTGATAATTTGGAATTAATGGTATTGATTTTTCACTAAATAGAAGACTTAATGTATCAAGGAGATAGAATACTAAATAACATGATCAATGTTCATCCTACTCATGTGGAATGAGATCTATTAATGCATTCATGGTCTCATTCTTGAATATATTATTCTAAATTACTATCATAGGAAGGCTTCCCTAAAAATATTTATAGATTTCTTTTTGAAATTGGAAGCTTTTTTAGAAGAATATATTTCATTTTTGGGTGAAGAATATGGATACATAATGAATATATTATTGAATCGGAAGTGGAAAAATATTTCTTGAATAAATAGTGTTTCTAGGATAACTAACACCATACACATCAAGGAGAAGTGGATGATACATTCCTCTCATATAGATGTGGATAAAACCCACTTGAACCTTGTATTAAACATGTACTACATTTTTGATCAATAAAATTTAATACTTATGATAAAAAAAATTGCCTAATAAGAATTTTTAAATGAAAAGGATTCAGTTTCCACATCTTGGTCAAAATGTGAAAAAAGTTTAATTGTTTCATTTGATCATATTATTTTTTGAAATTATTGAGGATGATAATATTGAGAGTTGACCATGAATTTAACTGGACAAATTAGATTAATTCAAAAGGTGGAATATGTAAAAACTTATACCACTCACCCACCTCTCATTGGTATCACTAATGATATGGGCTCAACATCTCATAACACACTTCTACAAACCTACGGAAAAAAAATATTTCCTCGACTTCATTCATGTTTGAAATTAAAACTAAACATAAAATTAAAAAGTTCCTTTTAAATTTATTCCATTTTATTTCAATCCAATGGATCAATCATGACATACTTATCAATATTTATGTGTTGTAGCATCTTCAATGATCAAGTTTGAGAATCCTTTGAATGAATACCTGAACCACATTAAAAAAATCTTAATTCTAGAAATTGTTCTCTATCACAAGGTGACCATCACCATTATAGTGTGATTATTATATTTATGATGCAATAAGATACATTGAGGTGTGATATCGCTATTTCAATCCAATTGCTTCATAACATCCCAAAATCCTACCAGATAGTAAATTTAATTGTAGAATATACTTTGAAAATCTAAATTATAGAATACAAAAATTATCATCGACTCAATATTACTGTGTGAATAGAAGGATTCACACTGAAACCCACTTCTTTATTAAAAAACATTTACTTTTATGTTATAATTTATCTTCCTCATCTTGGGGTTTTAATGAAATACTTTGTTCTTTACTATGTAGCCAAATAGTTTTTTTAAAATAGTGTAAAAATTAAAAATCACTGATTTATCATTGAATCCCTGTCGCCATTTTATAAAATAACTTCTCAATAACATCATCTAATGTTTTTACTTTAATCACATTGTGAACCCTTATATTTTAGTGTGATTTAATCCCAATCCCCATAATGTTAATATATCTTCACAAAATCATTAACCATGTGGTACTTGATATCAATGTAATTTGATCAATAATTATAAAAAATATTTCTTAATATACTAATGGAACCTTAATTATCACATCCCATGAACAGAAACTACTTTATATTGAACTTATTATCGCCTAATTGAGTTTTCATATAAAAAAATTGGTTTATTTCTTAAATGAAAAAGTTTATTATTCCATTTAAGTAATAAAGTTCATATAATTTTACTTCTTTATATACCATTTAAAAACTGTTAGTTAATAATTAAAAGCACACTAGATTTTGATCTTATATAATAGACATTTCTAGTCCAATCTACATCTGTATATCCAAAATGATGAATCCTTATATAATCACTGAATTTAAATCCCTAATTGATTGTTTTTATAGTGTATATAGGGATCCCATTTATAGAAACAAGATATAATTATTTCAGTGCACTTTAAAATATGACACGTAAGGTGATAATATAGAGTACATTAAGTCACATAGCTTTTTAGTAGAGTAATCTCCTAATTATTTTTTCAAACTCTCCTGAATAAAATTATTTTCTATATTCATACCTTTTTAGCTTAGCTCCTAATATAATTTGGGTCAAAACCTACTTTTGTTCCTTTATTCCATACTTATCAAAAATTTCTTGAGGATACTTCTCCTATAATATAAAGATATGAATTTCCATTTGAGATATTTGTAAACCCAAGAAATATTTAAAATCTCAATGCATGTATACTTCAAACATATTCTTACTTTTGAAATAAAAAAACTAAAAAAAGTTTATCATTTCCATATTATATTATATCCTCTACACATATAATAACAATAAATATACCTATTTATCTTCTTATTGGGAAAAGGCACCTATTCCCACAGTTTTAAGAACCATTTCATATTAAGTCATCAGTATAGCTCTACTCTATACCCATAGTTTAGAAAATTATATACCCATAGTTTCAGAACCATGTGAATTTGTTTATGGTATTGTGTAGTGAACCTTATACCCATGGTTTTGAAACCTTGTCTATAGGTTTTAAAAAATTTCTAGCCATATGTTTCGATCTCTGGACTGCATGTATACAATTAACACGCCTAGAAACATTTCCACATTGTCATATATATATATACTTATATATTTATTTAAACCATGTATATAGGTGGAAAACCATTGGAATAGGTGTTCCCATGATTTTTTTTCTCGCGTATTTTTTCCCGCGTTAATATAGGAAAGATATACACATGGTTTTGGAAAACCGTGGGTATAGGCATGACCTCTACCCACAATATTTGGAGTAACATGTGTATAGGTCTAGAAATTTTTTTTATACCCACAGTTTTTCAAAAACCTTGGGTATATGTGATAATTTTCAAACTATACCCACATTTGTGTAAAACCGTGGGTATAAGTACCCATATAAATTCTATACCTGCAGTTTTTGAAAATAATGGGTATAGGGGTGACCTATTATCCTAATTTTTTCCAAAACTATTGGTATATCGTCATTTTAAAATAGTGAATTCTAAGATATAAAGATTTCTATCCAATATCACCTTCTCATATTTCAACAACTTCAAAAATGTTTTTAAACTTGTAATACCACTATAGTTTTTCTTGTTTTAACATTTATAGAACATTATTTGACCTATAAACATACCGTTTATCTTCTATAAGAAATAAATCGCTATGTCACTTAATATAAAACCCTTTTTCTAAATCTCTATTAAGGAAGGATGACTTGATATCCATTTATAAGATCTTATATTGTTTGTGTACTATGATAATAAGAAAAATTCCAATGGTTTTATTACTATAAGCTAGTTGAAAATCCTGATCTAAATTATTTCCTTCCACATATGATTAGACTTTTCACAATATTATATCCTTATTTTTAGAAAACTTTCCTTTTATATTCACCCTTTTATGGGATACCCACTTTTTTAAATAAGATTATGGTTAGTTGTCTTAGGTACTAGCTCCAATGCATCATTCTCCCTATTATGATCCAACTCTTTATTAATAGAAACAATACACTCTTAACACTCTAAAGTTTCATTTACATCTATAATATCCACTTATAAAAACTAGAAAGTATGTGTTTTTGTCCCCAATGTGCTTATTTGTTGAATCAAATTTCCATGATATCTAATAATATAATAGAACTATACACACTTTCTCAGCCTTGGATGGGTTGAAAAATATTTTTCTTCAGTACTAGACAAGGATAAATCATAATCTTTACCTTGAGTAAAATATGTATTTCCATTTTTTTCTTTAGAAATTTCATCCTATCTCCTAGATAATTTCAGTTCATATTCTTCACTTATGAGAATTTCTTGGGGGGGGGGGAGGGTGGAGGGGGTGTAACACCCATATTTTTTATGAGTTATATGTTTTTCAATTACATTAAATTTATTAAATAGCTTACGTTACACACATCAGTAAGCTTTAATGAACTGCATTATATTATTAATATTTCTATTTAAAGATGACCATTAAAACATGATCTTAAAACTTTTAGGAATTAATAAGAATAATAAAAATTTAAAAATTATGTATAATGGGTTTATATAAAATTACTATATTTATAAAAAGGACTTAATTTTTTGTAAAGTCTTTATATGTTTTGAAAATAATATTTTCTCAAAAAAAATTTAATTCTTTTTTTGATCAAATATTTAAAGGAATATTTTTCACTTTAATCAAATTTATTTTAAAAAATAAACTTCATCATTGAAATATACAGGTAAAAATTATATTTTATTAAATTTTGATAATATTTTGTAATGATTTAATTTTTGATGATTAATAATAAAATTATTATTTTTATTAAATGCTATATTTTTTTTAATGAAATTACAAGAACTAGTTTCTTTTTAATATATATTGAAAAGTAAAATTAGTTAAATTACATATTTATTAATTAAATTAATTTCAATTTTGGTTTAAAAAAATTATATACATATGAAAATATTCTCATTGGAAAAGCAATTTTGGTCGTGTCTATAGATTTAATTTTAAAATATAACTTTTCACATATATGAATGAAATTTGGAAAAATGGATTCCATATTTTCAATCATCATAATTGGAAATATATAATAATATCAAATTAATTTTTTATCAAAATAAATTGTAAAATAGTTAAAAATTAATTATTGTGGTTAAGATTAACACATGTTTATTGTGGTTTAAACTAAAAATATATAGGATAGAATGAACCAAAAATTTTAAAAAATCCCATTTTATAGAAATATTTATACCTTATATCCTATAAAGTTTAATAATAAGATATTATTAATCCTTGTTAAATGTTTATAACTTCGTTACAACTTTTTATTTTCAAAAATTCTAAGTGTTTCCTCACCCCCACTTATAAAAGAGAACACCATCTTCTCGCCTCTGTACACTTCCAAAACCCATTATTCAGATAATACCTACCCAAAAAATTCCTTTATTCTATCAACACATCATATAGGAATTAGTTTTATTAGGAAACCTTCCTAAAAATGATTTAGGTAAAACCTAATGGGGTTCTCTGAAGAAGAGGCATAATCCTTAACTTTGTGTTTTTATTTTATTTATTCCACTAAATCCTAAAAATATAACTCAAACATACTAATATAATAAAATAATTATATCATATATAATTAAGTGTTATTATTTTAATTTAATTAACTAAATATATATCCTATTCAAAAAAGTGGGAAATAAAAACATTTATCTTTTCTGAGGCAGACTACTGCCTCACGAACTTATGTAATTTGTTTTCCATCACAAAATCTCTCAAATTGAGGCAATGAATGATTTCATGTTTTTATATTATATTAATGTGATTAGTAATCTTAGGGAATTATAATATTACACATACCTTATTCATTTCAATTCCACATAAGTATGATAACGTCACTCATGTGTAAGTCGGACTGCCGTCTCTTGAAGAAATTTGATTCATCTATTAAACTATGATTTACACGAGCGGTAATAATAGTAAATTTAATGAATAAATATGGTATGAAATACTTTATAATGACTACAAATATGTGATAAATTATTTACCTTTATTTTTTTTCTATATTTTGAGAAAATGCAAACAATGTTCATGAGTACATACGACCCATTGTCTCCATAAATGGTGAAATTCATTTCATATATCTATATTTAATGGATTTATCTGAAAAATTATTTAATTGATTTATATTATATTAATATCATCCTCAAAATTCTCTATATAATGAAAAAATGATCAAATTAAAATGACCAAAAATACCAAAACAAAACATGCATTAAAAAATAAAATAGTTATTACAAAAAAAATGAGTTTAAAAAGAAATTATTAATAAGGGGTAATAAAAGGTCATAATTAAATAATATATGGTATTAAATATGTTATTCAGACTATGTAATACATTTATAATAAGCCTATATTTATTATATAGGTGGTTCGAACACCTATAATGAAAGTCAATGGTTGAGGTAAGGTATTTGTATCTCAAACTTTTCTTCTTTGGGACATATGTTTTTTTATGAACCTATATTAATTTATGAGGTCTATATAAAGAAATATTGACCTGTTATATCATGGGATTATTTATTATCATTATATTTGAGGTTACATTTGTAGTTATTATTTTTTTGGGGAAAATGACTTAAAATTCACCAAATCATGTTATGGATGTTACATCTCACTTTTATTTCTATGTGGCACATGCCATATTCACCACTTTTTTATTTTTGTGATGTACATACTACCCAGGATGTTATTTTATGATTATTTTCATGATAATTATGGGATATAAATATCCATATAAGGTTATTTCTATCACATGTATTATGAATCAAAAGTATCAAAAGTGGTAAAAGTTTTGTGTTACAATATCATTATTTATCAAGTTTTTTTGATTATTCTTCCATTGATAAGATCTTATGATATAACTCTCAAGAGAATGGTGGCTTTATATATCCTCTATTTATTTCACAAAACTATTGTTTCCCTTTATTCACCTATCTTTTTGTAGTTATGTTTCCCAAATAATGTTTTTAAAGAAAAACTAAATTAATTTCTCCCTTCAGTTAAAAAACATTTTTATTCTGTGTTCATGTTTTTTAGAATGTTTTAAATAAAAATTTCACTATTCCAATTTTTGTTTTCAAATAAATTTTTACAAGTCTTTTAATTTTTAAAAATTTGGTTAAAATGAATATTCTTTTTGTTTTCTGAACAAGTTTATCTTGAAATTTTACTAAAAATGTTGACGGAATCTTTGTTTTAACATGTATGGACAGAATGGTATTTTCCATCATCATGAATGAAAAAATGATTTAAATATTACTTAAAAAATATGATAGGGTTCTTTAAAAAACATTTTCTTTAATATTTGGGAAATTTTTATATTTTAAATTAGTTATTTCAATGTGGAAAGAATATTTTCAAGAAACGTTTTGAGTGATATTTTGAAATAATTTTCCAAGTAAGATTAAATACTTTGTGATTTCTTAATCTTTATTAAGGACATGATCCAATGATACCATACTTATTATTTATCTAGATGATTTAGGAATATGATGGATATATTCTTCAAAAACACATTCCTATTTCATGGGTTATGCTATGATGAATTGATGAGATGATTGTGAACCCCATTTCCTTTTTATGGGTTATGATATGATTGAAATGTTTATAAAACACATTTCTTTTCTGTGTGTTGTGCTATGATGAAATTATTATGAAACTGCTTTCCATTATATGGGTTATTCAATAATGAAATGTTTATGAAAAAATTCATTTCATTAGATAATGATATGATGAATATTTTATGATCTTGTGGAACACAAATATATGGAATGTTTTATGGGATGGAAAAATATATCCCTCTAATTCATTGGATAATGATTAATGTTCCCTGAACTTGGAGGGTACATGAGATGTTACCCCAAGCCTAAAAAAGAGGGTGCACAAGTCATTATCCCAAGAACAAAAAGAGGGTATGTGGGAGGTTTTCCGAATACCAAAGTAGGTTCATAGGTGGTTAGTAAAATTCTAAAATATTATAAATGTATTAGTGGGTAACCTTGATAGAAGGTTTTCTATGCTTATATGTATACCATAAATATATGTTTTATTCTAATTTTATGATCTATTGAATCCATTTCTTTTATTCCTTTAAGATCAATACCTTATAAACTATTAATATTTATACCATGGATCAAATTTGTGATATATTATATGATGGGTATGTTTTTCAAATATTATTATCATGTTTTCATATGATTTGGTCATCTTATGTTGATATCTTCCTTGTTTACCATTTTTGAGCATTTGAGCTGAACCTGTATTATGTCTCCTTTCCCCAGGTTATGAATAATGGTATTATGTATGATATTTATAATAGGGGTGCTAGTTATGAATTACCATGTTGGATAAAATTTAGCTCAGTTATGAACCAGTTGTTTAAATATCTATTTTTCAAAGGCACTAGACCCATTAAATTCTGGTGTGGATCATTATTTTATATAATGAAAATTCATCAATTAAGATGTTATAACTCTGTATAAGAATTGTGGGTCTTTATAGTTGGTATTAGATAAGGGTTTAGATATCCTTTCAAAAATAGGATTAGAAAACATTAGTGAGAACCCCAAGGATAAGTCAAAGCGATGAAAAATGTATCATAATTTTGTTGAAGGATAGAGTGAGAGGGTTATAGGAAATTACACCCCTGTCTAGATACTAAAAGGGTACGTGTATTTGTAACTAATATACCTCGGTTTAATAATACAAAAAAGGTTATATTGGGATTTGAATCGACCATTACTTCATGCATGACAATGGGAATTATTGCACACTTGGATTGACACTCTCAAGGGACATGTTTTAGAAATTCACAAACTATATACGGACCATCATGAATGATTTGAATAGATGATGACTATGAATGACATAGGAAAAATCTAAGGTTTCATAGATTGAAAATAAGGACTCATTATTTAAACATCCTATAAAGTATTTTCTGTGACTAATCACTCCAATTAACAATTCTTAATGGTTATAATAACAATCTTGGTTTTGGAAAGGGATTGTAGATTGAACAATGAAGTTGGGGTGGTGATAGGTATGCTTAAATATTGAAGTATTTTATTTAATATCATTTATATAAATTACCTTATATCATGAAAGTATCTGGGAATGTTAATTCCTATCCTCAATGGTTAGATGTTTAATTAGCTGTGAAAATATTTAATATTTTGATGATCGTAGCTGAATTATATTATTCCTCTAAATATGAACTTTTTGGGAATAATATTCATTGAAATAGCATTATTATACCTATATTTGAATTTTATTTTGTCTTAGACATGGATTGAGATTTTATAAATATATTCCATATCAATTTCCATTTAATGGAATACAGATTTGATATTTCCAACAAAACTATGATCATATATCAGTGTGGTAATAAATATAAACTTCCAATAGATATCAAATCCATTGTATGAGTCTTGATTACAAGTGAAAAATAGTGTCTATATCAGATGGGTTGAGAGAAACCCAACATTCATGATATTCTAATTGTGCGGGTTTTTTTGATTTCTGTTTAAAATAGTTTCTTATTCTTCAATTGAATTTTGAATTTGAGTTTCTAGTATAACTCTTACACGATACCATACATATTTCAAATAATATATATATAATAGTCATAATTGCGTTTACAGAATTTTAGGAGAAAATCTTGGAGAATCTTTACTTGATATTTATTCATCTAAGTATGTCAGCTTGGGGTTCAACTTTTCTTTTTGTTTATAATAACGATGGATTGATGTGACTCTATGTTGATTATAGAGAACTAATCCTAATCACAATCAAGAACAAGTATCCTATCCCTTTATTGATGATTTTATTGACTAACTAATTGGATATCAATAATTTTTCAAATATTTAACTACATTCTGGATATCATCAATTGAGGGTCAAGAAAGAATATATACCAACGACAAAATTCCATAAAAGGTATGTGAAATATGAATATATAGTGATTCCATTTGGTGTTTCTAATAACCTCACTATATTAATGGATTTAATGAATTGATTATTTAGTGATTACCATGTTAATTTTTTGGTACCATTTATTGATGATATTATTATATATTTAAAGAGAAAGGAAGAGAATGAATATCAATTGATAATTGTAATGAATACCCTAAGGAAGGAGAAACCATGTGAAAAATTTATAAAGTGTGAATTTGAATAAGAAAGATTTCATTTTGGGGTTATATAATCTCAAGATAAGGTATATTAGTGGATCCATAAAAGATAGAAGATATTGAATGTTTCTATAGAATAACCATGGTGACTGAGAGACAACTTTTTCAAAGTTTGGCTGGAAATCATCGATAATTTTTTGAAAATATTTTATGGATATCCAATCCACTCACCATGTAAACTTAAAAGGGATCCAAGTTCCTATAGATAGATAAATGTTAGGAAAATTTCAAGGAACTAAAGAGAAGTTTAGTCAGTGCACCTACTCTTATTTTATCACATAGTGGATATGGGTTGTAATCTATAGAGATTCATCAAATATGGTATTGGGAATGGTTATTATGCAGAATGATATGGTGATAGAATATACCTCAAGAAAATTTTAGGTTCCTGAGAAAAATTATCCTAATTATCATTTAGAGTTAGAAATAGTAATTTTTTTAATCAAAGATATGAAGGCATTACATTTATAGAGAAAAGTGGGATATATTTTTTGATCATAAAATTTTATGTTATATATTCACATAGATGGAGTTAAACATGCACCAAAGAAGATGGCTGGAGATGATTAAGGAATATGAATAATAAATACATTACCACCCCAGGATAGTGAACTGGGTTCTTTATACTTTGATTCGAAATAATCATTTTAGATTATCTATGATGAGGAGCACAAAAGATCTTTTATTTATTCATTTTCATAGGATATATATGGAAATATTAAAGGAATGAGAGAAATTCAATTTCTCTCAAATGAGTGTTCCACCATCTATCCAAGTAAATATTAAATAGGAATAGAAGGAAGTTGTAGAGATAAAAAATAAGTTTAGAAATGTTCTTGAGTTTATCCTTGATTATTACAGAATGATAAGGTTTAGGAGATGTGTATGTATTCCATTCATACCAGATTTAAAGAAAGATTTTTTCGAGGCGGCACATAATTCTTCATTCTCTATTCATCCTGAAAGTATAAAGATATATAAAAAAATGAATATGTTTCTAGTGTGGTGATAAGAAGAGAGATATTTTAGAAGTTTAATATTATTTATGGTATGTTAGTAAGCTAAGGTTTAGGAACAAAATTCCAAGGGGATATTATAACCATTATTAATAAAATGACATAAATGGGAAACCATGACTATGGATTTTTTACATCAGAATCTCCAAAATATCTAAAGGGAATATTCTCTATGGGCTGTTATTGATTTCTTTACAAAGTCATCACACATCATCACTATGAGATATTATTTTTCTCTGGATCATATTTCTAGGATATAAATTAATGAAGTGGTAAGGTTTCATAGAGTATAAAATTACATTTTATCTATTTTGTATTTGAGGTTTTCCAGAGAGATATGGAGAATTATTCAATTAGATATTGATATAGAGTTGAGTTTCAGTACTGTGTATCATCCTTAGACATTTGGTCATTTTGAGGGAACAATTTAAAACTTGTAGAATATGTTTATATCTTATTTGATGGATTTAAAAGGTGGTTGGGATTAACACCTTCCTCCTTTTAAGTTTTCATACCACAATAGCTTTAAATCATTAATTTAGATGTATCCTTATGAAACCCTTATAGAAAGGAGTGTAGAACTCTAATGTATTATGATGAATTTGGTGAAAGAAATATATTTGGACCTATGATAAATGAAGAAATAATAGACAAGGTTATATCCATTTAATAAAAAATTATGGTCACTTAGATTCAAAATAAAAGTTATTCTTACAATATTCAGTTTGATTTGGAAATTGACATTTGTGGTAATTTTTTTCCATGAATTTATCCATTGAATAAAGTAATGAGATTTTAAAAGAAGGGAAAATTAATCCCTTATTATATTGATCCCTTTTAAATTATTTATCATATCGGGATGGTAGATTATCTATTATCACTTTCACCAAAACTCTATCAAGTATAAAATGTGTTCCATGTATCTCTCCTAAGAAAGTATATACCCGATCCTTCACATGTACTCAAATCAGAGTTCATTCTATTGAAACATGATATTTAAAATGAAGAAAAATTGGTAGAGATTATATATCATAGAGATAATTTTCTATAGAATATGACCACTCACCTTGTAAATATTTTGTAACTTAGGGATCGGATGAGGAAAAATTATCCCCTTTTTTGTATCGAAGTTTTGATTTTCAATGGTTAAATTTATTTTAAGTGGGGTAGAATGTAAGAACCCAAGTTTTTATTGGATATTTATTTAAAATATAATTAATTTATTTGATATAACTCATTACACACAAATTTGAGTTTTGAAGAACCACAATTTAATCTTTATTAATGTTTTTATATGTTTTGATAATACTATCTTCTCAAAAACCGTTTTTATTTTTTTTGTGAAAAAAATGTATTTTATTACCACTTTAAAAAAAAATTCATAAAAAAAAATTTATTTTTGAAATATAAATTTCAAAATTATCTTTGACTAAATTTTTAATAATTTCATTAAAATATTTTTTTTGTTGAATAGTAAAGAATACTGATTTTTATTAAAAATACCTTTTTCATTTAAAGAAATTTAAGGATATATTTTATTTTAATATTATTTTAAAAGTAAAATTAGTTAAAATATATATTTTTTAATTCAATTAATTTAATTGGAATCAATTTCACATTGAAGTTTTTATTTTAAAACATTCTATACTTATGGAAGGTTTCTCTTTTGAAAACTACTTTTTCATCTCATATGTATGTTTAATTATAAATTTAATTTTGAAACATATGTGAATGTAATTTAGAAAAGTGAATTAATTTTTTAAAATTATAATAATTATTCTTATATAATAAATTAAACATATTTTTTTTCAAATTTAATAGTAAAACAGTAAAAATTATTTATCACAGTTAAGGTTAAAAGAGGATTATCGGGGTGTTAAACTGAAAAGATATGGTGTAAAATGACCAAGAAACTTGTCTAAATTTTATTATATGGAAATAAATAGACATTATGTAAAATAATTCTCTATAATTATCTATATTAAATAAATGATTCTGGTTTAAAACATGGGTACATATTTTCTCATTAAATATTTCAGGCATGTCCTTGTTCCCATATATGAAAAGGAATCCATGTTCTCTGCTCTACACACGTCCAAAACATTTAGTTCAAAAAATAACTACAAAAATATATTTCTTAAAAACTTACCCATTTCCTTAATTACTTATATTTATTATAACCCAACATAATAATGCTTTTGTAGTAAACCTAAAGGGGTTTTCTAGAGAAGATGTATAGTTCTTAACCATTAATTTTCATTTTAATTCATCTCATAACTTTTTAAAATATTATTAAACCGTGATAATATTACCAAATAATTATCTAACATATTATTAGATGTTCTTATGTTAATATAATGACCTACATACATCTCCTCTTACATTAAGTTGGAAATGAAACCATTGATCATATGTACAATGTACTACAACTTCACAGACCTATGTAATTCATTTTCCATTACCGCATGTCCCTATTAGATATAATGATTTATTTAATGTTTATATATGAAATAAATGATATTATTATAAATTTTTAACTATAATATCACATATACCTTCTTAGTTTCTACTTTTTTGGAATACGATAATGTCTCTTATGTGTACGATGCACTACCGCCTCGCGGAGCCGTGTCATTCCGTTTTCACTTACACTTTACATGAATGGTAATAAGGATAAATTAAATAAATATGTGTGATATATATGAAATCATAATGACTCTTTATTTTTGTCTTATTATTGGATTTCCTTTCACTATATCCATCTAGAAATTGGGAACATCGTTTATGCATACGAATGGTATACCGTCTCTATAAACGATGTAATTAATTTTCTATATCTAACTTTAATGGATTACTATATAAAAATATATAAGTAATAAATATTTTATTTATATCTTGTTTAAAATTCTTGATATTATGGAACCAAGATAAAAGTAAAAGAACCAAAAATACAAAACCAAAACATGCATGAAAAACAAAGAAGTTATTACCCAAAACATGTTTTAAAAAAGAATTTGATAACAGATGGATAATAAAAGGTTTTAATTAAATAATATATGATATGATATATTTTATTAAGGTTCTAAAATTTATTCATAATAATTATATTTTTTATAGATGTGGTTTGAACATTAATAAATAAACTCAGGACTTAAAGAAATATATTATTCTCTCAAATTGTCTTCGTTTGGAAATAAGTTATCTTATACCCCAACATTATTTTATTAGGTGTAAATATAGAAACATTTACATGATATATGTTGATTTTATTTATTCTATGGGTATTTAATTTTTCATTTAAATTTATTCTTTCACAGGGTTTATGATTCAAAAGTTACCAAAGTAAGTAAAGGGTTTTTTCCAACTTTTATTTTAGTAGGACGCATTCCATATTGACCAATTGTTTATTTTTTGTGGTGTATATATACTAACAATAAATTTATTTTATGATTTATATAACTATAATTATCTTCTATGAATATCCACATATGTTTCTTTACATAATGGGATTACGATTCAAAATTTACCAAAGTGGTAAAAGTTTTATGTTACAATCTCATTTTTATTAAGATTATTTATGATTATGCTTCAAATAATGAGATATTATGATATAAATCTTAATAAAATCAATTATTATATTATATAATGGTTATTTATTGAAATTATATGTTTTTTATTCATTTCAATCTCCTTATGTACTATTCTTTCCAAAATATTTTTTAAGGAAACACAAATTTATTTCTCCCTTCAGTCTAAACCACCTTTTCCTCAACATCCATGTTTTCTAAAAAAAATTTAAAGAAATTTTTCACAATTATAAAATTATTTTTCAAATGAATTTTTACACATATTTGATTTTTTAAATAATTTTTAAAAGGAATCTTCTAGTTATTTTTTGAAAAAAGATCTCTTTACTTTTTATAAAAATAGGGAAATGAATATTTTTATAATGTGTATGGAAGGAATAATATTTTTTGACTTCATGAATGCTAAATGATTTAATGATTGTTACATAATATTTTAAGTTTATTTTCACTGAAAATATCTTGTTTAATATTTTTTAAATTTTAATACTTTTAATAATAAATTTAAAATTGGAAAGAATATTTTACTCAATAAAATTTTTAAGTGATATTTTAAAATAATTTTCCATCTAATATTAAATCCTTTGATATTTCGTAATTTTTTATAGGGATATGATCTAATGATACCATCCTTATTATTTCTCTATATTGTTCATGATTACGATGAAGATATGTTTATAAAACTTATTCCTTTTCCACTGGTTATGCTATGATAAAATGATGAAATGATTACGAAACCCATTTACTTTCTATGGGTTATTCTATAATAAATTTTTGGTGAAACCCATTTAATTAATATAGTTTATTTTAGGGTGAAATTATTATGAATCCCATTTCCTTTCAATGAGATATTCAATGATGAAATTTTTATGAAACCCATTTTTCTTCTATGGGTTATGATATGATGAATGTTTTATGATATAATGACACTTAAATGTATGGATTATGTGATAGGTGGGACCTATATATACATATAATATATTGTGTAATGTTTAATGTTCTATGATATTATATGGTACACGAGAGGTTATCGTAACCCTAAAAAAGCGGGTAGATGGGAGGTTATCCCAAACTCACAAAAAGAGGGTACACATGAGGTCATTCGAAGCCAGTAGTGGGTTGTGGGTGGTTATCCCATGATTAACATGTTATGAATGTATTAGTGGTTATCCTTGACAAGTGGTTTTATAAGCTTATTTTTGTTCCACCAATCTTCGTTTTATAATAAAGTTAATACCTCATGTATAATGTTCTTTGATTCCCATATGATTCATTTCTTACGAATTACCAATATTTATGACATGACTCAAGTTTATGATCTATGATATGCAGGGTGTGATTTTTAAATGTTATTATCATGTTATAATATCCTTATTCTCATGTTATGTTGATATCTCTATTTTATACCATTACTAAGCATTTCAGCTTGACCATTCTTATGTTTCCTTTCCTGAGGTTATTAAGAATGTTATTATGTATGATATTTCTAAGAAGGGTACAATTTATGAAGAAATAAATGGGAGATAATGTAGTTTACTTATCAACCGGTTTGTTATGTATCTATGTTTCCAAATAAACTAGACCCATAAGATTCTAATGTGGATTTTTATGTAATGTAATGAATATTCATCTATTATGATGTGATATCTATGTATGGGAAGTGTTGGTATTTATAGGCGTGAATTAGTGTGATTTTTAACAAATTATTCATTATTTAAACCTATTCGAACAAATGTGCCTATTTGGATGAATGAATCTATTTAATGAATCTAAAAATAGTAAAACAGTTGAAAATTAGTAAAAAAAAAAAATGAAACAACCACATTATATTTAAAAGGTTTTTCCCCAATGTGGGTGACTGCATCCTATATTTTTTCACAAATTTTTTCATATATCTAGACATGTTATTTATACTTTATTACTCTAGTTTACAATGGTAGTTTGCCAACTACTTATTGAATAAGATCTTATATTTACTTCTGGATATCATAACATCAAGGGATAGGTATTCTTCATCAACTAAGAGCTCCGAATACTAGGATGTTCAATAACATCAATATGAACATCAAGCTCATCTGACCTTCAGAATGATAAATTCATGTGAAAGGATTATGAAAGAACATATTGTCTTCTTCATATTTAGTAGTGTGACTTTTTATATTTAGATATTATATTATCTCACCTTAATTTAAATTATTAAAAACAAAATTTGTTTCATGTTAGTATCCCCTCTTCTCATTTTCTTCCCCATATTCAACACAAAATGTATTACATTACAAAAAATATTAATTTCCTATATATTCTTATATTATTTCTTTGTTTACTTCACCCCAAAATTTATTTAGTTATAGAAGCATCAATTTAACTATTTTTAAAGTTCTATAAAATTTTTCTTCTCCTTATAAAGGAAAAAATAATAATTAGTATATTTTTAATATTTGAAATTGTAAACACCCAGAATTTGGACATTGGCTCTTTTTTTAAAGTTGATCAAATAATAATCTTTAAATCATCCAACCTTTGATCCTAATAGATGAATTCAATAATGCCTTTTGAATCTACAAAATTTTCACTAAAATTATTTATTAAATCTTCTTCTCAAATATTCCATTAATATTTGGATATTTTTTCCTAAAAAAAATCCAAAAAATGCACATCATTTTGGCATCAAGACATCATTAATTCTATATTATCTTCTCCGTGTATTCATTCTCACATGAATAATTATTGTGTAATTATAATTCTCTTTATAATGATGACATATTTTTCAATATATTTAAACACCAATATTATTTTGAATCATGAATTTAATTATAACGGATCATGATATTTAATCATAGAAGTAAAACATTAAATAATCAGATTTAACATTACATATTATTTTATTAAACCAATTTAATCATACATAAACATTTACAATATATTAATTATGAGTTAAAACCACAAGTTACTCTAATGTATCCTATAATTATTAATATACAATAAAAAATACTTCTTATGTACCTGTAATTTAATATTATATATGACTATAGTTTAACTTTTATATACTCAACTAAATATTCCTTATGTATATAAATTACATAGTTAATAATAGGTACTAAAAACTTATTTATATGTACATTCATATTAACACTTACTTATAAATACTAACTCTTATTTTACTCATATGTATGATTTGGGAGTTATTATGTATGCTCAAATAAATCATACATATCATCTGAGAGTTATTACAAATCATTTTATAATCCCCCTGGTTGTGATTATGTATGGTTAGATTGATCTTATGAATCATAATGAAGTTAATAATTTGTACAAAAATACTCCTCGATATATCTTAAATATCGACCTTTCCATTTTTATGCATTCTACATGATACTATTTATAATCTTAGCTTAACTCATACTTCTTCAAAACATTTACATACATATCAACATATCTCAAAACAACTTAAAAAATTTCTGGAATCACTCAAAATTTCTATAAAACTCTTGATCATTATTTTGAAAGTAAATTAAACATATAAAGAATCATTTTGATACTCCAATGAATCTATACTTCCTTAACAAACCAACTATATATTAATCAAATTTATTAATAACAATATAATTATTAATTATCATATAATGAATTAAATTTCATTTATATTACATTTGTCATCATCTAAATGTATATTATATACATTTTATCATCCTACATTCTTAACAAAATAAGGATGGGTACTCACATCAAATTCATATCGACCTTCATTCTTCAATTTAGTTGCTTTTCCAGATTTCTCAAAAAAATATCATATTTCTTTATTAAAAATTTTATTCCTCTGTATGTATTATCAATAATACTCACTTCAACATCCCATATTTAATATCGAATTTATGCATTATAATAAACTCATTTAATTCATTGAAAAACAAAAACTTCATTCCTCCATAATTATCTCATAGAGAAGTGAAACATCCTTGATGTTAAACTTGTTATCACTTCAACATCATCTCAAGACCATTAAGTAGTTATTATTGATAGTGTTTTCATAACATTCAATACTTACCCATAATCTCATCTCCACAATCAGTACATATATAAGAATATTACATGAATTTACATAACCCAAATATTAAATCAAAAATTTCATATTAATTTTTTTAAATATTTCTTGGCTAGATCTTATTTATAAAAAATGAATGGATGTACAAAATTATGTATAATGGTAGAAACAAATAACACATATACTTCATGGGAACTCCAAGTTGTTTCTCAATAACCTTCAATGGGTTATACAATCTCCTCAGACAATTATTTAGATTCTATAATTAAATTCATGTTATATTGACTTAACTCTTATTTACAACACTTACTGATATAAAATTGAACACACTTCATCATAATATATTGGCCACTTCAATCCCCCCTTTTTATTGTTTTTGTAAATACCTAATTCAATGTATAATTCAATCTAAAGTAAACATTCCTTTTTTCACCACCTTATTCACAATAGATAAAAATTATAACAACATTTTTGGGTTAAAAATTAATCAACTCAAATTATATTTAAGTTGCACTCGGTGTATAAAATATGAGTGACCATGAAACTTACCATAATTATTTTAAACAACCATATATTCCAAATAATTATTAATTTTCATAGTCGTTGAGTAAGAAATATCTCCCCTTTAATTTCAGAATAAATATTTCCAAAAAATTGTAGCGGAAGATGATCAGTATACTATAAAAATGTCAAATTCTATCACATTTCATATATATATATCTTCTCATGAAATAATTATATATCATAGTTTTCTTAACTAAACAGCCCCTCAATGGTAAAGTATATTAACTCTTTATCATTTATGATGTCTTATTTTGAAGAACACCAATAATATTATATATAATACGACTATATGAAATTATATGATAAGAGATATATCACTCTATGATATATATATATATATATATATATCCTTGCACTATAACATATTCAAAGATTTTCATTTCTTCCCTTAAAAACATCACCTTAAATTCCTTTTAAGGTTAAAAAACAAGCTTATATGAGAATAATGTGGGTTTTCCTTTCACCAATAGTTGGTTAAATAAGGTTGAGAGTTTCTTCTCAAACCATAAATTAAATTTAAATCAACTATGTACTTGTGAGAACTACTCATGATTTTCCCTTGTATTTTCTAGACATGAACCTCCTTGGGAATCATTGTATTCTTTATTTATATAGTTATCATTATGTGTGGAATCTTAATTTTCATAGAAACCACTATAACACATGAATTACTTAATTTTTATTATTATTAACTAAATCCTCCTATATTGATAGTAATTTCATGCAATTTTCAATAATATGAATAATTTGATTGCCACTTCCACATATCTTCTCATGAATTCTTTTGTCACCAATCTTTGAAAACCTCTTATGAAATTAAAATTCTTTGTTATATATTTCTTTCACCAACCAAATAATTTTTTCATCGATTTATTATTTTGTGCATTGTTTTAATTTTCACCTTTTATCATTGATGATAATAGTTTTATTACAATTATCCATGGTATATATTTTCCTTATTTATTAGAAGCATAAAATATTTTTTGTATCATCCTCCTCAATATTTTTGGGTGTGTCTTGTTTAGAAATGTTCATTTTCATACACACCTAGGTAAAATTAACTTAATTATTTCTCTAATTTATCATATTTTATTTTACCATCTCTCCTAAAATATATTAATTATACTTGGTATGTGTTAACTAGTATTAATTATCATGGTGACCAGCATTATTTAAATTTTAATAGAAGCACTACAAGATTTCAAATATTTTCTTGATGGAAAAATTCACCATATTTTGTGTTGCTTATTTCAACTTAGAAGAATTTATCTTCACTTCATATCATATTCTCATTTATATAAGAATTATTTCTCTACCAATGATTTACATATTATGATAACACTCAAGGTCCTTCTCTAGAAACCTTTACCGACACCAATAATGGAAAATGAATCTTGTTTTATTGATTTGTGTCAAAATTTGGATTTATTTATATCAATGATATTGTTGATCTAAACAACCTTTTATTAAGAAATATTTGGGAATTCAAAATTTATTCCCTTGATTACGTCCACCCTTGATAGAATGGCTATTTCTCAGGCCTTTTCTCTACCATTAGTTTTGTTTATTATTAATTAAGACTTGTAATTTTTATAGAAAAACATTATTGGGGAGGAAATATTATAAAATTAGGGTCATATCTTTCAATGAGATTATATTATATTTATACCTATATGTTTTAAAGACTTTATATCAATTATAATGAGCAATTTTTAAAATAATAATCTTATTATAAACTTCTATGGAAGTACCTATTAATTTAGAAACATGGAAAGCCTCATTTTATGTTACTTCTAGATTTATTATTTTGGATTATTTCTCAATAAATTTAATACTGATGGTATTTTTTCAATGTAAAATTTTCTCAAAATCTACTCCTATTGTCATTTCATAATCTCAATATGATATTCATACATTGTTATACTTTCTTTCATGAAATTTTTAAGATACTTTATTCTGTTTCATTTGATCACAAATTTATCATTCTTAAAATCAATTGTTGCTTCATGAGTTTCTTCCGCTAAATTGATCCTTTAATCAAAAAAAATTCTTGTCTTGGATTTATCATAATTTATCATTTTTAATTATTCTTCATCCATGGATAATTAATCTTTACATTACAATAATGTCTACTCTATGTATTTAAAATGTTTGGTGAGATTCTTATTTCCCAAAAATATCTCATCCAATGCCTTTTCCAAGGTATATTTATGATAATATTTATCATTGTTTATTATTTATTCAATTTTATTATTTTTTGATATAAATGTTTGGATGTTTTTGGGTTGAATTTCATTTTTTTGGATTTTTACAAAACCAAATGATTTCTATGAATGATCTTTGAAAAATTTTGTAGAGTCATGAGGGAATGAATTTTTTTAGTTTATTTTGTTCTTGAATAGTTGAGCTTGCATGGGTATCACATGGTTTAGTTGAAACATTGCAAGTTACAGGGGAAATTATGGAACTTTTTTTTATCATGGTATATCGGCACATGGATTTCACAGGATAAAAAGTAACTATGTGGAAATGGTATGGTAGTTTTGTAGATGTTATATATTTTTTTTTCATAGTTTTAACATGATTTACCAAATCATGTATCCTACCTATACAAGGGTGTGGAAAGTCTCTAGTTGAATAGACATGATTGGCCCATGTTTTCCCAAATTCCGCTGCTAATATATGTGAGTTACCTAGATTAATTTTTTTGGATTTTCTAAAAAATCACCTAGCTCAATTTAAGAGGATTCCTACCCATTTATTATTCCTACTTTTTTAGACTAGTTTGGTGTACATTTGAGGGTGTATCCTCTTTCCTCATTTATCTATTTTTGTGACTCCAACCTCAAATTTCAATCATTTCCTTTAAGTTATTCCCCATAGTTCTTGCTCTACACTATTATTCTAAACTCATTATGTCATTTCCCATATATTTTTTTCCTCCCATGGAACTAGTTGAAGTTGGGATAAGATTATGGGTTTTAGGTGCTTCAAATGGGTGTCTTTTTTTATTTATGGGTTTTAAGTATCATTATATTTTGTGTTCAGTCCTCCATTTCCAAATGGAAGGCATTCTAGATCATTTAAAATCAATTTGTTGATTTTTTACAGAAGGTGTTTTTTACTTCTCTATTATTAAATTATTTTATTGTGTACTTAATTATTTTAAATGTTTTATTTTATAGGTTATAACTATATTTTATAATTTTTTGGGTTATAAAATTTTTTCATGGTAAACCAACACTTATAAAAAAAGAATTTTATAGTATTATGGAATTGAATAGATTTTTTATATTTCAAGTGTTTTTGTAAATGTTTATAAAGAAAGATTTAAGGGTATTTTTGTAATTAAAATTTTTGACCATATTTGGGTCATGGGATGAATTAAAGGGGTAATGTTTAGTGTCTAATAGATTTCTTAAAAATAAGGGTGATTTATAAATTATTTTCTACAGTTACTTCAAGGTATTTTTTATGTAAGGATTTAAAAAAAGACTTTGACTTATTTAAAAAATCTTGGTTTTGTGAGTGAATCTTTGATAATGTCTATATGAAACTTTTAAATGAATTTCATAATTTTTGGGTGCATGAGACCCTATTTGTTCCATATGCCCTGATTTTCATTCAAGGGTAGTGACTATTTTTTGTGGTGATCAGGTTATGGACATAAATGAATTTTATTGTATTGGGATATTTGGAGGTGAAGTTGAAATTAATTATTCTGCTTTATGATGGTTTTATTGACTAATTGTTTTCTCAAACTTATGTTTTATTGGTCATTGGAAATTGGGTTGCTAAATGAGGAGCCTAGATTTATGAAACAATGGTTACTAACACCCCACTAGTGCGCCTTATAGTGTAACAAATGAATAGATGAGGTGTTCCCTTGATGATTTTAGGTGATGGATAATCAATTTCCTTGTGTATAGGAAGCAACATTTGCTGATAAGTTGTTTTGTGTTTGGTAAGGTTTATGGCTGTATCACATTAGAACCTAGGTTAAATCCCATAACACCTATTATTTGTTGGGTAACATTATTTAAGGGAATTACTTGGTTTTTTTCATATCCCTACTAGATGAACATGTGTGTCACCTATAGATTTTATTATTTTATTTATTGGTGACATTATTACTTTTAATTATTCTTTTAATTTATGCTATGTGGGAACGTTTTAAAGGATTTTGAAAAGTTATAAAAGATTTTATTTTATGTGAAAGTGATTAATTCATATAGAGTGTATGAATTGAATGAAAATTTAAAAAGCTATTTATAAAAAATTGATGATTTTATATCGGTTTTCTTGAATAAAAATGGGTTTTTATGAAAATGTAATTTTTTAATTATTTAATTTGTAAATACTACTTAAAAACTATTTCAATAATATTTTAAAACCATATCAAATTAGGTTTATTTTTTAATTAATTTCACAAAATCCATGGTGAGATCCTACTAGGTTCTTTTTTCTGACACCATACAGACCATTTGGTGTGTTCAACCTTGGATGTTTTCCTTTCAAGAATTTTTCTCCACTCTTCTATTTTATTCCTACCTATTGTTTAGGTGGTTCTAGTTAAATTAGTTGGATGTGGTGAGTATACATGGGTCAAAAGGAGACATTTGGAAGTTATAACACTCTAATATTTTATGAAATATATTTTTTAAACAAATTTATTTCTTTGATAGCTTTCGTTACACACAACACCTATTTTTAACGAACCACAATATTCTAATAATAATATTATTTAAACATGACTATTATAACATTTCCATTAATATTGGTGATATGAATAGTTTTTTTTAAAAGTAAGTGTAATTGTTTTATATAAGGAAAATATATTTGTAAAAGTTACTTAATTTGTAGAACAGACTTTATATTTCATAAAAATAAATTTCTTAGAAAATATATTTATTTGTTTTTGTGAACAAATAATAAAATTTATTGTTTCCACTTTAAGAAAATTTATTTTAGAAAATTTATTTATTTTTAACTCCACCTATAAAAATTATATTAGGGTGAAATTTTGGTATTTTTTTGAAACGTTTAATTATTTACGAATAGTGAAAAATATTGGTTTTTATTGAAAACTAAATTTTCATTTCAATTTTTTAAATGTTATATTTTGTTATAAAATCATTTAAAAGTAATATTAGTTTTGTTATATTATAAATAATTCAATTTATTTCTTTATAATTAATTGAATATTTAATTTTCATATTAAATATTTCTATACTTAATAAAATTTTGTCTTTGGAAAACTGATTTTTCATTGAGTCTGTGGGTTTTATTTTAAATTAAATTCTTTAAAATATTTGAATGGAATTTTTTAAAATGGATCAAACTTTTTTAATCATAATAATTTATATTATATAATGTAATAATATTTGTTTTTTTCACAAACAATAGTTAAACTGTAAAAAAATTAATTATTGCAGTTAATGTTATAATGTGTGTTTACTCGTTATATATACAGATGTTAAAATTAATTTTCAACACAAATAGAATATTTATTTGGTAAATTGGATTAAATTTTAAAACTAAATGTGTCCAATTTATCTAATAATTCTCATTTTATTTTTATTTTAATAAGATAAATTACCCAGGTAAATAAAAAGTGACTATTTACCGTGGTGAAAAGTAAAATGGTAAAAATAAGAAAACATAAAGGATGAAGGAATAATTTATTTAAGACATGTTATTTTTTAGGTATAGGTTTTTATAGAGAAAATAATCCCTAAAATCCATTATTTTTAAATTTTTTAGGCACATGGATTGTGAGTGGCTTCCTATTGTTAAATAGTTTTCGGTATTTACAAAAGTTCCATTTATCCATAATTATAAAAGTGGACATCCTCCCCTCACTTTTTCGCACTACTTAATCCATTTTTCTCAACAAAATCCTACAAAACACCCTACCCAAAATACTGATACACATTCTAGAGAAGTTGTTATTCCAAAAATATCAACCATAGTGTTCTTAATATAAGATCCAAAAGGGGGTTTTTCAATGAAAAGGTAATTGTATTATCTTAGATCTTTCTATTTTACTTATTCTATTACAACCCTCATTCATGTTTGAATGATTCAAAAATAATAAAACTACTTCCTAAAATATACTTAGATAATTATATATTAATTAAATAACCTATATCGATCTCATGTTCTTTCTAATGGGAAACAAAACCGTAGATCCTGTGTACGATGGACTACTTCCTTATGAACTGATGTTATTCATTTTATATCACCGACATTACCAAGTAGATATAATAAAGAATTGAAAGTGTGTATATATAATATTTATTTATTAATTATACTATTATAATTATAAAATCACATTTATCTTCAAACCTTCAAATCCATTGGAAAATGATAAAATTGTTCGTGCGTATCTATGGACTACTGTCTCCACAAAGCGATGTGATATGTTTTTATTTTTTTGAAATGGATGGTAATAAAGTTATATTTAAGGAATATATATAATATATATGTTATAATAATTTTCCTTTAAATCAGAATTAATATTTACTTTTTTCATTTAATCTGCTGATTAAAAGGAAACAATGTTTATACGTACATACGTCCAACCATCTCCATGAACGGTGTAATTAATTTTATACACAAAAAATTTTTAGGCTAAAATAAATAAATAGATAATGAATACCTATGATATTGTTATCATGGTTAAAATTATTTCTATGATGCAACCAAAGTTAATGTAAAATGACTGAAAATTCAAAATGAAAACATACATGAAAGTGGGTGAACTTATTACTCAAAACATGATATTAAAAAGGAATTGGTAGTGGAATGGTAATAAAAATTCATAAGTAAATAATATATTGTTTGATATATATGATTAATTTTCGTTAATCTATTTATCATAAATCTATATTTATTATACATGAGGTTTAAACATGTACGAATAAATTCATGATATGAGGTAATGGATTTCTATCTCAAATCATCTTCATTAGGACATGTGATATATTATGCACCTATTTTCATTTATGAAGTGTATATATATATGCTTTGAAATATATATCATGAATTTAGTTATTCTAATTATATTAATTTTTTTAATGTTGTTCTTTCATGGGTCTTACGATTCAAAAGATACTAATGTGGTAATGTTTTTCTATTACAATATCATTGTTTTTATAGGTTGTTTATGATTAAGTTTAGAATGAAAAAATATTTATATTTGTATAGAAAAACTTAGGAATTTTATTTTTATAATGTTATTTCATGAAAAAATGTTTTCCTTTCATTTTTCTCTTCTTAAGTACTAATGTGACAAAAAAATGTTTTAAGGATAAAAAGAACATTATTTATCTCTTCGGTTAAAAGTCATTTTTTCTTTCATGTAATTATTTTTTAAACATGTTTTAAAGTCAATTTTTACTATTATGAAAATTTTCTTTAAAATCTTTTTTACCCATGTTTTATTTTTTACAAAATGGATGAAAATGAATTTTCTTATCTTTGTTCCAATGTGGGAGTTTTGACTTTTTATCAAAAATGTTACATGAATATTTGTTTTAACTTATATGGAAAAAACATAATTGTCATCCATCATGAACACTATATTTTTTGATGCCTGATTTTAAATTTATTATGTTTATTTTCATAGAAAATATTTTCATTAATATTTTAGAAATTTTTATATTTTAAAGAATGTATTTCATCATGAAAAGGATATTTTCCAAAATAATGTCATAGTAATCTTTTTATATAATTTTTATTAATCAATGACAACAAACTTTTCTATTGATTAAGTTTTTCAAGTGATATTATTAAATTATACCATTTATATTATTACTCTATATGGTTTATGTTTATTGTTTTTATGATGAGATGATTATGGAACCCATTTAATTTTACACAGGTTATTCTATGATGGATTGATGAAATGATTACGAAACCTGATTTATTTACACCGGCTTTGATATAACGATACAATGATATGATGAATGTTTAATGATTTTTTAGAACCAAAATGTATGGATTATATGATGGGTAGGACCTATATCTCCATCCCATTCATTAGGTAATGATTTATGCTTCATGATATAATTATGGAGAATAAGATAACGTGCTTGATCCACTATGGGAAATAGGTCGATGCACTTGATACACTAAGATAAATAAGTCAATGTGCTTGATATACAATATAAAATATGTGATGATTCATGATCCATTATGCTATGGGAAATTGGTAGGGATACATGATACACTACGATTTTATGGTATCATTATTTTACTATGACATATTGTAACATCCCCAACCTAGGTGCCACTAAACTGGTTCCCTGAGCCGGGTCATCAAATGAACTTAAGAGCATCTCCCCGTATACTAGAGGTTGCCGACTAGTAGAGAGGGTCTAGATTAGTCATTTTGGGAGACTATACCCTCTTTATCAGAGTAATACATAGTAGATGACAATATAAATAGCATAAATAATAAGAAACAACCAATAGCATGCATAACCATTCTTCTCCCAACTCGGTACCATAAGCAATAGAGAATATGTCATGTCATGCTACAATGATAAGTGAACCAAACCCAAATTAAAGGAAATAGTAGAATACCCAAAAAGGTCCTAAATACAAGTTAGGAACCACCTCTATGCATTTCCCATGTCCAACTCAATTCCCTATCATAGGGCCCTTGCCCTTATACAGACCTACAAGCATGAAATATACTTGAGTTCCAAATGAGGCCCCGAGAAGTGTGTGAGTACAACTTAGTAGGACACCACCAATGGTGTCTAAAAAATATCTTTTCTAACAGATAATGCATGAAAATGGAAATAATTGGAAATTAAAGGAAAAACAGTTCAGGGGACACTCGTTAACCTTTGTATACTTTTCTATTACAATTAGGATTATTGTGCCATGTTCATTTTGTACATCATCTTATCAATTAGTTCATCATTAACATGTAATAAATGAGTTTTACATTTACCTTATTCACACAATATTGGAGGCATTTATCATTACACATAATTGAACAAGTTATGTCCCTATCTCACCAGGGATAAGAATATCAAGGAATCACTACCCTTACCTTGGAGCCTCAATCGATGTATTTTCATTTAATACAAAAATTGGGGGGAATAGAGAATTAATCCAACTCCACAACCCATGTACTCCTTGGTAGGTTAGAATATCGGTCCAATCCTACCCCTAAGAGGAGAAACAGTCCTTAATCTGACCCCTGAGGCAAGTTCACATGCTTATTTATCCATTCACCACACACAAACCATATCAAAACTAATACGACCATTAAATATAACAATCATGATTCACATAATCAACATTTGATTCAATGTTATGACATAGCCCAATCACAATGCAATTTTACACTACACAGCCCATTAGACAAAATCTATTTCCCAAGTCCCACCTAATTTACCATATTGAACAATTCACAAGCCATTACTAATCCCATGTGTCAACATTTCTTAGAAACCCACCCTCTTAGGGTTTTCAACATAATTCGTTATCAACCAAGAACAATCCCATAATCCAATAATAAGAATAGAAACATTTCAATAATTCATTTTGACTCCCATTCAACATTTCAACATTCATATCAATGGATATACATTATCACGAGGAAACCATGATCATACTTAGCTAACTTATAACTCTAAAAATAATTGGCACAACCCATGGGTGACCCTACAAAGGTCAAGTCATCCTATAGGCGGCCCATGGGGACCATGAGGGTTTCCATTAATATTTAAAACACCCATCACACCAAAACCTATCAAAGGATAAAAAATACACCAAGGGTAACCAAGAAATACACCCAATCATGCAAAAATCTCAATGAAACTATAGGATATAACTTTTATACCACCTACCTTGGATCCATTGGTGAACAGACCCCTAATCAAAGCCTTGGATCCCAATTCAACACCCATTTGAAGTCTCAAACAAGATATCATTGGAAAAGAATGGTTTTAGAGCTTCTGAAAAAGATAAAGAAGAAATATGAACCCTAAATTAAAAAGAGAAGAAGAGGAAGGATTAACCTTTCTCCGATCATCAATTAGTAACTGAACACTCCAAATAACCCTTAGACGAGATAGGATCACCATTGGAAACCCTTAAGAGCTTTGTTTCATCATTAGGGTTACCAGGGAGAAGAAAGAAGGAAATCTTGAGTTGGGGTTTAAAATCCCGCAATGGCATTTTTGTAAATTTCTCAACTTTACTGGGCTGCATGGTTTAACCAAATAGTTTTCAAAACCAATCGCAAACTATACGAGAGCTACTCTCCCAAAATCCCCCTTTTACTCTATTGCTTGGGAATTCTGTAGAATTAGCCTAATCGTGTGGTAACCATGCGAAAGCCTCTGTCCCTGGCTGCATGGTTCCCTACGATGATCCGCACGATTTGCTCTAACCATGCACAAACTGTGAGACATGCCCTTATACTACTTTTCCTACCATTTTCATGTCCTAAACCCCCATAACACCCCCAATCCAACACATAAACTTTCGAAAACAATTATTTAAATAAATGAAATAATTTAGGTATAATCATAATCAAGAAATACCTTAATAAAGGCACCAGATCTTACAACCTCCCCACCTTAGTATTGATCATCCTCAAGATACTCTTCCCAAGCATCATTGAGTTTCCACAAAAAAAAGAAATTGGGACACTAAGCCTACATATCTGACTCTCTCTCCCAAGTTCCTTCTTGGATGTTTTCATGATGCCATAAAATATGAAAAAAAGGTACAACTTTGTCTCCTAAAACCTTCTCACTATGATAAAAAATACGTACTAGATGCTATATAAAGGATGCTTTAGGCTCAATCTCAACATCATCAAAATTTATCATAAGAGATAGATCAAGATGATACATTCGAAGTTGTGAAACATAAAAAACACCATGCATCCAACTATATCGATGTAGAAGATCCCTTATGTAAGCCACCAGTCCGATCCTCTCCCCAATATCAAATGTAACCATGTACCTGGGTACTAACTTGCCCTGTATTTGAATTTGATGGTGACACAACCTTGGGGACACCTGAAGAAACACACTATCCCCCCACTAAAAACTCAAGAGATATACGACATCAAATATCATATGATTTTTTCCTACTATAAGATGTTGTCATATGCTTCTGAATCAAACAAACTTTCTCTGATGTATCCTGCATGTGACTCGGTCCTAATAGCTCAGATTCCCTAGCCTATATGTAACGACCTGACCCATCGGGGCTCGAGTTATGACTCCCCAAGCCCACCTCCAATAGGACAGGGGCTGACGACTAGCGCTGAGTAGGATATCACACACATGGGAGGCGTTAGACTAAGATACTTGTAGACATGTACCCACATACACCTCCATGAAATAGTGAAGAGATATATATAAAAACTGAAAAGAAATTCATACATACCTCTAACCCACAACCAGAGTATAAAAAAAGTTCAAAGGGAAAAATATATGCCCCCCCAAAAGAAATCTGCAATAGAATCCATCCTACTCAGAGTGAGGGGATAACTGTCAAAGGAACATGTCAGAAAGCTCCTCCGCACAACTCCGATAAGCATCCTAGTTGGTCTAGTTCACCAATTTCCACTTGCTTCGGGTTCTCTTTGTATTCTGTCGAAAGGCATGTGGTATGCACAAGACACAAAACATATGTGGGAAAAGCTCATGTAGGGGTGAGTATAAATATACTCAGTTGGAACCCCAAAAATCCTAAAAGAAAAATGAGCAAATGAAAGGAATTAGTATACTCATCCCACCCAAAGGGAACCCAAATGAGAGAGAAACTCCATCTCGAGACCATCCTCGGCTAAACTCAACTATATATCTCAAACATGTATATGCCCATACATGTACGCAAAACATCTAGCTATACCCGCATCAGGTACCAAGCCTCATGCTGGTATGACCTCATCACTAAAGACAGGTTTGACTAGAGGCTCTAAGAAGACACATAACTATGAGAACACAATCATTGTGATCTGTCATCCCATATTAAACTTGTATAAGAGATACACTCCACTAGGATAAATCACCATCCCATATGGCCCATCTGAGTGAACACGCTCATCAGATATCATCATTGAGAACATCACACTGAAACAACGGAACCCAAAACTCCTTTGGTAAGGGATCGCTCCAAGGGCCCGCCTGGGGATACCAGAACGTACCCCAATGAAACAAAATCTCACAGATAGTGGATCACTCCCAGGATCCACTTAGGTATGAAACAACCCGATCTGACGTTCCATAGATCTCATAACTCAGATAGAGGATCATCGCTCCTGTAAAGGTGGTCATAATGATGTTATAAACCCCATATGGTATAACTTTCAAAGAAGGGGATCGAACTGATGATACCACAAACCCTACCGAATCCATGCACTAAGTAGGGGATCACATTATCGATGATACCACAACCCTATAGAAAACCACACGCTGAGCAGGGGGTTTTATACCCGATGATACCCCAACCCTACTAATATGGCCCACTGCGTAGGGGATCATATTCATGATGATTCCACAAACCCTATAGGGTTGTCCTACTAGATATGGGATTGTCTCCCATGTAGTTTTAACCACGAAGATACTGAGAACCCAATCTAGGGAAGCCAAACTAGATGATCTTAACCTGACACCACCATAGGGATACTACAAACATTTGGAACTTAACCAGTCGAGGGGATCACAAACCTATACTGAGGTTGTACTACCACACGAACCCTCACAGGAAAGAACCAAGGGATTTACCGCAACCGATGGTGGTAAAAATGTTTCTAACCAAATAAACCCACAAAATTTCCAAAATTCGCACCTCCTAGGCCCAGACCAAGTCCACCATCATGTTCTACACCAAAAAACACGAAGGATAGTCTATTTGCTCACCCAAAATGGTCAACTAGAGAAAAAAATATTTTTAACCATAGAAAGTCTAATTGTGGACCATACCATGATTCCTGAAATCATCTATAAGATTGCACCATTGCAATCCCCTCAAAAAAATGCACAAGATCGACTACTCGTTTTTCCAAAACGGAGACCAGACAAAAATGTCACGTATCTCTTTAAACGCCAAAACCGGGCCTCATGGGGCCCACAACATGATCTTGATCCCATCACCTGAAATATATTTTGAAACATCCTATTTACTATCAGGATCACAACGACACTAATGACGCGTCAATTGGACGCTCTGTGAAGAAGTTATAGTGGGCCGAAGCTGAATAATAACAAAATATTATTATTTAAATGTTTCATAGCCCAAGTCCATGAACCCAACTCATTAATATTCCCAATGCATTTTCAAAGGGTCCATCTTGGTGTAAGGATTGTATGGACGAAAATAGATCACAAATTAGCCTTTCGGTTTGTGAGTTTAGGGTGTTTAATGAACCCCCGAAAAAATCCAGCCGGACCACCGCTAGGTCACCAGAAACCACCACCGCTGCCTGAACAGACCGCCATGTTGCCCCTGCCAGAGTCGACACTCCGCCTTGCTCCATACTGGGATCCTCTATGCCATTGTCAGATTATGCCATTTCCACCACCAGAATCCAGCCACACCGCAGGCATCCAACCACGTCACCGGAAAACTACCACAGACCACCAAGAGCGCCTCGATGCTCCATATTCAGCTCTGAAACATATTTCAGAAATATTAGGACCCGAACCACACCACCATTATAATTATTTAAAGAAAAATAACTCACAAAAAAGGAAGATTTTAAAACTCAAACTGCCTACCTTGAGGGAGAAACACCAACACTCTAATAGATGGTGTCCAAGAACCAACTAGTTTTACTTTGATTACATGGATATTTAATGTATTATTACATATTGTTCATTGTTCTTCATGATTATTATTTAATAATGTACTAGAGTATTTTTTGAATTGATATGTTCATGGAAGTTACCCGCTACGATGAGAACCTTGAAATACTATAACAATATTCTTAAATATAGTTATGTGGTTGGATGAAATGCTATGATGGGACACATAACATGAAGAATGTTAGCTGTGAGTACTGATATGCAGATGAGACTTCCTCTCATTATGTTCTCACTTGGTAATCTCCAAGAAAGAAGATTATGAGAATAGACTTGCTAGTAGAAATTCCTCATGTTTTGGTGTCATTGGATATTTCTATCCACGAGCATGTGTAATGATCATTAGACTTTAATATTATCATTAATATGTGTCATGACTTATGCACTTTGATTTACTAATGAAAACCATCGCACAAACAGTTGGAGGAAAGTAGGGTACATTGGGTGCTTCATGAGTGGCATGTTATTAATGGATAAGTCGAGGAAGGATTTGTACCTTCCATTTATGGAAGTTTATATCTCAGCCCTTTGATTGAAATAGAACCGTCGTGTGAAATTCCATGTCCATAGTGTAACGATGAGTTTATTTTAGGTAGTCAAAGAACGATGTATCAAGCATAAAGGTTGATGACACAATCATGAAACCTGCTTGATGAGATATTGCGACAAAGGGATTATATTACACTGTGAGCGTTTGTATGTGGATGTTGTTGTTGCGACTTTATGTATCACGACCCGTCCTCAGGGCCCATGCCGTGACTACCCCAAGCCCGCCTTCCATAGGCCAGGGGCTGGCGACTAGCACCAAGGCGTAATTCCTAACAAAAAGGGAAGGCATTGCCTTTATATAGTAAACAAACACACAGAGTAAGCTAGCAAAAGTAAACACTAAGTAAACTGAGTACAACAGTAAGTGGGGAAAGTAAATAGACCAGAAAAACAAGCCCAACATTAATGTAAAGTACAACTGAAGAAAGTACAGCAACTGTAAAGAAAGGTACAACAACTAAAAGACAAAGCAGCAACCACCAGGACGTCCTCCAGAATCCCCACCTGAAGTGTGGGTACAGATAGCCTCCTCCACTCCTCAGCTCCAGCCGTCCGCTCAGGGTACTTCTCATCCAGTGCTCCACCTCCAGGTACCGTCCAGCTCCACGAGCTCCTATCTTGATCAGTGTTTTCTGTCATTTGCATCCAACAGAACGTAGTGCAGGCATAGCCCATGCTGGGGTGAGAATAAGCTACTAAGTAGGGACCCCGAGACCCCAGAAGGTCTCCCAGAATCCTCCAAGGAAATGTAAAATCATGAAGCAACATCTGACCCTACTTAGGTATATGCCCATACATATACCTAAGTTACCAATTCCAGTTCAACTCCAACATCCGAGCCCAAGCACAACCAAGTCCACATAAGAAAGCACAAAGAATATGAAATCAACGAATAACCACTACCCAGGTATATGCCCATACATATACCTAAGTTATCAAGTAACCCATTTCAATCACGAGGAAACACAAAGATCATAGACTCAGCTCAAACCAGGTTTTAATCAGATATCAAAACCATAGCTTCTGGGGAAGCTCCTCCTCTCTCAAGTACTGTGGGCCTGATGCTACAACCAAGTGCTTCCCATTAACCTTGGAGTGTTGTAGTACTTCACCTGTCGAGTACTGTGGGCCTGCTGCTACAACCAAGCGCTTCCCACCATGCGTTTGCCACTACAACCAAGCACTCCCCCCTCATAACCTCCAGAGGTACTGCAACTGTTGAGTACCGCGGGTCTGCTGCTACAACCAAGCGCTCCTCCGCCGTGGGCCTGCCGCTACAACCAAGCGCTTCCCACCATGGGTCTACCGCTACAACCAAGCGCTTCCCACCATGGGTTTGCCGCTACAACCAAGCGCTCCCCTTCATAGCCTCCAGAGGTACTCCTTCTGTTGAGTACCATGGGTCTGCCGCTACAACCAAGCACTCCTCCACCGTGGGTCTACCGCTACAACCAAGCGCTCCCCACTGGGCTATCCGAAACTCACCGATTCGATCGATCAGCCGTCATCAAGTCTCAGTTGGCTACACGGTCTCCATACTCCATACGCTCGTCTCCGGGAGGGTCTGCTCCACGAGCTACTGGTCGATACTCCAAGTATAACAAAGTCCCACTAAGAAGAATCTCAAAGGACTACCTCGTCATAGGGGTCTTAACACAACAGACGGTGCGCCAATCGGACGCCCGGTCTGTGAGTTATTAGCCTTTTCGTCCCGGGGGCCCGGTTGGTTTCGTGTGCGAACCAACCCGGACGTTTCTCTACTGTACCCCGAACTCTCATAGGGTATACTCATTGGGACCATTTCTCAGAGAGATCACCAACGCGGTTGAAGGTTCGTCAAACGGACGACCGGTCTGAAAGATATCAGCTTTTCCATTCCAGGGGCCCGGTTGGATTTCAGGTACAATCCAACCCAGCCATACACCAACTGCGTCCAAACCTTGGGAGGAGTATGCTAAAAGTTCCTTCTCATCAAAAGTATTCCAACAAAGTCAACGGCACGTCAATCGGACATACGGTGCTCATGATATATTCGTTTCCGCTCCGAGGGCCCTGTTGGTTTCGTGTACGAACCAACCCGTTCGAACCCAAAGTTCTCTGAAACCTTGAGTGTAATATACTGAAATGACCATCTCGATCCAATGATCGCATCACCACTGACGGTGCGTTGATCAGAGGTCTACATCCCATGTTATGGGCGAAAGACTGAAAAGGTCCGAAAACGGGGGGTCTGGGCCCGGACCGACTCCCCCTTGGGTCTGCCCGAACCGGGTCGACCTGACCTGGGTCCGGCCTGGCTGGGCGCGGCCCGGCCCAACCGGCATGGCCCGGCCCGGCGGTCCGGCCGAGCGGCTCGGCCCGGAGCATTGGCGCGCTGGCGCTGGCCAAGCGCCGCGCAAGGGAGCCACCCCCCCTCGTGCGGGGGTCGTTCCGTGACAGCCAGAGGCGGCTCAAGCCGCGTCCGCCCCCCTCAGTCCCGCGAAGCCGTGGGACCGAACCTTGCTGCCGCGGCTTCAGCCGTGGCGGGTCTTCCCGGCGGCGCGCCGGGTGTCGCCGCTCCTTGGCGGCCGGCCACTGCCGGCCGCCGCCTCCGGCCGCAGACGCCACCGTGCCGGCGAGGCGCACCGGCGGGGTTTACCACGGACCACCGGACGTGCTTCGGTGGTCCATTTTGCATGTCGTCTTCGCCAGCAGTCTTCCAAAGACCTGAACTTCGCTGCAAAGTCTTCAAATCGCCCTTGCGGCCCTGTTTGTCATCGCCTGTCAATCCGCGCGTCAAAAACAAATCGCGCTGTCATTGTGGTTTTCCGGCACGGCGCGACGGCACCGCGCCCCTTCGCTGTGATTCTCTAAATTCCCGTAAGGTCTTGTGAGGTGCGATGGTTCTGTGCCATCTCTGTTCCAATCAACAACAAGAACAACAACAAGATAAGGTAGGAGGTTCAGTCGTGTGTGTGCAGTCCAGTCCCCTCCCGTTAGTCGATAGCAAGCAGTCCAAATTAAAATGGAGAACGACGATGGTACAATTCACGAATGAAACAATAATAAAACCCCCTAAAATTTTCCTCGCAAAATAATAATTTCCAACCCGCAAACATACTCTCCACGGATCAACTTAATATTTAGTTGATCTAAGTTCTTTGTTTTAGAAGGAATTAAACACAGGTTCATTAACATTCACAAATTAAATTACCTACCTCAAAGTTGTCGTCGAACGTGAGTTCGTTGCGGAATTGACCGTCACGGAAGAAGAGGATCGTCAGTGTCGTCGATCTCCGAGGGTTCTGCATTCTTCATCACCCTTCGTCGAGGGCCGACGTTCTTCGCGTTCTTCGCATTCTTCACTTTTTTTGCGTTCTTCGCGTTCTTCATGAAGAAGGATGAAGATCTTCAAGCTTCATAGTTTTTTCCAAATCCTCTAAACAAGCTACCCCTCAAAAGACAAGTGTTGGTATTATTTTATTCCCATGCCAACATTTGAATTCTAAGATAATTAACGAACAAATTAATTCATAGAATTAATTGCAACGAATTTACCACCGAATTTAATGGGGCGTTTCTTAACAAGAAAAAATGCACGGTTGACTTTCTTTTAAGAGGGGGGTTGTGGGTGCGTTACTTAGGAGGAAAGAAACGGTGGGGCTTGTGTGGGCCACACCTCACAAATATCCTACCAAGAGGGAAGGATATTTTTGGGTTCCACCCTATCCGCTTAACTTAGCTTAAGTGGCTTTAAGTGAAATAAAATAAAATCGTTGCACCCCTTTTTATTTTATTCTTTAACTTAACCCCAAAAAAATTTAAAAACACACCCGAGCAAACAGAACTCTGGAATAGGTGTTTCTAAGCAATTACTGGCGCTGCAGTTCCAACAGTGCCCTCATAATTTGATTCTGAGTATCGGTTCAAAAGTTAGAAATCCCCGCTCGTTCGTTCACTGAACGTACCTCAACTTAACTTTGGAAAAAGATTCCGGGCACACTGGGCCTCAGAATCAGGTGCCGTCCGAAACAGCGTTCTTGTAAAATTTCATAGAAAATTAGGAAAAAAAATTCCTTTGAATTTTACGGGTCTTTACATTACCTCCACCTCAGAGCTTTACTTCTCCGTAAAGCTTCAACGCAAACTTAGAGAAACAAAGGCGGTTCTAAGCACGCATCTGAGCCTTCTGCTCCCATGTGCTGACCTGGAGGTTCCCGTGCTGCCTACGAAAGCGCACAAGAGGAATCAACCGTCCTCGTAGGACCTGCTCCTATCGATCCTCAACCTCTAACGGAACCCCACAAAAGCCACCCCATCGCCAACATCCAGCTCCTCATGGTCGATGATGTGCGAAGGGTCGTGATTGTATCTCCTCAGTTGAGATACGTGGAAGACGTCGTGCACCTGGTGCAACTGAGGTGGTAGAGCAAGGCGATAATCCACCTTGAAAATCCTATTGAGGACCTCGAATGGTCGGATGAAGCGTGGAGACAACTTGCCGCCTCTGCCAAATCTCCATAACTCACGTCGAGGTGAGACCTGTAGGGAAACGTGGTCGCTATCCTCGAACTCCCGTGGCCTTCGCCTCCTCTAGTAGGCATCTCAAAGTGAGGGTCAAGTCAACAGTTTTTAAACCGGAACCTCTTAGAACAACCAAAAATAGAGGAAAGGAAAGTAAATTCCACAAGAAAGGTGTCTTTTATTACTGCAGCTTAAGTACAAAGACACTAGGCATCTGAAAACAAACATCAACAAAACTAGAAGCAATAAGAACAAAAGTCTCCAGGTCTGGAGCTAGTCCCACTCTTGTCCATTTGCTCCCAGAGCTCCATGATCGTAGGCCTCAGCTGCCTGAAGTTGTGCTCTCCCATGTCCTCCTGTCCCCTGCGGTCGGGGTGGACCTCCTGGTGGTGGTAGTGGCAACATCCCGAAGCGTCGTCCACCTCCAGCTGCACGGCCAACTCCCCTGCCATGGCCGACTGCTCATTGCGGCCTGCCCTGATTGAACCTCTGCCTCTACCTAGGAGGTCCTTCGTTCATCTTCTGGTCATCTGTATGGCGGGTCGGACATTCACGAGCCATGTGACCAACCCCGCCGTAGGAGTAACACTGTCCGCTCATGGTAAGTCGTTGTCCACCCCGTGGGCCTCGCACAAACGATCCTGAGTCATGCGGTCTACCACCTGTAGGTCTATTCCTCTTGGACCCCTGCATCATCTGTCTACTGCCCGCAGCAGAAGACTCTGCCGCATGCCGACTAGAGGTGGGTCCGGCTACTGGAGACTGCTCAGCAAGGAAACTCTCTACTAGGAGGGCTCGCTCCAACACCCCTGCCTATGTCAGAAAGCTGTGAGAAATGACTGAAGCTATGATCTCTCTCCTGAGCCCCTGCTCGAAGGTTCGAGCCCTGAAGAATGGGTCACGTACCATGTCCGTGGAATAGCGCGAGAGATCGGTAAACATCGCTGCGTACTGGGCTACTGACATGCTGCCCTGCTGTAGCTGTAATAGCTCCGGGATGCGCACCACACAGAGGGTGGCTGGGATGAACTCTGAGTAGAAAAGGATCTCAAATTCCATCCAAAGGAGAGATGCCTCATCGTGCACCTAAAACATCAAGCTCCACCATCTGCCTGCTGTCACGTGCAGGAGGCTCACTGCAAGGACCACCATAAGGTCTGCTGGTGTCCTCACTAACCAGAAAACCCATACAACCACCTCCAGCCAGTTCTCAGCTGCATAGGGGTCCGTTTCCCTATGGAACCTAGGCGGTCGCTGGTGCTGAAACTCATGCAGTGAACTAAGGCGACGTGCATCGTTAGCAGCTGGGGTGGGTAGCATCAGTGGATTGGTGGGTAGAGGTACCGCCGGTGCCTCTACTTTCAAAGGGCCCTATACAGAGGCCTCGTTGCTCGGAGGACTGACATCACGTACAACGCTCAAAACCCTAGCTGGCTGCCATCGTGGGGCCATCCTGAAAAGAATCAGGTGTGCCACGGTCAGAACAGAAGACCTGGTGAGCTGACATAATGTAATCACAAAGAAAACTTGTAACACACAAGCAATCAATGTTTTCGTGAATTAAGTCTGAAATCAGAAGTCAGGGTCTTGGTGTATGGATACGTCGGCCGCCGCACCAATACTGGACTCCCTGGACTGATAACCCCACTAAATAATCTTAACACTATTGCTTCACATAGAAAAAGATCAGAGTCCTCAGTTCTGCGGTAGAACCAAACTCCTCTGATACCAATTTGTCACGACCCATCCTTGGGGCCCGTTCCGTGACTACCCCAAGCCCGCCTTCCATAGGCCAGGGGCAGGAGACTAGCACCAAGGCGTAATTACCAACAAAAAGGGAAGACATTGCCTTTATATAGTAAACAAACACACAGAGTAAGCCAGAAAAAGTAAACACTAAGTAAACTGAGTACAACAGTAAGTGCGGAAAGTAAATGGACCAGAAAAACAAGACCAACAGTAAAGTAAAGAACAACTTAAGAAAGTACAACAACTGTAAAGAAAGGTACAACAACTGAAAGACAAAGAAGAAACCACCAGGACGTCCTCTAGAATCCCCACCTGAAGGGTAGTTCAAGATAGCCTCCTCCACTCCTCAGCTCCAGCCGTCCACTCAGGATACTTCTCGTCCAGTGCTCCACCTCCAGGTACCGTCCAGCTCCACGAGCTCCTATCTCGATCAGCGCTGTCCGTCGTCTGCATCCAAC
This sequence comes from Viscum album, assembly GCA_963277665.1. Classification (NCBI taxonomy): domain Eukaryota; kingdom Viridiplantae; phylum Streptophyta; class Magnoliopsida; order Santalales; family Viscaceae; genus Viscum; species Viscum album. The sequence continues at coordinate 1,570,039,034 of OY728133.1, read as the reverse complement.
ACAACGTAGTTCGGGCATATCCCGTGTAGGGGTGAGTATAAGCTACTCAGTAGGGACCCCGAGACCCCCGAAGGTCTCCCAGAATCCACCAAGGAAAGTTACAATAACGAAGCAACATCTGACCCTACTTAGGTATATGACCATACATATACCTAAGTTACCAATTCCAGTTTGGCTACAACATCCAAGCCCAAGCATAACCCAGTCCACATAGGAAAGCACAAAGATTATGAAATCAATGGATAACCACTACCCAGGTATATGCCCACACATATACCTAAGTTATCAAGTAACCCATCTCAATCATGAGGAAACACAAAGATCATAAACTCAGCTCAAACCAGGGTTTAATCAGATATCGAAACCATAGCTGCTGGGGAAGCTCCTCCTCTATCAAGTACTGTGGGCCTGCTGCTACAACCAAGCACTTTCCATTAACCTTGGAGTGATGTAGTACTTCACCTGTCGAGTACGGTGGGCCTGCTGCTACAACCAAGCGCTTCCCACCATGGGTCTGCCGCTACAACCAAGTGCGCCACCCCACATAACCACCAGAGGTACTCCTACTGTTGTGTACCGTGGGTCTGCTGCTACAACCAAGCGCTCCTCCACCATGGGCCTGCCGCTACAACCAAGCGCTTCCCACCATGGGTCTGCTGCTACAACCAAGTGCTCCCCTTCATAGCCTCCAGAGGTACTTTTTATGTTGAGTACCATGGGTCTTCCACTACAACCAAGCTCTCCTTCCCTGTGGGTCTGCCGCTACAACCAAGCGCTCCGCACTGGGCTATCCGAAACTCACTGAGTTGATTGATCAGCTGTCTTCAAGTCTCAGTTGGCTACACGGTCTCCGTACTCCGCACGCTCATCTCCAAGAGGGTCCGCTCCACGAGCTACTAGTCGATACACCAAGTATCACAAAGTCCCATGAAGAAGTACCTCAAAGGACCGCCTCGTCATAGGGGTCTCAACACAACAGACAGCGCTTCAATCGGACGCCTGGTCTCTGAGTTATAAGCCTTTTCATCCCGGGGGCCCGGTTGGTTTCGTGTGCGAACCAACCCGGCCGTTTCTCTACTGTACCCCGATCTCTCATAGGGTATACACATAGAGACCGTTTCTCAAAGAGATCACCAACGCCGCTGACGGTTCATCAAACGGACGTCCGGTCTGAAAGATATCAGCTTTTCCGTTCCAGGGCCCTGTTGGATTCCGGGTACAAACCAACCCGACCATACTCCAACTGCATCCAAACCTCGGGCAGAGTATTCCAAAAGTTCTGTCTCATCAAGAGGATTCCAAAAAAGTCGACGGCACGTCAATCAGACGTCCAGTGCTCAAGATATATCCGTTTCCGCTCCGAGGGCCCGGTTGGTTTCGTGTACGAACCAACCCGGCCGAACCCAAAGTTCTTCGAAACCATGAGTGTAATATACCGAAACGACCATCTCGATCCAAGGATCGCCACTGACGGTGCGTCGATCGGAGGCCTACAGCCCAATTTATGGGCGAAAGACTGAAAAGGTCCGAAAACGGGGGGTATTGGCCCGGCCCGACCCCCCTTCGGTCGGCCCGAACCGGGTCGACCTGACCGGTGTCCGGGTCCGACCCGGCTGAGCGCGGCCCGACAGTCTAGACGGGCGGCTCGGCCCAGCCCGTTGGCGCTGGCCAAGAGCCATGCAAGGGAGCTGCCCCCCCTCCCCCCCGCGCGGGGGCCGCTCCGTGACACCCGGAGGCGGCTTAAGCCGCGTCCGCCTCTCTCGGTCCCGCGCGGCCGCAGGACCAACCCTCGCCACCATGGCTTTAGCCGCGGTGGGTCTTCCAGGCGGCCCGCCGGGCGCCGCCGCCTCCGGCCGCCGGCACCGCCGTGCCGGCGGGGTTTTCCGCGGACCACCGGACGCGCTCCGGTGGTCCATTTTGCGTGCCGTCTTTGCCAGCGGTCCTCCCGAGACCTGACCTTTGCTGCAAAGTCTTCAAATCACCCTTGCGTCCCCGTTTTTCATCGCCCATCAATCCGCACGTCAAAAACAAATCGCGTCGTCTTTGTGGTTTTCCGGTGCGGCGCGACGGCGCCGCGCCCCTTCGCCGTGATTCTCTAAATTCCCGCGCGGTCTTGCATGGTGAGATGGTTTCACGCCATCTCCGTTCCAATCAACAATAGGAATAACAACAAGATTAGGGAGGAGGGTTGGCCGCGTTTGTGCGGTCCGGCCCCCTCCCGTTAATTGATAGCAAGTGGTCCAAATTAAAATGGAGAACGACGACGATACAATTCACAAATGAAACAATAATAAAACCCCCTACATTTTCCCCACAAAACAAGAATTTCCAACCCGAAAACATACTCTCCACGGATCAACTTAATATTTAGTTGACCCGCGTTCTTTGTTTTAGAAGGAATTAAACACGAGTTCATTAACATTCACAAAATAAATTCCCTACCTCAACGTTGTCGTCGAACGTGAGTTCATCGTGGAATTGACCGTCGCGGAAGAAGATGATCGTCGGCGTCGTCGATCTCCGAGGGTTCGGCGTTCTTCGTCGCCCTTCGTCGAGGGCCGGCGTTCTTCGTGTTCTTCGCGTTCTTCATGTTCTTTGCGAAGAAGGATGAAAATCTTCAAGATTTAGAGTTTTTTCCAAATCCTCTCAATAAGACACCCCTCAAAAGACAAGTGTTGGTCTTATTTTATTCCCATGACAACATTTGAACTCTAAGAAAAGTAACGAACAAATTAATTCATAGAATTAATTGCAACGAATTAACCGCCCAATTTAATGGGGCGTTTCTTAACAAGAAAAACACACAGTCGAATTTCTTTTAAGAGGGGGGTTGCGGGTGCGTTACTTAGGAGGAAAGAAATGGTAGGGCTCATGTGGGCCCCAGCTCACAAATATCCTACCAAGAGGGTAGGATATTTTTGGGTTCCAACCTATCTGCTTAACTTAGCTTAACTGTATTTAAGTGGCTTTAAGTGAAATAAAATAAAATCGTCGCACCCCTTTTTATTTTATTCTTTAACTTAACCCCAAAAAAATTAAAAACCACACCCGAGCAAACGCAACTCTGGAATAGGTGTTTCTAAGCAATTACCGGCGCTGCGGTTCCAATGGTGCCCTCAGAATTTTATTCCGAGCACCGGTTCAAAAGTTAGAAAACCCCGCTCGTCCGTTCACTGAACGTACCCGAGCTTAACTTCGGAAAAAGATTCCGGGCACACCGGGCCTCGAAATCAGGTGCCGTCTGAAATTGCATTCTTGTAAAATTCCAAAGAAAATTACGAAAAAAATTTTCCTTGAATTTTACAGGTCTTTACATTATGTTCTTTCTCTTGTGTTACTTGACCCATTTCTAGACAGTACTCTTGGACTTTAGGTAAGCCCGCCTAATGCCAATGAGAAAGAATCCTAGAGGGTCACACACTAAGTGTTTTTGGTGGTCTTGGTTAAATTTTATTTGAATTTAATTATTTAAATAAATATTATTATCAAGACCGTGGAATAATTTCATTCAAGTTAAGATGATTGTATAAATTAAATTAAACATATTTATTTATTTTATTGAAAATTTAATATATATTTATTTTCTAGTTTGGAAATAGAATAGTTATTTAAGAGAATAAATTATTTATTTACATATCCTGGTGTTCGATAAATGGAAGTGGAGGTCGAGCGGACTAAGGAGGGTCCGGTAGTAAAATAATTATTTTCAAGATGGTAAATAATTATTTAACAAGATGGAAAAAATTAATATAATGCTCCTATTATTTTGTGACGTGAAGTTTTGTTTATAATTCCATTTTATGAAAGTTGGTCCACTATAAATAATGATGTTGCATTATTATTAAATGCATGGGTTTTATCTAATTTGATGAATGTATTTAAATGTTGCTATGCAATTAAATATTGTAACTAAAATTTCATGTATATAAATAAGAATATACCCATATTGTGCCATACACCACACCACACGCCTTGTGAATTGATTATTGTTGAGCCAAAAAATTTCTCTCTCAAATCCTCTTCTCTCTCCTCTCATGAACGAGAGACGTTTTTCATGGTTGAAGAAAAAGGGATCAAGAACGATCGACACAAGACACTCACTTCTCCATGCTAGAACCCGAAGAACAAGCTGTGTCGATCGGAGGCCATCAGAGCACATGTGGATCATCGCTAGAGGGATTCAAGTTTGGATCCTTACAATCACAACGAGATAATCCAAAATGGTCAATTTGGACGATCAAAATCATTAATGAATAAAAATACCAAAGACATTGGTTTTATATTTCTTTATGAAAATAATTAAATTAATTATAAACATGATGTGAAATATCCTCTCTAAGGGTTTTGGGCCTCTTTTTTTCTTTATCTAAATCTTTGATTATATTCCGTGGAGACTGGCATTCGTCATCGTATTGATCTCAGAATAATCATTGATCATGGTAAAAATCAAAATTGGGTGCCGCTCCAAACCGAACATCCACTGCGCCTGGAACCTGCAAGTGGTATCAAAGGGTTTACATCACAGTTTATAATTATTTAAATATTTCGTTGATGAATTACACATTTTATAATTTAGTTGTTTCAATTCAAGTTAATCATTCTGCAAATCTGAATATCGAGATATACTCCTCTTTAATTTCTTATTAAACTTATAGAAACAAATTTTTCTTTTAATTTTGATTAAAATAAAATAGAGGATCTCATCCAAAAGTGAAAAATGTTCCTGGTCATAAAATACGAGAATACATGACATGTATTTGGAAGTACATGCCGTGTAGTTTAGGATCAAATCATTGGATTCATCTTCCAAACCAAGACATGTGTTTGAGTCTTTATAAGTCTTAAATGACTCCGTGTGTTGACCAGGATTGGTGGCACATGGTTTCCGGAGTACATGCCATGTGGCCTATGGAACACGATGTGTAGTCCCTTTGGGTTAGGGTTGGACCGTGTACCCTGTACATGGATTTCCCAGATGGAAACCGTGTAACGCAGAAACTATATGGCATATGTCCCATTGAACATGCCATGTAATCCAAAAATTTCTGAAGTACATCTATGCGCCATGTCCTAGGGCATGTACTTTAGTTGGACGGTGAACAAAAATGTGTAGTCTGAACTACACGCCGTGTACTCATCCAAATTAAGCAGATTTATTAAAAGTTATTATTATATTATAAAAACCCCTGAGATATATACCATAGTGAAGGCGTAAAACTGAGTCACAACACGTGATAGGTGTTATATATATATGTTTAATTTAACATCTGCATAATGTTCATTTTAACTCCTTGGACAGTTATGAACAAGAATTCACCGAGTTGCTTCTAAGGTATAAGTTACGTACAAAGATAAATTTAAATAAGTTTATTTGTTTAAAAATATGATGGATGAGAATCTCATGGAAATTCAAAAAAGGGTTTAAGATAAAATAATTTATTAATTAAATATAATTAATTGATTCGAGCATTATTTATCTTAAACAATATTAATTAAATAATTGAATGCCAGTTTTATTTATGCATAAATGTCATTGCATGCATGGATGATCATGAGCTAGGCCAAGACCTTTGTATGTCAATGGTTTCTTTTAATTAATTTATTTAAATTAAATTTGATGCCCTCTAAGCCTTCTCCTCATTAATATGTAGGGCCTGCATGACCAAGGATTTTTTATTGTAAAACCCCTTTTACCCCTCACCTGCATGTGAGATAAAATCATATGTAATGGATGGAGCTCCCATGGTAGTCGAGGCAGATCAAATTAGGAGACAAGGTGAAACCAATCCAAGAAGATACAAAGGTGGACATGTGGAAAGCTGTAAACATGAACCCAACAGGTTAAAGTTGTTTATCCCCTAGTTCATGGTTAGTTTATCAACCGGTAGATAAAATAACCATTATAAATTCTCATGATCATGACATTTACTTCATTTTATTTCTTTCAATTCCATGGTTTATCATTATGGATGTGTTGTCATGATAACATAAATAATTAATTAAACAAGCATTCAAGATGGAACAAAAATATACCAGATTTATGCGTAAATATTATCAAGACATGATTAATCACTTAACTAAGTTCCAATTAATAATAACAAGCATGTGATAATGATAAAAAATTTACACATAAGAGATAAAAATCCCTCAAATAAATTATTAAGTCACAACAATCCTTCTGTTACATGATTAAATGGAAAACCCAATAAAACTATATGTTTCACCAACCCTTGTTGGGACAATTAATCTTATTTAAGAAGCCCTTATGAATGGTTTTAGGTTGACTTAACCATATTACATCATGAGGAGTAGCCTTTGCTAGACTTGGTGTAATATTGGTGGCAAGAGTTGAGGAAATCCAAAGTCATGATTTCAGGATTGGGGATTCCACTCAACATATCAAGGAGCTGCAAGCCCACAGTTGGAAAAGACCTACCTACCTATATACCATCTAATATATTGAGAAACCCTTATTGGGGTTATGTGAAGGGGAATATGGATCCTTTACACTAGAATGTCATGGCTAGTGGACATTCCGAGTTCAATGGTGACAACCATTGGGACTTGATAAAATAGTGGGAGACTTAATAAAATTTATTATTTCTCATAAAATGTAATGAAGAAAGTACTAATTATCTGATCATTTAATTGTAGAATAATAATTACAAGCTCATCAACCACACTATCCCTATGATCAATTTTTGAAAAAGAAAACATCCTCAATGGTAGTAATTTCCAAGGATTGTTAAGACACCTTTGGGTTATCCTATTCCACTAATGGAAGTCTTACGTGATGGAGTCATCATTACCTGAACCGCCTACAAAGGAGGCCACTGATGATGATTTCCTAGTCTATGAGAAATATATGAATGATGTGATCGATATTCAATGTTTGATGTTATCATCAATGTCAACTGTGATAAGGAATTCTCATGAAAACATGGATTCTTATAGCATGATCGAGCACCTCCGTGGTCTTTACCAGGATAGAGAAAGACAAAAAAGGTTTGAGATCTATAAGGCATTCTTTCAGAGTATTATTGGAGAAGGTGCCCTGGTTGGGCCTCTTATAGTCAAGCTCATTGGCTACATTCAGTGCCTGGAGGTTTTATGGTGTAAACTCTTGAATAACTGGGCACTGATCTCATTCTCGCATCACTCCCTCTGAGATTCTCTTACATTGTTGTTGATTTCAATATGAACAACATTGAGAAGTCCCAATCTGATCTTCTTATCCTCATTCTCCAAGTGGAAAAACATATGAATCACAAAAATCCATCTTTTTTATGATGAATTAGAGGAAATAGAAGGAGAAGAGATTTAATCCCAAAGATTCTTCACAGCCTTACAAGAAAAGGAAGATTAAAGGGGAGGAAAGGGGATAGGAGGTTGTTTGTTTTTCAGGTGGCAAGAAGGGCCACTAGAAGAAGAACTGCACCTAGCCTAATAAGCAAGGTGAAGCTTCAGGTGAGTTTGTTATTGAATTCAATCTATCTGTTTCTACATATTTGGTATTAGATACACCTTGTGGTTCTCACATATATATCCAAATAAAGGAACCAAGTAGATTCAATAAGATTTATCAAGGGGAGGTAGAACTACGAGCAGCCAATGGAGCTAGAATTTCTCCTGTAGCTATCGGGGACTACCACCTCACGTTTCCAACTGGGATGATATTAGTGTTAAAGGGTTGTTATTATGTGCCTTCTGTTATTAGAAACATTATTTCTATATCCAGATTAGGTACAGATGGATTTGTTTTCAAGTATGGAAATGAATGTTGCTTCTTTTACAAATATAGCATTTTTATGGTAGGGAACATTTATATGATGGGCTTTATGTGTTAGATTACACAAACCAAGTAAAATAAATCAATAACAAAGATACTTGACATGACTCATACCACACCCAGGTTTGGCATCACTGGCTAGGTAATGTAAATGAGAAATGGTTGACAAAGTTACATCAAGATGGATATTTAGATTCTTTCTAACTAAAACCACTTGGCATATGTCATGCATGTTTATAAGGAAAAATGACCAAATCCCCAATTAGTGGGAAAGGTGAAAGGGCTAAATAACTTCTTGAATTGGTTCACACCGATGTGTGTGGACGATTTCCAGTTGAATCAAGGGGAGGGTACACATACTTCATAACTTTTACTGATGATTTTAGTAGATATGAATATATCTACTTAATGAGGTATAAGTTAGATTCTTTTGATAAGTTCAAATAATTAAATAATGAAGTTGAGAACCATCTTGGTAAGAATATTAAGAAACTCCACTCAGACTGAGGTGGATAATATCTTAATCAAGACTTCCTTGATTACTTACGGGAGCTTGGGATCCTGTCCCAACTCACTCATCCATACACTCCCTAGTGGAATGGTTTGAGTGAAAGATGGAACTGCACCCTGTTGGACATGGTGAGATCAACAATGAGTCATGCGAGTCTTCCATGATCCTTTTGGGGATATTCATTACAAACAGTGGCACACATACTAAAACAAGTACCATATGAATCAATAAATGGTATTCCGTATGAGTTATGGAGTGGAAGAAAAGCCATGTTATAGAATTTACATGTGTGGGGTAGCGAAGCTCTTGTTAAGCCCTCTTCAAGTAACAAACTCACACCTCGAGGAACAAAGTGTACCTTTATAGGATACCCTAAGGAAGCCTGGGGATATAACCAATATAACCCCTTAGGCAAAAGTTTATAATGGAAATACATTCCATATTCCTTGAGAGGGAGCACATATCTAAAAGAGATAGTGGGAGCGAGATAGAATTCGATGAAGTCGAGGCTCAAGGTGCAGAAGAGTTGGTACAGGAACATATTCCACAAAGCCCTATGGAAGAAGAATCAGTTCCAGAGACACAAGTACTACGTATGAGTACAAGAGAGGTCAGAGATCTTGAACAATATAGTTTTCTTGTTACTGAGGATTATAACTACATATTAGTTTATAATAATGATCCTCTAACCTACAAGGAAGTAGTAAGTGGCACAAAAGTTGCCAAGTGGCAAGAAACCAAGAATTCTGAAGTGGATTCCATGTACCAAAACCAAGTCTAGATTTTGGTAGATCGTACGACAGATGTAAAGCCTGTTGGCTTCAAATGGGTATTCAAGAAGAAATTGGACATGGAAGGATGGGTCAGTACCTATAAGGCATGACTGGTTGAAAATGGTTTTAAACAGTGTCAAGGAATTGACTATGATGAAACCTTTTAACCAGTTGCAATTCTGAAATCCATCAGAATTCTACTTGCTATTATGGATTACCATGACTATGAGATTTGAAAAATGGATGTCAAAACAAAATTCATTAATGGGAAATTTCAGGAAGATGTCTACATGACACAACCTGAAGGGTTTGTGACTCCAAAGGATGCCAATAAGGTATGCATGTTGTAGAAATCCATTTATCGATTAAAGCAAGTAACCAAGTCATGGAACATTCATTTTGATGAATCCATAAAATAATTTGGTTTTTTCAAAAATGAATTTGTTCCGTATGTCTACAAATGGTTTAGTGGGGGTGTATTAGTTTTCCTAATAGTATATGTTGATGAAAGATTACTCATTGGAAATGAGATACCAGTCTTGTAGTCTGTTAAGGAATGGTTGAATCATTACTTCTCCATGAAAGACTTTGGCAAGGCATCAGTTATTCTTGGGATCAAGATACATCACAATAGATCCAAGATATTGGTCGGACTAAATCAAAGTACATGCATTGATAAGATACTGAAGAGATTTAGTATGGAACAATCAAACAGGGGATAGTTTCTAGCATCAAATGAAATTCATATTTCCAATAAAATGTGTCCTCAGACACATGGGGAAATAAAGATAATGGCAAGGACTCCATACACATCAGCGATTTGGTCAGTCATGTATTCCATGCTATGTACTAGGCTAGATGTCACCTATGCATTGAGTGTGGTAAGAAGATATCAAGATGACCCAGGTGACCACCATTGGATGGATGTCAAGACTATCCAAAAGTATCTAAGGCATAATAAGAATATGTTGCTGGTTTAGGTGGGAGATAAGGAACTAGTCATCAGAGGATATGCAGATGCTAGTTTCCAGACTGATCAAGATGACATGAAGTCGCAAACGGAATAAATCTTCACTTTTAATGGAGGTGCAGTGAGCTGGAAGAGCTCAATGAAGTGTATGGTTGCAGATTCTACACCAGAGTATGAGTATATCACAGCTTCTAAGGTAGCTAAATAAGCAGTTTGGATGTGAAGGTTTGTCAAGGAGCTAGATGTGATACCTAGAAGTAATGATCCCATCACGGTGTACTCTGATTATACTACAGTGGTGGCTGTCTCAAAAGAGACAATATCACATCAGTGGATGAAGCACATACTTCAGAAGAATCATATCTTGAGGGATGTTTCTCAGAGAGGTTAAGTTGCAGTAATCAGTATTTCCATAGAAGAAAACATGGCAGACCCCTTGACTAAAGCCTTGACTAACCGGAAACATGATCATTATGTGAGGTCTAGAAGACTGAAAGTCGTAGGCAGTTAGATCTAGTCCAAGTGAGATTTTGTTAGAGTTGGTGTCCTAGAACCAACGAGGTTTACTTTGATTACATGGATATTTAATGTATTATTACATATTGTTCATTTTTCTACATGATTATGAATTAATAATGTCCTAGAGTATTTGTTGCATTGATTAGGTCATGGGAATTCCCCGATATGATGAGAACCTTGAAATGCTATAACAATATTATTAAATATAGTTCTGTGGTTGGATGTCATGCTATGATGGGAAAAATAGCATAATGACCGTCTGGTGTGAGTATTCATAAGCATATGAGACTTCCTCTCATAAAGTTCACACTTGGTCATCTTCAAGATAAGAGATAATGAGAACAGACCCGCTAGTAGAAATTACTCTTGTATTGGTGTCATCAGATATTTCTATCTGTGAGCGTGTGTAATGATCCTTAGACTCTTAGATTATCATTAATAAGTTTCATGACTTATGCACTTTGATTTACTGATAAAAACTATCACGTAGATAGTTGGCGGGAAGTAGGGTATGTTGGGTGCGTCATGTGTGGCATGTTATTAATGGATAATTCCTGGAAGGATTTGTCCCTTCCATTTATGGAAGTTGATATCTCAGCCCTTTGATTGAAATAGAACCGTCATGCAAAATTCCATGGCCATGGTGTAACTATGAGTTTATTTCATGTAGTCGAAGAATGAAGTATTAAGAATAAAATTTAATGACACAATCATGAAACCTGCTTGATGAGATATTGCAACAAATGGATTATATTACACAATGAGCGTTCGTATGTGGATTTCATTGTTGCAACATTAAGTTCTTTCTCTTGGGTGCCTTTACCCATTTCTATACATTACTCTTGGACTTTAGGTAAGCCCACCTAATGCCAATGAGAAAGAATCCTAGAGGGTCACACACAAAGTGTTTTTGGTGGTCTCCTTTAAATTTAATTTAAATTTAATTAATGAAATAAATATTATTCTAGAAAACGTGGAATAATTTTATTCCAGTTAAGATGATCGCATAAATTAAATAAAATATATTTATTTATTTTATTGAACATTTAATAAATATTTTTTACTAGTTTGTAAATAAAATATTTATTTAAGAGAACAAATTATTTATTTATTTATTCATGTGTTAAATAAATAGCAATGGAGTTTGAGCAGACCAAGGTCGGTCTGGTAGTAAAATAACTATTTTCAAGATGGTAAATAAATATTTATCTAGTTGGCACAAATTAAAATAACATTGCTATTATTTTTGTGACTCATAATTTTATTTATAATTCTATTTTATGCAAGTTAGCGCATTATAAATAATGACGTGTTATTATTATTAAATGCATGGATTTCCTCTAAGTTCATGAATGTATTTAATTGTTGCTATGTAACTAAATATTGTAACTAAAATTCCATGTATATAAAAAGGTAAGTACTTCTATTGTGCAATACACAACACCACATGCCTGGTGAATTGAGAATTGTGGAGCCAAAAAATTTCACTCTCAAATACTCTTCTCTCCCCACTTAGGAACGAGAGACGTTCTTCAAGGCTGAAGAACAAGTGATCAAGAACGATCAACACAAGGCACTCAATTTGTCATGCTAGAACCCAAAGAATGAGCGGTGTCGATCAAAGGCCATCAGAGTACACGTGGATCACCGCTAGAGGGATTCAAGTTTGGATCCTTACAACAACAATGAGATAATATGGAAGGGTCAATCCATATAATCAACATCATCAATGAATAAAAATACCAAATACACATGTATTATTTTTCTTTATGAAATAAATTAAATTAATTTTAAACATGATGTGCAAGATCCTCTCGAAAGGTTTAGAGCCTCATTTTTTTCTTTATCCAAATCTTTGATTATATTTCGTGGAGACTGGATTTCATCCACCTTTTGATCCCGGAATAATCATTGATAATGATAAAAATTGAAATTGGGTGCCTCTCCAAACCACGCTTCCACTGTGCTTAGAACCTTTAGACACTTCGAGCCTAAATCCGAATTCTGGCACCATCGCTGCACAATCTGGGAGCATGCACCTTGAAGATCAGAGATTGTCGATGCTTCATTTGATTGATTTAGTGGTTATTCATTGAAGGATGGGGGGGGGGTCTTCTAACTTGAGTGGGGGGGGGATTGATTGTTTTTATCTAATTTTTAATTAATTAATTAATCCATTCAATAACCTATTCACTCAACCAAAACTCCCAGTGTAGAAAATATTAAGTCACCCCTAGGGTAAACACGGTGTTCTAAACTCAACGAATTACTCAGATTTTCTACGCATGGCTTCGTTTAAGAGTTATTCAAGCCAACGTCCATAGGTAAATTTATTTATTTATTTACGAAAATGACATTGGTCACCTTTTTCTACACCAGGCCCATACCTGCAAAGGTTATACCCCTCCTAGGGTAAAAGAATTGCTCCAGACGCAACCATACCCTCATATTTCTTATCCATTCTACCATTTTGGAGATAAATCACATCCTCCACATGAATTGTATAATAAATACTTAATGTTTTTAAAAAATTTATTCCAGGCACACTGGGCCTTGGAATAGCATGCTGTCTTTGCACCTAGATCTGGAATTATTCATAGGAATATTCCAAACTCTGACAGGGAAAAAACCGAGTCACTACATCCTCCCCAAATTAATACTTTTCATCCTTGAAAATCCATAAGAATGAGGGAAGGAAACTAAACTCTGAAATGGGTCTCACAAACCAATGAGTTGACCAAAACCACAACAAAGCCACTAAGGGTTCCCCAGAATCCAATGAACACACACTCTAGGGAACCAAGGCCTTTCACATAAACTCCCCAACACACAACTCTTCCCCGAACAGATGGGTAAATATTTTTCTGCCTCATATATTCGATGCACATCAAATAACAACATCATTGGGTCTTACCAATTCCCTGAACAGATCACGAGAAAGGGGAAAAAAGGGAAGAGTACCACCAAAAATTGTCTAGAAAAACTACTATAGAAAGTAGAAAAGAGACAGAGTGTACCTATATCCATTCATGGAGCCTTGGGGACAAAAATCTCGAAGGCCTGAATGTGTCCTTTCCCCGATCCTCTAGCTCCCTGAGCCCAGCGTAGAAAACCTGGGGGTGGTGGTGGAGGGAACTTGTACTGCTTGCCACCTCTCGCTGCAGCACCAGGTCCATCGCCACGTCCACCGACTTGCATACCTCCTTACTCGAGACACTACCTCTACCATGGTGGAATATCTATTGGCTCCCTCTCAACAACATGATGGGTCAGAATATCTCTAGGAAGATGTCCCAGACCATGTAACACTGCCTCTCCTATGACTAAACAAAATCTCCCTTAGAGCCCTAGGCCTTAGATCCTATGTCCTAGGGTCGCCTCCTAAAACACTGCCCACATTCGGACCCCTGAGCATGCCGTTGGATACTAGATACAGAACCAGATGACAAGTTCTTAGGTTTTACATGCCAAGCACTAACGAGAATAATATGCTCATACATAAAGCTCTCCACCTCCAAGGCCCGCTCCAGCACTCCAGTATAGGTGGGGAGACACAAGGAAACCACACCTTCTTGGATGTCTCTGTATAGGCCCTGCTCAAATGTTCGATCCCTAATGAAAGGGTCTCGAACCATATCCAGAGAGTAGTGTGGCAGATCTATAAACCTTGTTGAATAATCTGACATAGTCATACCCTCCTTTAGATGATGTAGAAGATCCTAGATCTGCACTAACCTCAGTGTCACCAGATAGAACTCTTCCATGAAGATCCACTCAAACTCTGTCCATGTGAGCATCTCCTTATCGAAATATTGTGTCACTAGACTCCACCATTGCAAAACTGGACCATACAGAAGGTTCATTGCTAGGACTACCATTTTTATCTGGAGGTGTCTTCACATGTCAGAAAATTCAGGTGATAGCTTCAAGCCAATCATCAGCTGCATGGGGGTCTGGATCACCCTGTTATCTTAGATGTCGCTTCCGCTAGAACTCATGTAGTGAACTCATCCTGCATGCATCCTTGTCTTGCACTGTCTACACAACCATCTTCTTGACAGGTTGTTTCTCATCTGGAAAAACACTTGGAGGTACGACCTTAAAAATTGTGCCCTACTCCAAAGTCGCCACTCGGGGCGGTTTGTCACAAAAATCCTGCTGAAGAACCATCACTAGTTGTCGACATTGAGGCATCCTAAAATACAATCAAGATGCACCATGATAAAAGAGTATATATGGGGAGATGACTCAACAATGACAAGGAAAACCCAAAACCCTATACGATATGATGCATGTGCCATTATTTTTCTAAGACCGGTATACTAATGTGACATGTCAAAAGGAAGGTTATCATAGTCCTGGTTAATGGATATGCCGGCTACCACACCAACACTGGAGTCCCAGTCTGGAAATCCAAACTAAAAAAATCCTAACATCACCGTCATGAAACCCAAACCAAACTCACAGATATGCCAAATACACTTAGATATCCTAAAGGTGGAACCTCCTCTGATACCACTCTATCATGACCTGACCCAAAAGGATTCAAGCCGTGAATCCACAAGCCCATCTGCAATAGGAAAGTGGTTGAAAACTAGCTCTGTGTAGGATATCATACACATGGGAGGCATTATCCTAAGGTACCTGTAAATGCGTACCCACAAACACCTTCTTCAAACAGTGAAAAAAATATATATAAAAACTGAAATGAAATTCATGTATACATATAACCCACAACCATAGTATAGGAAAATTACAAAAGGGAAAATACATGGCCCACCAAAAGAAAACTGAAAAAGCATCGAACTTGCTCAGAAGGAGGGGATCGCTACCAAAAGCACTTGTCATAAAGCACCTTGGCACAACTTTGGTAAACACCCTCGTCAGTCTAGCTCAATTAGCTGCTCTTGCTCTGGGGCCTCTTGTGACTCTGTTGAAAGGAATGTGGTCTCTACAAGACACAAAACATGTGTAGGCAAATCCCATGGAGGAGTGAGTATAAAGATACTCAGTAGGCACCTCAAAAACCCTAAAAGAAAATTGAGAAACTGAAAGGAGTCAGTATGCTCATCCCAGCCAGAGGGAACCCAAATGATGGAGAAACTCCATCTTGAGACCACCCTTGTTTAATCTCAACTAGACTGATCAAACATGTATATTACCATACATATAACAAGAACATCCAGATATACTCGTCTCAGGCACCAAGCCTCATGAGGGTCTGACCTCATAACATCGATAGGTTCAACTTGAGGCTCTAAAGAAACACATAACCAATAGAATACACTCATTAAGATCTGTTATCCCATATGAAAGTCGTCTGAGAGACACACTTCACAGGGTAACATCACCATCCCAGATGGCCCATCTGAGCGAACACGCTTGTCGTATATCATCACTGAGAACATCACGCTGAAACAGTGGAACACCAAAGTCCTTAGGTAAGGGATCACTCCTACGGTTTTCTAGGGGATACCAAAACCCACCCTAGTAAAATGAAGATATCACAGATAAAAGATCACTCCCAGGATCTGCAGGGGGATACAAAAACTTGATCTAATGTTCTGCAAATCAGATCCCTTAGATACGGGATCAACATCCGTGTATAGGTGGTCACGACGTTACTGGAAAACCCATCTAGTATAACTTTCAAAGTAGGGGATCAGACTAATGAAACAAAAAAAAATACCAAAATCACACATTGAGTTGGGGATCTCTCTATCGATGATAACAAAAACCTACATAAAACCAAACAACGAGTAGGGGATCATATAACCGACTATACCACAACCCTAATAATATAGCCGACTATTTTAAGGATCATATTCTTGATGATACCACAAGCCCTACAGGGTTTCCCTGCTTGAAAGGTTATTTTCTCCCATGTAGTGTCAACCAAGATGATACTGAGATCTCGATCTAGGGAAACGAAGCTAGAGGATCCTACCTCGGCCTCTTCAGAGGGTTGCCACAACTCAAATTGAACTTAACCCGTTGGGGGGATCACAAACCTATATTCAGGTTGTAATGCCATAGTAACCCTCAGAGGAATGAACAAAGGTATTTCACTCAACTGATGGTGGTATAAACATCATTAACTGAAGAAACCCAGAACATCACCACACTACGCACCTCCTAGGCCCATACCAAGGCCACCATCACATTATTCATGGAAGAACACACAGGATTGGATATTTACTCACCCAAAATGGGAAACCGGTGAAAAAGGTAATATTCACTATAACAAGTCTGAGTTGGACCCACATCTGGATTCTGAATCTCATCAAGAGGATCGCATCGTTAAAATCCCCTCCAGAAAATGCCCGAAACCAGCTACTTGTTTGTCCAAAACAGACACGAGATGAAAAGTGATGTTTCTCTATAAGCTCCCAAACCCGGTCTCATGGGGACCACAACATGATCTTAGTCCTATCACCCAAAATCTATCTTGAAATTTTTTCTTTACCATCAGGATCACAATACAACTGACAATGCGTCAATCAGATGCTCTGTGCAGAAGTTATGGTTGGTCAAAGCTAAATAATAATAAAATATTATTATTATTTCAACATTTCATATCCCCAAGTCACAAAACCAACTCCTAAATTTCCAAAGACATTCTCAAAGGTTTTGTGTCGATGTAAATATTGAATCACCTCAAATGGATTGCAAAATAGACTTCCATTTTGCAAGTTACAGGGGTTAAAAGAACCCCCAGAAAAATCTTGTCGGACTACAGTTGGGTCCCAAGAAACCACTGCCACCGCCTGACCAGACCTCCATGCCACCCCTGCCATAGCCACCTCATTGCCGAACTCCCCTTTGGGATCTTCCACGCTCAACCATTCCATCACTGGATTCCTCCATTGCCACGACCAGACTCCGGCCATGCCAACAGAAGACTTCGGCGGAAAACTGGGAGCACCCCAATGCTCCAAATTCAGATCCGAAACAAGTATCAGAAAGATCGAGACCATAACTACACAACACCTAAAAGGATTTAAAAAATAATAATGAATTAATGGGATATAGGACTTTAAAACTCAAACTTCCTACCCCACGGGTGAGACACCAACGCTTTGAGCCTAGATACTTTCTTGGACACTACTACTGCACAATCTGAGAGCATCCACTGTCAAAATTGGAGATCTTCGTCGCTTAGTTTTCTCAATTCGAAGGATTTTAGTGAAAGAAGGAGAGAAGGTTCTTCCGCTGTGCACCAACATGATGGGGGGGGGGGTGGAGATTAATTGATTTTTATTTAATTTCTAATTAATTAATTAATCAATTCAATAATCTATGCCCTCGACCGAACCTCTCGAAGTGGAAAATATTAAGTCACCCCTAGGGTAAACGTGGAATTCTAAACTCAATGGTGCACTAAGAATTTTGAAGAGAGGCTCTATTTAGGAATTATTCATGCCTAAATCCATAAATAAATTTATTTAATTATTTACTAAAATTCCATTGGTCACCTTTTTTGATAGGAATCCCATGCCCATAGATGTTATACCCCACCTAGGGTAAACAACATGCTCCAGACGCAACCGCATCCTCAGATTTCTGATCTAATCTACCATTTAAGAGATAAATCATATCAAACATGTTCATAGTCTAGAAAAATACTTAATATTTTTTTATAAAACTTATTCCAAGAAAACTAGGACTCAGAATCCTCTGCCTTCTTCACGACTAGATCTGAAATTATTTGTAGGAATATTTCAAAGTATGACATGTAAAAACTTGAGTCCCTACACTATAACCAAAAAATAGAGATCTACATGGCCTCCCAAAAAGTTCCTCAAAAGTTTCCATCTGAATCATAGGATGAAAACTATTATTGTAAGAAAACTCAATGAGTTATAAGTGATTTTCTAATAAACCACCAAAATCTAGGACACATGATCTTAACATGTCATTCAAAACTTGAATTGTACGCTCAGACTTACCATCCATTTATGGGTGGTAAGCCATACTCAACTAAACCTAGGTACCAAGCGCCTTCTGTAATCCCTTATATAAGCATGATGTGAAACAATATCACAATCTGAAACTTTGGTTCTCAGTACACCATGAAATTACATGACTTCTCGAAGATACAAATCACCCAACTAATCCACTATGTAAGTCTCCTGGATTGGTAATAAATGAGACAATTTAATCAATTGGTCCATAATGAAATAGATTGCATCATTCCTCTAAGGTGTCCTTGGAAGTCCCACTACAAAGTCCATCATTAAATCATTCCACTTCCATTTTAGAATTGGAAATGACTGTAACAAACCACCATGATGATGATTCTTGACCATACACCTACTAACAAGTAAGGTATCATGCCAAAAAAGCCGGAAAATCCTTCTTCATCCACCCATACTAGCTATGAAGAACACGATACATCTTATTCAAGCTCGAATTCACTTCCCACATCGATGCATGGAACTCACAAATCTACTATTCACCCAAACACACATGTACCACCACACAGCCACTTACAAAAATGATTCCATCACCACCCAAGGCTCAACTAGAAGGTGACTTCCCACCTTTAAGACTTTCCTTTATATCCAAACACTATGGATCCTTAATCTGGATCTCTTTGACCCAACCCAAAAGCACTGACTCAATCGCTAAAGATGCAAGGTCCATTTTTCTGTTCCTATCCTACACCTACAGGTGAATCTCTAAAAAAAGCCATCATTTTCCATTCAGAGTTATACTTTGAAACTACTTGATTTTGAGTCCTCCAACATAGATAATCCATAACACTATTACCTTTTCCTGGTGTGTAAATCAAATAAAAATGAAAGGTTTGTAGGTACTCAACCCACCTTCACTACCGAATTTATAAATCCATCTGTGAGAAGATATACTTTAATCTCTTATGATCAAAAAAACCAATTTATCATTATCCAAAAAAGTAATGCTTCCGAAACATTATGGAATAAACTATAACAACTATCTCTAGATCATGAGTAGGGTAGTTTCATTTAAGTGGTATCAACTACCTCAACCCATTGGATACAACTCGATCATACTGCTTCAACACTTCCCCAAGTCCAATAATGGACGTAACACAATACAAAGTGTATGTCTTATCCAGTTCAGGTAAGATTAGAATTAGTGTGGTAGTCAACCACTTATTCAATTCTTGAAATGAAATTTTTCATGCCTACAACCACTAAGAATTAACCACCTTTTTGGTTAAGCTTGAGAGTGGTGCTTCCAAATGGGAAAATTCCCTAATGAACCTTTAGTAACAACTGCAAAAATGATGAAAAATCCTAATATCAAAAATATTCTTGGGGTGATCCGAAGACACCACAACCTACAACTTCTCTGGATCCACAAACACACATAACTCAGAATTGATTTGTCCCAAGAAATGATTTTTCTTAATCCAGAACTGACACTTTGACAGCTTTGCATAAATCCTATGCTCTCTTAGTGTACTGAAGATGATGTTAAGATATTGGGCATGATCAGCAACGGTTCATGATTAATCCAAGATTTCATCAACAAACACAATGAAAAATTGATCCAGATAGGGGTGAAATATCCTATTCAGTAGTTCCATAAACATATCCAATGCATTGGTCAACCCAATCAACATCACCAAAAATTCATTTAACACATACGTGCTCCGAAAAGATATCTACAATATGTTAGAATGTCTCGCCTTCAACTGATGGTATCAAGATATCAAATCAATCTTGGAGAACACTACAGCACCAGTTAGTTGGTCAAATAGATCATCAATTCTAGGAAGAGGTTATCAGTTCTTAACTGTCATCTCATTCTACTTCTTAAAGTCAAAACATAACTTCAACGACCTTCATCCTTATTTGAAAACAACATGGTTGATCCCCATGGTGATGTACTAGGTCGAATAAATCCATTCAGCTCCAAATCCTCCAATTGAGCCTTAAGCTCATGGATTTTTCTTGGCGTAATTAGATATGGTGGAATGGAAACCAGTTCCGCACCTGTCAGGAACTCAATCGTACATTCAACATCTCTATCAGGTGGTATCTCTAAGAAGTCCTTAGGAAACACATCCTAGAACCGATACACCATAGGAGGAAAGAGATGTTGCTCCACTTCTCCATCATCAAGAACATGGCATTCCACTTGTGTCGTGAGCTCTCCCAAATACTAACAAAATTTCCTTTCATGACCTAATCGAACATCCCACTCACCACAAAGGAAATAATTGTCTCTATCAGGAGACATAAATGTTACTGAAGTTGATAACAATTGATATGGGCTTGATACTCCACTAAACAATCTATTCCCAAAATTAGGTCAAACAAGACATCTCCCGAGAAAATAGATCTCATAAAAAAATATCCACCAACCTCTAAGGCACAAACATTACACCACATTATATTATCAACTCACACCCCCAACATAGTATCGTGTGACATAACTTCAAATGCACTTTCCATAGTTAGGCCCATCACAAATAAGAAATGTGATGAAATAAAAGAATGTGTGGAACTTGTCTCAAATAAGGAATTTTTAATTTTAGAAGATACGATAATCATAATTTGAATGTTAAAAGATCCAGCCTTTCCTCCTCCAAGTTTAAACTAGACTACATGGAGATGGCATGTACCTCTACCCTGGTATCCGACCTGAGTACCCTACGATTCACTTCTCTACTGGTATGAATGGTCCTTCCTCAGAGTTCTACATACACCACCCCTACATGTACAACTTGTGGACCTCCAACTTCTTACATGATATAGGGTAATCGATCCCCTAAAAGAACTCTACATTAATCTATTCCTTTCAAAACATTACGTATACTATGGGTTCCTGCAGAACCTCTGCACATGACCCATCTTGCCACATGCTATGAACTCAACAAGTGGTCAAGAACACTGAATTCACACATGTACCGACCAGCCACACTAGTAGCAGAAAACTCGATCACTAACCTAAGATACCAATTCCTTTTTTAGGATATGTTGTCCACCACAGCCTTGTTGGAAATTCTTGAAATGATTCTTCTTAATATCAGAATTTTCACTACTAGTTCTCCCCATTATAACCACATGTCTTCTTCCAAAGGCCTATTTGAGGTTTCTTTATGAGATGAGGTCCTGATCTATCACCTCAGTAAACCTACTTAGCCAAAATATATTTACCAGGGTTATGATATAATTCCAAAGTCCATCATGAAAGATCCTTGCCATAGATGCCTTGTCTCCCTCTAAAGTAGAAACAAAACATTTCAAGTCTGTGAACCGGCCTGCATACTCCATTACTGAAATCACCCCACGTAAAAATCATAAACATTGTAGCCTTCTCCCAGTTTAAGGTTTCTAGGTAGTAATTATCTAGAAATGTTTTTTTTTGAAAAATCTTCTATATCAATCTCTTTACTTGTTTAGTCTAAGCTAAGATATCCCACTAATGATTTTCCAGGCCCCAAAATATATAGGCTGCCAATTTAACTCACTTCTCAGAAGTATTCTCTAGATGTTCAAGAATGTTTTGGATAAAATATATCTATAACTCATCTTCCATTAGCTAAACATCTTAGGTAATGTTTGGAGGGTGATTCATCTGAAACTCTCTAGTCAATTCAAACGCACTCAATGTGACCTGCAGTGGGTCTTGTTCCATCATCTGCATAAAAAGAGAAAATTTCACATGGAACTACTCTTCCCCATCATCCTAATTCATAGGGTCTTATTTATCCACTATTGGGGTTGCATTCTTGACGATATCCTCTAGTCTCCCAACTGGAACACGCCTTCATGGAGGCATTTATCTACAATTACAATCATGAAATTTTGAGAACACAAATATGAATATTTCACAAGGCATAAGGCTCATCACAAGACATAAACAAACCATTTCCCATACACTTACCATTATAATTTATTATATCTAAAACACTACCCTCAAGTATCCTTGAGAACATCCCTTGTCAGATGGGAGTTCTTGAACCTTTCTCCAACGGGCTACTCTAAACCCTAGATTTCACCGCTGTTTTACCTGAGCTTTCGGATGGCCAGCTTCGATCCAGAGTGGGAAATTGTTTCCCCTCTTGTTCTCGCTTCTACAGATTCTAATTCCTCAAAAATCAAAGTAGGAAAATTTCAAATTTTTCTTTGATCTCTTCCTGTCTCCTTCCACGATGCGCTAAAAGGTACTGATCTTAGTAGCGTGAAGGACTGTATGAAACCGCTCTATAGAAATCTAGAAGATGGTGGTTTCTTGGTCGATGCTGATCTAAAAGCCCTGAAGCAAAGAGAACAACTGTGCAAGTACTCGGTTCTTGCCCGAGTCTCATACAACACAGGGGATAGACCCTGGCCTCTTTCCGGGCTAAAGAGCTGTATTGCACACTGCTAGAATTCTTCAAAATGGATGATGGTCCCCCTTGGGAAAGGCTACTATCACATCCTCTTCAACTCTCAAGATGAACTCGATCAGGTATGGAAGCTCGGTAATCTGCGGATGCAGCCTGGATTTCTTAGAAATTTGGATTAGGACCCTGCATTTAACCCACACACACACAAAAATTATATGGCACAAGTATGGGTTAGAATTCATGGGCTTAATTGGTTTTATTGGAATCCGAAGATTTTAAATTACATTGCGTCTTGCATTGGATCCCCTATTAAAATTGATCATAGAACTTTGAATGGGGATCTAGGCCTTTATGCTAGAATTATGGTTGAAGTAAACTTAGCCAACGAACTTCCATCTAACAAAGGTTTTAATGCACCTGATCTTAGATTAGAGCTTAGCATTGAGTATGAAAAGAAGCCACCCTTTTGTGGAGTATGCAAACTGATTGGGCATAACCTTGCAAACTGTAGGGTTTTTAGGAAACAAATGGACCCTCATATTAATAATGATTGGCACGAGGTCAAGTATTCTAAAAATGGGAAGAATTTCATAGTTAATACTGAACCCCCACAAAAAACACAACATATATGGGTTAAAAAATCCAGTGACCTTCTTTCCCTAGAAGGAAAATCCTAGGGGGATTTGGTTATGGAAGAAGAGTCCCTGCAATACAAAGACAATCCCAATGGTCTAGATAAACCAGTGGTTGAAGGCATCAGAGGTAGTTTAGTTAAGAGCTACCCGTTAACTTTTTCCAATCCGGCTAATAATGCCCATGCCTCTGGTACTTCATTTTTAAATGAGAATAATTGAAGGGACCTGGAGGCCACTTTTCCTTCAGTTATCATAGAGAATTCTGCTGCTCCTAGCAAGTCACAGGGTAAGGTTGTGAACACTACAGATCCAGGTAACTCTGTGCATTTCACTTCAAATGATAATCCTGTTTCTTCTGTTTCTAATGCTCCTGTTATAGAGTCTCAAACTACTAATCCTGCCTATCCCAAAATTACTTATGCTCACATTTCATCACACACACTTGATTCTGCTTCCATATTGATTATAGAACCTGTTTTAGTCGACAAGGTGGTGTCTAATACTCCTTTTGACATGCAGAATTCTGATCTGTTGCAACACCATTCTGACAACTCTTCTTCAGTTTCTGTTGAAAAAACTTCTAGTCCTATTAATGAATCTGTCTTACAAGTGACTAGCTTTGATCCTGTAATTCATTTGGCTCCCAGAATATCACACACCACACTACCTGTTTCGGTTTCAAATCCTGACTCAATCCATAATCCTACCTCCTGTTCGATTTACAACATGGTACCCAGTCCTACTACTGGCAAGCAGGATTCTGTTGCTATTCCTAATTCTGATTTGGATTCTTTGATACCTGTTGCACCTAAAACTATCCAGCCTGAGTCTGGTACATTTTCTCATCCTGTGAAACCTTCTTCTCAGGTTGCTGTTC
This sequence comes from Viscum album, assembly GCA_963277665.1. NCBI lineage: Eukaryota > Viridiplantae > Streptophyta > Magnoliopsida > Santalales > Viscaceae > Viscum > Viscum album. The sequence continues at coordinate 1,570,014,635 of OY728133.1, read as the reverse complement.
TAGAGATTGTCCAGACAAGCCGTACTTTGCCTCCTATTTCCTCAGAAATTTCCTCTCTTGAACCGCCTATCCCACCTCATTTCACCCCAGATAGTGTGATTATTCTAGTTTGGGATGAGAAACAGCTCTCATCTGAGCATGACACTGTTCATGGACCGAACAAAAATCACACACTGAATTGTACTGATCTTATGAGTACTCCAGTTGCTGCTCGTAACCCAAATTTAGACCTGAAATCTGATTCCTCTCAAAGATCTGAAACTCATGAGAGTCAATAAAAGTCTATTTCTTCCTCAATGGTTATGAGATCCCAAAAGAAGATGGGATATGGTAAATCTAAAAAAACGAAGGGTTCTAACCCAATCCGCAAATAGTAATGAATATCCTTTATTGGAACTGTCAAGGTATAGCCAACAATGACACCTCCACAACACTTTGGAGGATTTTAAACACTCATAAACCCCAACTCTTTTCCATTGCTGAACCTATAGTTAATTTTAAAATGAACTATATGAGATTTGGCTCTCTCAATTAGAATTTTTTAGGATCCTGCCAAAGTGGTCCTCATTTTGACTCTTTGTGGATCTTTTTCCACAACTCTTTAAAAAATTTCAACATTTTTAGAATTTCTAAACAACATCTTACTTGTGACTTCTTATGGAATGGTCAGAATATCCTTTGCACTATGATTTATGCCAAGAATATATATCAGGATAGGAGATCGTTATGGCATGAACTCCTTGATATGGCGAAACACATTCAAGAATCCTGGGTTGTTTTGGGTGACTTCAATGCCATCCTTTCCCCCTCTGAAAAAATTGGTCCCTCACACCTTTCTATATCCTCCAAGGAATTTAAATCTACTATTGATGACTCTAACCTATTTGAAATCACTCTTATTGGTGCAAAATACACTTTGTAAAGGATGCATCACAACAAAAACGTTGCTAGTAATCTTGATAGAGCTTTTGTCTTCATGAAGACTCTTGACAACTGGGACAAAATATCCAGTGTAACTCTTCCGAGACTCAACTCTGATCATCATCCTATCCTTGTTAGCATTCTTACGAATTATCGAAAGCCTATCATTCCCTTCAAATTTAATAATGCTTGGTCCTCGAATCCTGATTGTGTCACCTTCATCTATGACACCTGGAACTCCATGAAACACCATAATGATTCTTTTTCCTGTTTACGCAAATTAAAAATTATCAAGTAGGCCCTTAAATGTTGGTGTAAAAATACAAAGTCTCAAATATATCTTGATATCTCCTATCTTGAAGATGAACTCAATCGTATCCAAACTCAGAACACTAATTCAGATTTAAATATGGATCCTCAATTGGAAGATAATATCTTTTCTAAAATTAATTCCTTACTCACTTTTGAGGACAGTATTCGTAAACAAATGTTTAGGACTAAATGGCTGACAGATGGTGATCGAAATACCAAATTCTATAACTGTATTCAAAGAATTAGAAAGTTCAGTCGTCCTCTTACTATGATCATTAAAAATTACTTGATCATTGATTCTGAAGAATCCATTACGGATCATGTAACCTCGTACTTTTATAGCATTTTTAATGGTCCTGATATAAATATTGATCTTAAACTGGATATTATTCCTTTAATGGTGGATGAAAGAGACAATGAGACTCTTTTAAGCACCCCTCTTGATCATGAAATCAAAGACACAGTCTTTGGTCTTAATCCTGACAGTGCTCCTGGTCCGGACGGATTCAATAATGGTTTTTTCCAAAAACATTGGGATATAATACACAATGTTGTTTGTAACCTTGTTAAGAACTTATTCACCCATGGATCTCTACCTCATGGAATCAATGCTCAATTTCTAATCTTAATTCCTAAGGTTGAGAATGCTTCTGAGATCCATCAATTTAGACTAATTTCTTTGATTAACACTATCTATTAAATCATTTCCAAAATTATTTCTAATAGACTTGCTCCTATATGCAATAGAATCGTCTCTTGGAACCAATTTGGTTTTATTAAAGGAAGGTCCATCCAAGACTGTATCTGTCTTGCTTCAGAATGTACCAACAGTTTAAATAGAAGCACAAGAGGGGGATATGTGGCCATCAAACTGGATATCAGAAAGGCTTTTGACACCATAGACTAGTATTTTATCTTCAAAGTCCTAAAAAACTATGGATTTAATTATTCCTTCATTGGTAGAATTAAGAATCTCTTTCGCTCAGCCTATATCTCTATCCTGATTAATGGTACCCCTAGAGGTTTCTTCAATTTGTCCAAAGGTGTCAGGGAGGGTGACCCGCTTTCTGCTATCATTTTCGTTATTGCTGAGGATTACCTAAGTAGACTTCTTAACAAGTTGGTTGATCAAAATATTCTTAAACCTATTCAAGTTCCCAGGAATTTAAATGCCTCTACCCACCTTTTATATGCTAATGATATTATTTTATTCATTAAAGGGGTTGAAAAAAATATTCATGTTCTCAAGAAAGCTATTTTTTACTATGAACAAATCCTTGGGAAAGTAATTTTCTGGAAGAAATCGTATATATTTTTTGGAAAAAATTTTCCAGTAAGAAGGAAATCTAATATCACCACTTATCTGGGTATTAAAGAGGGTTTTTTACCTTTCATTTACTTGGGTGTTCCAATATATTGGGGTCGGCCCAAAGAAACCTATTTTGCTAACATCATTGATCAAATCACAAATCAACTCGCTAGCTGGAAAGGGAAATCCCTCTCCATGGCTGGGAGAATATGTTTGGTTAAATCGACCATTGTTTCTAAAATGGTCTATTTCTTTATGGTTTATAAATGGCCCGTCAGCATCTTAAAAAAATAATACTTATATTAAAAAATTCATTTTGCCTGGAAGCATTTTTGAAAAGAAGCTTGTTACAATACCTTGGAAATCTTGCTATAAACCAATTGCTAATGGTGGTATTGGCATAAAAAATTTAAAGTTATTCAATGATGCTCTTCAGGCCCACCTCACTTGGCACATTATTAATTCCACTTCTAAGGCTACTGAATTCCCGAACCATAGATTCCTTTTTATGATTTTAAAATGTAATTTTAATTTCATCAGCTCATCCATCTGGCCCTCTATTCGGGACTCTTATCATAAGATCATGCAAAATTCTAGATGGATAGTTAATGCTGATTCTTCCATAAATATTTGGTGTAAAAATTAGTGTGGTACCCCTCTGATATCCTTGTTACCATCTAATAATCCTCCGGAAGATACTAATCAGACTATAAAGTAGGTCTTACAATCTCACCAACATGATCTCCCTGAAAATATTGCGCAAATTATGGACAATCATATTTTTTCTTCTGATGGTGATTTCCTTGTTTGGGAGCATTCTACCAATGGCATCCTTGATTCAAAAAATTATTATGATCATAATTTCTCTGAAAATGACTCTAGTTTTCTATGGGTGAATCATTTTAACAAACCCTGGATTAAACTTCTAAGCTCACCCTTATTTGGCGCATTGCCCATAATAGATTACCAACGGAAACTGGTCTTCAAACTTTTGGTTTTCAACTCTGTTCTAAATGTCGCCTATGTAATCAGCGTAGGGAGGATGCCAATCATCTTTTTCTATCTTGCACGATAGCCTCTGCTCTATGGAATTATATTTCTAATTTATTTAATTGCAGATGGTTCTTTATTGACTCAATTTTCTTGTTATTAAAAAATTGTACTAGACATGATGTTTCTCTGCAGATTAAAAATCTTTTTCTGGCGGCAGTGGCAGAGCTTCTACATGAGATCTAGTACCTTAGAAATGCTCTCATTCACAATAATCACCATCTCAATCTAAATTCAAGGAAATATCAGATCCTTCTTGCGGTTCATGAAGCCGCCACAATACAAAAAGACATTTGTAACAACTCGGTTGGTGACTTTGTGATTCTTCGATAGCTCCGTGTTCCTGGCATCTACCAAAATCCCAAACACTCATTTGAAGTGTTCTGTCAATCACCAATGCTAGGATGGGCAAAAGTGAATGTCGATGGCACTTCCAAAGGCAACCCAGGACCTGCCAGTTGTGGTGACATCTTCAGAGACTCAGCTGGTCAGTGTCAGGGCTGATTCTATGTTGGATGTGGTTACTCTTCTTCTATGGAGGAGGAAATGCTGGGGGTCATTCATGCTGTTGATTTTGAGCTTCAAAGAGGTTGGAGAAAGCTCTAGATAGAAAGTGATTCAAACACTATCATTCATGCCATCTGGAATGGAAACATCCATCTGGCCTGGACACTTACCACACGTTGGATGAATTGTCTGAATTTGCTCCATGGGATGGACTATATAGCTACTCATGCCTACCGTGAAGCGAATGCTGTTGCTGATGCTTTGGACAACAAAGGAGTTCATCAGAGCATGACTTGGATGGACTCTATTCCTCCTGACTTACTACACCTTTTTGATAGAGATTGTAAAAAATTCCCATCTTTTCTCCTCTTGTAATCCTTTTTGTTTATCAATAAATTGTGCTTTGGTCTTTGAATAAAGCATTACCCCTAAAAAAACCCTCAAGTATCCTTCCCAAGGACATCAGAAAAACGAGGAAACAAGATCATATGGTTACAACCCGAACCTTTTACACCCCCTTTTTTAAACAATTTCAATATCGCTATTTACACCCACAACATTTTAATTCAATTAATTTTATTTATCAAGAATCATTTATTAATTTTTACTTATCATCCTCCTTTACCTTTTTTCCCATTTATGTTATCCTGTTAGACAACATTTCACTATTTTCAAGAAAATAAAATGCATCCTACCCATTATGTCCCGCACACCCATACCCAGTGTGGGTGCCTTCTATGATGCATGTCACATATATACATAGGTTCCTAGAATAATTAATTTATGCACAATAGCATATCACTCTATCCATGATAAAAATATCATAAATCTGTCACATCACACCACATGTGCATCACCTAATTGTGAAATATCATCAAATGTAACAACACACAACCAGAATAATAATTCCCACCCCAGGTGACTTGAGTTTTCCCACGTACTTGGGTTAGCTACTCCAAGGTATGAGATCATTACCAAGGCTTGAAACTGTTTCAATTCTCTGTATACCATCCGAAAATAGTAAGAGAAAAATAATTCCTTTGATACCACTTTTCAACTTCCTTGACCTGGGTGCCACTAAACTGGTGCCCCATGCCAGGTCGTCACACGACCTCAAGCACATCTCCCTATACTATAGAGGTTGACGATTTGTAATGAGTGTTTAGATTACTCTCATGGGGATACTATACCCTCTTTATCAGAGTAAGACACATTATATCACAATATAAATAGCATAAACAATAAGATACAACCAATAGCATGCATAGCCAAACTTCTCCCAACTAGGTACAAACCACAAGAAATAGTAAATATGTCATGTCATGCTATATTTCCTAGTGAACCAAAAACAAATAAAAAAACAATAGTGGAATCGAAAATATGGTCTTAACTCCAAATTGGGAACCTCCTACATGCATGTCCCATGTCTAAATCAATTTCTTAACATAGCGACCTTTCCCTTTTATAGACCTCCAAGCATGAAATCTGCTTAGGTTTCCGATAGAGGCCCGAGCAGGGTGTGAGTACAACTAAATAATCCACCACCAATTGTTTCTACCAAATATCTAGTCAAATAGTTATTGCATGCATGTATATACAAACAGAAATGAAAGGAAAGATGGTTTAGGGGCCACTCGATAACCTCTCTCTACTTTTATATTACTATTAAGTTTTTTGTGTGAAGTTTATTTGGTACATCATCTCATCAATTAGTTCATCATCAACATGTAATCCATGATTCAGAAATTTACCTTATTCACACAATATTCATGGAATTATTCATTCCATGTAAGTGAAAAAGTAATGTCCTTATCTCACTAGGGATGAGCATATCAAGTATTCACCACTATTACATTGGAGACTGAATCCATGTATTTTCATTGAATACAACCATTGGGGGAATATATCATCAATCTGAATCCAAAACCCATGCATTCCTGGGTAGGTTAGAGCATTAGTCCAACCCTACCTGTGGGAAGAGCATTAGTCCTTAATCCCACTACCAAGCCATGTGAACTTTCTTATTTATCCATTAACCACACAAAAACCATATCACAACCAACACAACCAATAAATATAATAATCATGATTCACATAATCAACATGAGATTCAATGTTATGACATAACCCATTCACAATTCCATTTTACACTACCCATCCCATTTTCCAAAATCTCTTTCCCAAGTCTCATCCCATTTACCATATTAATCAATTCACAATCCATTACCAATCCCATGTGTCCATATTTCTCATAAACCCATCCTACTGGGGTTTTTAACATAATTAGTTATCCACAGGGGACAATCCCTTAAACCATTACTAAGCATAGTCACATGTGAATAATTCATTTTCACTCCCATTCAACATTTCTACATGCTTATTAAGGGATCTACATTGTCACGAGGAAACCATTTATCATACTTAGATAAATTTTATTTTTGGAAAGTAACATTGCACCCCATCGGTGGCCCTATAGAGGTCAAGTCATCCTCCACATGGCCCATGGGACCATGAGGGTTTACATTAGTCATTTAGACACCAATCACACCAAAACTCATAAAAGGATCAGAATCACAACATGGGTAACCAAGAAATAAACCCAAGCATGAAAAAATCTCAACAAAACTATGGGATATAACTTTTAGATCACCTAACATCGATATGTTGGTGAAAACACCCCTAATCATTTCCTTGGATACTGATTCAGCACCCCTTTGATGTCTCAACCAATATATCATTAGAAATAAAATTTATTGGTGCTTCAGAAGGAGATAATGATGAAATGTGAACCCTAAACTAGTAAGAGAAGAAAAGGGGTGATTACTCTTACCTGGATCATTGATTTAAAATCGAAGACACTCCAAACAACCTAATGATGAGGGAGAATAACCATTGGAATATCTTGGGATCATTGGTTCATTATTAGGGTTTCATGGGGGAATAAATCAGGAAATCCCGAGTTGGGGTTTCAAATCATGTAATGGATTTTTTTTAAATTTCTCAACTTTACTGGGCAGCACGGTTTAACTGTATGATTTCTCAAACCATGTGATAGCTACAGTCCCAACATCCCCTTCTAAACGGTTTCCTATGAATTCTACATGGTTAGCCTAACCATGATGTAACTATGATAAATCCTCTATTTAAGGCTACATGGCTACCTGGGATGATGAGCATGGTTTGTACTAACCATGCGCAAACCATGCAACATGCCCAAAAAATCATTTTTCTTCAATTTTTGTGTTACGAACCCATGGAACAACCACTAGACTTATCGTAAACTTTTTAAAACACTTATTTAAATAAAATAATGTACATAAGATGAAACATAAACAAGACATATCTTATTAAAGGTCCTTGATCTTACACATATTAAATGGATTCTATAATAATAATGATTCCACACTTATATGACATGGAAATTTGGTTTATGATTGATTTATGATGATTTATCCCACTTATGATGATTGTATTTTAAATGTTAATATTCTATTCCATTGATGTTGTCTCTGATATTTGATAGTTTTTGTATGCACTAGGTAAGTTTTGTTCATGATCTTATACCATTATGATTATATTAATTCTTTTTATTATCATCGTTCAATATCTCTCATGTCTACCCTTACTGAGCATCTGATCTCACCCATTCTTATGTTTAATTTCCCTAGGTTATAAAGAGATATTTAATTATATTATGTCTATGAAGTGTACTAAATGGGTTGTTTTTTATGGTAAATGTTGAACATCATTCATTAAATTAGAAGGTTGTGTAACTAGTCTATAAAGACAGTAGTCCATTACATTCTTATGGCATGTATTTTTGAAATTTATTAAATATTAATCTAAGAATATATAATATTTTTGTATGAAAATATTAGGTCGATATAGTTGGAATATGATCAAGGTATATATAACCTCAAGAAACCTAGATGAGAAAACTCTAACGATATCTGTAGGTATATGTATAAGGATAAGCCTACGAATAAGTTAAATTATTATAAACTTCTTAGTACTTGAGTGAAGGAAAGAGAGGGTGTTTTCTTAGAAATTACATCCCTATCTAGATAATATAAGTGGATGTGGCTCTATCACAGATGTACTTATTGGTAATAAATCAAAAAAGAACAAATTGATCGTGACTCAATCATTCCTAGTGTATGAAAATGGGACTTTTATGCATGCATAGTTTGACACTCTCAATGGGTATGTTTTTTTTCAATACACACACTATTTGTGAACCATCCCAAAGGATTTGAAAAGATGATAACCATTAATGACCTAGGTTAAACAAATAGTCTTATAAATTGAAAAAGGTGTCATGATTTAGACATACCATGATTGATAGATCACTCTAATAAAATATTCTCAATGGTAATACTGACCAATTTGGTTTTACCAAGGTATTAAAGATAGAAAAATTAAGTTTAGGTGGTGATATGCATGATCTAATATTGTATGATATTATTTGTGATTAGTTATATAAATTACCTTATATCATCAAAAGTATATAGGAATATTAATTCATATTCTCAATGATTAGATGTTAAATTAATAGTGAAAATACAAAATGGTATGATGATCAAATCTCACATCTTTGATTCTTCTTCGGTTTATGTTCCTGAGAACGTGCTTCTTGAAAAGGGGTTCTTATCTCATATTCATTTAGATAAACTCAAAATCAATGATATGCCAATTTTTTGGAGTTTGTTGATGTATTTTTTGAAGAGTTTCTTTTTTTATAAGTTTATGACCTAGCCCAAAACGACCAAATCACAATTATTACTAAGACATAGTTTACAAGAGTCTAAAATACGAGATCATATCACTATCCTTTTCATGTAATGAAATAGGATCAGTGGGGAGGTCTTTGGACCAGGTGATGCCTTGATTTTCTCCCATGTTGTGCTGGACATCTGTAACTGTGATTGCTTCTAGATAAAAATGTGTGATGATATAGTTTAGGTTGATAATATAATGGGTGAATTCCATCCAACATGTAGTTATCGGCTAAGAGAGATGTGTCCTACCAATCCAAATTTATTACATGATGGTCATCGAGTCACATTCCAAATAGAGGTTGTTCTAAACAAAGTGATTGGAGAAGGCAATGGAATGTATTAAGCCCATCATCTCAGATTCAATGTCGGTGGTAAGGCCACATCTACCAAGAAAACATCCAAGGATCCGACCAAGGTGATTCTTGAAGATACGATCACATCCTACACGTCTTAGATTTCCTTTAGAGGCACCATCAATATATATTTTGATCCATCTAGGAAGAGGAGCTCTCGAAAACACCTCTATAGTGTGATGAGGTTGATCAAAATTTATATAAATATACAGATGTCGTAGGATTTCAATGTCATGCACAATGTTGTTGCAATGTCTATTTTTCATCAAAGCATCTTCATGTATAGAAATAAGGATCCATATCCGAACTGCATTTTGATTGAGTGAGGAATTGTTATGAATAATAGCATTCCAACCATAACTGATCACATGGTAGATCTTAGAAACTATAGCAAGGAAAAAGTTTTTGATTTGTTGAGAGCCTCCAATTTCTGCACATTTCTTTAGTTGAGTTTTGAAGGAGTGAAGAATCAACCATCTGGAGTAAAAAATTTCAAGAATATACTTCCAAAGAGAAGAAGAAGTAGCACAAGTAATAAAGAGATGGTTAGAATATTATCTATGTTGATTATATATTCTTCACTTAGAGTTGAGCGGGATTCCAAAAGATTGAAGGAAAATATCGATTGGAACTCTGTTGTGAGAAAGTCTCCAGATGAGATTGAATCTTGAGGGCTTTATCCATGGCTTGTTGAAATGTTTTCTCCATCTGTACTCATTTATAGAGTTAAAAAAATAATGATTGTAGATTTTTTTTATTTAAGCATCCCATTGTGAGAAGGTTCACAAATTAAAAAATTATTATTATAAGAAAAATATTCGTTTACAATGACATTCCGAATAGTATCAGAGAGGTGGTCATGATGAGAGCTTAGAATTTCTCTAATAGAGTAGTTAGAAATCCCAGGGATTTGATCAGGGGAAATCATAGAAATTAAAGGAGTTCTAGTCCAGTTATCCAACCATAATTTCATAGATGAGTCTCTAGAGACCATACATATGGAATTATTCATGATATTGGAGATATATTGTTTGATGGATCTCCATATGGATGATTTAATGAAATTCATCTTGCCCATATTAAGTTTCTCAAGAAATCTTATTTTGAGGAAGGTTATGGCATCATAGGAATTGTGATAAAGGTTCTAAGTAAGTCTAGCATGAATGGATTATTTAAATAACTTTATATTTTTAATGCCAATACCACCTTTCTCAATGGGCATTCAACAAGTTGACCAAGGTACAATCAGAAGTTTCCTTTCTAGAGTACTACTAGTCCCTATAAAATTCTTTATAGGGGGTTTATTTTTTTGATCATACCAACAAGACATTTATAGAACGTCATGGAGTAAACCATATTTGATATAATAGAGGATTTTACATGGTTTTTCCTACCAGCCATAGAGAGAGATTTTCTTTTCAGAGAAGAGAGTTGGTTTAGGACTTGGTCAACTATAATCTTAAAGTGGAAGGACTTGGTACTACCCCAAATAATGGGATTAACTAGATATGTGAAAGGTATCATACCTTCTTTCAGACTTAAGTCACTCATAATGTTACATTTTCTACTGGTAGGAAAGTTACTCCTAAAGAATATGCAAGATTTTGTCCAACTAATGGTTTGACAAAACACATCATCATAGTGTAAGAGCCGTATTTTTAGGTTAAAATTTTTTATTTTATCACCTTAAAGGAAAACAATGAAGTCATTAGTGTAAAAGAGGTTTTTAGGAGCATTCATGTTCCTAGAGACATTGATGGGTTTCAGCTTATTCTAGTGCACGTGGTGGGTGATCAGACGACTAAGATTGCCTTCTGCAATTGAGAAGAGAATGGAAGAGAGGGGGTAACCTTGCATGACACCCTTGGTGAATTTAATGTATCCCATTGGGAGAGCCATTGATCAAAATATAGATAGAAAGCGAGGAGAAAAAAGATATGATTGCAGTTATAAAAGATGTATTAAAACCAAATCCTTGAATAACCTTGAAGATAAATCTCTAATCCATGGTTTCAAAATCTTTTCTGATGTCATGTTTGATAGAAATATTTCCTCCTCTGTTATCTTTTTTCAAGTTATTGATACACTCAGAGAGAATACTGATGAAGTCTTGAATAGATCTACATTTAATAAACAATCCCAGTTGAATGGATTAGATTGAGTTGGAGGAATTAAAGTAGAAACTATATAAGATTCTTGATAAGGTATTAATTAATCCAAGTGTGACACCTTGTGGTGAAGAGATTTTTTTAAAAAGAGTGATAGTTTTATTAAACTTTTCAATTATTATCTAGAACTAAATAACATCACATTTGTGAAAAAGTTTCCTCTACCAGGTTTTGATGACTTTTTTGATCTATTTTTTGGAGATCAGTACTTTTCCAAGATTGACCTTTTTTCTGGATATCATCAATTGAGGGTAAAGAAGGAGTTTGTAAAAAAGATAACATTCTATACAAGGTTATGAAACTATTAATATATTTTGATTATATTTTTTATTACTAATTCCCCCGTCCTCATGGATTTAAATAATAGAGTCTTTATATATTACCTTTACCAGTGTGGTAGAGTTTATAGACAATATTATTATCCATTCAAAGATAAAGGATGATGATAAATATTACTTTATAATTATAATTAAGACATTAAGAAAGGAAAAATTGTATGAGAATTTTTAAAGTGTGATTTTTGGCCATAAAATATTTCATATTTGGGTTATATAATCTCAAGAAAGGGTATATTAGTGGATCCATCAAAGGAAAATGATATTGAACATTGTCCAAGACCAACCATAGTGACTAAGTTCTATAGTTTTCTAGGTTTGGATAGATATTGTAGACTGTTTGGGGAAGTTTTTTCATGGATCTCCAATACACTTACCATGATAACTGATAATGGATGTAAGTTATTTTACTCAAAATAATCTGAAGAAACTTTTAAGGAATTAAACTAAAGGTTATTCAATACACTTGTTCTCACATTACCCTATGGTGGAGAAGGGTTTGTAATATTTAGTGACCTATAAAAGAAGTGATTTGGATGTGTTCTCAAGAAAAATGATAGGGTAATTGCTTATGCATCTTAGTTATTAAAGGTCAATAAGAAAAATTACTCATGATTTTGAGTTAGTTTTAGTTTTTTTATTAATGATATAGATTCATTATATTTATGGAGTGAGGTTTTATATATATATCGTTCCTAAATTTTTATAGTATATCTTCACATATAAGGATTTTAATATTCACCATAGAATATTGTTATTGATGATTAAAGATTATGGTCACTCAATATATTACCACCCTATGAAAGAAAACAAGGTGTTTGATGTTTTTAGTTGAAAGGATCCTACTAGTTTATATATGATGAAGCTCACAAAAGATCAAATACTTATGGATTTTAAAAGTATAGATATGTAAATCATTATGGAATGGTGTAAATTTTATCTTTCTCTAATAAGTGTTCAAAAATCAATCCAGGTGAAGATTAACGAGGAAAAAAGTAAGATAAAGATATTTGGTAAGAAATGTTCATGATTTTAACATTGATTATGATGGAATGATAAGTATCATGAATAGTGTATGTTTCCTATCCACTCCAAAGTTAAATAAGTAGATGTTAGAGGAAGATCATAGTACATTATTCTCAATTCATCCTAAAAGTGCAATCATGTATAGATATTTGAAAGAGTATTTCTTGTAGGAAGACATAAAGATAGATATTTCGGAGTTTTTATATTTGGGATCGATATGTCACGAAGTTATGGATGCGTGATAAAAGGACAAGGGGTTTTTTTAACCATAACCCATACAAGAATAGAAATAAGAAAACATTACAATGGATTTTGTCATCGAACTCCCCAAAATTTCTAAAGGATAAAATGATGTATGGGTAGTATTCGATCAGATTAAAAGGTCAGAACACTTCATTAATATCAAATAAAATTTATATATAGATAATATTTCTTGGATATACATTGAGGAAGTTATGAATTTTCTTAGAATACCACAATCCATTTTTCCAATTGGATTTCTAGTCTCACCTCAAATATCTGGTGAAGTCTTCTGCAAGAACTTGATACTGAGTTGAGATTCAATACAAAATATCATCCTTAGATATATGGTTAGTCCAAGAAAACCATTAAGACCATAGATGATATGATGAGATATTGTTATATGTATTTAAAAGGTAATTGGACTCAGCACCATCATCTAATTGATGTTTCTTACAATAATTTCTTTCACTCAAGCATTCAATTGGCTCCATATGATGACCTATATAGAAGAAGTGTTGAAATACAATGTGATGGAATAAAGATGGAGAAATTAATCTATTGGGACTTGATAAAGATAAAGAAATGGTATATAAGGTTATATCTACTCTGCAACACATAAGGGTATTACAAAATCTTCAAAAGGGTATGCTGATAATTATTGATGTGATCTAGAGTTTGAAGTTGTGGAGAAGTGTTTTCTATATATCTATAGAGAGGAATACATACATGATCCTTCACATGTACTAAACTCAAAAGTCAAACATTTGGATCATGGTATCTCCTATGAAGAAAAAATATAGATATTATAGATCATATAGAGAAAATGATAGGAAAAAAGACCACTCACTTGGGAAACATTTTGTTGTGAAACCACCAAATTGATGAAGATAAGCTAGAACCATGGGTTATGATGAGGAAGAAGTATCCTCAGTTTTTTATATTAAATTGAAAAAGTTTAAAGGGATAAATTAATATTATTGGGGGGTATAATGTACCACTAAAAGATATTATGAAATACTGTTTTCAAATAAATATAATTTTTTATAGCTTATATTACATACAACACAATGTTTTAACAAACCCTGATATACTATTAATAATATTATTTGGAAATGACAAATTTAACATATCCATCCAACATAGTGGTTTTAATAGGAATAATTTTTTTTAAATTAAGTAAATTTTTTATATAAATATAACATATAGCTAAAACAATACATAATTTTTAGTAAAGTGTTTTTATGCCTTAGAAAAAAAGATTTCTCTGAAAATAGTTTTTTTTTGGAAAAATAATAATAAAATAAATAGTTTTCAATTTTAATTTTTTTTTGAAAAATTGAAAATGATTTTTAGAATCAACATATAATTTTTTTCTAGTTCTATTTTTTTCATTTTTTTAAAAGATTATTTTATTTAATTAATAGTGAAAATATTAGGTTTAACTGAAAAATTATTTTTAGTTTAAAAAATTTAGAATGATATAATACTTTTAAATTAAAAAAATAAAAATTAAAACATATTATTTATAATTAATTTAGTTTAGTTCATTATATTCAATTTTTTATTTAATATTTTCAATAAAACATTTTCATACGTATGGATATTTTATATTTGGAAATTCTTTTTTTCATGGTGTGTTTGGTTTTTATTTTAAATAAAATAATTCTAATTATGTGAATATAATTTTAAAAAATGTATCTTATATATTTATTAATCATGTTTTATATTATATTCTTAGATAATATTAAATTTTTTCATAAATAAATGTAAAAACCTAAAAAAATTATTAACTCTTGTTGAGGTTAAAATGAGGTATTATATGTTAGATACACATGTTTTAAAATTAATTTTAGACAAACAAAGGATATTTACTTAAAAAATACAATTTAAAATTTATAATAACTGGGTAAAAATTCTCAAATAAAGCTCATTTTATTTTTATACATGAAGGATAAAATACCTAGGTAAATAAAAAGAGACTAGTTAAAATGGTGGAAACTAAAATGGTAAAAAAGATTAAACATAGAGGCTAAGGGAATAATGCATTTAAAACTTATTTTATTTTATGTTGGAGGTGTGTATCATATGTATCATCTCTAAACTTAGTTATTTATAAATTTTGGAGTTACAGGGCTGGAAAGTGATATCCCATTATTGAATAATATTTCATATTTACAAAAAATGACACTCCATCTCAATTATAGATGGGGACCTCCTCCTATAACTTATTCATACTTATTAAGCCATTTTTATCAAAAAAATAATGAAATAACATCACCGAAAATTCAATATTCACATTTTAGAGCTACCGGTATTCCAAAAAGATAAACCCTAGGGTCCTTAATAAGGGTTCCGAATAATGTTTTCTAAGAAATGGTAATTATATTCACTAAGATATTTCTTTTTTTTTAATTTTCTCTTACCAAATTCATTCATATTTTAATAATTTCAACATAATAACAATAGTTTATATCATATAATTATATGTTTTATTGTTAATTACATATCTTATATCCGTATCCTCTTCCATAAAATGGGAAATGAAATCTTTGATCATGTGTATGGAGGAATATAGTATCAATAAACTATGCAATTCATTTTCCATAACCACCTCTCTCCAATGTATATAATGATGTATTTAAAGAATATATATAAAAATATATGTGATATTTATAATAGTTATAATTTTGAAACTATAATATCACATATACCTTATTACATTCCAATCCATTGGAAAATGATAACATCACTGCCCCACATGTGTGAAGTATCGCCTCCATGATGTGATGTGATACATTTTTCATTTTATTTTGACATGGATGAAAATAACGATAGATTTAATGGATATATATGTTATAAATCAAATAAAAATCATCTAATAAACATGAATTAACATTTACCTTTATTTACATCCATCTATTGTGAAAATGGAAACAATGTTAATGTATAATTATGACTTTCCGTCTAATGAACGATGTAATTTATTTTTTATATATATATTTTTAGATAATAATAAATACATATATAATAAATAATATGATTTTTATATCATGGTTAATTTTTTTTGAGATTAATGTATAATGATCAATGTAAAAGGATTGAAAATACCAAACAAAAACAAAAATAGAATATAAAGCAATTATTGCATGAAACCTGATTTTATTATACCAGTGGTTTTTATGTGTGAAAAGAAGGTTATTACACAAGTTCCGGGGTTTATGTCTCAAATCATCTTTTTTGGGACATATGTTATGGTTTCACCTATTTTATTTTATGAGGTGTATGTACAAACCATTTAACATATTATATCATGAATTTATTTGTTCACATGATATTTAAAGTTTCATTTATCGTTATTCTTCCATAGGGATTTCGATTATAAAGATATAAAAGTGGTAAAGGTTTTATGTAACAAATTAATTATTTATTAGGATTTTTTATAAAAATGATTTTAATGCTAAAATGTTAAGATCTATCCCTTAATAAACTAATTAATTTTCTTCTCCTTTGATTATAAAATGAAAAAATATATTTTTTTTACTTTCCTCTCTTTAATTATTAAAGAGAGAAAAATATATTTTTTAGAAAAAATGACTTTATCTCTATCTTCAGTCAATAATTCTTTTTTCATCCATGTAATTTTACTCTAAATATATTTTAAAGGATGTTTTTATTATTATATAATGTCTTTTAAAGACATTTTTACTCATAATTTAATTTTTACAAAATTATTTAAAAGTAATATTTTTGTCATTTTCTAAATGGCGTTGTTTTGACATTATTTTACAAGAAATGTGAAAATAATATTTATTTTAAGGTGTATAAGAAGAACAAAATTTTCTACCATTATGAACACTCTATTATTGGATTATTCCTTTACATGTTTTCAGGGTTCTTTTCAAATTAAATTTTTTATTTATTATTTGGTATATTTTTAGTTTTTGATGAAGTGATTTAAAAATGAAAGTAAATTTTCCTTAAGAATGTTTTAATGATATTTTTATAGAATTTATATTCATTAATGATAAAAACCTTTGGTGTTGATTTTTTTTACTGGGGAAATGATTCAATTGTGCAATCCTTATTATTTCTTTAGATGGTTTATGTTTATGATTATGATGATGCTTTTGTTGTGATACCCATATATTTGTTCATAGGTTATGATTTTATGGTTAGATGAAATGATTATGAAACCTGATTGTTTTTCACAGGTTATTAGATGATGATATACTAAAATTTTAATGATTTTATGGTACTAAAATGTATTAATTATGTGAAGGGTTATACCTATATCTCCCTACAATTAATTGGGTAACTTTTTATATCTTATGAGATAATTATTAGAAACAATATGATATGATTGATCCACTATGGTAAATATGATGATGCTCTATATTTGATATAGGAAATTAGTCAACTTGCTTGATCCACTCTAGAAAATTTTTGATGATGCCTTCTCTGTTATTTTATGAGAAAAATTTAGGTTTCTTAATCCATTATGATTTTTTGGTATCAGTTAATGATATTGAAATATGAAATGGTTATTATACTCCTGATTGTTTCACACTTCTATTAAATTAACATAAAGTTCATGATTAATTAATTATAATTTCTCACACATATGAGGCATGTATTTGAAGTGATAATGTTCTATTACATGGCACATGTTTATGATATTTTGTAGTTTCATTATAAACCTTATAATTTATGTTCCTAATATCATACCATTATGAGTATCTTGTGCATTCTTATGATCATCATTTAGTATCTCCTATGTTTAACCTTACTAAGTATCTGATATCACTCTTTCTAATGCTTCCTTTCATTAAGTTATAAAGAACGGTTTATGTAAAGTATGTATATGAAGTGTACTTAATATATAGTTTTTTGTGGGAGATGTTGAATACATTTCATAAAATAAGAATACTATGTACCTAGTCTCCGAATACACTAATCCTTTGTAGTTCTCATGAATGTATTTTGGAAATCTATAGAATATTCATTTAAAAATATGTAATATTTATGTGCAGAAAATCCAGGTCACTATATTAGTAGCTATTGGGACTTGGTTTTTCTTTTTGGATGTTTATGTATCTATTAGGCATTTAAAAACATTATTTATTTATATGTTGATGTTTAATGGTTGATGCATTTCTTATTATATGTGTTAATTTTTTTGACATTGATTTAATGATGCCTTTATGTTGATTATGTTGTAGAAATAATTACCTAGAGTGTTTTTGTATTTCTAAGGACTAGTTACTAGCTCCTTAGGATCAGGAACACCCTTTGGGATGGTGGTGCACTGGGTTGAGTACCATTCCAGGTGGAAGCCAGAGTTGTATTTCTAAAAGTATTTTTAGATCCTCGTATATTTTTAGGGATATTATGTTCTTGAATTGAATTTTGTGTTATTTTGTGTGTTTTAGGATATATAAGAGACTATTATCATTATCGAAATTCAAGAGGCATATCTCAAATGGGTGTTTGATCACAACAATTCTAGATGAGACTTGAGATACCATTGGATTTTGGCTTTTGATTCATGATTTTAAGTTACTTTTATGTTATCTTGGATAATATATGTTTCCCTTTTTAGAGAATAAATGATTTTTGGGGTCACATAAATGTTTGGTGGTTGAAATTGTAAAGTAATTAGGGATTTATAGTTACAAGTGAAAAATCAAGAAAACCATGCAGTGCTCATGTAGTTCTTTCTAGAACCATCCAAGTGCCTATTTCATGGTTTTCTATCTCACATTGCCAAACCATTCACAATATGGTTTCACCCATAGATTATTTCTATTTTTCATCTTGTTCTTTGAATTCAATTTTATGGTGTCTACCATTAATGTGAGTGAAATTAAATGGATTTTTATTGTAATGGTTAATTTCTTAGGATTTATTTTTTATTTTTTCTTATTTCTTATTATGTGAGTTATCATTAAGAGGTTAGTTTTGAGAAGGGAATGAAATATTTGATGTTTCATGTGAAATATTTTATCATTTTAGATGTTTTCAAAAGGTTATAGCCCATTTATTTTAATGAGAAATTTCTTTTGAAGGTAACATTTGGATAAGTTTTGAAATATAAGTTTATTTTGATGTTTAAAATATTTTTTTTGGATTATGAAAAAAATGATTTAATGAAATATTCAGTTTTATTTATAATGAATTTATAAAATAAAACTGAAATGTTTATAAAGGTATATTTTTTTACAAAATGGAGGCGTAGTTTTTTAAGGAAATCAATAAGTGTTTTATTAAAGAGGTGTAATTTAAATGATTTTTTATTGTAGGTTTTGTTAATTTTTGTAATGAAGTTGTTTCTATAGAGATTTTATATTTTTAAATGGTTTGATCCCTGTTTGGAGTGTGGTTCAGTTTGATTTTATTTTATATTACTTAGATTATACCTCTAACAGAGCTTTCAAAGTTGTTTTGGAAGTCTATTCCTTTGGTTTACCATTAGGGAATATCTTCTCTTTATTTATGTGTTGTTTCTTCACTTTTCTACTCTTCCCAGAATCAAGGATGAGTGATAGAGTTGAATTCCTTCTTATCCATGGACTCTGGTTTTAGTGAATTCCATCTAAATCATTGAAATATGGTGATTCAGTTGGCTTTGTATATTTTGGGGGAGTCCATAATTTATTTTTAAATAATATCAAGGATGTGTTTAGTGTGGCCATTTTGGATATATATGAATATTTTAGTGCACTAGTGCATTTAAAGAGGTTATCTTAGGAGTTATTTTTTTTGATTTGGGGTGATCTTTATCATTGGGGATTTTTTTGTGTATGATGAAGTTGGTTTGACCTTGGACTGTGATATCATGGGATGAATTTTAGTTGTTATTCTATTTTGGATAATGTTGGGATTCATTCATAAGCATTTATGTTTCTATGGTGGTTTTGTTTTATTGGAGATTATTGATTTACATTGATTGGGTTGTAGTAAGTTATGGTTTTTTTCATGCTTTCAAGATTCAAGTTATTTACAATTTGAGGTTGGGAGTGATTGTGTTTTCTTGTGGTTCATATAGTGTTTGTTTGTGGTTTGGCCTTATGTAGGATGGATTCCAAGTGGATTATAGATTAGAGATCTAGGAATCAATGTTTAATTTTCAAGGAAATGTGTTGCTTTTAATGATCACCGAGGGATTTTGATTTTCTTTTATGGGTTTAAATGAGATGGTTTCTATGGTTGAGGTACTTGTTTGGCTATATGAAGCATAGTGATCTAATACTAGAATATTTTTAAATTTTTTTGAGACATTTATTGAGCTTTCTTGTGGAGAATTTTTTTTTGTTTCTAGGATAAATGTTGAGTTTTTTCAATGGTTGGAGGATTATAGTGTTTTATGTGAAATTGAGGTTCCCAGAGGAACTTCAACTTGTGGTGCGTGACTTTTTTTGATATTTACAATATAGATAAATCCTAAAATAGTGGGGATTCTTATGTTAGGTGTTCATCATCCTTAGGTCTCATCCGTGATATTATAGTATCAGGTTATACCGTATGGGCTTCTTTTGATTTAAGCTATTTCATTTCTATTTTGATAAAATATTCATTCAAAGTAGACTTTATAAGGGTATAAAGTTGAATGATAGGGATAGTTTACCACCCATATTGTTTTTGATTAATTTATTTAAGGTTGTTATTTAGTGATTTAAAATTTTAGAATTTTTCAGGTAGAAGTTTTTTGTATTGGTTGTTTTCATTCAACTACATTTTTTTGTTCATGTTCAAGGAGAAACCCAATTTAGTGTTATGGTAATGAAAAATTTTAGTTCATTATTTTCTTTCATGGAAGTTTCTACTCATACAGTTCATAGATTGGTAGAAACTACTTGTGTTTTAGGAGAAAACATAGAGACTTTTTGTCATGGGGTGTAGTTTCACTGGTTGCGCATGGTTAGGAGTAACCATGAGACAATGATAGAAATGTTTCAAATGTGTTTTTCATGGTGGGTTAATAGTTTAACAAACTATGAAACCAAACCATGAAAGTGTGTGATTATTCTTTAATAAATCATATATTATTATCTAACAGATTCCCAAACTTTTTAGCAAAACTATGTGATTTACCCATATTTATTTTTTTATGTTTTAAAAATATAATCGGCCTAATGTAAAGGGTTTACACCCCCTTTTTATTCATATTTCATTTAACTAGGTTAGGGAATGCCCAAGAGTGTTTCCTGATCATTTATTAATTTTAAGGATTAGAGATTTTATTTCAAGAATTTCTTTCAAGTCAAGCCCCTCCATCCTTCTACTTCTCCCTTATTTACCCCACTTTATTTATTTAATCTTGGTTTCATTTAACCGTGAAACCTAAGAAGACTATTGGGGTATGTTTAAGGTTTAAAGGAGGATAAAACGAGGGTATTTGTTTCATTTATGGGATTTAAGGATTATTCTATTGTATTTTTTAGTTTTTACTTCTGAAAATTAAGCATTTAAGATCATTTTGAATCAATTTACAACTTCCTCTAGCATAGGGTATTTATATTATATTTTATGTTAGCATGAAATTATGTGTTTGAGTTTTTAAATGCTTTATTTTATTTTTATTCATATATGTGATAGTTTTTTGAGTTCTAAAATAATTTCAAAGAAAATCCTTCACTTTTTATTAGTGAATTTAGTATTTTTCTATTTTTTTGGATATTTTTGATATGCCATGTGATTTTGAAATTGTTTATAAAGGTTATTTTGAATTGGATTTTGAGAATAAATGTTTTAGGCCCCATTTGGGTCTTAGGTTAAATTTAAATGGTGATATTTTTAACATATAAGTGGTTTCTTATAAAATAGGGTGGCTTCTATATTTTTTTGAATGGTGGTTTCAATAGTATTTTTTAAATAAATCTTTCCAAATGGAATTTGAATTATTTCACTTGAATCTAATTTTTAGTGTATTTTCTAGATGTATTTTTTGGAATTTTTAAATAAATTTTAGAATGTGTGGGTATGTGAGACCCACTTTATGCCTCTTGATCTTGGTTCCCTACACGGGTGGTTCTTATTGCATGTGGTGGTTTTGTGATGGATCTAAAGAGGTTGTGTTTATGTTGGAATTATTGGTGGGAATAAGATTATTGTTAATTATTTTAGATTTGCGTATTGATTTCTTGTTTCATAACCCATACTTTCTCTTGTTCATTGGAACCTTGGTAAGAAAGTGAATAGTTTAGATTTACTCCACACTATTTAGTCACACTCTATTAGTATAACCTATGGTATGATATTGGACTCGATGTGGTGCGTCCTTGATGATTATGGGCGCAGGCTCATTAGGGGTCTTTAATATTTGACAAAAATTAGTCCAAACAGATTTTATGGGTTTCACAATGATTATAAATATATCATGTTAGGACCTATGATAGAGACCAAGAAACCCATTATTTTGTTGGTAAGTTGATGCAGGTGATTTTTTTTTTGTTTATTTTTATATCCCCACTTCATTTTCAAATATTTAACCTACGAATTTTCTTTATTTTGTTTATTGATTAAAATATTTATTTTGATTCATATTTTTATTTATGATATATAGCTGAGTTTTATATAGAATATAAATTAAATTTTAATGATTATTTCAATATAAATGGGTTCATTGAATTATTTACTTTATTTTAAAGAAAAGTTATAAAGGAGTTATTAAAAATGGAATTTTTATTCTATTTTTCTTTAAGAATTTTGTTTATAAAAAAAGAAATTTCTAAGAAATTTAATTATTATTTATACTCTGAAAATCGTATTATCCTATTCAGAATAAAACTATAAATAATATAATATCATTTTAATTGAATTTTAAAAGCTCTATGGTGGGATCCTAATTAGGATTGTCTTCTCACACCCTGTATAAACAATTCAGTATATGAAGCCTTGCACGTTTTCATTTTATGTGTTTTTCATTGATATCCTACTTGATTACTAGTTAATTTTTTTGGGTTGTTTAGTTTTTATTAGTGGAATTTTGTGATTTATCATGTTTCATTAGGAGATATGTGGTATTAGTCTTTGGGATTTGGTTTTTCCATTTTGATTTTTATGTACTAATTAGGCCTTTGGCAGCTTTATTTATTAAGATGTTAATGTTTATTCATTTAGGTGAAACTTATTATGTGGTGTTATTAAATTTACACTATTAACTCCAATGGACTAATGTATTTATCTTGATACCTTATTTAGGTGAAATATTTTAGAAGAGTGTTCTATGATTCCCATTCACTAGCTTCCAACCCATGGGGATCCTGACCAATTTTTATGTCAGTGGAAGACCCTGCCAGGCATCAATTCAGATGGAATCCCAAACTTTTTCATTATAATCTATCTCCATATCTAGAGATGTTTTATTTTAATATTTAACTTTTATGAACTAAAATTTGAATTGAAAAGTTTTAAAGGGATCTTTTTCTAATAATCATGAATATCAGATTAAATAACTATAATGTAATTCATTATTCACATACTTTTCAAATAATGAATTAGATTCTTCAAGAGGATAATATTTAATTTTTATTTATCCATTTTTAATACCTTCCAATTGTGGTAAATACTCTTTACCTTTTCTTATAAAATTTATCTACACCATCTTTTTAGTTTAATTTTTTTCCTACTCTTTAATTATTTAGAAGATATTTCCTCTATGTTTTCTTAGATGCAGAACATAGAAAATTATTTGAATATACAATTCATTTATGATATATAAAAATCAAATGGGAAACAATATATACAGTTATAAGAAGAAACTATTGGGATTTTGAAATGGAAACAATTTTAGGATAAGAATTTATGTACAATGCAAGAAGAAGTTTTAATAGCCTAGTATATGATTGTCAAGATGAAAATAGTAAATATTTATTCCATAGGTCTAGATGATTAGATGCATAATGACTATATGTTATGTGGAATTTGGTTTTTTTATGGTACAAATAAATGTAGGTAGTTATGGAAAAATAAAATTTTAGTTGTAATTTTATTGTGAGATCATTAGAAGTGGGATTAATACACCCAATGAGTTGGTTTAGGTGATGGTAGTTTTGTAACAAGAATAAGGTTTATCCATAAAAACAGTTTTAGGGGTAATTCATCCCATGATTATTTGATTGTAGGGTCTACTAAATACACCAGATGGATCCTAGAAATTATTAGGGGGATGACTTATTTGATTTTTATCATGTGATAATGCTCTATATTTTATTCATCCTTCTATTATCTGGTATAAAATTTAAATAATTATCCATCTCATGTATTAGTATGCAAGAATGAACCATGTAAAAATTATTTGTTTATTAATCCTTTTATTTTTTGGATCTTTTAGGATTTTTTTAGACATGATTTGTCTTAGTGGATATAATATTTGGTGTATTTATTAGATAGTGTTGATGAACCCAATAAGTGGTATCAATACACAATATTGGAGTATTACAAACTGATATGTCCTGATAAATGTGTTTCAGAGAGCAATTTAGTAGAAATATTCATCCATTTTCATTATAGGATAATATAGGTTAGTAGTTTCTTACATCACTATACGTAGTTTGGAAATAGTGAGATTTTAAATTTTTGTTAGAAATGGAATCATATGAGTGTAAGGAATATTTATAGAAGTTTTATGAAACAAATTTTGGGTTCTATAAAATAATAGATATGGGACTGCCTACTATAGAAGGAACTTTATCATTTTTTTTGACTCAAGCCAAATTTTAAGCATTGGAAGTGAAATAAGGGGAGTGTCTATAAAAGAAATTTATTTTGTTGATTTATATGTCACTATCCAAGAACTTGGTTCGTAAAATCTAGGAGGTGAGAACCACTTTAGAACTTATGATGGACCTCATGGATATTTATGAGAGTCCCTTAAATATCAAAAAATGATTCTTGAAAAAGAGAATTATTTACATGTGAATTTGAGAATAATGATGTATTATAATTACATCAATGAATTAAATATGGTTTTAAGTCAATTAGAGTTAGTGAAGATAATTATTAGAGATCCAGAATTAGGGGTATTTTTAAACTCCTCACTCTTTGAATCATTGGATGTGATTGTGATGACTATGGGTAATTCTAGTGGAAAGACTGATATAAAGCTCATGAACATTTGAGAATTGATATTGAATGATGTAATTCATCATAATTGTATTGAGAAATATTCTAGAAGTATCTAAAACATAGAATAAACTGGATTTGACACAACTTAAAAAAATCACGAGAATAAGAAAGTAAGGATGAGTCGGTGTAGGAACATCTTTGTGGATAGTTCTCCCCTATGATAAAATGGTCAGATAAATTTCCACCGAACAATCTTTTATATCAGATATGGATATTAATCAAAGAGTTATTCTTCTAAAATTTAATATATAAAACTTGTATCATAAGATATGTGGTACTTACTTTTGAGTGCTTCAAGATCATTGGTGTTTTGGAAGATAGACTCTAGAGCTTCATTCAATTATATATCGATGATAGGAATCATGAATAATTGTACTTAAGTAAGAATTATAAATATAAATCTTATACATAATAAGGATATCAGTATTTTTATCATATGTTCCACTTAATATGGATCCTTCTAAATAATGGATTGTACAATATCCAAAATATAAAGGTTTGTTGAAGATTCTAGAGGACTTTTTGAAAGAATCCAGGAAAATAATTCCCATACGAAATATTATTGGGTTTTGAATTTGGAATAAAATTTAATTCTCAGTACATAAGAATAGTTGAAATAAAAGTTAAACTTTTCTGATGTTAGATGGGATGAATGATAATTGTGGACATGGAAAAATTAGGAAAAAACTTTTAGATTCAGGACAATAATATGTTTTTTGAACTAAGGTTGTCAGAAGGTATGAAAATAGAAATGTTTATTGGGAAAAAAAATTTGATTGGAGTCATTGAGTGAGATCATTTGAATTATAAACAACACACTAACAGAGTAGGTTAAGGTAGTGGGAGTATTTTATTAAGTGTAGGGTTCATCCATTAATATAAGATTAGGTAGAATTCGTCCCATAATTATTAAATTATGGTGACTACCTAAAACTCTAGATTGATTCGACAGTTTATTATTTTATAGTTCATTCCTTTTGGGTGTGTGAGATTACTATAAAGTTTATACACCCCCAATATTCTTGAATAAAAGTAAAATAATCATTCAACCATTGGATTAGGATTAAATTTTGAACCCTGTGAAATTATTTTGTTCTTGGGACTTTTAGTTTTTTATTTTCATCATTTATTCATATAGTCTTATATGTTCTCTCAAAAAAAGGATTTTTTCTTTTGGTTGACTTGGTGTGCTTGTCATCCAAGCTCCAAACACCGTAACATGGATTCATATTCCAGAACTCTATTCCTAATGGGATGTTATATTGGATATTGTATCTAGTGGTATTATTGTATAGTGGCTTAAAACCCCAAAAATACTTTACAATGGTAGAAATTAATGATAAAAGTGGATAAATTAGTTACATTAGGGGGGAGGGTCATCCTGGTGAAATTTTATCGAATTATTCTTCCATTAAAAATATTCAAAATTTTCCACTAGTTATGTATAATGGATTTATTTAGTGAACTATAATAAAAACAGATTACTTCAAAATAATTACGTAAAAATGCAATAATAAACAACATTTATATTTTTATCCCTCTAATATTGGTGACTATTGTAAGTTCCTAGTGAGGACAATTATATCACTAAGAGGCAGAGGGGAGAATCAATGACGCGTTTTCTTTTATGTTTCCTTGAAAATGAAATAGCCTCTGCCGCCTATTAAAGACTCAATTCCCTACTAAAAAAATTCAAACCCACATCAACTGGATCATAAATATTTACAAGGTTCATTATTTGAAAGAAATAAGTATGTTTTTGGTATGATTTAGAGAAAATAAAACATGACACAATCCACTAGAAAACAATCCAAGAATTATAATGAGTTAGATAAGCCCTTTCACTCATGCAGTACTTTGAAGACAATCCAAAAGTACATATAAACCATATTAGCACAGATAGGGTAATACAAAGTTTTTGTAACAACACATGTTACCTATGCTTGTTTTCAATTTTACAAATTTATTAAATTAAGAAAACTTTTTAAAGTTCATACCTAGAAGAACGTATGAACTACTTAGTCTTTTTAATGTAAAAATATAACAAAGTTTCTCATTAGGATTCTTCCAAGACTGATTCCTCAAAGTATGATTCTCCCTCATACGATTCTTCCTAATATGGTATTTCTATGTACAATTCTACTGAGTATGAAAAATATGACTTTGAAATAATATAGTAGAGATGAATAGAATCTAATTCAATTAAGATTATGGAAAACTCAGTACGATTATCCTCACACTATACTTCCTCAGTCTGGAAATCTCAGTACAGAAATCCTAAATCTGATTTCCTAGCATGATACGCTGATCAGCTAAATATGATTGATAATACAAATACAGTAATCAGATGAGTATGATAATCATTGAGTATGATGAATAGCTAAATATGCTGTGGGGATCTTTCATTTTCTATTTCACTTTAATCCATCAAAATTTTTTCTGCAAAAAATATCAAAATCAAAATCCTAATCTTCTCTCTAAAAACTCATAGCTTCTCTCTCTTATATTGTGAATAAAGCATCAGTCATCCAAATAGTACATTGTACTTTTCTCCTTTTAAAGGTTTCCCTCAAGTGATTTTATATAAATCCCAAAAACATTCCCACTCACTTAAATTCACCCGAATATTGGTTTCACCTAAAATATATAGTGCATTCTGACATCACAAATCTTATCGATTCTTCTCAAATATTCTATAATATTCACTTATTTGGAATTTTATTTACATTTAAATTTTGGTTTTAATTCAATAGTATGATTTTCTGAATCCAATTTCTTTAAAACAAAGATCCATACTAATTAAATATTATTGTATGAGGAAATGGATACCACTATGAATGGTGAATACGATGCTCTATATTAATTAAATACAACTATTATTTTTAATATCTATCATCCCCTTGATAGCATATTCGGTAAAATCTTTTATCTCAGCTGGTGAACTACATTTCCCTATTTTACCTTTTCTCTTGACCCACTTGAAAACATTCATTTGAAAAGAAAATAATTTAATTCAACTCTTGAAGCATTTAATTGATAAAAATGAAATTCAACCCCTTTTAAATGGTTTAATACATTGTTGATCTTGTTCTTTTATTTCATTCATTGGTCTTAAGAAATTATTCCTCTAATTACGATGGTTTACCAGGTCTGATCATTTGCTTCTATCTTTTCTAAATAAGATACCACTTAAAACATCTTTCTCTTTCACCATCAACTTCATTCTCATGCCTTTGAATACATTTAAGGATCGTATGATATTGTGACGAAATCCGATTGTCATGAGTACAATCTTTTTGAGCATGATTGTCCGGGATATGATCATCCTGGTCATTCTAGGCATGATATTCTTAGATACGATGTTCCTGGGTATAATCTTTTGATTATGATTCCCAACAACCTTTTTTATTAGAATTAATTAGTTTGAGTATTTTTCTATCCTTATTTATTTCACCAAGCTTGAATTATATGATTTCCAATTAAATTATAATTTTATAAATATGAATTAGAAAAGAATTATCAGTTTTAATTTTACCATAGCTATGAGGACTCTGATACGATCACTTCTTTTATACAGGATCTAGAGTGAATTTGATAGCCATTTACTTCCAACAAGATTCATTCTTCATTCGACTAATTCTCTCATTAAGATTATGATCAATTACTCATTACAATATTCTACCATTCTGGACCCATGGAATGTCTGATCTGAAAATATTCTTTCAAATGGCTTCTCCTCATTACGATGGAAAAAGTGAGTCCGATTAATTTTAAAGTGGGGGTATAATTATTTTACAAATTAAGGTCAATATTATTTTCACAAAAAAAGTGTGAAGTAATTTTATTTCTTCAAACAACCTTTCCTTGAAAAAATGATAATATTAGATAACAAATACCTTACTCATCAACTTGGTCCTAAGAGTATCCCCTTTGGATTTTTTTTGTCAACTATGTTTTATAAATCACTGAACTTTATATCCTTAGGGAATGTATTACTTATTAATAATTCTAAGCCTATGTGAGCTAACTCATTATAGGAAACAAGAATCATTGATAGAAAAACCATGCTATCCAAAATTATTTATTATGACATAATTTTTCTATTTCCTTCCTTAGCTATTCTTCATCCTCCATGGAATACAAAACAATTTATGTTCTTACAACCACTCCAAGTAATAGTTAGGATAGTTAACACATAATACAATGCTGAATTCACAACTAACCCCCAAATCCCTCATTTTTATTTTAAAAATATTGATTAGTGAATCAATTATCCCCTATGGAAATATAATACAAAGGTAAAATTTGAGAGGGGATAGAAACACACACCTCAGATGTAACACCCCAAGATTTCATAGTACATTATTTCTTCAAAGTAATTCAATAACTTGCACTATATGCAACACTGAGTTAAAGCGCACCGCGACTTACCAAACTAGTCGTTCAAAAGCGGTTATGAATAGTATTAACTGAATTTTGTACTTTATATAATCTTTATAATTTTAGAATCCATATTATGAGTTTATTAGACATAATGTTAGAACAAATACATTTTTTTTTCAAATAAAAGAAGTATTTTTCAAAAAATGCAATTTTATCGCCTTTTAATGGAGAACCCTTTTTAACTCCAATATTTGAAACTTTTATATATTCAATTTTACAAAATAAACTTCTTCTTTTGAATCTTGACATAATAATTTAGTTTTAATAAATGTTTTGTGTTTTTCTGATAATTTTCATATTTGGGTGAATAGTGAAAAGTAATATATTTTAACTAAAAACAACGTTAAAAAAAACATTTATGGTGTTAAATTATACATTTTAATGGTTTGGAATTATAAATAGATTATATTTTTACAATTTAATCCAATTATGGTCATTTTAAGTAATTTTACTTTGAAAATGGACATAAACAAGTGTCAATCTTTTGATAGTTATTATTTCTTAAAAATACTCCTTTTGGTTTTGAAAATATGAATTAATTTTAAATTAATAAATAAAACTTCTATGTTTTGAATTTGGTAAAATAGACTTCATTTTTGGATTTGGAATATCAAAATTAACCTTGGGTGAATTTTTGGTATTTTTCTAAAAACATTCAATTTTTGATGAATAGTGAAAAACACCGAGTTATTGTTTAAAACATGCTTTTAATTTAAATAATTATTTATTTTATTTAAATTAATTTTAGGTCAAAATAGATACATAATACATATATAAATTCAATGTAATTAATTGGAGTCAGTTTATAATAATTTTAGATATTTAAAAAGTTTATCGAACTTTTTACTATCTTTTTCCCACCACCTAGGAGCATTTGCAAATTTACATAAAAATTAATTTTACAGATTTTGTGAGTTGAATTTCAAAATTTTAAGATACATGGTTAATATCAAGGAGTAAAATGTGGTTTAATAAGATAAAAATAATTTTTTGTGAATGGTAACTTTTCATTTTTAGTTACCACTATTAAAAGTAAATAGGGTAATTAAGGGTAAACATGATATTATTATTACCCTAACACATGTACTAATTCTATTGGATATGTGTAATTCGACCCAAAACAAACTAAGGAATAAAATATGACCCTTTAGGTCCACTTGGATTAGATTAATACATTTATTATTATTTTATTCAAAGAAGAGTTAAAGGTTTTAAAATCAAAGTTTAATAACTAAACTATTTTTAATATAGGGTTATACATAAGATAAATTCGACTATAAATATTCATTATAAATATAAAAATATTTCCTTTATAATGGTATTTTAGTTATAAATTTTATAGACTGAATAATTTAATTTATTAATGACACAATGATGATACAGTAATTACCTTATTATTGAAAGAATCAAATTAATGGTATTATAAACATTAAAATAAATATAATTTCAAAGTTTTTATGACAGACACAAAATTTATAGGTGAATATGGCATGTTAGGATTGATTCAATGTATTTTTTTCAGTAATCATTCTGTTATTATTTTATCAAAAAATAAATACCAAAGAGTGACAAAATTGATATAAAATAGTTTTTAAAAAAAATATTATATTATTAATTGATATAATAGTTTTAAAAATACAAGGTTCAGAAAAAATAATTATATAATATTATATATGACATTGAGGAACAAATTGGGGTTCTATTGGCATTTTATAGTAATTTTATTAACCATGTAATATAAAAATACAAAGAGACATGATAAATGTCAAACTATTTAACTAAGAGTTAAATCTAAAAGTTAAGGTTAATATGGTAACCTAATCCTGTCTAAAACCTATTGGTTGCGTTTTATTCGACCCATACCCACCTTAGATTTTAAACAATTCATTTTGGAGTCATTAGAAACCGATAATGAATTTATTATAAAATAATATTTTATATTTTTCCTATGGTACCCCTCACCCCTCTTATAAAAGGGCACTTCCCCTTTTCTAAAATTCACACCTCCAAAGCCATTTGGCTCTGCCAAAATTTAACCAAATATCTTCCCAACTATCCTACCTTCATCCTAGAGGCCTTCCTTTGGCCCGAAATCCAACCTAATATTCCATTTTGGTCAAATCAAAAGGAAGAACCCGAAGAAGAGGTAATGATCTCACCACCCTCTTTCAAGTTCTATTATTCTTCCACTTACTCTTTGTTTGTTATTTACATTATAAAATAATAAATCTACTATATTCTATATACTGTGATTTTATTATAAATATGGCCCAACTATATTCATTATTCTATCCATCTTATGAATGATAATTTCACCATGCGTGCGTACGTATGGCTTACCGTGTCCATGCTGTGGTGTAATTTGTTATTCTACACTATGCTATATTGATGGATATAATGATGAGTAAAATGTATATAAATTATTAAAATAATATTTTCATTTCTCTGTAATGTTAATATACCATCCAATTCCACACCTTTAAGGAAATGATATTCTCGCTCATGCGTATGTACGGATTACCGTCTCCGCGACGCGATGAGATTCATGTCCACGTTCACCATTCATCGATGATTATAAAAATATATACTACTAATAAGTATGTAATGTATAAAATTATAATGATACTGGATATATATATATATATGTACTTACATATATCTTATTAACTTAGTTCCGTTTAGTACGATATGAAAACAGAAACAACATTTATGCGTACGAATGGAATACCGTATCTATAAACGATGTTTTTAATTTCATATATATGTATGTTATAAAAATTTATATTATAAATATATATGTTATATAAATAATGTTTTATATTCTATATGTATTTAAATCTTAATCTAAGTTATACAATCAAGAGTAATAAGTTAAAACATGTATGATAAAAAAACGATTATTACCCAAAATTTTAATTTATAATGGAAATTATTATTAAATGGGTAGTATAAAGTCATAAATGAATCATGTATAACATCCTAAATATTAATATGGTTCTAGTATAATTTAATAACATACTACTATCTTCATACATGATGTTAAACATACCCTCTACTAAAGGAAAGTGCAAGGTAAGGGTTAATTGCTCAATCTCCTTATTATCCAAGATTGTTTATGTGTAAGTATTTACTGGGAAATTTTTATCATCCATGTACATTTTTCATAAAAATGATTTCAAAATGAATATTTTATGTTTTTTTGAAAGGTAATATTTATCATGATCATAATTTTAAATTTTTTAAAGATTTATCTTTCTAAATCTTTTTAAATAATGGTCATGTTTTTAAAATGATTTTAAGGATTTATTTATAAGGACATGAATGTTTTGAAATGAGAATTCTTTTCAAAAGTTTCAATGTGGCATGGGACACTTTGATTAAAAAATCTCTTTTAAATTACTTCCTTTATAAATGTGTGGATTTTAAATGATTTTACAAAAAGGATATTTCTCTCAAAAAGTTTTACTCATCATTTTCAACTATGATAGCATCCTTTACTGAATATTATTTTTGATTGAGGTTGATTTATTATAATACAATCTTCCATGTTGTATTGAATGAGTTATGATATGTTTGACTATGGAATTTCTATTTTAATACCATTCATGGTTTATAGTTATTGTAATGACATTTTGTATGCTAGTTTTAATATGAATGTTTATGTTATGGTTCATCTTTTTCATATGAGGATTGTAGTGGACTTAGTAAGTGACAGGTGGATCCTGCTATAGCTCCACGATGAATCGGTAGGTCTAATGAGACAAACTAGTGTCTTGGAACAAGGAATTGAAAAAAAATTTATTTGTAGTCTTGGCAGAAGGCCTTGACTTTTTGGTAATGATGTCAGACGTTAGGCATTCCCTCATTATCAAATTAGTTATTACATGTGATTATTAGACTAGTTGAATATCCATGTTCATGTTTATATGGTAATGTTTGATTTTTTTTTCATATTTTGTTCACGCTTATGTTTAAAAAGGCTGTTTTTTATCACAAATCTTGCCTTAAAGGTTTATAGCTTCCGCTAAATTATTTACCCTTACTGGGAATCTGAGCTCACCCCTTTCTTATGTTTTATTTTCCCAGGATTCCAAGAAGTGTATTATGATTGATATATAGGGTTAAGCTAAAGGGAATAATGTAATTCTCAAAGAACTATTTATTTTTTGTATTGTATGTTAGAAAGTGTAATGTAATGTTTATGTATGCAATCTATTTTCCAAGACCGTGAAACTGATCGGTCTTTCAGGACTTGATTCCTTGTAATCATGAAAATGTATTAAAATAATGCACCGAATCTGGGAATATAGGGTCGAGGAGTTACATTAGACTTGAATACAAAGAGTTTAGACACCTATGTTCAACATCAATTTAGAGAATGATTCCTTGAATAAAGGTTTCTTTTGAAAATTTCTACATCTTGTTCTGATGTTGGAATATATTCCATCTTCAATTCATTATTCTTA
This sequence comes from Viscum album, assembly GCA_963277665.1. Taxonomy (NCBI): domain Eukaryota; kingdom Viridiplantae; phylum Streptophyta; class Magnoliopsida; order Santalales; family Viscaceae; genus Viscum; species Viscum album. The sequence continues at coordinate 1,569,980,598 of OY728133.1, read as the reverse complement.
ACACGATATTTGATGAAATGATATTTAAAATCAATATTATCTGAATGATAATGTTGAACTATATTCCCGGTGAGATTGATCTTACTTTGATTATCACAACCTAAGATAAAAGGTAGATTTACTTCAACAAGAAAATCTTCCAATTGAGTTTCCATCTGCACAACCTGAGTAGTGGATTGAGTGTTAGAAAAATATTTAGATTCAGCTATATTGAGAGTTACATAAATATATATGTTTAAATTACAAATAAAACAATTATTTCATAGAGAGAGTACTCCACTAGATTTGGATCATCTATAATCAACATTTCGTTCCCACCCAACATATGAATACCCATCAAATTAAGTACTATATTATCTTCCATTCCTGATTTCAAATTCCGTTGTGTCTTTGATTTATTTGAGAATTTGTTTTCCATAATGAAAATTTTATTATTTTGGAGCACTGTATATTCTTATAAAGAAGGTAAAAATATAATCATTGTTGGGTCTTGAGGTTTTCAAATACTACACACTTTCAATAAACTTTCGAATTTATTTTTGATCAACTTATTTTAATTCATCATATCTTGAAATATTTTTTCCGATTGATATTGGTTTGGAAACAGGTTTTGTGTTTTCCATGCCAAACCTCTTAAGAAGTTCCATAGCATACTTTTCTTGAGAAATAAAAATGTATTCCTTACTTTTATGTATTTTTTACCTAAGAATGCATCTCCTTTCCCCCAGTAAGGAAATTTCAAATAAATTTTTCATTTCTTCAGAAAACCTTTCAAAACTTCTTTCATTATTTCCTGAAAAGATAATGTAATCAATAGAAACAATCACAATGGGGGAATACAATTGACTTTCTATGATGTAGAGATTGTTATCCAAACTTCTTTTCATGAAATCTGCCTTCCTTAAGAATGTATAAAATTGGGAATACCATGATCTCAGACTAGTTTTATCCTATAAAAAATCTTTTTTAGTATTTACACATAACTTTCAGATTTCCCAAAAGTAAATCCCCAAGGTTGTTCAATATAAACTTCATTTTCAAGTTCACCATTAGAAATGTAGATTTAACATCAAATTGAAAGATATTTTTTCCTCATTGTGCAACAAAAGAAATAACGATTATGATTGTTTCAAGTCTTTCCACCATACACAAGGTTTCATGAAAATAAATACCTTCAGTTTTTAAATACCCTTTGTATACTTATCATGCTTTGTTTCCTATCACTTCACCTTCTTCCTTTAGCTTGATCTAGAAATTTTTTTTTGCCAATAATGTTTTTTCTATCATACTTGTGTACGTGTTCCCATATATCATTCTTTTTAATCAAATCCAATTCTTTATTAGTGGCCCAAACCTAGTTTGGATACTCAAAATCTTCATTAACATCATTCGACTTCACTTCTAAATAAAGAGAAGTATGTGCAATGACATTTTTTGTTCTTCTTATTTGAACCTTATGATGTTGATCACTAATTATTTTCTAAGATCCCACTTGATTAGTCATCCTAGGATGATATTTCTGAGTACTTTGTCTCCTCACTAGAAATGGATGAGTCTGTTTCATCTTTTTGAGTAGGAACACAATTGTCTTTATCTTTATTATAATTTTTTTCCTTCTCTTGATCAACTTCATTGTATTCCTGAGTATGTTTAAATTTCTATTCCTTTTCAATTACTTTCACATAAACTGAATCAACAATTATTTTTTGTTTATTTTTTAGATCAACTATATCCTCTTGTTTTAGGATCATATCCATGAATAATTACATGTTCACCTTTCTACTCAATCTTTCGAAAGCTTCCACATTTCTTTTTTTTAATAAATGGACACCTGAAAACTCTAAAGTGTTAAAAACAAATAGTTTTTCCATAAGACAATTCATATGGATTATTATCTAAATAAAGTCTATATAAAAATATTTTTTGAATATATATAGAAGTACTCATGGAATTCCTGAAAAAGTAATCAGAAATTCCATGTTCAAGTGACATAGTTTTTCCCATTTCCACCAAACATCTATTATTTCTTTCAGAAACCTTATTTTGTTGAGGTGTGTTTGAGGAACTGTACTCATAATGAATTCCTTTCTTTTAAAGAAATTTTTTTAATTATTCACTTATTTATTCACCTCAATTTTCTATTTTCAACTTATTTACTGAATACTTACATTCCTTATCTCTTTTCCTTCAGTAACATTTGAGGATTTTCAAATCTTAAAATTTGTGTTTCATATACCTAACACAATAAATGAGAGTAAAATAATCAATGAAATTAATGAAGAAATTATCAACAATTTTTTATTGTTTGATTATTGGGAAAAAAATATCTGAATGAATCAGCTCAGGGTTTATCTTGAACAAATCTTATCTTTCTTATGCACAACATATGTAATCTTTACTTTCTCAAAAATAATTCAACATGAATCTCTTGTTCTTGGGAAATTAGTAATGTATCAGACAATACTTTTATTATATAAATTTCTCATGGTTCTATTCCCTATTTATCCTATAATTTAATGCCATAATTGATTTTCTTCCACCATACTCATGTAACAATATTTTTTTATTTCACCAACCTGAAAAAGTATTTATTTGTAAGATGTAATCTTGTTAAAATACTTCTATCATCCTCACTTTTCAAAACAAACCCATATTTTTTGAAGGTAATTTTTTTCCCTCAACAAAAAATTTTGAAACTCTTATCAAGTTGGGTTTCAACCCATAAAAATTAAATGTTTTCTTGGATTTACTTTTTCATTTCCCAATGAAGGCTAAACCAACAAATTTGATTTTCAAAGATTCATAATTACCAATTCTCACTGTTCATTCCCTAAAATTTATAAAATTTGTCAACAATTTTAAATCACATATCATATGAGATTAGCACCCACTATCAAGGATCCATGGTCATTCTCCTTTTGTATCCTTCAATGCATTTTCAAAAACAAGGGCTTTTAATTCTTCCATTTCATTCATCACATTAGGATTTTGAGAGTTGTTATGAATATTTTTTAGTGATATAAGTAAAACAGGACATTGTGTTTCAAGGAGTCCAATTTGTTCATATTTTCCAAATTAGTTTCTAGGAATCGGAACCTATTTACACTCTTTACTCTAATTTTTTCATGTTTCATCGAAAAATATTCTCAGACTTCTTCTTTTAAGGGTCTTGTATCCCATTCAAACCATTCCTTTCATAAACTATAGAATAATAAAAATGTTGTTGGTTGAACCAACATGAATTTTCCATGTGTCAAAATATTCCAAAATACCTAAAATATATGTAAAATGAGTATTTTCCTCTATAAATTCCATACCGTTTGGAATTATGAATCTGTTTCTGATGCACCTTATTCCCTTTCTTTTCTGATCCATCAACATTTCTATTATCAAATGATGTCTTACTTTTATTCTCTGATTTATCAGATCTAGAAGTGTTTAAAAATTTTCTAGACTGATATTGAGTCAAAAAATTTTTGGACTCAAAATATTTTGAGACTTTTGAATTATTGACTTTGCTAGTCTTGGCCACATACATGAGTTTCCCATATTTATTTTTTTTCAAAAACAATTTCATCTTTATTTTCAACCTTTTAAAGTATATTTTGTTTATCATTATTAGGTTTCCATTCTAGGGAAATTTCCCCAAATTTAGTGATATATTTTTTGATACTTGTACTTTTCTTTTGAACGTTTTAATGTTTTTATTGGAAAAGTTCCAACTCTTCTTATTTTTTATTAAACATCAACTCTAGATGCTCATTATAAATATTTTCTTCTTGAAGAGGTTTCTCAAAATCATCAATCTCATTCACCATTTTCCCTTTCTCATTAGAAAAAAATTATTGGTTTATTTTAAAGGAACATTATCTTCCATTTTTTTATTTTCAGGAATTCTAATCTTTCTCCAACTTTTTTTGAAATATTCTTTGAAATGATGTTCAAGTTGTGTTTGTTAATCTTCAGAAATATTTCTTCTGAATTCTTCACCATTTATAGTTGTAATAAATGTATTTTAAATACCATAGTCAAGTGAATTTTCTGAATTAGCATCACTGACTTCTTCATCTTCATCATTAGACATGAAAATTCTTCTTTTTTATTTGAAGAACATTCTTTCATTCCTTGTGGATTTAAATTTTCCCTTTTCAAACTATTTCTTCCATGATATTTATGGATTTATTTATTCTTCATCACTATCCTGTTCTTTATTTATTCAAGGAAATTGGTAGAAAAGTTCCCAATAACTCTACATTCAAAAAATTTCAAGGGAAGTATCCCATTGTATTTCCTTATACCAATTTTTAAAATTTTAGAAAACAAGGATAAAATAATATAAAATTTTTTTCATACAAAATCTTCAGAATCATATTCTCTTGAATCATATTGAATAAGAATATCAATTAAATTTTCCTTCTTTTCATAGTTGAAAGTAATTTATCTATCAACCTATATTTTACTTTTCATAGCTTTCTCCCTTCTCAATTCATAAGAAAAAAAGTGCTATGAAAATCATCCTGAGATAATGTTTCAGGATCATTATCTTACAATGAAGAAACATTTTCATAAAACTTGTTGGGAAGGATTAATAAGATGTTTTCAACAACTGTAGATTCATCCAAATTTTTACCAAGACATCTGATCATACTAACAATGTCATTTACCCTGGTAAAGAAGTCCTGAACAGATTCATACTCACCCATCTTGAAGTATTCCTACTTCAATATCCATGTTTTAAGTTTTTCTTTCATCACTTTTTTATTTCCTTCATATTTGTTTATAAATTCATCCCGTGTTCCTTTGTTTGTAGAAACAACTTTCATCCATAGAAATTCATTTTTATAATGTTATGATAATATAGCTTTATTGGCCCTTCTATAATTATCTGAATTCTTCTTATCCCCAGATATAAGAGGATATTTTAAATCAATACTATGAAACCCATTTGTTACAGCTTCAAAAAAATCATATCTAATAGACATAAGACATTTTAAAATTATATATTTCTTGGTATGATAATTCTTTTTATCAAAAATTAGAATACCTTTACTGTTTACACAACTCAAATTCTCCATCAGCAAAGAATAAACAAAGGAAACCTACACTTTATACCACTTATAATTTCCTAGTTAGGATAGTTGTATCACTAAGAGGTGGAGTGTGTGAATTATTGATACTTTTTATTTTATGCTTCCTTGTAATTGAAAAAATATTTTAAAGATTTTAAAGATTATATTCCCTTCTAAAAACAATTCAACACACATCCACATGAAAAGAAGTAATTACAGGGTTTAATATTCAATACAAATAACAATGTCCTTGGTATGGCTTGGTGAAAATACAATACCACTCAACCCACTACAAAAAAAATCATTATATTAAAACTAGTAGTATATTCCCTTTTACACTTATAGTACATTAAAAAAAATCCAAATATATGTGTGCACACTCTTATCACAAATAGGTTTATACAAAGTTTTCATAACAAAACATGTTACCTGAGATTCTTTTCAATTTCACTAATCTATTCAATTGAAAAATATTCTTCAATTTGTTACCCATATGAGTTTAAGAACTTCTTGGAAATTGTTAAGGAAAAATTTGTCTGATTTTACCATTATGATTATTCATAGTCTAATTCCTCTAGGTACAACTCTCCCTGATATAATACTTCCATAATGATTATTCCAAGTATGATTCTCCCCAGTATAAAAAATATAACTTGGCTGGATACGATAGATATGAATCTACACCGCTTTAATTATGAGTATGGAAAGATCAATATGATTATACCTGTACTATTTTTCCTCAATCCAAAAATCTAAATACGAAAATAGAAAATTTGATTATCCTGCCTGATATGATGAACCACCGAATACAATTGACAAACCAAATATTTTAATAATCTAAGTACAATAATCACTGAGTATGATGAACAACTGAACACACTGTTGTGATCTTTTCTCTTGTCTTTCAAATTAATCCATAAAATTTTTTTCAACAAGACTCTCAAAATGGAAATTCTTTTATTCTCTCTAAATACTCAAGCATTTTATCTTTTCTACAGTGAAGAGTACATCAGTCTTAAAAAAAGTACAATGTACCTATCACCTTTTATTGGTGACCCTCGAGAGATTTTCCCGGAATCCAAAAACATTCCCACTCACTTAAATTAAAAAAAAATATTGATTTCAGCTAAAATATGAAGTGCATTTTACTTCTTCAACACATCTAAATTATTATAGAATCTTCTATAATTATCACTTCTTCTTCAGACTTTCATTTCAATTTCCAGTACAATTTCAATTCACGAGTCTAATTTTCTAAATCCGATTTCTTCAAAACAAATCACTGTATGAATTCAATATGAAGTTATGAGTAAATAGATACCAATATTAAGGATTAATATGATGATCTTTATTAATTTAATTTAATTATTATTTTGAATATCAAGCTTCCCCTTGAGATCATATTAAAAACTCTTTCTTCTCTTCACTAGAAACACTTTACACTATTTATCCTTTTATCTTAACCCACATAAAAACATTCCTTTGAAAATAAAAGAAATTAATTCCACTATTGACCTACTTGATTAATAAACAAATCAATTCAACCGATTTTAAATTTCTGACTACATTATTGATCATATTCTTTTCTTTTCTTGGCATTCATTGGTATCAAGAAATTATTCCTCTTATTATGATGGCATGCCAAGTTTGATCCGAAACTCTATTCTTTTCTAAATATGATACCAATTTAATATTCTTTATCTTTTCCCATAAAGTTCATTCTCAGACCTCTGATTATTCTTGAGGATTAGTTGATAGAGTTCCAAATATGATTTTCCTGAGTATGATCGTTCTAAGTATGATTGTCCTTGATATGATCATCCTGATCATTCTAGGTATGATTATCTTGGATACGATTATCTTTGTTAAGATCTTTTGATTATGAATCCCACTAACATTTTCTTCTCATAAAATAATCAACCAGAGTCTTTTTCACTCCCACGTTCTTTTAGTAATCTTACATTATAAGTTCTCTAATTAACTTATAATTTTTCTAATATGAATTAGTAAAGCATCGTTACATTTAATTTTATCATAGCCATAAGGACTCCTCAACAAAAAGAAACTATTTACCAATATCTAGCTATCTCCAAACTGGTTAGTTATAATGGATCCCTCTAGTTTATAACGGTTGTTCTCTAAATCCTTGAAAAATAAATTTTAATAGTCCTAGATGTCAGAAAATAAAAGAATAAATATTCTTCTTCAACTAATGAATTCAATAATAATGATGTATAGAAATATTAGTATGAACGTATTGCCCTTATCAACCTCTGGATGTTCAATACATGCAGATTAATAAGAAAAAAACAAATTTATTTCTTCATCATTAGTAACAATCCTTGTAATTTTAAGAGATAAGAAGAGTTAAGATTTATGAATGTCATAACCCGTCCTCGGGGCTCGTGCCGTGACTACCCCAAGCCTGCCTTCCATAGGCCAGGGGCTGGTGACTAGAACCATGGTGTAATTACCGGTAAAAAGGGAAGGCACTGACTTTGTAATGTAAAAAAGCACCACAGAGCAAGCAAGAAGAAATAAATACTAAGTAAAAACTGGGTACAACAGTAAGTGCGGAAAATTAAGTGGGCCAGAATACAAACCCAACTGAAAGTAAAGTACAACTGAAAAGGGAGTACATCAACTGAAAAGTAAAGTTGCAGCCTCGAGCTGTCCACTGGAAGTCCCACCTAAAGGGTGGGTACAGATAGCCTCCATAGCTCCTCGGGTCCGGCCGTCCACTCTGAGTACATCCCACCCAGTGGTCCACCTCCAGGTACCGACCAGCTCCGCAAACCCCAACCACGATCAATGATGTCCGTCGTCTGCAACCAACACAACATAGTGCGGGCATAGCCCGTGCAGGGGTGAGTATAAGATACTCAGTAGGGACCCCGAGACCCCCGAAGGTCTCCCAGAATCCAGAAAGAACAATCCCCAAAGGAAAGATACAATCACGAAGTAACATCCGACACTACTTAGGTATATGCCCATACATATACCTAAGTCATCAATTATATCTTGGCTCCAACATCTGAGCCCATGTTTGATAATGTCCACACAGGAAAGAACAACTCAATCCACAAAGGAAGAAAAATCAATCATATCGAAGATAATGATTGAAAGTCAAGACTCAGCTCACACAGGTATACTTCTTCGAAAGGTGATAGAGATGATCAGTTATAGCCACTGATTCATCTAAGCTGAGACCCACATCGGATACAAGACCAGCAGTCTTCATTGATTCGTCTAAGCTGGGACCCATGTAGGATACTAGACCAGTAGTGAATCGTCTAAGCTGGGACCCACGTAGGATACAAGACCAGCAGTCTTCATTGATTCGTCTAAGCTGGGACCCACGTAGGATACAAGACCAACAGTGAATCATCTAAGATGCGACCCACGTAGGATACAAGACCAGCAGTCTTCATTGATTCATCTACACTGGGACCCACGTAGGATACAAGACTAGTAGTGAATTCTCTAAGCTGGGACCCACGTAGGATACAAGACCAGCAGTCGTCATCGTTGTTGTAGTCGCAGCCAGCTCTAGGGTTCCGGCACACAGCATGCTCGTCTCCGGGAGGGTCTGCTCCACGATCCAAGGTTCAATACATCAACTTACACATAGTTTAGAATTTATGTATCCCAAAGTTCCACCTCGTCGATAGGAACTCAACGTGACCGAAGGTGCGTCAATCGGACGCCCGGTCTGAGAGTTATTGGCTTTTTCGTTCCAGGGGACCGGTTGGTTTTCAAGTCAAAACCAACCCGACCATACTCCAACTACATCCAAACCTTGAGCAAAGTAAGTAAAATGGTCTATATCACTAAGAGGAATCCAAAAAAGTCAAGGGCACATCAATCGGACGTCCGTAGCTCAAGTTATAAGCGTTTCCGCTCTGAGGGCTCGATTGGTTTTGTGTACGAACCAACCCGTTCGAACACAAAGTTCTCTAAAACCTTGAGTGTAATATATCGAAATGACCGTCTCGATCCAAGGATTGCATCGTTGTTGACGGTGCGTCGATCGGAGGTCCGTAGCCCATGTTATGGGCAAAAGACCGAAAGAGGTCCGGAAGTGGGGGTTTTGTGACCATACCGACCCGGCCCAAGACCCTCTGGGTCAGCCCAAACTGGGTCCAGGTCCGGCCAGCTTGGGCGCGGACCGGCCCGGCCTGGGTGTGGCCCGGCCCGGCCTCGACGCAGCCCAGCGCGATGGAGCGACGACCAAGCAGCTCGACCGTTTTGGCCGAGCAGATGGGGGGGGGGGGGGGCGCTGGCCCCCGTTGTGTAACTGCGGACCCCATGATGGGGGGACACACCTGCTGGCCAGTAGGGGGTCGTAACCCCCGGCTCCTCCCTTGACCGGCCGGCCCGCTCTGGCCAGCCGACTGTTGCTGCCACGGGACTGGCGCTGGCCGGTCCCCCTGCTCCGACGCTGGCGGCCCGGAACCGGCCGCCGGTCCTTGCTTCGCTGCGGCCTCAGCCGCGGCCTTGGTTCATCTGGCATGGCATGACGGCGTCGTGCCCCTCCGCGGCAGCCCCGCTCCGGCCGCGGTGTCTTCGGGTTTTTCCGGCGCGGTGTGACGGCGCCGCGGCTTGGTTCGATTTTCAATTGTGCGGCGCGACGGCACTGCACATCCTTGACGCTTGTTCCTGTGCGGTGCGATGGAACCGCGTCACTTTACTTTCAACCATAATCAACACAAGAGATAAATGAAGAGGGTCGGCCATGTTTGTGCGGTCCGGCCCCCTCCCGTTAATCGATAGCAAGCGGTCCAATTGAACGAGTAACGTTGACGGAAGAAAAAAATCACGAATAACAACAACAATAAAATCCCCTACCTTGTCGAATTCTATGAGTGAGGGTTCGTCGTGGAATTAACCATCGTGAAAGAAGGCGTCGCAGAAGGAGAGGATCGTCACGTCACTGAGAAAAGATTAATCGGCGTCGCGTCGTCGATCTCTGAGGATCTGATGTTCTTGTCGACCTTCCTCAGAGGTCTATGTTCTTCATGTTCTTCGCATTCTTCGTCAAAGAAGAAGAATGTCTTCAAGTGTTGGAAATCTAATTTTGCAAAACTCCACACAACGAGTTCATCCAAAATAAAATAAGACTCTCCTTATTTTATTTAAGCTTGGCATGTATTTCAAAAATACAAAATTTCCAAAAGAAAGAAACCACTTAATTAATGAAACTTATGTTGTCATATTAAATGGAGTGTTTAAGGGGTTAGGGAATATGAAGGGATGGGGTTCGTGTGGGACCCACCTCCCTCATAACCTCACATGGGAAGTTGGGTGGTTGTGGTCCCCACCAACAACTTCACATGAGAGAATTAAACTAACAAGGATAAAATAAAGTGCACAAAATTTATTTTACCTATCATGTTAATTCCCTATTTTTTAATAACTCTTCCCGAGCAAGCGCAACTCTGGAAAAGGTGTTCCTAAGAAATTACCGGCACAACGGTTTCATCAGTGCCCTCAGATTTCGATTCCAAGCACCGGATCAATAGTTAGGAAAACCCGCTCGGTCGTTCACTGAACGTACCTGAGCCAATCTTTGGAAAATGATTCAGAGCACACCGGGTCTCGGAATCAGGTGCTGTCAGAAACTGCATTCTTGTAAAATACCAAAGAAAATTAAGAAAAAAAATTTCCCTTGAATTTTACAGGTCTTTAGATTACTCCCACCTCAGGGATTTACGTCCCTGTAAAGATACATCATAAACTAGGGAAACAAATGTGGGTACTGTGCACGCATATGAGCCTCACACTCCCAAGTGATCTCCTGGAGGTTCTCGTGCTGCCATATGATGCGCAGTAGAGAAATTGACCATCCATGTAGGACCTGATCTTGTCGATCCTCGATCTCCACTGGGACCTCTGCAAAAGACGCCCCATCATCAATGTCCAGCTCCCCATGGTCAATGATATGCGTCGGGTCGTGCATGTATCTCCTCAGCTGAGATACGTGGAAGACGTCGTGCACCCGGTGCAACTGAGGTGGTTGATCCAGGCGATAAGCAACCTCGCCAATCCTATGGAGGACCTATAATGGTCCGATGAAGCATGGAGACAACTTTCCACCTAGACCAAATCTCCGTAATCCACGTCGAGGTGAGACCCACAAGAAGACGTGGTCACCATCCTCGAACTCTAGTGGCCTCTGCCTCCTGTCAGCATAACACTTCTGCCGGTTCTGAGCTGTCCTCATCCGCTCCTGGATGACCTGGACCTTCTCTGTCATAGCCTGGACCATCTCCGGTCCCACAAGTGGTGACTCCCCAGGGTCTGTCCAGCACAGCGGTGATCTGGAAGGTCGGCCATACAACGCCTCGTATGGTGCCATCATGATGGTGGAGCGGTAGCTGTTGTTGTACGCGAACTCCACCAAGGGTAGGTGGTCCTCCCATCTGCGACCAAAGTCGAGGACACATGCACAGAGCATGTCCTCGAGAGTCTGAATGGTCCACTCCGTCTGACCGTCTGTCTGGGGGTGAAAGGCGGTGCTCAGACGTAGCTGCATTCCAAATGCCTCCTGCAACCCCTTTGAAAGTCAGGAAGTAAAGCAAGCATCTCGATCGGAGACGATAGATGATGGCACACCATAAAGCCGTACTATCTCCTGAATGTAGAGACGTCTCAAGATCTCTACTGAGCCCTACTCTCTGATGGGTTATAAGTGTGCCGACTTGTTGAGTCGGTCGACAATCACCCAAATGGAGTCATGACCTCTGGAAGAGCATGGAATTCCAGTCACGAAGTCCATAGATATGCCATCCCACTTCCACTCCGAGACATCCAAGGGCTGTACCAAGCCTTCTGGTACTTGGTGCTCTGCCTTCACCTGCTGGCAGGTGAGGTATCGAGAAATGAACTCTGCCACAACCTTCTTCATGCCCGGCCACTAGTGCTATCATATGAGATCTTGGCACATCTTCGCCACTCCAGGATGTACTGCCAAAGGGGAAGTGTGAAACTCTCTCAGAACCTCCTCCCGTAAAGAAACTGGTACCAAGGTACGTCCTCTTAAAAGGATGTCGTGCTCCTAATGAGAATCCATCAGGTGCCTGACTTGAGGATATCTGTGCACGCCACATCTCACAGTCGGCATCCCCACACTGTGCCTCTCTGACCCGCTGCAGTAGTGGAGGAGTGACTGTGAGTGACTGAAGAAAGGCTGCTCCATCTATATCCACGAAGGATATCTTCAAAGCGGCTAGCTGCTCTGTCGCCTCCCCATGTAGCTGAATTCCCGTCCTCCTGCTGAGAGCATCAGCTACCATGTTCCCCTTTCCAGGAGTATAGACTATCTCAAAGTCATAGTCCTAGAGGAAATCGAGCCATCACCACTGTCTCAGGTTCAGGTCCTTCTGCGAGAAGATGTACCTGAGACTCTGATGGCCAGAATGGACTATAAAGCGCTCGCCCATCAGATAGTGTCGCCACATCTTACGAGCGAAGACCACTGCTGCTAACTCGAGGTCATGGGTAGTGTAGTTCTGCTCATGCTGCCTCAACTAATGTGATCCATAGGCAATCACTACCCGCTCCTACATCAGGAAAAATCCGAGCCTAGTCCCTGATGCATCGCAGTAGACTACGTACCCTACTCCCTCCTCCGATAGCCTCAAGATCGGCACGCTAGTCAATCTATTTCTCAGCTCCTAGAAGCTCTGCTGACATCTGTCTGACCACACAAATGGTTTCCCCTTCTTCATCAAAGCTGAGAGTGGTGCCTAAACTCTAGAAAAGTCTGCCACGAATCTTCGGTAGTACCCAGCTTTCCCCAAGAAACTCCGCCCCTCCATCACACTACTGGGTGGCTCCCAAGCTAGCACTACCTCGATCATCGCAGGATCCACCGCAACTCCCACCTCATAGATGATGTGTCCCAAGAAGTGGGCCTCACGTAACTAGAACTAACACTTAGAGAGATTTCCATAAAGGTTGTGCTATCGGAGTATGTCTAGTATAACCCGCAAGTAACAGGCGTGCTCCTCCTCAGTCGTCGAGTATATCAAAATGTCGTCGATGAAGACCACGACAAATTGATCGAGGTATGGATGAAAGATCCTGTTCATGAGGCCCATGAACACTACTGGAGCATTGGTCACTCCAAAGGGAATAACCAAGAAGTCATAGTGGCTATACTGACATCTGAAGGCCGTCTTCTGCATGTCCTCATCCTGAACTCTGAGCTTATGATAACCTGATCTAAGGTCTATCTTTGAGAACCACCGTGCTCCCTTAAACTAATTGAAGTGGTCATCAATCATTGGTAGCGGATACTTGTTCCTCACGGTCACCTGGTTCAGGTGATGATAGTCGACACACAGTCGCAAGCTCCCATCCACCTTCTTGGCGAACAATATTGGGGAAGCCCAGGGTGCAACACTGGGTCGGATGAATCCCTTGCCCTGCAAGTCCTCCAACTGTACCCGTAGCTCTCGATGCTCGGCGGGAGCCATCTGATATGCTAGGGTGGATATCGGGGCTTTCCCGGGGTACAGATCAATATAAAAGTCTACCTCTTTCTGAGGAGGTAGTCCTGGAACATCGTCGTGGAAGACGTCCGCATACTGATCCACCACTGCAGGTAAACTAGGACTCCGCACGTCTACTGCTCCTAGGATGAGGCTAGCCAACTGATGAGTGATGAGTTGTCCTCTCCTCTGCATGAGTCCATCCTGTGCTGAAAAGGCTTCCTTCTCGCCGGTGAAGGTGAACCTACTCCCATCGGTGCATACACATCGCACCTTGCGCCTAATGCAGTCAATCTGAGCATGGAATTTAGATAACCAATCCATGCCCAAGATGACATCGTAAGGCCTCGACGCCTTTACATGAATATCCCAGCCAAAGTTCTTGCCACCTAGAGTAAGCTCACACTGCCGGCACCAGTGCGTAATCATCGAGTCTGCTTCCGTAGGAGTATCTAGCGGTAAGGATCGAGCCAACAGCTCCGTCGGAATCTCTGAGCTCCGAACAAGTGCAGTGACAATGAAAGAATGACTCGATCCTGTGTCTATAAGAACTGTAGCAAGGGTGGAATAGACACAGATAATACCTCGAATCATCTTGGGCATGCTGTGGTCATAGGCCTCCGCTGACGGAAGCTGTGCCTGTCTCTGCCCACTAGCTCCCTGTGGTCGGGGTGGACCTCTTGGTGGTAGTGGTGGTAGATTCTCAAAGCATCGCCCACCACCTTCTAATCGTCCAGCTCCACTTCCTCATCTGCCTACTCCCTGCAGACCGCCACGGTCGACCCTCTGCCTCTGACTGGTTTATCCCTCAACCGTCTACTGCTCCTTTGCACGGCGGGTCGGGCAGTCACGAGCCATGTGGCCCTGCCCGCCGCATGCGTAGCACTGTCTGCCTCTCATATAACTAGCTCTACCGCGTGTGCCCCACACCACCGAGCCAATATCCTGTGGTCTTCTGCCTGATGGTCTGGTCCGCCTGGACCCCTGTGACATCCGTCGACTGCCAACTGCAGATGACTCTGCTACATGCCGCCCTGCGGTAGGTCTCGCTGCAGGTGTAGGCTCAGCATGGAAGCTCTCCACGATAAGGGCTCACTCCAGTACCCATGCCTATGTCAGAATGCTGAGGGAGATCAGCGATGCCCTGATCTCATGCCTCAGTCCCTGCTCGAAGGTCCGAGCCCGGAAGAATGGGTCCCATACCATGTCCGTCAAATAGCGTGAGAGATCTGTAAATCTCACCGAGTACTGGGCGAACGTCAAGCTGCCCTGCCATAGCTGTAGAAGCTCCTGGATGTGCACCACACGAAGGGTGGCTGGGACAAACTCTAAGTGAAAGAGACTCTCAAAGTCCGTCCAGAGGAGAGATGCCTCGTCGTGCACCTGGAGCATCAAACTCCACAATCTGTCTGCTGCCGCGTGCAAGAGGCTCGTTGCGAGGATCACCCTGAGGTTTGCTGGTGTCCTCACTAACCTAAACACTCACACAGCTGCCTTCAACCAATCCTCAACTGCCTGAGGGTCCGTCTCCCCGCGGAACCTGGGCGGTCACTGACGCTGAAACTCATGTAGTGCACTAAGGTGACATGCAGTGGCTGGGGATGGTAGCATCGGTGGCTCGGTTGGTAGAGGTACCGCCAGTGCCTCTGCTATCAAAGGGCCCTGTATCAAGGCCTCGTCGCTCGGTGGGCTATCATCACGCACAACGCTCGGAACCCTAGCTGGCTGCCATCGTGGGGCCATCCTGAAAAGTAACAGGTGCACCACGGTCAAACAATATATCTGGTGAGCTGACACAAAGTAATCACAAAGAAAACTTTTGAAATACAAATGCAATCAATGTTTTCGTGCATTAAGTCAGAAATCAGAAGTCAGGGTCCTGGTGTATGGATACGTTGGCCGCCGCACCAACACTGGACTCTCTAGACTGATAACCACACTAAATACTCTCAACACTATTGCTTCACATAGAAAAAGATCAGAGTCCAGAGTTCTACGTTAGAACCGAACTCCGCTGATATCAATTTGTCATGACCCGTCCTCAGGGCCTATGCCGTGACTACTCCAAGCCTGCCTTCCATAGGCCAGGGGCTGACGACTTGCACCAAGGTGTAATTCCTGGTAAAAAGGGAAGGTATTGCCTTTGTAATGTAAACAAGCACCACAGAGCAAGCAAGCAGAAGTAAATACTAATTAAATACCAGGAACAATAGTAAGTGCGGAAAAGTAAGTGGGCCAAAATACAAACCCAACTGAAAGTAAAGTACAACTGAAAAGAGAGTACAACAACTGAAAAGTAAAGTCATAGCCTCGAGCCGTCCTCTGGAAGTCCCACCTGAAGCGTGCGTACAGATAGCCTCCACAGCTCCTCGGGTCCAGTCGTCCGCTCCGAGTACGTCCCGCCCAGTGGTCCACCTCCAGGTACCGACCTACTCCGCAAACCCTAACCACAATCAACGATGTCTGTCGTCTGCAACCAACACAACGTAGTGCGGGCATAGCCCGTGCAGGGGTGAGTATAAGCTACTCAGTAGGGACCCCGAGACCCCCAAAGGTCTCCCATAATCCACAAAGGTTAATCCAAAAAGGAAAGATAAATCACAAAGTAACATCTGACACTACTTAGGTATATGCCCATACATATAATTAACTCATCAATTCTAGCTCGGCTCCAACATCCGAGCCCAAGTTTGATAACGTCCACATAGGAAATCACAACTCAATCCACAAAGGAAAGAAAATCAATTATATCTAAGATAATGATTGAAAGTCAAGACTCAGCTCACACAAGTATACTTCTTCAAAAGGTGATAGAGATGATCAGATATAGCCACTGATTCATCTAAGCTGGGACCCACGTAGGATACAAGACCAGCAGTATTCACTGATTCATCTAAGCTGGGACCCACGTAGGATACTAGACCAGCAGTGAATCATCTAATCTGGGACCCACATAGGGTACAAGACCCGCAGTCTTCATTGATTTGTCTAAGTTGGCACCCGCGTAGGATACAAGACCAGTAGTGAATCGTCTAAGCTGGGACCCACATAGGATACAAGACCAGTAGTCTTCATTGATTTGTCTAAGATGGGACCCACTTAGCATACAAGACCAGCAGTGAATCCTATAAGCTGGGACCCACGTAGTATACAAGACCAGCAGTCTTCATCGTCGTCGTAGTTGCAGCCAGCTCTAGGGTTCCTGCACACAACATGCTCGTCTCCGGGAGGGTCCGCTCCATGATCCAAGGGTCGATACATCAACTGACATGTAGTCCAGAGTTGATGTATCCCAATGTTCTGCCTTGTCAATAGGAACTCAATGTGACAGACGGCGTGTCAATCAGATGCCCGATCTGAGAGTTATTGGCCTTTTCATTCTAGGGGCCCTGTTGGTTTTCAAGTCCAAACCAACCCTACTGTACTCCAACTGCGTCCAAACCTCAAGCAGAGTAAGTCAAAAGGTCTGTCTCACTAAGAGGAATCCAAAAAAGTCAACGGCACGTCAATTAGACGTCCATAGCTCAAGATATATGCATTTCAGCTCCGAGGGCCCGGTTGGTTTCGGGTACGAACCAACCCGGCTGAACCCAAAGTTCTCCGAAACCTTGAGTGTAATATAACGAAACGACCGTCTCGATCTAAGGATCGCATCACCCCTAAAGGTACATATATCGGAGGTCCGTAGCCCATGTTATGGGAAAAAGACCTAAAGAGGTTTGGAAGTGGGGGTTTCGGGCCCGGACCGACCCGGCCCGAGACCCCCTGGGTCGGCCCAAACTGGGTCGACCCAAACCGGGTCTGGGTCCGGCCCACTTGGGTGTGGACCTGCCCGACTGGTGCGGCCCGGGCCCGCCTGGGCGCTGCCCGGCCCAGCCTGGGCAGCCGACCCGGCGCGCTGGCGCGACGGCCAGGCAGCTCGGCCGTTTTGGCCGAGGGGATGGGGGGGGGGGGGGGGGGGGGGGTGCTGCCCCCCTTTGTGTAACTACGGCCCCCCATGATGGGGGGGACGCACCTGCTAGCCAGCCGGGGGTCATAACCCCCAGCTCATCCCTTGACCGACCGGCCTGCTATGGCCGACCGGCTGTTGCTGCCACGTGACCGGCGCTGGCCGGTCCCCATGCTCCGAAGCCGGCAGCCCTGAACCGGCCGCCGGTCCTTGCTTTTCCGTAGCCTATGCTGCAGCCTTGGTTCGTCCGACGTGGCACGACGGTGCCACAACCCTCCGCCGCGGCCCCGCTCTGGCCATGGTCTCTTCGGTTTTTTCCTGCACGGCGCGACGGCGCCGCGGCGTGGTTCGATTTTCAATTGCACGGTGTGACGGCGCCGCACATCCTTGCTGCTTGATCCCACGTGGTTTGACGACACCGCATCACATTGCTTTGAACCGTAATCAACCAAAAAGATAAAGGAGGAGGGTCGGCCATGTTTGTGCGGTCCGGCCCCCTCCCGTTAATCAATAGCAAGCGGTCCAATTAAACGAGTAACATCGACGGAAGAAATAAATCACGAATAAAAACAACAATAAAATCCCCTACCTTGTCGAATTCGATGAGAGAGGGTTCATTGTGGAATTAACCATCGCGGAAGAAGGCGTCATAGAAGGAGAGGATCGTCGTGTTGCGGAGAAAAGATTCGTCAGCGTCACGTCGTCGATCTCCGAGGATCCGACGTTCTTGTCGACCTTCGTCGGAGGTCGGCGTTCTTCGCATTCTTCGTCGAAGAAGAAGAAGGTCTTAAAGAGTTGGAAATATCCCTTCTCAAAACTCCACACAACGAGTTCAGCCAAAATAAAATAAGACTCTCCGTATTTTATTTAAGCTTGGCATGTATTTTAAAAATACAAAATTTTAAAAAGAAAGAAACCACTTAATTAATGAAACTTATGTTGTCATATTAAATGGAGAGTTTAAGTGGTTAGGGAATATGAAGGGGTGGTGTTCGTGTGGGCCCCACCGCCCTCATAACCTCACATGGGATGTTGGGTGGTTGTGGGACCCTCCAATAACTTCCCATGAGAGAAATAAACTAACAAGGATTAAAAAAATTGCACATAATTTATTTTACTTATCATGTTAATTCCCAATTTTTTTAACAACTCTTCCCAAGAAAACGCAACTCCAGAAAAGGTGTTCCTAAGCAATTACCGGCGCTGCGGTTTAATCAGTGCCCTCAGATTTTGATTCTAAGCACCGGATCAAAAGTTTGGAAAACCCGCTCGTTCGTTCACTGAACGTACCCGAGGCAAACTTCGGAAAATAATTCCGGGCACACCGGGCCTCGGAATCAGGTGCTGTCAGAAACAAGGTTCTTGTAAAATCCCAAAGAAAATTAAGATAAAAAAAATTCCTTGAATTTTACGGGTCCTTACAATGAAGATGAATAACCATAGTTTTTTTGGACATTGGTCTCCCATTTTATCCTTTTCTTTTTCTTCTAAAATTCTCAATGTATTCTATTGTAGTAGCATTGAATCTCTCAATCTTATTTTCTCATTTATTCTTTTTTTTTCAATGAAAATATTTCCAATAAAATTTTTATCTATTTATTCATATTCACAATTCTCTTTAACTTTTCGTCTCCCCATTAAATTTGATACAATTGTAAGGACATTTTATGGTACTTGAAATTATAAACTCTATGAATTTCAATATCATGATTTTTTAATATAGTTAAATAATAATATTAAAATTTTAATTCATTAAATCTTCAAAAACTGTGTCAGAATTTTTTTTATTCACTAGAATTTTTACCCAAAGATCATCTCAAAAGTTCACCTCAAATATTTTATAAATATTGGTTTATTATTTCCCAAAAAAACTCTTTAAAATCCCAAGAAAATTTTCCTTGAGCCTTCATCAATTACGAATCTTCTTTTAAATGATTATATTCATAAAATTATAAATATAGTTGCAAAGTGGGAACACATATCCTAATTCAATTTTCATAAACATATCTCATTATAAATTATATATTTTATCATTAATTTAATCATAATGAAATATGATATGAAATTACTGAAGTAAAAAAATCATCATCAGAGATAATATTACATATCATCATTGAAAACCTCTATAATATTACATTAAGTTTGAAAAGATCTTACATATTAGTTGAAACCAAATAATACTCATACATACCCTTCCATTACTCTTATATGAAATAAAATGCTTCTTACATACCATTTATTTAATATTTCATATCATTAGAATGAAGCTTCTATATCATCAACTAATTCTTCCACATTATAATAAACCTAAAAGTTATTATTATATATTAGCAACTTATTCTGATGTACATTTTGAGTTACTCTTATTTATCTTGCTCAGATAAATCTTATGTATCATCTTCATGATGTTAGGTATCACAGTGTAAACTCACAAGTACTTTTTATATATGATCAAATTTTGTTTACATAACAAAATTAACTCCTTAATTTGTTAAAATTATCCCATGAGATATATTATGAATTTTATTTTTTTATTTTTATACTTTTTTTATGTTATTACATATGATCTTGAGTTAACTAAAACATCATCAAAACTTCGGAATCCACATAAATATTTCTCAAAGAAACTCAAAGTAATTTTATAATCAATCATAATTCCACAGAACTATTTGACACAATTCCAAATGTAAATAAATTATAAAATGGATAATTATGAGTACTACAATGACTCTTCACTGGATCAATAACCCAACTTTATATTAATCAAAATATCCTCAACACTAGTGTATTAGTTAAATATTAAATAATAAAAACCTTTTTATTCATATCACTTTTATCACGCACTAAATATTCCATTCTTATATTATAGTATCTTTCATGAATTATAACATATAAATGGGTTCTCACTTCAATTTTATATACATATTCATTTTTCATTCCAGTATATTCTCAAAATTTCTCACACGTATATTCTTATATTTATTCATAGAGACATTATATTCAGCAATATCCATTATATATTGAACTCACCTTAGCTTATCATTAGAAATATCCAACTGATTTAGTCTAATAAATTCATTTAAGGAATATTAAACTTAAAATTATATTCTTCAATAATTATATATTATATATATGCATACGAAACATCCTTGATGTGAAACTATTTAACACTTTAGAATCATCTCATGCTTATAAATTACATATTATTAACGTTATTTGTCGCACGTGTAATGTATATTTTTTATTCTAGATAAGATCATATCAATAATAATCACATATATAAATTAATGCCTCACATCTTTATAACCTAAATCTGTATGAAATAGCTCTATGTTCATATTATTTTCCAATATTCCTTAGATTAATCAAGTTTTCTAAAAATTGAATATATCTCCATCAATAAGTATAATGGAATAAAAAAAGAAATTATAAGCTTCATAAGAACTATAAGAAGTATCTCTATAGTGTTCAGTGGTTTCCTCAAACACCTCACCCATTTCTCGAGTTATTCAATTGGGAATATTTGATTGTTACAACAATTTCACATTAGTTATATCGAAAATCTTCCCTATTTATTTTTTAATAAGGTGATATGTTTTTCCTTTCATAGGATAACCAAGGAAGGTACCTTCAACCACTCTTTAATAAATTGGGCCAATTTGTTTCTCTCACATTGATGAGACATGGAATTCCAAAATAAAATTTATTATTTCAGTATTTAGAACTTATTATAATATGTATCTTATGTTGAAATATGTGAACTAACTATATTCAAATAATTATTTTTAATTTGAATAATGGTGAAAATGAACTTTCTCTAGAAAAATTGAGATTAATTTTTCCACATAAAAATAGAGTGATTTATTTCCACTAAAATAATATTGTTTAATTAGATAATTTTCTTTGTTTGTATTCACTAAATTATAGAAAATAATATTATTATCTTGATTTAATTTAAATTTTACACTTTTCTAAACATATTTATCCATAAAAAAATCCTTTAAGGGAAAACTACAGTTAGTTTCAGCCCTTCTTTAAAAACTTTTAAAAATTTTCAAGGCCATTAAATTACGCTTTATGAATATAATTCATGTCGTATTAGTTAATTAATCAATATTGAAAATAAAATAATAGTGTACATTGATATATTTGTTCCTTATAGTGCCGAAACATTTTAATAAATGACCTCTAATAGATGAGATGTTTGAATATCCACATTTTTATATAAATAGTTAATAATAATACTCTCTTTGAATATAAATCACAGAAAACATATTTCTATCTTCAATATAGGTACACCAAAAACATTTTTTCCTTGGGTAATCATATTCATATCTTTCTGGACAAGGTGGACAAGTCTTCATTACATAGTTGATTACATTCCTACATGCTTACACAACATAAATTTTCTACATCCGCAATCAATAATTTTTTCACCTTTTTCACTACCCTATAGTAAAAAAACCTATATGTATCAAATTATTAACAAATAATTCATCCTTTTAAAATGATAGATCATTATCGATACTCAAAAGTTGAGACACACTGAGTAAGATATGTTTCAATCCATCTACATATATGGTGTCATATGACTTCATCTTTTATTATATAATAACTAATAATGAATTTTTTATGATTTTTTGAGAGCCATAATGGAGAAAGGTCACAAAAAATCCCTTGAAATTCAAAAAAATAAAGATATCTAAATATCTACTCATACGAAAAGACCATCCAATATGTAAAATATATGGATGTTCTTTTTGTGATTCTATGAGTGTCACTTCAAAAAATAATTACTTATCATTTCCATTATCATTATTCTTATGAGAATTTTGAGTTTTGAAATTCATACCCTATAAAATAGTTATAATAATGGGATAATATTGAGAATATAAATCCAATTTGTTAGACCTTACATAACATCTATCATTGATTTAATTTATTAAACTATTATCAGTAATTTTCTGATTATTTCAAAAAACGTTTTTGATTTAATTGATTAATAATTAAACTATATCATACATACATTACAAGTTTCTATTTATATTAGTAAAATAATTGATTCTTTCTTTCCATTTTCCCAAATCCTTTACAATTCCAGTAGTATTAATTAAATTTGTATTTAAACTTGTTAAATTTGTTCTTTTCTTACTTAATTTTGTGTTAAACAACATGAAAATATTTTTCCCTTTTTATATCCTTCTCTTCCTTGAAAAATTTAATTTATTCTATGTAGTGAGAAACTTATTCAGGTTTTTAATCCCTTTTATCAAATTTGACTCCATTTAATAATGTATGGTGTCATTGTTTTTTGATGATAAACCACCTTTCTTTAGATTCTTGTTATCCTTATCCAATTTTGAAATGTTTAAAATAAATTATTTGAGTTACTTATTTATCATGTACTATATTAGTGTTTCTTCTTTACATCCATAATTATTTATCTCATGACCAATGAACTATTCCACATTCAATTTTTTAAATTATTGTTTTCATTCAAATTCGATGTATGCCTCAACTTCCTTTTTCTATTCACTACTAACACGATCTTTGAAATTAGATAAAAAAATTCTTTCCTTGGGTATAGGGAAACTCCTACTTTTACAATTTGAAAAAAACATTGATTTATTAATTTTTGAAACTTCAATATCTAAATATTTTTTTTTATTTTCTTCATATTCATCAGGATATTCTTATTCATTCAATTTTTTAAAATTCATTGTTAAATTTATAATAACCACACTCTTGTAATACTCGAGTTTTGGTTTTCCTCAATACATCCCCTTATCACTTCTTACATTTCGTGAAATGAATGACATTTGTTTATTAAATTTTATTTCCATATTTTATTATTTAACAAAATATACTTCAATTTTAACAATTTATTTCTTGATATTATATTATTTCAAATATTTAAAGGATACTTCCATATCATCTTTAATCTTATTATTAAAATAATTTCATTTCCTCATTTCAAAAGAAATAAATATTCTATATTGATAATATAATTTATGTGTTTTCAAATCATGATATTAAATTTATAAAACCATTACATTAATTTTTTATAGCAAGATAAGTAGTATATTTTAGAAAACCATTGAATCTTCCAATTTACCACCAAAACCTCTAATGATTCTGTAGACTTAATTGACACTAGTAAATAAACCATCAAATAATACATCATTATTCAACCCTTGTTTTTTAAATTTCTATCTTTAAACTTGTATCTTTTCTTTCTTTACCTTCAAATTTATTTTAGGAATCTTTTATAATTTATCTTAGATCTAAATTTTGACATGTACCCTCTTACTATGAGGTGGACATCCATTGGAAGTAGATTTTAATACATCCAGACTGATTAATAATAAATATGGTAGAATTAGGTCTATAAAAAATCATCCCAGAATACCCTTCTATTTTACCTGAGTTATCCCTCCACTCGACCCAAATATAATTCCCAATCCCCACAATCTAGAAAATAATATATGAGTATCAATAAGATGCACTTATGAATATTTTTACACTAATATATTACCATAAATCACTAATAGAAACTATCAAGAATCATGTATGAATTTAACATACATGAAAAACACATTTTTTATCACATAAGAAAAAAATATAACTAATAAATATAAGGAATTAATATAATAACCATTCATTTAGAATATAAAAATCAATAGAACATATTATAAGTAGTCATGATATAAAATAATCTACAATTTACCCATATGATTTTCCTAATACAACATACTAAAAAGAAAAGGGTTTCGAAACGACTACCACATCCTGCACTTGACCAACAATCACTCAAATGAACCCAACATATCCATATACTAACTACCCACACCAAGATAAATGTATGATATCAAATCTAGGCAGTTGTTGAGAAAATTAGAAAGCTGCATACACACCCATATTGTAGTGCATATGCATGGTATGAGCTAAATATGACAAATTATATTTCAATGAGGAACTTATAAGACTAAATTTATTAAATAGTTCTTAATTTATTGTTTGAAAATAATTAAAAAATAGGTTTTTCAATTTTTAATAAAAAGTCTTAATTGAAAAATCAACATACTTTTCAATTTATTTTTTAAAATCATAAAACAAGACTTTTGAAAAATAATGTGAATAGGCTTAAAATCACTAGTTTTAAACCCCCAACATTTAAAAAATACTTTCGTTAAAATTTCATTTAAACCATTAAAAGGGTGATTTCAAATACATTAAGTAATAACCATCTATTTTTCCCTCTTTTACCAAAAATCATTTCATAAATGACATTTATAAAAAAATTACCAATTCTTTTTATAAATTACAGTTTCCAAATAATTTAATAAATAATTCGAAAGTAAACCAAAAAAGTACATGGATTTGAATATAAACACAACATGTTCAAGGATATAAATGATTCATAATAAAATAGAATTAACCAAATAATGCTACCATGTTTTCTGAAAAAAATTGGATGAGAATAAGTCATGGAAAATAGTACTTTAAAAAATATTAAAACTGATAATGTATCATGGGAAAATCCCTAGGGCTATAACATGAATGGTATATGAATTATACAATAAAATCACTGACTCTACCCTAATGTGAAATTGGAATTTCCCATTCAGAACCTATTTAGATCACTGAGTACAATACAAGAAAAACACAAGGAGGGTGAAAGTTTACTTCATATGGAGTTGGAGTGTGCACAATAAACTATAATAACATGTATCTAAACCATATACTTAGCCACCTAGGATCCCATGATATCAAACAAAAGATTTGTGTAAGAAATAGGACAAGTGACCATCACAAGAATAAAAAAACATTTAAATAAAGCTAATCTCACTATCTACACTATCTCTCAAAACTAAATCTTTAATTGTATCTATGTTGAAGAATAAAATATGAATAGAATAATAAAAACATCCCCCTTAGGGCCACAAAATATTTCAAACATTGCAAGAAAGAGTCTTAAATGTGGGAATTACTATCCTACTATATTTCATTTATAAAATAAAAAATGATCATTTCCCAAAAAATACTAGAATTCCAATCCACTATTCATCATCTAATGTCTCATTTCAAAATATTCCTTTAAGTCACTTTATCATAACACAATTTTAAATCCACTGGTTAATCAAACAAATTTTTAGACATTTCTTTGAAAAGACCACAAGACCATTAGTTTTTAAATACAATTTATCTAGGCCACGAAAAACCTTTTTTTAAAAAATACTTAAAAAATCATAAAACCATTCCTTTAGAAACAAAATAGTTTCCAAAACCACTTAAAAACCTCTAAAAACATTTAAATTTTACACTCAGGTACTTTAAAAAACACTTTTCATGCATCACATTTATTTTAAATCAAAATAAGAAATCAATGAAAACCCACACACTTTATAAGTCATTAAAACCATTTAGTTACCATTTTCAACCCACATCAGGATTACCAAATGCTTATAAATTTATAAGAAATAATTTAAAATTACTATTTATTTTATGACATGTATTATTATCAAATTTCAATGAAGCTCCTACCTATTTCAATGCGAAAATATTAAAAAATGCACCTCCTTCAATTTGAAATTCTAAATTGGGAGAGAATACATCTTCTTTAAGAATAAAACCTCATAGAACCAAAATAATAGCCATCACATACGCTGAAATATTGACCCATGTCTATTAGTTTTTCAAGGTGAAAATGAAATCTAAGGTAAATAAAGGAGTCGGAGAAAGAAGAATAGAAGAGATAAAATGACCTATTAAATTTTTTTCATTGAAAAATATAAGGTTTGGAGTCATAGGATAGGGGAGGGAGATCTCCCTTAGCTCATTCTCAGTTAAACACATGGGGGAGATGTGTATATTGGGAGAAACCCCTAAAATATTGAGCTGAATGAATGGGGAAATTCATAAAATTTAAAAATTAGGAACTGTGGCCTACTACTTGGTCTCCCTTTACATGTCACAGAACACACCCATTGGTATATTCAGTGGAATGGTCCATGGAACAT
Source organism: Viscum album (assembly GCA_963277665.1). Taxonomy (NCBI): domain Eukaryota; kingdom Viridiplantae; phylum Streptophyta; class Magnoliopsida; order Santalales; family Viscaceae; genus Viscum; species Viscum album. The sequence goes on along the minus strand of OY728133.1, from coordinate 1,569,954,065 downwards.
GGAAGAAGGACCCTTAACATTCAATAGGTGCTTGACCCATGATAAAAGAATCTTGCAGCATGGACCAACTAAGTTTCACTATAATCTACTCCCACTTGAAACTCACTACAGTGTCGTCCCATACCATGACACAACACAAACACACTTATCAGAAACCCCTAAACCCAATCCCCCTTATACTACATCACAACCACCACATTCTACATTTCAATTATCCTTCCCAACTGATCTCTACATCATTTTATCCACCTTTAGGGAGTGGTCTTCTTCCCTGACACATCAGTTGAAACTCATAGCCACTCATACATTGCCAGCCCCAACTATGAAGTAGCTGACAATAAAAAACACAAATAACCCAACCGAACTGATTCCACACCAAAACCTACCCCTATGGAAGAAATAAGGCCCTCCCCAAAAATAAAAAAAGGTAAGAGGCCAACTATAGTTTGTCCTCCATTAATGTTGGAATGGCTTGGTACAAGACTAACATGAAACACCTTGAAACTTTGTAAAGTACTTTCTAACAACTAAACCACTTGGAGAGAAAGAAATATCTGAAAATTAAATAATATAAATACAACAATGAAATATAGGTATTATTATTCTCCACCACATGAAACCTTTTGTATCCAAATATTCATTTAAAAGTATAAAAACAATTAAAATAAAAAAACCCATACCCATAAAATAAGTATAATGTAATGAAAAAACTAAGCGTTATTTTTTGGTTAGGGAGTCCCACCCTTGCAAAAAATACTATAAAAAATTGGAACTAATCCATAAACACCATTAAAGAGTATCCAAAAGAATAAATATATTCCAACAACTCAATATAGATATGTATGAATATAGAGCAATTAAATTGTTCTCCCATCCATTTAGAGTTCATTTATTATGGTGGAAACAATGGGAAACCACTTTTATACTGAGAACATCACCAAAACAATTAGGATTCCCAAAACCAAAACATGAACAACAAAATCCACAAAAATAAAACAACCACTTGGAAACCAAAACTATCTCATCCCAAAATATCTAAATCATGATGTATATAAGTCATGTATTAAAAAGAAATGACATGGTTCAAATATTGGGTCATAAAAATTTACTAAAATGTTACTTGGGGTTGAACTCACAGAGTTTTAGCTCACAATGATCACGACTAAAATTCCTAAGTAAATCCCATATTCTAACAGGTAACAAAAACACACATCATTTACCCATTCAAACTCCCAAGGATTCCCCCATGTTCATTCCAACAAACCAAAAATCATGTATATATCCCACTAATAAGATAGTACCACAAATAAGAACCATAGATTTCCCAAAAAAATGTAGCAGGAACTTCCTAAAGAATAGACTTCTCACTAAATAGTTACCAAAAATTTTCCTGTTGAATAAATGAAGATAAAACAACCTCAATCCCATAACTTCTTTAAACACCTTGTGCAAGTCTCCCAAAATAGACCATCGTCTAAAAATACCATGATGGTTGATAGTGATTATTGAAATTTTTTGGATATGGATCATATAGAATAGTCTTCCCATGTCAACATACTCAGTTCCCAAATAACACTGCTAGAAATAGTTTACTTCAAATGAATCTAAGGATACCCACTACACCATCGGGAGAAGGAAAAAAACATTCCAATCTATTTGAATTCTGAGTATATACAAGGACAAGGAAAGTAATACCATTAAAAAAACAACTCTACCTATTTTCAAGATTTTATTGGGAGGATTTAACATCTTAACACATGAACCATCCTTGTAATTCATGACAAATCACTTCATATTATGTAACATCAAACAAGGGACAAACCCAAAAACAAATTTCACTAAAATAAAAAAATAAATTTTAAAACCTTCCTATTTAAAAATGACATTGGCTTTAAAATACTAAAAAATAATTTTCAAAAATTGAATTTCTAAATTTAAAAAGCATACTTTCTATATAAACCACTAGTCTCTTTCAAGTTTTGAAACTAGCATTAAAATTTTAAAGTTATCCTTTATTTTGAAACACAAAAACCTTTGAAATTTATCAAAACACCACTTGGTAATCATTTCAAATAATAAAATGTTATCAAAACCAAATCATTTTACCTACTTCATATTAAAATTGGCCATTTCTAAAAACAAATATGATAACCAAACCGATTTTAAAAATAATACTGAAGGATTTAATTTCAACATTTTTTTTTCAAAAAACAAAATTTTTATACAAAAAAACTCACCACATTCTTATAATTGAGTAGACAACATAATTCCATCTATAACATAATCCAATGGGATCAACATATCATAAGACCCACACCAATTCCTTTCCCATCACCATGAATCACTCAAGAACTATCCAAGGATCAAGGGGTAAAGATAGTAGAACCAAATAGGATTCAAATCTATGCTTCACCTAGATTAATGGTTAATTTTCTATGTGGTAATCATTTAAAAGTTATACAATCATTTCTAAAATGAAGTACTTGGTCACTCCCTTGATTTTTAGCTTATACAAGAAAACCTTGTACCTTCAAAACTATTCATTTTTTCATCAAAAATGCAAAAACAAAATCCTATAGAAACTCATACAATGCCAATGAGGATTAAAATACCACGATATAAAATATTAATCTAATAAGAATAATCAAAATATAATCAAAAAACCAATTTCCAATGGAAACTCAAGGCTCAAAATAAGAAAGTGCTAGCTAGATTCTCCCTATAAATACCATTTATTTCCATTAAATCATAACTCCATCCTACCATACTCCCCATGAAATAGTAGAGAGTATCTAGATCCTAGGACCTTTTTTTACCATTATTTGATACCAATTATATTGAACTATCATGGGATGAACTTCCACATTACCAGATTCAGGATGAATCTCAACCTGAATAGTGTAACTATAAAGGATTTTTGTACATGGATATAACATGTTAATAGATGAATATTCAGATATTTCAAAAATACATTCCGGATGACCATAAGTTTTATTGTATTTGGATAGTAAATACACAATCTTTTTATTTCATGAAATATATTCATTATCTAATATAAATATATTACAAATTTAGTACAATACATAGAAATAGCCAATTTAAAATTTTATTCATATCCTAGGGAAAGGAAACATAAGAAAAAGGTGATCTCAGATGGTTAGTAAGGGTAAAAATGGAATATATCAACCGATGACCATATGACAGAATAATATAAGAGTAAGGATATGAGACTATTAATGGAACTTACAATATTTTCATCCATACTATCATGGATCATAAATACGATCCATGGCCTAAAAAAGTTTCATATCAAAATACATGGACCATAATACTGAGAAATAATCATAAATCATTTGTGAACCATATGTTCATGGAATGTAAGTGTAAAACGATAAAAATTTTAGAAACCATTTCAAATGACAAGGTTATCAATTGAAGCCATAAAATTATAACGAAGTAGGAAAGAAAATCTATTTACCATTTTAGAATGGATGAGGAATCATCACCTACATCCCACAGTTGATCAAGAATATCGACCTGTTTACCAAAGTGGATCTAGAATAGTAGGTAATTTCTTATCATTATCATATGATATATAAAACTTTACTCAATGTATTGAAGTGAGATATCAGTATGAACCATTCTTGGTTATAATTTTACCATCATCCTTGGTTATAAAATAACCATTATAACCTAATTAAAACCAAGCATAAGTGTCCCCAGAGATCATAAAACATTAATCCTATCATAACCCATGAAAGGAAATGGGTTTGATAAACATTTCATTATAGCCTAAACAATGGGAAAAGAAATTTTTGTCATAATTATCTCATCAATTAATCATAGTATAACCCATCAAAAATAAATGTGTTTCATAAACATCACTTAATCACAATCATAAACCATCCTGATAAAGAATAAGGATGGTCTAATTGGATCATTTCACCATAAAAACTTAAACAACATCAAAGGTTATAGTCATTGATGATTATAAATTCTCTAAAAAGATCATTAAAATATTCGTTAGGAATATATCTATTGCATTTTGAAAAAACATAATTTAAATTGAAAAATTTCCCAAAATAATAAGGAAATCATTTTACCTAAATGTAAAATTTTAAAATATTAAAGTAAACATTAAATCATTGGGGGGTCATGATGATGTGAAATATCATTCATGTTGTACAAGTTAAAACAAATATTGTTTTTACATATTTGATAAATGTGAAATGGGCCTTGTTTGAAAGAGGATACAAATATTCCATTAATTTTATTTTAAAATTAAAACATGGGTAAAAATGTATTAATTTTTTTTTAAAATATTAAATACTTTATTTAAAATATTTTTTGAAAATAAGTATATATAAGAAAAGGAAATTTTGATCGAAGAGAGAAATTAAATCAATTCTTACTTTAAAAAATTATTTTTGATCTCTTGAGTAATTAACTTGATGAATATGAACGGAAAAAATGAATTCTCAATAAATAAAAAATTAGAATAATATTCATGTTTTTCATGGGACTTATTTCATAAGATATCATTATTGGAAGTATAATATAAACATTCTTGATAAATAAATAGATTGTATCTTAAAGTCATTACCACTTTGGTATCGTCTAAATCATAATACCCATAAAATAAAGACCAAAAGATGAATATGTATATTTAATCATGATCCTTATATCAATCATGAAATAAATTCATAGAGAGAATACACACCACACAGATGAAATAAGTGGTGTATTAGGTTTGTGTCCCATAAAAATAAATTTGAGATGAAAATCCCCTACATTCTTTGGTGACTATTAAATTGTAAACCACTTGATAGAAAAACATTAAATGAAAATTTAATTATCATTAGAATAAATATATTTATTATATAACATTCCATAGGGGTTTTTATATACACTTCATAGATGAAAATAGGTAAATAACTTAACATATTCCTCAAAGAAGACAATTTAGAGATAAAATCCCCTTACCTTAAGACTCAAATTCCACTATACAAGTTTAAACATCCCATATAACAAATATATGTTTGTTATATATATATATTCAATAAGAATAATTATTTATATTTTATGACAAATTATTTATTTAATACCTTTTTATTATATATTTTTTAACAATTCCTTATTAAAATCATGTTTCGTGTAATAACTCCATTGTTTTTTATGTATGTTTTTATTTGATATTTTCTATCCTTTTACATTGATAATTGTTCCATAATATGCTTAATTTTAAATATGATATAAATATAATATATATACATTATATATTTATTTATAGTAATCCATAAAAGTTTGATATAGATAATGATTTAAAATATTCATGGAGAGGGTATGTTGTTCGTACATATGAATGCTGGTTCCTCTTTATCGTCGAAAAGAAGAAAACTATGTTAAATAATAAATAACATTTCTTGAGTAATTATGATGTCATATACATGAAATATATGACATATATTCATTAATTTATTTCTTTATTTTTATCCATGTAAAGAGTAAGTGTAAAAAAAATCACATCACTTCACTAGGCGATAGTGCATTGTACACACAGGTGACACTATTGTATTCCACCAAATTGGAATGTCAGAAGGTAAATATGCTATTAAAATTTAAGACATATATTTATATCATAAATATCATATAAATATGTCAAAAATGTCATTATATCCATCTGAGATAGGCATTGCTAGAAAATGATCTACGTCAGTTTACGAGACTTTAGTCAGCAGTACGGACGATCGACAATTTCATTTCCCCTATAATAGAAGAGGATACATATATAAGTTATTACATAAATATAATAAAATATCAGTATATGTTGGAAAATTTTGTAATTATATTGTAATCTTTTGGAAATGAATTAATGTGGTAAGATAATAATTAAAAAGAATGATTTTAGTGATGAAAATTACCTTTTCTTAGAAAAAACAGATTTGGATATCTTATTAAGGACCATAGGGTTGTTACTTTGATAAAAAACTATTTAACTTATAAAAATATGTCAAGGAGATATTTTTTAATTTTTTTGAGGAGACAAATTTCTTATGAGGTCACTATTGGAAATTTTCCCTATACCTATGGTTTCAAACTATGGATATAGCCCTTGAAACCGTGGGTATATAGTATACCCACAGTTTCCTAGAATCGTGGGAAACTGAGGTGTTGATATAGCCCCTAATCTATACCCACCAGTTTGGATACCATGTGTATAGGTTCATTCCACTGTGTTATTCACTATTCCACTGTGTCATTCACATAAAACAACAATTTTAAAAATATGGGTATAAATTTGAAAAAATACACTAGCGTCAGATTCGATCCCTCTACCACAAATTTATTCTTATTATGCCTAACAACTATCCATTTTCTTTTATTTGTATATAAATATATATTTACTTATATATATATTTATAAAACATGGATATGGGTAGAAAACTATAATAATAGGAGTTCCTACAAAAACATTTCTGCCCTGAAATTGTTTTACCATCATAAGGTGAAAAGTTATACCCATGGTTTTGGAAAATTGTGGTTATAGGTCTTAGGAAAACAACCTTAATCCCATTTATTTACAAAAAACATCGGTATAAGTGTTGAAAATCAACCCTATATCTACAAGTTTTTCTAAAATCATGGGTATTGGTTCCCCTACTATACCACACCCACAGGTTTTCCCAAAACTATGGGTATAAGAACATTTTATAGTAGTGGGTTTGAATTAGTGAGGGAAGGAGGCCCAATTTTATAATTTAGGTGGAGTGCCATTTTTTGAAATACCCAAAAATATTCGATAATGGGATGTCACTCTCATAAAAGTGGCTGTAAAGATGAAAAATTAAGGTTTGGAGGGATTTTATAGATGATATATATATCTGAAAAAGAAAGATATAAGTTTTAAATGTGTTATTCCTTAATATCTAAGTTTAATCACTTTTACATTTCATTTTTCACTATGGTAACTAGTCACTTTTTATTTACCTAGGTAATTTTTTATTTAAGGCTAAAATTATAACGAGCCTTGTTAAATATTTTTAAACCCATAATTATAAATATGATATACAATTTACTATATATAGGTACTATTTATCTAGAAAATTAATTTTAACACATGCGTATGTAATGTGAAAAACCCTGTTTTAACTATAAACACAATTGTTAAATTTTATTATAGTTACTAAAAATTATAATAGAAAATTAAATTAACATTATTATATAATATAAATTATGATAATTAAAATAAAATATCCATTTTATCAAATGAAATCCATATACATGGTTGAATTTAAATTAAAATAAAACCCATATATTTGATAAAACAGTGGTTTTCCAAAGAAAAACGTTTTATAAGTATAAAAAGGTTTAAAATCAAAGTTCAATATTAAATTGATTCCAGTCACCTAATTTGGATTAATGAATATATAATTAGAATTATTATAATTTTAAAAACATATAAAAATAAAAATTATCTTCTAAAGTCTTTAAATGAGAAAGGTAGTTTGAAAAAATGTAGTATTTTTACAATTTATTGAAAAAATAAACTTTTTAGAAAATTCTCAAAAAATCACTCAATGATTATTTTATCTTGCAGATTTTAAAAATTAATCTTTTTTTTCAAAGAAAATTAAAAAAATTTGAAAAATTACATTTATTAAATTTTAATGAAAATAATTTTTTTGAGTAAATTTTATTTTCGATACATAAAAATACTTTTCTAAAAATTAAGTACTTTTTCATCAATATATTTTATTTATATCAAACCAATACAATTAATTTTTAAAAATTATGTATTCATATTCATACCTCCATATTTAGTGGATAGGTTATAACAGTCATGTCTAAATAACAATATTTATAGTATACCACAGTTTGTTACAACTCGGTGTTGCTTTTAGTACAAGCTATAAAATGAATTAAATATATTTAAAAAATATTGGATAAAATTTAATGGAGATACATTCTAACCATATTTAAATTAATTTCTCCCTTAAAATATATCACTATGATATAAACAAATGAGGGTACTTTTTTTTTATCACATCCTTAGGTTCCCACATAGATTCCTTAAATTGGTGGTTTCACCTCAACACTTTGTCTAGGTGAGTGGTCTTGTTTCATATAAATTTATCTCTCTGATCCATAATATACACCATGTTCTACTCATAAGAAATATATTAATCTATTGGTATAACATATGAGTTAAATACATGTGAAGGGTTCATTATGTACTTTCTTAGGAGAAATACATGAAACACATCATGAACTTGAGAGATGTTTGGTGGAAGCACTAAGTTATAGCCAAAAGTCCATACTCTATCAATAATCTCAGAAGCGATAATATTTCTAGGGATTATATTTAATTTACTCAAATATCTCATAAATGTATTCCATGGATAAATTTATATCAAGAACTTTTCACCCAATTTGAATTATAGATCACACCAATTATTTCCATCATAACTTTTCATTCAAATTTGTGCTTCCATTATGATATAATAAATTACTATAGCCTTATATAAAATTTATTCAACTTGATTATGTCCTAATATATTTATTTCTCTAACTGAATTATAGAATGTTTTATCTATAAACATGTTTCCCCAAACGGATTCGTAATTATCCATATGAATACTCTAGTGAAATTTATTATTGTATGATAACTCAACTAGAGGAATGTCTTGACCCCATAAACCTTTTAATTACCAAGAAAAATATCTAAAAATATCCTCTAAGGTTTTTATATTTCTCTGAAGAAAATCATTTATATGATAATGGTAAATGATTATAAATCCTAACTCTATATCAGGAGCATACTCAAGGATTTGTGAGAACATCGAGGAAAGCCTTGGATCTAGAATAGATAAAAGAAAATGGGGAAATCCATGAAACATTATGAATTATTTAATGTTTATCCTAGATATATAAAATAGTGGTAAATTATATTTTCTTGTAATTTAGTGTGCTGACTATGTAAGGTGGTTTAATGAAGTCCATATACCATTATTCCCTTTAGACTTTTAAGGGTGTCTGACAATCAAATCGATGGTGATGTTTTCCCCATTAGATTCTTGTATTTTTAATCATTCTAAAACCCCACTATAATTTTGTCTCTCCACCTTTACTTGTTTACATTCCATGAACCAAGATACATATTCTTCAATACCCATCTTCATGAAATCACAAAATAAATACTATTTCAAATCACTATACATCGTCGTACATCGAGGATCAATAAAGAATGAATAATTATGAGCCTATTCTAACAATTCATTTTTCAAATCTAGTGCAGATGGAATAAAGACATAGTTCCTAAAACTTATCATTCCATTATAATCAAGGTCAAACTCAAGAATAGTTCTCACATTCATTTTTAGTTCCAAATCATTTTCCTACACCGATTTTATCCCCACATGGATAGATTGCTAAAAAATTATTTGAGAAAGATAAGATTTATTCCCTTTAGTATTTCATGATCCATCCACTAAAAATCCATAAATATTCAATCTTTTATAATCCTTATTATGAATAATCTATAATGATCCTTTCGAATTAAGGTGTCATCCACCGTGTTTACTTTCCTAGGGTTATAATTTATTGATAATTCATAACCTTTAATCATCCCTAACCATATTATCTTACAAATAATATCTTTTTTTTGTGTGAATATATACTTCCAACTATTATTGTCAGTATATATATCACACCTTTTTTGATAAAGATAATTCATACTATGTTTAATGAAAAAATTACCAGAGATAACTCTAAATCAAGAGTTTTGTAATTTTTATCATGGACCATCAATTCTATTAAGGCATAAGAAATAATTATATCATTGTAAATTATAATTCATCGTGATGTCTAATTCGATGAATTACTACAGATTCCATGAAATTTTCCACTACTGGGTAATGCGAGAATAGGTTTTCTGACTAACCTTTTATTTAATTAATTGAATTTTCATTCAAATTCTATATTAAAAACGAACTTGTATCCCTTTTGAGTTTACTTGAAGAGTGTAATGTAAAGGCGTAAATTTTTTTACCCAAAGTGTTGATAATATCCAAAAAACGCATAAAAACTTTGGATTTCAGTCAAGTGGTTAGTATAGGCCAACAATAAAAAATATCTATTTTTAATGAATCCACTAATATAACCTTTCTTGAATTTATATGTCCAAAAAAAACTTTTTTAAAAAAATATTCACACTTTGTAAAAGTTTTATATAGCTTCACCATCCTTAGGGTCTTTAGTACAATTTTCAAGGGATATCTATACTCTTCCTTTCACTTTTAATATATAAGAATAGCATGTATAATTATAACCCTAAAATAATCAAGGTAATATATAATGAATATATTCATCAAATCAATGAATATAGTAGGTTAATGTTTAAGACCAAATAAAATTAGTATATATTCATAGTGTCCATACCTTATATGAAATTATATATTGAGTATATCTTCTTTCTTAATCCTCAATTGATGATATATAGAATGCAGTTCTATATTGGAAAATGATTTATCTCCATAGAGTTGATCAAATAATTCATCAATAGGGGGTATATGATTCTTGATATTGATATTGGTCTTGTTAAGTTCTAGAAAAGCATTTTAATGAAATATTGACCCTTCTATATTCTTAACAAAGAAAACATGAACACCATACTCTGATGAAATAGGGTATATAAATATACTATCCAGGCACTCCCGGATTTACCAATTGAATTCTTACAACTCAATTAGGACCAATCTATATAGAGCTTTGAAATGGGTGCAAACCAAGTATGATTTCTATTAAAAACTCAACTACACAATTTTTTGGAAGACTTGAAATCACTTACAGAAGGACCATAAAAATCTATAAAAAATAGGAATGTATTCGATGTAAAGTTTTAACCCAAACATTTTATACAAATAAAAATTATGAATATGAATTAATACCCACAAGGTAGAAGTGATTACCATTGGAAGTTTGTATTCATCCTCACACCAATAAATGAGCTTTGGTTCATTTAGAATATGAGATTTGGATTCCCTTACACAAAATTTATTGTGATATATATATAGAGAAATATGATCCATGACATAGATAATGTTCAATTAAACTAGATAAATAATGAAAACATTTTCCAGAAGCACATTCTCCCAAAAACCAATTAGAGAATAATCATAGGCTGGAGATAATATCATCATGTAGTTTGGGTTTTCACAACTAATTTAACATATAACCATTGAGTATAGTAATTAATGTAATTAGATACTTTTCAGGATAAAATTTGATTTATGTAAATAATATCAAATAAGATACTTCAATATCTGTGAATACTTATCAACATCTCTACTTTATTGTTTTATCTTAAATCCCTTTCTAAAACCATGATGGATAACATAATCATCAATAATATTTAATCATATCGATAAATCATGAAAAGTACTTCATAACATTTATAAATAATGACACATTATTTTCAATAAATGACACCTTCAGTTAGTACATGGTCATTGAGGGTGATCATCCATTCAAATACTCCATGTTTGTTCATAAAGAGTCTGTGATTTTCCATATAATATCCCCCAATATTATCAAACTTGGTGTACAACAATGCTCATTTTTTTGTACCGGTTGACCACCAAGTCAAGATTAATGCACCCTATTTATAGTTATCACCATTAAGTATTACTATGAGAGAGCCTCATGTGCTTATATTATCCAGATAAGAATTCCATTTATCAGAAAACCACACTCATTTCATTATCATAACATAGGATGTTCTCAAATACTTAGTATTATTCTAAGGGTTCTTAGAAAATATTTCTCATCCTAATTCCAAATTTTAAATAATCCTTTTAATTATTCCAATTTCAATGACCTAGTCTTTTCACAAGTAGATATTACATCATAAAAATGAATAACAATCTATGGCCTTTGGGATTTCAGAGTAATACATTTGAAAAATACATGACCAAGGACTGTAAATGTTTAGTGTATTTGGAGACTAGATACACAATATCATTATTTCATTGAATATATTAAACATATCCCATTAAAATATTCCAATTTAGAATACTTTATAAACATACCCTACTTTAACCATTATCCATAACCTATGAAAAGGAAACATATGAAAAGTTTGAGCTCATATTCTCAATAAGGGTAAACATGGATGATACCAACTGTAACATCCCGGTTCCCGAAGCCACCCAGAGGCACCCCGTACCCAGTTTGTTACATGGACTCAAGCACATTTCCTTGAACACCAGAGACTACTAACTAGCAGTGAGGGCCTTGGGTGTGATAATGGGGAAAGTATTCCCTCATTGGTAGAGTACAAAACAAAAGAACAATACATACTATAGCGAAAGAACTAATATCCTACAACAGTAAACATCATAAGGCTAAAATAATATCAATCTAGAGCTCACACAGATATATATATATATATATATATGAAATGATGCGTGATAAATATGTCTAGGAAAGAATCCAAAAAAGTCACAATGATGAATACAGTACTAAAAAATGTACAAAATAAAACTGATGATCAACTCCTTAGCATCCCAAGACTTGGCTTGGTCCCATGCTCTCGAGCTCTAATGGAATCAAGTACCTGAATTCAAAGGGTTCTTACCCTTTTATATACATATAGCAATATAATCTGTTTGGGCCCAAAAGCATGACCCAAATAGGGTGTGAGACTAAATCCTAGTTGGCAAACACCTGAAGATCTGTGCGTAACAGTTAGTGAGTATATGGCATGTAAAAGTACATTAAACAGTATACAAGACAGTGCAGAGCAGTAAACAATCCACAGATCAATCAAGAAAAAATGAAGCAAACAACTAACCAAAAATAGGTAACCCTCTGGGAAGTAATCACAACTATCCCCTCGGGTCCTACCTAAGAATTACTAACAACCCTCTGGGCAGTACACTCAGCCTAACCCCTCTAGTTTGGTCATATGAGAATTATAAGACTCTATGAGAAAGCTCACTCGGTCAATTCCCCTTATAGTCTAAGGTAGTCAGGGACTCTCTGAGAAAGATCACACAATCAATTCCTCTTATAGCCCCAAGGTCAAGAGACTCTATGAGGTAGCTCACTTTGTCAATTCCTCTTATAGCCTCAGGTCATTCACAGACTCTCTGAGGAAGCTTACCCTATCAATTCCTCTTATAGCCTGGAGTGGTTCATGGTAATTCAAGTAAAAAAATACTCTCTAAGGATGATCACTCGGTATATACCATTATAGTATATAAAGCTCAAAGACTCTCTCAGGAAGCTCACTCGGTCTATCATTCTATAGTCTATAATTTTCAAAGACTCTATGAGGAATCTCACTCGTTCTATCATCTTATAGTCTATAATGTCCAAAGAATCTCTGAGGAAGCTCACTCGGTCTATCCTCTTATAGTCTATAACACCTGGTTCTCACAGCCCTATGTAAGTAAATTCATAATAAAGATATATGGCCAATGTAAACCTACAAAAATACTTGGCTAACCAGGCTACAACATCTCAAGCATGTTAGAAAACAACACTCCATCTTACGATCACAAGGCATGGAAAACAGGTAAACAACCAATAGGCTAAATAGGACCAAACAGTCATAAACAGAAAAAAGCAAGATCAAAACATCCAAGGAATAGAAATCAACCAAAAACATGTCCAATTTACCTCTACATAGGCAAACAAGCATGGAAGTAAAACAACAGGGGTAAAATGGTAAACACCCAATACCCCATTCAAGGGTATTGGTGGAATTTGCACATAATACTTAATGACTTTGAATAGAAAGGCACAAAATACCTACCTTGGGGTTAGGAGATCAATATAATTGAACCACGAGGCTTGAATCTCCTTAGAACGTTGTATATCTATGAAAATGAATAAAAAGTTCAACCCATGATAACTTGGAAAAGAGGAGGAGTTGGAAAACGATGCTCTAGAAGAAGGAAGAGATTACCGTTGCAGTTCCAACGGAATCGACGATGGTAGATTTGGATAAAAGAAGGAGGATCGGGGGCTGAGAGAAGTTTCGGCACTGTACAGATTCTCTCGGTCAAACGATACCTAGAAGAAGACACCTCTAGTGATCAGACACGAGCCCGGTCCGTTCAATGAAAAAAAAGAAAGTACATGGTGTGTACATTTGGTGTACATGGAATGTACCTTCCTTTTCCAAACTCTACTTTAAGAGGCCTCCACATCACCCCACACGACTATGTGTATGGCCATGACACAGCCAGCACACGGCCTCATGCGACAAAGAAGTACATGGCGTGTACTCATAAGGTACACGACTTGTACTTCAAGAATTTCCAGAAACTCAACTTTTCTCAAAAACTCTAGAAAAAGGAAAAATATACATGAAAAGAAGGTCCAGGTTTTTACAAACATCCCCCTTAAATAAATTCATCCCTGGATTTTCCTAGCAAGGCGTAGAAGAAGAAACCTCAAACAGCTCCATCCACTACGATTGTACGTCGGCCTCCCTCTCCCAAGTCTCATCATGTAGTCGCCCGTGTTGCCATAGCACCCGTACCAGAGTAACAGACCAACAATAGATAACCTTCATAATTCGATCAACAATCTGGATAGGATGATCCTCAAAGGATGCATCTGCTTCGAGCTCAACCTCCTCAGGTTGAAGTACATGAGATGGTTCTGAAAAGTAACCTCGGAGCTGATAAACTTGGAAGAATTCCCGCATATTCCGGTACCTCTAAGGTAACTGCAACCTGTAGGAAACTGGACCAAATCTCTAAAACACCTCAAACGGCCTAACGTACCATGAAGAAAGCTTAACCTCTCTTTGAATCCTTTTGTGTCCCAACCTCGGTGCGACACACAGAAAAACCTGATCCTCGACCTCGAACTCTATAGGTCGTCTCCACTGATCAGCATAAGAATATTGTCGAGACTGTGCCATATCCATCCTCTTCTGAATCAATTTAATATGATCCGAGGTCTCATAAACAAGATGAAGTCCCAGAAACTCTACCTCTCCTGCCTCTATCCAGCATAAAGGTGATTAGCATGGCCTACCATACAAAGCCTCATAAGGTTCCATCTGAATTGTCACCTGAAAACTATTGTTGTAGGAAAACTCCACAATAGGTATATTATTCTCCCAAGAACCTCCAAAATCGAGGTAACATGCTCGGAGCATGTCCTCAAGAACCTGAATCGTATGGTCGGACTGGCCATCTATCTGGGGATGGTAAGCTGTACTGAAAAGTACTTGTGTACCCAAAGCCTTCTAAAGTCCCTACCAGAACCGAGAAGTAAAATGTGCATCCCATTCTCAAAAAATGGAGTGTGGAACTCCATGAAGACGTATAACCTCTCATATGTACAAACTGCCCATATCATCGACACTAAAGGTCTCCTTGATCGGAAAGAATTGAAAAACCATCGTGATTATGTCAATGACAACCCACACTTGTCGTTACCATGAGGAGACCCCAGAAAACCGGTCACGAAGTCCATCACGACATTATTCCACTTACACTCAGGAATGGGTAACCATTATAAAAGCCCTTCTGGTCGCTGATGCTCCGCCTTTACCTGCGGACAGGTGGAAGACCTCATGATGGAACCAGAAACATCCCTCTTCATACCTGGCCACCAATACTGATGGTGTAGATCACAATACGTCTTGGTGATTCCAGGATGAACTGCCCAAACTAAGGAATTGAAGTCTCGCATTAACTCCTCGTGTATTCCTACTGGGACCCAAACACGCCCCTGGAAACACAAGATCTTATCCTTTCCTATGGTCCACCCAAGAATGGGGTACTCTCCTAAAATGATTTCATGTAGGACTAGGCCATCAGAATATGATAGCTGCCTCATTCGTACTCGATCAATAATGGTATAGGTAACAAATACAGATGATAGAAAAGTCTACCCATATCTGTTGTGAACCTCCAAATGCATCTCAGAGAATAGATCCATAAGCTTCTACTCACTGCTAGCCTCCTGAACTGCCTGTATCTAAGTCCTCCTGCTCAGTGCATCAGCCATAGTATTGCCTTTCCCAGGCGTACAGGAAATCTCAATGTCAAAATACTGAAGGTACTCAACCCACATTCACACTCTCCAATTCAGATCACACTGAGTGAAGATGTACTTGAGACTTTTGTGCTCGATGAAGACCACAAAAAGCCTTCCCAGAAGATAATGTGTCCAACAACATAAGGCATGAACAACAACAGCCAACTCCAGATCGTGCGTCAGGTAGCTTCTCTCATGTGGCCTCAACTGCCAAGACCCATAAGCATAGACTTGATATCCCTTCATAAGCACGACTCCCATCCCGATACCTGATGCATCGCAGTAAACAATATATCCCTTTCCTAGTGCTGGCATGACTAGTATCGGTGCTAAAGTCAACCTCCCTTTCAGCTTCTGAAAGGCTGACTCACAAGAATCTGACCATAAGAACTTCGCCCCTTTCTTGGCCAGACCTATAAGTGGTGCTACTACGTGTGAAAAGTCCTGTATGAATTGTTAATAGTATCCATACAGCCCTAGAAAACTCCGCACCTCAAAGAAATTCTTTGGCTTCACCTATGAAAATACTGCTCTCACCTTCTCTAAGTCCACTGACACTCCTGTCTCTGAGATAACAAGACCCAAGAAGTGAATTTGTTTCATCCAAAAGTGGAACTTTGAGAACATAACATATAAATGATGCTCCCCCAGTGTACTCAAAATGATCTCAAGATGGGTATAATGGTCGTGTCGAGTGTTAGATTACACCAAGATATCATCCACGAAAACAACTAGAAATGAATCTAAGTGTGGATGGAAAACTCCGTTCATCAGTGCCATGAAAACTGCAGGCACATTCGTGGGACCGAACGACATAGCCATATACTCGTATAGACCATAACCACTCTGGAAAGCAGTAATAGGTATATCAGATGGTCTAATATGCAATTGATTATAACCATATCTCACTTAAATCTTCGAGAACACCCGGGATCCACGAAGTTGATCAAATAGATCATCGATCCTCGGCAAGGGATATCTATTCTTGACCATCAACCGGTTCAACTTCTGATAGTCCACACAAAGCTAGAGGATACCTTCTGCCTTCTTCGTAAACATGACAGACGAACCCCAAGGAGAAGTACTGAGTTGGATGTGTAACACCCCAACCGCAGTTACCTAGAGTCGGTGCATTATTACAAAATATTTGGCATGATCACAAAAGATCAAGTCTCAAAAAACAGATTAGTTTAGTAGACTTGGAATCACTAGATACATTCATAAGTCTTACATTACATCATAAAATGAAAACTACAACAACATCTTGTCCCAATAAAACACACTCATATCTCCTCATACTATCCCTGAATGTCATTCATAAAATAATTCTCCACATCTTGGGAAAAATTAAACATAGAAAGTGGTGAGCTAAGATGCCCAGTAAGCATAACAATATAGCGGAAACTTTCATAAATAAGAATAAACTTTTAAGGGAATGTATAACAAAAACAAAAGCCTTTTAAACTTGAACTTAAATATAATATGGTAGAAATAAAATGAAATAATTCCATTTACTTATTCACATGGATATTCTACTAGTCGAATAATCACATGCAATATCAATAACCACTTTCATAATGATGGAATGGATAATGCCAGACTATTATAACCACATAGTCAAGGCCTTATGCCAATACTACAAATAAGATTATTCAAGCCCTTGTTCCAAGACACTAGTTTGTCTCATGAGACCTGCCGATTCATCAAGGATCTATAGCGGGCTCCACCCGTCACTTATTAAGTCCATTGCATTCCTCATATGAACAGGTTTAAACATAAAATAAACATTCGTATAAAAACTAGCATACGAAATGTCAATACTTTCAGCATAAACCATGAATGATATAAAAATAACACATCCATAGTCAAACATATCAAAAAACCTTCAATACAATATGGAAGTTTTGTACCATAAAAAATCAACTTCAACTAAGCATAAAATCCATCAAAGGATGTTCACATAGATGAAAACAAAACTATTTGAGAGAAATATATCTCTTTTTTAAATCATTTAAAAGTCACATATTTATAAAAGGAAGCATTTAATTTGAAAATATTCTTATATGCTTGTAATGGTAGCTTCAATAATTTTATAATGGTGGAAAATAGCCGCACCTTCTATATAAGTTAAAAAAAAGAAATTCTTACCTTAATTTTGTTGAAAAGGTTAAAAAGGACCTTGTTTGGAAAATGAAGGAAAGATTCCTTTATAAACATATTTTAAAAAGTCAAAAAATGGTTTAAATTAAATTAATCCATAATCTATAAAATACAAATATTTATTTGAAATACATTTTTAAGAAACATGGATGTGGATGATAAAGAGGTCCTAGTAGATAATTACGTATAAAAAACCTCGGATAATGAAGAGATTGTGAAATAAACCCTTTCCTTGTACTTTTCCTTGGTCGAGGGTTGGTTAATATCATGTATAATAGTTAAATAATTTTTATTAAATTATACAATAATCATATACATTAATATTATATCATATATTATCTTTTAACATTACTTTGTTAATAATATCATTGTATTATCATTGTTTCGGGTGTTAACTGGTTAGTTTTCCATTATATGCTTTGGTACGCAAGCCGTGTTTTTTAGGGATAGGATGTATCTTATTCATATCCAGAATTCTATTAAGTCCTTAAACATTATTTTTAACCATCAAATGAAAATTAGTCTTGAATGTATATGATGGGGAATGAATCTCATCGCATTCATGGAGACGGAAGTCCGTACGCACGCACAAGCGACAATATCATTATTTTGATCTTAATATAATATATAATTGGATGTAATATCATATATACAGAATAATTATCATTTTATATTTGTTATTTACATAAATTACACATCGTTATCATACTCATCCAAATAATAATGTTTTTAATAACAATTACACCACGACGTGGAGACGGTAAGCCGTACGTACACACGTATGGTGACATGTAATTAAAAGGATGGATAGAATACGGAATATGGTTGCACCATATTTATAATAACATCACATTATATATAATATACTGGATTTATTATTTTAGAATGGAAATAACAATTAAAGAAGAAGTGGAAGAAGAAGGGAACTTGAAAGATGGTGGTGAAAACATTACCTCTTCTTCGGGTTCTTCCTTTTGATTTGATCAAAATGGCTCCATAGATTGGATTTATGATCAAAATAAGGCCTCTAGGTTAAATTTAGGGATGTTGAGAGAATATTTGGGTAGGTTTTGGCTGATATAAAAGGCTTTGAATGTGTGAATTAGAGAGAAGGGAGAGTTCCCTTTTATAAGAGGGGTGAGGGGCACCTTTGTAAAAGCCAGAAATATTATTTTATAATAAATTTATATTCGGTTTATAATGGCTCCTAAGTGGATTATTTAAAGGTTATAGTGGGGATAGGTCGAAAAACACACAACCAATAGGTTTTAGGCTGGTTTTGTTCACTATATTAACTTTATATTTTTGATTTAACTCTTAGTTAAATAGTTTGACATTTATGAGGTCTATTTCTATTTTTATATTATATAGTTAATAAACATACTATATACTTCCAAGAGACCCCCAAGTGGTCAATTAATGATACAAATATCATTATATAAGTCATTTGGCTGAACCAGAGATTTTTAGGAATATAATATCAATTAATATTATAATATTTGTTTTAAAAACTCCTTTATGTAAATTTTGACACTATTTAATAATTAATTTTTTTTAAATTCTTAACAACATTATTAATTTGAACTACTTTCATTTATGTAATCCTAACATGTCATATTAACCAATAAAATTTGTGGATGTCATCAAGATGTTAAAATCATATTTATTTTAACATTTATAATAACAATTCTTTTATTATTTCATTAATAAGGAATATATTGCACCATTATTGTGTTATTAATAAATTTAATTATTCAATGTCTAAAAATTATAAATAAAATTTCATTTTGTAGGAAATAGTTTTATCTTTCGAATTATTATTTATAGTAAAAAATATAACATATATTACCCTATGTAAAAATTGTTTTTTCTAAAAGATATATGCTTATGTCATTTTTGTATTTACTTTAACTTAATTAATATAAAGTGTCAATATCACTCACAAGTGGCTTAATGGGGTCCCAAAATCGACCCAAAGGTGATCATGGTCGGAAATGTATCAACCAATAGGTTTAGGACACATTTTAGGGTAATTTAATATTATTATAATATTATTTTTTTACCCTTATTTAAAGGATTTACCCTTTAACCATAGTAAATAAAATATTTACCGAAGTAATTATTCAAAATGTCTAAAAATAAAAGATAACTATTTACATAATTTGGACCTCATTATTCTAAATATGGAATCAAATTTTATAAATTCAAAACATAGAAGTGGTAGAAATTAATTTAAAATTAATTCATGTTGTCAAAACAAAAAGCGTGTTTTTAAGAAACAATAACTATCAAAAGATTGACACTTGGTTATGTCCAGTTTAAATGTGAAATTATGTCCAATGAAAAACATTGGATTAAAAAGTAAAAATATAATCTAATTATACTATAAAATTACACAAATTTATAATTTATGACTATTAATTATTTTGATTAAAAATTTTGTTTTTATTTAAAATTTAGTAATTTTCACTATTCACCCAAATATGAAAGTTATCAGAAAAGCGCCACAAATTTATTGAAACTAAATTATTATGTCTTGATTCTAAAGAAGTTTATTTTGTCAAATTTAATATATAAAAGTCTCAAATATTTGATTTAAAAAGGGTTCAGCAGTAAAAGTTGGTAAAAGTTCATTTTTTGAAAATTACTTCTTTTATTTGAAAAAAATGAATTTGTTCTTACATTATGTATAAGAAACTCATAATATGGATTCTAAAATTATAAGGATTATATTAAGTTCAAAATTCAGTCAATAATTTTCATAACCACTTTTGAACAGCTAGTTTTGTAAGTCGTGGTGGGCTTGAACTCAGTGTTGCATGTAGTGCATGTTATTGAATTACTTTGAAGAAATAACACACTATGAAATCTTGGGGTGTTACATTCTTCCATCCTTAAATAAATTGCATCATAAAAATTTAAAATTGTTACTTGAAAATAAAATTTTTAAAATAGAAAATTTCTTTGTGGGAAAACCCACATCGGAAATTGGGTTAATAAAATTTAGTCTTAATAAGAGGAAAAGGCAAATGAAAGGGTCACCACCAAATTATGATCTCTGTTAGGAGAACATTGGTGTAAATTAGAGACACATAATTGGAGGAAAAAATGTAAATATTTATTGGGATTGATTGAGGTCATTAGTCACAAAAAAATGTAGAATTGAAGGCCTCAAAGACATTAATCTATGATAATTTAAAATATCATCGATTCAAGAAAACATTAGGTATTAAGATAACACATTTTTAGTTATAAGATCCCTTACCTATTGTTTAAGAATTAATTTATTTATAGAATAAGAGAAGAAAAATAATATATATATACTTGACAAGTATATTTCCATCCTTTCACTAATTTCTTCCACAAACTCATCTTTTACTCTAAAAGATAATAGAACTTAAAAAAATATTTCATTTATCCTATTCGTATAGGGTTCCAAGAAAATGAATTTCTAATTCATCTACCAGAACTTTTAAAAAAACTACATTATTCAATCCAAGATATCACGTGGGCCAATGGTAGGTGATACACCCTTGTCGCCCTTCAGTTGCGAGTTCAAGTCTCGTGGCCTTGCCGGACGCGACAGGTTTCCCCCTGACCTCTGGGTTGTCCATTTATGGAAATCAGAAAATTATCTCAAACTATAATTATCCAAAATACTTCTGTCCAAACCCACAGTCCAAAATTTATAAGGAAGTTAAACAAAATGAATATCTTTTTTTCCACGTAATAACATGTGAACACCTTCATCATGTATTCTTTTAAAACACTGAAACTTCCTGAATTATCATAAAACCTTATTGATTACATTCATGATCCCTTATTCCTTATAGAATATTGGATATACTCCTTCTATCCAAAAATTTTGTAAACTCCAACAATGATGGAATATACAGATCATTAATCAGTTTCAAGGTAGCTAATAATATTTAGTATGATTTATCCAAATCAATCATGTATTATTCCAAAATCACTACCTCGGTATCAAAACCATATTTTGGTTAATCTTTCCCTCATCATATATTTTCCAAAAATTTAATCTACTATTGAGTAACTTTTCTTGGTTCCACACAATCTCATGTCCTTAATGAAATAGTACTATAGTACAATCCTTATATACTCTATAATTACTATAACCAGTACAGTGTTGATACACCACTCAAATGACATAATTCTTTAATAACAACATAAGAACTGTAATCATTCCTCCTCATCTGTGGTAGAATCATAACTTGATTACTATCCAATAGCATCATTTGGGGAATAATCTAATGTTTTTAACACTGGTTTGCATAGTGTCCCAAATTTTTGTAGATGAAGAATTGTACATTTGAAACATTTTTCTTACCCTTTTAGTCACGTACTTGGTGTCCTTTTTCTCCACACTTATAACAAAATCCCATTCCCTTCAGGAAAGTTCTAGGGTGTTTCTTCCCACAGTTATCACATATAAAAAAATTCTTCTTTTCCCTCTTCCCTTTATCCATCTGTTTCTCTTCCATCCTTTTCTTCTCTTGCTTCCCTTCAAAGACATAGGGCTCAGATAATTCTTTAATTATCTTATTAACACATGATACTATTTCTTCATATGTTGAGAATACATGGGAGACAATTTCCCTTCTAAATGTTGAATTAATACTGTGAAAGATATGATCCTTCTTACTCCTTGGATCATACATATTGCTGGAGTTCACATTCCTTCTATTGGGCACTATTTCTATACAATGGCATACACTAGATTAGTTTATTAATCGCAATACATAAATCCAAACTTGTAAAACACTTGAGATAAATTGAACAATTAATGGATATAATCCATAATCATAAAAATGTTTTCTTTTAGTAATTATGAACTCATAAACCCTTCATAATGGTTTATAAAGAAAATGAGAATTATCCTAAGCATATCCTCCAAGAGTGTAGTAACCAAGAGTACAGCAAAGCCTGTTGTCGTGCACCAGTTCCCATTCAAGTCTAGCTCAAAGTGGTGTTTTTGGGTTTTATCCCTAGGTAGATCAGTGCCAGAGCCGCCTCTACCAGCTTGTATCCAAAAAGGGATGTATTGCTCAGAAAAGTCACAAAATCTCTACAATACCAAAATTCTAGGAAGTTCTTCTTTACTAATCATCATAGTTTATCTTAGGGCTATGTGATCTAATCAGAGTTTATCTAAATATAGCTTCTAAGGTATGTACTAAACTTTCTCTAATACCAACTGTAACACCCCGACCCCAGTTACTCAGAGTCGGTGCATTATTACATAATATTGGCATGATCACAAAAGATAAAGTCTCAAGAGACTGATTAGTTTAGCAGCCTTGCAATCACTAGATACATTCATAGGTCTTACATTACATCATAAAATGAAAACTACAACAACACCTTGTCTCATTATAGCACACACATATCCCCTCATACTGTCTCTATAGGTCATTCATAAAATAGTTCTTCACATCCTGGGAAAAATAAAACATCGAAATGGGTGAGCTCTGATGCCCAGTAAGGATAACAATATAGTAGAAAATTTCATAAATAAGCATAAACATTTATGGCAATGTATAGCTAAAAAAAGCCTTTTATACGTGAACTTTAGCATAATATGGTAGATATAAAATGAAATAATGCCATTTACTTATTCACATGGATATTCTACTAGTTTAATAATTACATGAAATATCAATAACCACTTTCATAATGATGGAATGCATAATGCCCGACTATCATAACCACATAGTGAAGGCCTTGTGCCAAGGCTAAAAATAAGATTTTGTTAAGGCCTTGTGCCAAGACACTAGTTTGTCTCATGAGACCTACCGATTCATTGATGAGCTATAGAGGGCACCACCCTTCACTTATTAAGTCCAATGCATTCCTTATATGAGCAAGTTTAAACATAACATAAGCATTTGAATTAAAACTAGTATTCGAAATGTCAATATTCTCTCCATAAACCATGAATGGTATAAAAATAACACATACATATTCAAACATATCACAGAACCTTCAATACAATATGGTAGTTTTGTATTATAATAAATCAACTTCAAATAAGCTTAAAATCCATCAAAGGATGTTGACATAGATTAAAACAAAACTATTTGAGAGAAATATATATATTTTTAAATAATTTAAAAGTCACATAATTATAAAAGGAAACATTTACATTGAAAATATTCTTATTATATTGTAAGGGAAGCTTTGACGATTTTATAACAGTAGAAAATAGCCGCACCCCCCATAAAAGTAAAAAAAAACACATTCTTAAAAATAATTTTGTCAAAAAGGTTAAAAAGGACATTGTTTGGAAAATGACAGAAAAATTTCATTATAAACATATTTTAAAAAGTCAAAAAGGGTATAAATGACTTTAAACCATTGTCTACAAAATAAAAATAATTATTTGAAATACATTTTTAAGAAACATGGATGTGGATGATAAAAAGGTCCCACTAGATAATTACGCATGAACAACCTCAGATAATGAAGAGATTGTGAAATAAACCCTTACCTTATAATTTTCCTTGGTCGAGGGTAGGTTAAAATCCCATATAAGGGTGTAATATTTGTTATAAAATTATTCAAAAATCATATACGTTAATATGATATCATATATGATCTTTTATCATTGCTTTGTTAATAATATCTTTGTGTTATCATTGTTTCAGGTGTTAACTGATTCGTTTCCCATTATATACATTGTTAAGTAAGCCTTGTTTATTATGGATAGGTTTTATATTATTCATATACAAAATCATATTAAGTATTTAAACATTATTTTTAACCATCAAATTAAAATTATTCTTGAATGGATATGATGGGTAATGAATCTCATCACGTTCGTGGAGACGGTAGTTCGTATGTAGGAACCAGCGACAATATCATTCTTCTGATATTAAAATAATAAATAATTGGATGGTATATAATATATAAATAATAATTATAGAGTTATATTTATTATTTACATTAATTTCACATCATTATCATACTCATCCAAATAATAATGTTTCGAATAACAATTACACCATGATGTGGAGACGGTAAGCCGTATGTACGCACGTATGGCGACATGTCTTTAAAAGGATGAATAAAATACTGAATATGTTTGTAACATATTTATAATAAAATCACAGTATATAGAAGATACTGGAGTTGTTATTTTATAATGTAAATAACAATGAAAGAAGAGGTGGAAGAAGAAAGGAACTTGAAAGATGGTGGTGAAAACATTACCTCTTTATTCGGGTTCTTCCTATTGATTTGATAAAAAGGGATACATAGGATGGCTTTATGATGAAAATAATGACTCTAGGTTTATGTCATGGAATTTTAGAGAATATTTGGGTTGGGGTTGGCCGAGCCAAAAGGCTTTGAAGGTGTGAATTTGAGAGAAGTGGGAGTGCCCTTTTATAAGAGGGGTGAGGGGCACCATTGGAAAAGCTAGAAATATTATTTTATAATAAATTCATTTTCGGTTTTATAATGGATAATAAGTGTATTATTTAAAGTCTAAGGTGGGGATAGGTTTAAAACCACTCAACCAATAGGTTTTATACAGGATTGGGTCACTATATTAACTTTATCTTTTTGATTTAACTGTTAGTTAAATAGATTGACATTTAAAAGGTCTCTTTGTATTTTTATATTATATTTTTAATAAACTTACTAAATATTTCCAATAGACCCCCAAGTGCTCAATTAATGATACAAATATCATTATAAAAGTCCTTTTTCTGAACCATAGATTTTTAGGAACAGATAATCAATTAATAATATAATATTTGTTTTAAAAACTCTTTTATGTCAATTTTGACACTATTTAAAAATTTATTTTTGTTAAAGACTTAACAACATTATTAAATAAAAACAATTCATTTAAATAATAATAACATGTAATATTAACCAATAAAATTTTTGGATGTCATCAAAACTTTCAAATTATATTTATTTTAACAATTATAATACAAATTATTTGATACTTTCATTAATAAGGAATATACAGTATCATTATTATGCCATAAATAAATTTAATTATTAAATGTATTAAAAATATAAATAAAATTCGATTATGTAGGAAATATTTTTATCTTTCTATTGTTTATTTATAGTCTAAAATATAATATATATAACCCTATGTAAAAATTGTTTTTCTAAAAGATATATGCTTTATGTCATTTTTGTATTTACTTTAACTTAATTAACATAAAGTGTCATTATCACTTTCAAGTGGCTCCATGGGGTCCCAAAATTAACTAGAATATTCCCATGGTTGGATATGTATCAAACAATAGGGTTATGACACGTTTTAGTGTAATTTAATATTATTATAAAATTTTTTTACCCATATTTACCGAATTCACCCTTTATCCATGGTAAATAAAATATTTACCAAAGTAATTATTCGAAATGTCTAAAAATAAAAGATACCTATTTACATAATTTGGACCTCTTGATTATAAATATGGAGTCAAATTTTCTAAATTCAAAACACAGAAGTGGCAGAAATTAATTTAAAATTAATTTCTGTTATCAAAACAAAAAGCGTGTTTTTAAGAAATAATAACTATCAAAAGATTGGCACTTTCTTATGTCCAATTTAAATGTGAAATTATGTCCAATGAACAACATTGGATTAACTAGTAAAAATATAATCTAATTATACTTTAAAATCGCATAAATTTATAATTTAGCACTATTAATTATTTCTATTAAAAAAGTTGTTTTTAATTAAAATTTAGTAATTTTCACTATTCACCCAAATCTGAATGAGATCAGAAAAGCACCAAAAATTTATTGAAACTAAATTATTATGTCCAATTTTAAAGAAAAACTTTATTTTGTCAAATTGAATATATAAAAGTATCAAATATTGGATTTAAAAAGGGTTTACCATTAAAAGTTGGTAAAAGTTCATTTTTTGTAAAATAATTCTTTTATGGGAAAAGAATGAATTTTTTCTTACATTATGTCTAAGAAACTCATTAGTTGGATTCTAAAATTATAAGGATTATATAAAGTTAAAATTTTAGTTAATAATATTTGTAACCGCTTTTGAACGGCTAGTTTGGTAATTCGTGGCGTGCTTGAACTCGGTGTTGGATGTAGTGCAAGTTATTGAATTACTTTGAAGAAAAAATGCACTAAGAAATCATGGGGTGTTACAGGATGAAATCGTTTTCATGTAACTCTTCTAACTGCTTCTTAAGCTCCTCTAACTTTAGTGTAGCCATCCTATTCAGAGGAATGGCCACCGGTGCCGCTCCTGGCACAAGTTCAATTGAGATGTCTACCTCTTGCTCTAGAGGTAAACTAAAAAATCCTCTGAAATGACATCTCTAAAATGATACACCATTGGAAGAAAGTATAACTGTGAAGTCCCCTGGTCATCCAGCTAATGACTAGAAATATGGGTTGTAACTCCTCCCAACCCATGATGCTCTGGTCCCGCTTTGATTTCCTGGACATCCTATTCGCCCCTATGTAGAAAGGATCCACCCTCTGGTGATATGAAACTCACCCTACGGTGATAACAGTCGACAAATACCTGGTAGGGAACTAGCCGGTCCATTCGGAGATTGACATCATAGCCTTTCTTCTCTAGGACATAGAGATTCCAAAGTAAGTGACACCCACCAACCATAAAAGGGAACTCCTAGCACTGACGTACACTTGTCATCCTAGTTCCCATCGGTGTGTCTAGTGTCAAGATGTCGGTAGAAGAAAAGATGCTGAGACCAAGACTCTCCAAAACAGTGACAGATATAAAGGTATGGGAAGCCCCTGTATCAAAAAGAGTTGAAGATAAAACTTAGGCTACTAAGATCATACCATGAACTGTAGAGGGGCTGATATCCTTCTCCTGATGGGTCTGCTCCACTGCCATGGTCTGGCATGCTCTATGGCCCTGTGACCCTGCCTGTCCAGTCTGAGTTGATCCAATCTGCTGTCGTTGGTAGATTGGTGACTGACCACCACGGCCGCTACCTACACCTCAGCCCGAATGGCCGGAAGAACTCCAGTTCGCAGACTGGTGATAAACTAGCGATTCTTGTCCCAAACACAATGTCATAGAAGAGCCCCAACCACCAACTGTAGGTGAGAAGATCTGATAGAAATACTGAAGATTGACCATATTGCTGCAAGATCAGCACTCCATCGGGTCTCTATGGCACTAAGGCCTAGTATACCCACTCCTCCCGCATTGGTAACATACAACCTCGCTTCCTAAAGATACATTCCCCCTACTCTGATCACTTCAAGAAGACTCCCTACAGCAGTTCCTGCTATCAGTAGGAGGAAGACTAACTCTAGATGTCGAACCTCCCTCGCACACTACTCCAGAATCCCTCAGTTTTCACTCAGTGATCAGCGCCTCGTTGACAATAGAGGATATCCAAGTCAACCTAAAGATTTTCACCTACGATCAGATGTCGTGCCTCAGACCATCCTCGAACATCAACGCAAGGAAAATCTCATCGCATCCTGGAATAGGCGTGAAGCACTTCATCTTAGTAAATCATGATGAGTACTCCATAACAGAAAGTTGGAGGGTGTTGCTGCTGAAAAATCTGCGTCAATTCCTTCATCGATGGGGTAGGAGACGGTTCTCACTGAAAAGCCTGCATCATCCTCACAAAGCCTTCCCTGAACTTTCCATCAGCAGCTGTTCCAGGTATAATGGATGGTGACAATGATGGAACAACAGAAGGATCTGATAGAAGTCTCTAATCAGCTATATCCAGTGTCTGAGCACTGTCTGGAAACTGGCGTACAACCAGAGGACATCTCGGTGGCATAATTCTGAAAGGTCAAACGCAAATCTTATATCAAGATTATCAAGGATTGTAAACATAAGAGTACATGATGGGAATAGGAGAAAGAACCATTCATGTTTTACAAAACATGACTACATGGTGTGTATAAACACTACACAATGTGTTCTTTCAAGCTATTCACATGGGCGTGTACTTCTGCCACAACTGGTTGTGTAACTCCCAAACCACATGTTGTGTTTTCCTCACACAAAGAGTGTACTTGTACTCTATTACCCTGCCTGAGTCTCCTTACACGACTAACCCAAACAATCCTCTTAATCCTAGACTACACGGTGTGTATAAACACCAGACGACGTGTACTAGAAAAGTTTCAACTACCTGTGTTGTTAGTTACATGGCCGGCTACCTAGTTCACTCTACACGGCGTGCTCCATGTGCACACGACATGTACTTGAAGTATTTCCCGACCCGTGTTATTCGTGACATTGGCGGGTTCCTAGGTTACAAGAAATGATATGTGAAATCAGGACATGACATGTGTAATCAAATTTTCATCCATCCATGTCATTAGTCACAAGGGTAGACACAAGGTCACCATAACACGGCATGTTCTTGAATTTTTTTTCATAACCCTGTGTCCCTACCCACACTCTCAGTGGCACGGTTAAAAACTTCACAACATGTATTCATAAAGTACAAGCCTTATATTTTAGGTTTTTTCTAGTCACTAACCTTAAAAACTACTCCGAAGCCCAGAAAACATAGAAAAGAAATGTTAAGTGCCAAATTCTGATCCATGAGGGCATGCACTCCCCACGAATCAAAGTATGGCATCTCATGCTTGTCATATACAAGGGAAAAAAAGTCAATGATCCACCAATTTCATATTCATGTGGGTCCATAACACCTCAAAAAATCGAAATTTTGGATTCATTCAAATAAGACCTTACATATAGAAATACATATTAAAAGCAGGCATTCTATCAAGCATCTATCACAACAGCATTCATATTCTACATTACATCTATCACAACAACATGAAATTGCTAATGCACCCAAAATGGCATCGAAAAATGCATGACATGTGATTTCTAGAAAGTGTCTATATGATGCATGAGATGGAATACCATCATCTCATCGGGTTGCAATAGAAATAGAACCCCAATAATATCAACAGTAACAACACAAAACATGTGAGCCACCCATCGGTGAAAATTTTATCAACAGTAAACTTACAAAACCAGAAGAAATTTCAATAATCGAGGTAGATTGGTTTATCCCCACACACGGGTTACCTAATCTCACCCACAACTTATTACCAAGTACCTATTCTATCTGATCCCTGGCTATAGGCTCCAAACAATAAGTCAAGAGAAAAGAATTTCTCTGATACCACTTTGTAAAGTCCCAGTTCCAAAAGCCACCTAGAGGCGCCCCGTACCTGGTTGGTCACCTGGCCTCAAGTGAATTTCCCCGAACACCATAGGCTACCTACTAAAAGCAAGGGCCTTGGGTGTGATAGTGAGGAAAATATGCCCTCATTGGAAGAGTACACAATAGAGGTAACAATACATACAATAGAGGAAGCAGTAATATCCAAAAACAGTAAATAGTAGACGACTAAAATAATTAACGATGGGAGAACACACACATAGAGATTTATATATATATATGAAATGATGCATGATACATATGTCTTGGAAAGTATCCAAACTAGTCACAATGCTGAATACAGTACTAAACCAAAGTAAAAAAGAAAAAAAGATGAGCAAATCCTCAACATCGCAAGGCTCGGCTTGGTCCCATGCTCTCCAGCTCCAATGTAGTCAAGTACCTGAAGTCTATGGGTGCTTGCCCTTGTCTATACCTGTAGCAATATAATCTGTTTAGGCCCAAAATCATGATCCAAACAGATTGTGAGACTAAATCTCAGTAGGAAACCACCTAAAGATCTGTTCCTAATAGTCAGTGAGTATATGGAAGGTAAAAGTACAGTAAACAGTAAATAAGATAGTGCTTAACTGTAAACAATCCACAGATCAATCCAGCAATAGTGAAGCAAACTGCTAACCACAAAAAGGTAACCCTCTGTGAAGTACTCACAACCACCCCCTCTAGACCTCCTTAAGAATTACCAATAACCCTCTGGGCAGTACACTCAACCTAACCCCTCTGGTTTGGTCATATGATAATTATAAGACTCTTTGAGGAAGCTGACTCAGTCAATTCCTCTTATAGTCTATGGTTTTCAAGGACTCTCTGAGGAAGATCACATGGTCAATTCCCCTTATAGACCCAGGGTGAAGAGGCTCTCTAAGTAATCTCACTTGGTCAATTCCTCTTATAGCCACATGTCATTCACAAAATCTCAGAGGAAGCTCACCCGATCAATTCCTCTTATAGCCTAGAGTGGTTCAGAAAAATTCAAGTAAAACAAAGACTCTCTGAAGAAGCTCACTCGGTCTATCCCCTTATAGTCTATAAAGCTCAATGAAT
The DNA here is from genome assembly GCA_963277665.1 of Viscum album. Classification (NCBI taxonomy): domain Eukaryota; kingdom Viridiplantae; phylum Streptophyta; class Magnoliopsida; order Santalales; family Viscaceae; genus Viscum; species Viscum album. The sequence goes on along the minus strand of OY728133.1, from coordinate 1,569,922,575 downwards.
CTCTGAGGAAGCTCCCTTAGTCTATCCTCCTATGGTCAATAATGTCCAAAGACTCTATAAGGAAGCTCACTCAGTCTATCCTCTTACAATCTATAATGTCCAAAGACTCTCTGAAGAAGCTCACTCGGTTTATTCTCTTATAGTATACAACACCCAGTTCTCATGGACCCATGTAATTCAATGCATAATATATGGCCAAAGTAAACCTACTTAACTACTTGGCTAACCAGTCTACAACATCTCAATCACGTCAAAAAACAACACTCCATCTTATGATCACAAGGCATGGAAAACAGGTAAACGGCCAATAGGCTAAATAGGACCAAATGGTCGTAAACATAACAAAGAAAGAGCAGAACATCCTAGGTAAAAACATGTCCAATTTACCTCTACGTAGGCATACAAGCATGGGTAGGAAACAACATGGGTAAAATGGAAAACACACAATACCCTGTTCAATGGTATGGGTGGAATTTGCACATAATACTCAAAGACTTTGAACAGAAGGGCACAAACCACCTACCTTTGGGTTAGGAGATCAATATACTTGAATTAAGAGGCCTGAATACCCTTAGAACATTGTAAATCTATGAAAAACATAAAATTTTCAACCTACAATAACTTGGAAAAGAGTAGGAGTTAGAAAACGATGCTTTAGAAGAAAGAAGAGCTTACCACTGTGGTTCCAACGCAATCGACGACGGTCAATTCAGAGAACAGATGGAGTATTGGGGGATCAGAGAAGTTTCAGCACCATACAGCTTCTCTCAATCAAACAAGACCTAGAAGATGATACCTTTGGCGATCAGACGCGAGCCCGGTCCATTTAATGAAAAAAAAGTACATGGACTGTACTCTCCTTTCCTGTACTCCGCATTTATGTGGCCGCCACCTCACCCAACATGACTGTGTGTATAGCCATGATATGTCCAGTACACAACCTCACACGGCAATTATGTACAAGGCGTGTACTTCAAAAATTTCCAAATACTCCTCTTTTCTAAAAAACTCCAGAAAAAGGATAAATATACCTGAAAATCAGTTCCAGGTTCCTACACCAACCATTGATCATATGAAAGGATAAGTTAAGCATAAGAGTACTATATTTTGAATATAACATAAAAATTTATTACAAAATATATCATGAATCATAAAAATGATCCATAAAAAAACATTATCACTTTGAAAGAAATGAACTATAAGGGTGAGATATCATCTTAAATTATTAGTGAACCATAAGTTCATGTCATATAAGTGTTGATCCATAATGGGTATATAATGAATTTCATTTTTCATGGTTAACAAATGAGACTATAAAATCATTTCGAAGCATGAATCAACACCTATTTCCCATTTCATAACAAATCATGAATTATCATATATTTTCAAGAGTGGATCAAGATAGTAAGATTTTTTCCCAAAGTAGATCAAGTGAACCTACTCATTTTCTATCATTATATCAGGTGATAATGAATTTTTCCCATTGAATTGGAGGAAGATATAGTTCTCACCCTTCCTCAGTAATAAAATAACCACTATCCTTGGTTTTAACGGAACAACCATCCTTGGTTAAAACATAACCACCATCTCATAATTTAAACCATATATAAGTGTTCAGCATGATCATAAAAATGAATCATATAAGATCCCACGAATTTAAATGAGTTCCATAAGCATTTCATCATAGCATAAACCATGGTAAAGGAAATTGATTTCATAATCATCTCTTTAATTCATAATAGCATAACACATGGAAAAGGAATGATTTTCATAAAAATATCTTCATCATAATCATTAACCACCTAGAGAAAGAATAAGAATAGAACAATTGGATCATACCCCCATCAAAACATAAGCAGCACCAAAGGTTATTATTATTTATAAATAAATATTTTGTAAAAATATCATTAAAACATTCTTCAAGAAAATATAATTTTCATTTTGAAAATAATTATTTAAAATCTAAAATTTCACATAACATTATTGATATAAATTTCTTTTAAAATAACATTGGAAACATGTAATGGAATATTTAAATAACTGAAGGATCATGATGAATAGAAATATTTTTCATGTTGTAAACATTAAAATAAATATTCCATTCATTATTTTGGTAAATTCCAAAAGGTACATGTTTAGAAAATGACAAGAAGATTCATTTCAATCCATTTTTTGAAATATAAAACTTGGGAAAAAATATATTTAAAAATTAATTGGAAAATAGTAGAAACTTTCATTAATACATTTTTAGAAGACATTAATTTGAAAGAGAAATCATTTTTGATAGAAGAAATAAATAAAGTTGATTTTTCATAAAAAATATATGATCTATTTGGTGATTATAGAGTGAAAAAAATTATTCTTAAGAAATATATAGAATAGATTAAAACTTATGTGATTATTGATAGAAGGATCATAAGATCTCATTATTGAAATCATAATCATAAACAAATCTTAATAATCAAGGAGATTGTAACAAAAATTTATTACCACATTAGTATCTTTAGAATAAAAATCTCTAGGAAAGAAATAATATTATATGAATAATTATATCCCATAAATATTTGGAATTAATCATTAAATGAATTCATGGGTGTCATATATTCCAGAAAATAGAAAAAGTGGTGTATATGGAATGAGTCCCACATAAATAAAAGTAAGACGTAAATCCCTTGCATGCTTCTGTAAATTTTTAATCAAAAAACCCAAGAAAAAATAACATTAAATGAAAATTAAAACATAATTCTAATAACTAAATTAATGATATGACATGTCAATATGTTTATATATACACCTAATAAAATAATATAGGTACATAACACAACATAAGTCCCAAATAAGAACACTATTTCCATTTTTCCATCAATTAATGATATAAACTGTTTTAGGTAGATAACATAGAATTGGGGATATTTTTTTAGGTTTTTGTCAATCTAAATAGAATTTGAGGTGTGATATGGTGAGGGGATGAGCCCCCCTTGAATGACTGTGGAGGGGTGAAATTTCTGTAAATAAAAAAACTATTCAATAATGAGAAGTCTATTTCGTCCTATGTGCCTAAAAATTTGATAAATAATGGAGTGGAGAATCTCTATGGTCGATTCACACCTAAAAAATATATGAATTTTTGAAACATGTTGTTCCTTAATATCAAAGATCAACCACTTTCACCATATTATTTATCACCATGGTAACAGGTATATTATTTTTAGCTAGGTAGTTTATCATTTAAGGAAACAATTAAGATTAGAATTATCTGAAAATTTTGACCCAATTGTTATAGATATTAAATTTAATTTATTTAATAATGATCATAGGTGTATTGAAAATTAATTTTACGACCTGCTTATTTAAAGGAAAAAACACCCTTTTCACCTAAATGAGAGTAATTAAATTTTAATATTTTTACTAGTATTTAAGAGAAAAAAATAATTTCACAATATAATATAATATAAATCATACTGATTCGAAATATATAATCAATTTTATATAAATTATTTACCATAAATGACAAAATTTAATTTAAAATGAATCATGTAGATGTGATGAAAAAAAATTTTCCAAAGAGAAAATTTTATTATGTATAGAAATTTTAATATCAAAATTCAATATCAAATTGATTTTAATTACCTAAACTGAGTTAATAAATATATAGTTAAACTGAATTTAATTTTTAATATATTTTAAAATAAAATTGTGCTATTAAATTCTTTAAATGGAATGAAAATTTTTAATAAAAATAAACGTTTTTACTAATGAACAAAAATTTATTCTTTTCAAAAAATTATGAAAAATTCACTCAATAAAAATCTTGTATTTCAGATTTAAAAAATCATGTTTAATTCTATCACATAATTTTTTTAATATTTCTAAAAATTACTTTTCTAATTTATTAAAGAATTTTTTTTTTTTGAGAAAACAAAATTTTGGAAACATATAAAGACATTATTAAAAGTCAATTTCTTTTTTCATCAATATGTTCTTTATATAAAATAATTTTACTCAAAATTTAAATAATTTTTATTCCTATTCATTCAACAATTTATAATAATTAGGTTATATCACTCATGTTTAAATACTATTATTAATATTATATAATTATTTATTAAATCATAGTATTGCATGAACAAGATCTATAGAATAATTTAAATTTATTCAAAAAAACATTTACTAAAATATTATTAGGCCAAAAAAATAATTTTCTATAACCACAACATAGAAACTATTACCTAGGTACAAAAAATATGCACTTTTGAATCTTTTCCCCCTCATATAGAACCATAAATCAATTGATGAAACAGTCGAGAATTTGTGAAAACTCATCTATTCATTGGAAATAAATTTTTATATAAATAAAAAAAATAACCAAGAAAAATAGGCAGTAAGTATTATAAGTATCCATAAAAAATATAAAAATGAATCGAGTAGAATGAAACTGGATACATGCGTTCAAAATATAAATTACATTAATCCAAATTTTCTAATACAAAATCATTAAAAGAAGAAGGTACCAAAAAAGATCCAACATCTTATAGACTCCCCATGAATAATAACTTCTCCGAAAAAAACATATCAATAGTATTCACAAACCAATATGAATTAACTGTAAAAAAATTGAGAACCTGAAGAGAAAACATTAAATATGAATACGCACACATACAATGGTGCATATATAAGGTATTAAATAAATGTGCCTAGTAGAGTATCATAGAAGATTGTACACCATTTAATTCATAAAATAGTTAATAACTATTAGTTTGATTAGAATAAAGAAATTGAGTTTTCAAATTTTATAATCAATTTTAACGGATACAATCAACATAATTATTTACTTTATTTTTTCCAATCATAAAATAGTACATTACAAAAACAATTCATAATTGATTTAAAATGATTAATTTTAAACCCTAATTGTTGAAGATAATAAATTAATTAAAATTTCATTTAAACCCTCAAAATAGTTCATTAAAATGAACTGATAAATATCCACTATTTTAAGCTCTATTCTCAAAAAAATTTCTTAAATTCTATTTATAAGATAATTAAAACATCCCTTTATGAAAAACACTTTGAAAATTATATTAGAAAAATTGGTAAAGTAAAACATACCACTACATAGAATCTAGTATAATCACTGTAGTGCCCCGACCCCAGCTACCCAGAGCCGGTGCGTTACTTCGTAACATTGGCATGATCACAAAAGATCAAGTCTCGAAAGACCGATTATTTTAGTAGTCTTGGAAACATTAGATACATTCATAAGTCTTTCATTAAATCATAAAGTAAAAACAAAACTACAACAACATATTGTCTTCATATCCCCTCACACTATCCCTGCAGGTCATTCATAATATACTTCTTCACATCCTGGAAAATATTAAAACATTGAAAGGGGTGAGCTCAGATGCTCAGTAAGGATAACAATATTGCGGAAGCTTTCATAAATAAACATTAACAACTAAGGCAATGTATAACTAAAACAAAAGCCTTTTAAACTTGAACTTCAGCATAATATGGAAAAAATAAAATTAAATAATGCCATTTACTTATTCACATGGATATTCTACTAGTCGAATAATCACATGCAATATCAATAACCAATTTCATAATGATGGAATGCATAATGCCAGACTATCATAACCACGTAGCCAAGGCCTCATGCCAAGACCACAAATAAGATTTTGTCAAGGCCTCGTGCCAAGACACTAGTTTGTCTCATGAGACCTACCGATGCATCGAGGAGCTATAGCGGGCTCCACCCGTCACTTATTAAGTCCAATGCATTCCTCATATGAACGGGTTTAAACATATCATAAACCATAACATAATCGTATCACATAAAACATGCGTAAATGAAACGTAACATTTCGACATTTCAATCACAAGATATCAATACAACCCATTGATATAATAAAACTTTATCAAAACCATTTTCAATACCAAAATAAAAGAAAAGTAGAACTTGGTATTTATTTTTCATTTAAAAAAAAGTTAAGGCTTGTAGAGGAAGCCGAAACTCAAATAGTGGTCACAGCGGCGGAGAAGTCGTTGTCGCCACATAAACACGACAATAAAAACATTCATTTTTGTCATTTAGTAAAATGCTTCGTATAAAAAGATTCCTTTTGAATAAATGTAAAAGTCAAAGGGGTTTTTACAACGTATAAAATAAATTTGTGTATAAAACAAAATATACCTCAATGAATGGAGATTGAGACGAAGTCCTTACAAAGATCATTTTTTAAACTAAATAGATCTATTATGTGTATTCACTATAAATAAACATAAAGAAAGTAAAAATACAAGATGGTACATAATAATATCATGACATAATTTGAAAGTAGGAGAATAACCCAAAGAATTGAAATTGGGTTAAGAAGTTCCCTTACCTCGTGTCCAACTTGACTTGACCGTTCTTTAACCTCATGAATAATAATCTAGAGTTAATTTATATTTGCTTAAGAACCTTTTTCATGTTTATTATTCCATTTACATCACTTATTACCATGTTATGAACATTATGTAATTATTTAAGTTAATAACGGTCCTTTTGTCCATCTTTGGTACTTGAGTCAAAAATAAACTTCTTATGATTACAAGTTCTTCATGTGGTAAAATATCCTTTATATCCAGAATTATATTCAGGATGTATATATCATATATATCATATATATCCACTATATATATATATGCATTTATAATATTACATAACATTTAGAGTTAAGAAATGAAATGCACCGTTCATGGAGATGGTAAGCCGTACGTACGTATGAACGGTACTTTCAATTCTATTTCTTATTCAATGGAATGAAATAATAATTATATAAAGGTATACTATAATTCCAGTATAATATAATGTATAATACCATTTACTCCATCGTTTATAAGTCCCACATATGGCATTAACGATTCAAATCACTCTGAGGGGGCAGTAGTCCGCACTTCCTAAAATGAAATTGTCGCGTTTACCCATAATGGAAATCATAAAGTATTCCATAAATGAGAAATAAAGAAGCATAAAGAAAACATAAACATAATATATATATCATATATGAAAATAGTGTCATCAAAATGGCCACCATTAGTGGTGTTAAAAGAATATTGAACAATCATCGTTTCGTGAGGCAGTATTTCGCCAACCACAGAAACAGTATGTTCTTTAACCATTGGACGAAGGTGAGTGTAAGTGTAAATAAAATAATTATCATAAAAACATCCTAGTATATTGAAGATGCTGGTGTTGTTACAAAAGGATGGAATAAAAAGAGTTTAAGGGGTTGGAGAAGCAAACTAAAACAAAACAACATTAGAGAAGACATTACCTTAAAAATCGGGTAACTCTTTTTGGTTTGAGCCAAAGGCTTCCTTGGGAAGAATTATGCCCAAAGTGAGGCTTCTAGGAGTAAGGGAGGAATGTTGGTAGAGTATTTGGGCAGAGGTTGGCCGAGCCAAATGGCTTTAAAGTGTGAATAAGGTGGTAGTGGTGGGGGCCTTTTATAAGAGGAGAGGAGGGGCACTCTTGGAATGTCATGAAATATTACTTTATTATACAATGCTTTTCGGATTACAAAGGTCCCACAATTATATAATTCGAGGTTAAGGTGATAAGGGTTCTAAATCTACCAATAAAATAGGCTTTGGACAAGTGTAAGCCTTGGATATTACATTATATTTTCATTTTATTTAAATCATTAATTAATGAGGTAATCGATGCATCATCATTGTGTCATTAAAAATTTAATTTATTTAATGTCTAAAAATTCTAAAAAAATAACCATAATGTATGAAATCTTTTTAGCTTTCCAATGAATATTTATGGTCAAACAGTTAACTTATATAACCATATGTAATAATTGTTTTAGTAAAACAACACATGTTTGTGACATTTTTATTTTAACATTAAATAAAATGTTTTTAATGTCATTTTCCCACCAAAGTGGCTCCATGGGGTCCCCAAGTTGACCCTTGGATTTTCTTGGTCGGACATGACTCATCCAATAGGGATAGGACAAGTGTATGGGTATTTTCATATTTTTATAATATCATTTTTACCTTAAATTTCACTAATTACCTTTAATCGTGATTAATTATACTTAAAAGTTACTATTCACCAAAAATTATTTTTATCCCATTGAACCAAATTTTACTTTCTAATGACAACCATGTATGTCGGATTTTTGAAAATCAACTCACAGAAGTGGTAATATTTCATTTAAATGAAAATACAGTTTTTTTAACTACCACTTAGTGGTTTCACTATTCATCAAAAATTGAAGTTTTTCAGAACAATGCCAAAATTTCACCCTAAGCTATAATTGATATTCCAAATTCAAAAATGATGTCTATTTTACAAAATTCCAAACATATAAGTTGAATTAATTAATTTTATAATTAATTCCCGCTGTCAGAACAAATAGCGTGTTTTTAAGAAATAATATATATCAAAATATTGACAATTGTTTATGACCAATTTCAAAGTGAAATTAATTATAATGAACACCATTGGATAAAATGGTAAAAATATATTCTAATTATACTTTAAAACCACTCAATAGTGTAATTTATCACTATAAATTATTTTTATTAAAAAAGTTGTTTTTAAGTATTTTTCACTATTCATAAAAAATTGGAAGTTCTCAGAAAAATACCAAAAATTCAACATAGGCTAATTTTGATATTCCGAATACAAAAATGAAGTCCATTTTGAAATATAAAATTTCTATAATTTCAAAAAGTGGGTATTACAATTCATAACGGCTACTTTGATTTGTCGCTGTGTGTTAGAATCTCGAACATGCGTACAATGCAAGCTTATTGCATTATTGAAAGAGAAGCGTATCGTGGAAGCTCGGGGTGTTACATTCTCCCCTCCTTCAATAAATTGCGTCCTCACAATTTGAAATTTTCCTTTGAAAATAAAAGGTTGAATGTAGCAAATACCTTTGTGGAAAACCCACATCGGAAATAGGGTTAATAAAAATATAACTTTAAAAGAAAGAAAGAGAAGTAAAAGGTCATCCGACATATCCCATACTAGGATTCTATGAAAATATGGATATGGACGGAAAAGAAACCATCAAGGTCTGATGGAGAGTTGTAGAAAACAGGATTAGGAGAAAGTTAACCATAAGAAAATCACAAACTTGTGATTGGTTAAAGGGTCATTGAATCCCCAGTTGGAAAAGTTAACTAGCAACATTTTTGTTTTATGTTACCTTTCATATAGTTGAGGAATTTATTTAAGAGATTTACTAAGAATGTAAGGAAATATACGCACTTGTCATGTAGACTTTCATTCTTTAATAAATTTTTACCACAACCCATCTTTCACTCCAAAAGGTAATAAAACTCAAAAATAATATATTTATCCTAACCGTACAAGGTCCAAAATATTAGAACATACCATTTAGATTACAAAAACTATTTTGTAATGACCAGGGACTTCCTGTAGGATAGTGGTAGGTAATAAAGGCCTGTCGCACTATGGTTGTGGGTTTGATTCTTGTAGCTTTGTCCGACGTGACGGGCTAACCCCCAACCCGCAGGTTGTCCTTGTCCTAAAACTTTGGTATTATAATATTCCAAAAATAATCTTCAGAAATGTTTTAACCTTAAACAATACTATCTAAAGTTCACCTTAATCCATTCCAACCTTTATTGTCATCCAAAATACCTCTTTCCAGACTTTCTGTAAGAGGTCTCTAAATTCCAAAATCAATTGTAACATCAAATTCCCCAAACAAGATAAATTTTCTCTTATTGTCACATACTAAAAATATGATTACCTTCATCATATTAAAACCTTAACAAAAACAACAAGTACTACAGTACAATCCATATATATATATCACATTATTCTTATAACCAGAATATATTCCTTGAGTCCAAAAGCACCATTACATTAATTATTCCACTTCCACTGTAGTAACAGCATAAGATTGTCCTTGATCCCTTGGTATTTTATGAGGTAAGTTTCTCTGACTCTTAGGACATTCATTTGTATAATGCCCCATTTACCTACAATTGTAGCATTCAACATTGGTATCCTCTTTCTTTCCCTTACAATCACGAGCTTGGTGACCCTTTTCTCAACATTAATAACAAACTCCCATTCCTTTTAGGCATGTACCAGGGTGATTCTTCCCGCAATTATCACATAATGGAAAATCCTTCTTTCCCCTTTTCCCTTTATCTATCTCTTGTTCCACCGTTCTCTTCTTCTCTTGCTATACTTTATTGTCATAGGACTTAGAGAATTCCTTTTCTGTCTTGATAGCACATGAGACTATATCTTCGTATGTTGAGAAATATTGTGATACTAAAGCTCGATGGAGAAATGGTTTTAACCCATCAAAGAAACGATCAATCTTACTTCTTGGGTTATGTATGTAATCTACAGCATACCTCGCTAACCTTGTAAAGTTGGACTCATAATTTGTGGCATTCTCATCCTCCTTTTGTCTCAGACTTAGAAATTGCCTTTCCATATCTGCTCGATGGTCACGAGGAAAGTATTTTTCTAAGAAAAGATATTTGAACTATATCCATTCCATACTTGATACTTCTTCATCTTCCTTTGTATTTTGAATCAATGACCACCATTGATCATCATCTCCTATGAGACGGTAAACTGCCATGACAACTTTCTCCCTTTCGCTACTCCGCAAGGCGTGGAATATTTTCTCTAAGGAGTTTATCCATTACTCAGCTACTAATGGATTTGTACCCCATTAAATGTTGGCAGTTGTTGCCTCATGAAGCGGTCTAACATTGATCCTCCACATTGCAGATCAGGGTGCTCCATACGAGTAAGGTTATTATTCATAACCTGAGTGAGTTGTCCCAGTATGGTAATAAGTTGATCAGCACCAGTTGTATCTCCAGATCCACAATAATTATCTTGAGTAGGAGGGCAATCCCTACATGGAATGGGTGCATTGATACGGTTTCCATTCCTTCCACTAGGCGCCATTTCTAAATAATGGCATAAACTAGATTAGTTTATGAATCAAAATACATAATTCCATACTTGTAAAAGCCTTAACATAAATTGAACTAATTATGGATATAATCCATAATCATAAAAATGTTTTCTTTGAGGAAGTATATCCTCGTAACCCTTCATAGTGGTTTTTAAAGAAAATGGGAATTATCCTAAGCATATCCCCTGGGAGTGTCGTAACCAAGAGTGCAGCAAGGCCCGTTGTCGTGCACCAGTTCCCGTTTGAGTCTAGCTCAAAGCGGTGTTTTCTGGTTTTACCCCTAGGTACATCTGTGCCAGAGCCGCCTCTACCTGCTCGTATCCAGACATGGTTGTATTGCTCGGAAAACTCACAAAATATCTATAATACCAAAATTCTAGGAAGTTATTCTATACTAATCCTCAAAGTCTATCTTTGGGCTATGTGCTCTAATCAGAGTTTATATAAATCTAGCTTCCAAGATTAGTACTAAACTGCCTCTGATACCAATTGTAGCGCCCCGACCCCAGCTACCCAGAGCCGGTGCGTTACTTCGTAACATTGGCATGATCACAAAAGATCAAGTCTCGAAAGACCGATTAGTTTAGTAGTCTTGGAAACACTAGATACATTTATAAGTCTTTCATTACATCAGAAAGTAAAAACAAAACTACAACAACATATTGTCTTCATATCCCCTCACACTATCCCTGCAGGTCCTTCATAATATACTTCTTCACATCCTGGAAAATATTAAAACATTGAAAGGGGTGAGATCAGATGCTCAGTAAGTATAACAATATTGCGGAAGCTTTTATAAATAAACATTAACAACTAAGGCAATGTATAACTAAAACAAAATCCTTTTAAACTTTAACTTCAGCATAATATGTAAAAAATAAAATTAAATAATGCCATTTACTTATTCACATGGATATTCTACTAGTCGAATAATCAGATGATATATCAATAACCAATTTCATAATGATGGAATGCATAATGCCAGACTATCATAACCACGTTGCCAAGGCCTCGTGCCAAGACCACAAATAAGATTTTGTCAAGGCCTCGTGCCAAGACACTAGTTTGTCTCATGAGACCTACCGATGCATCGAGGAGCTATAGCGGTCTCCACCCGTCACTTATTAAGTCCAATGCATTCCTCATATGAACGGGTTTAAACTTATCATAAACCATAACATAATCGTATCACATAAAACATGCATAAAGGAAACGTAACCTTTCCACATTTCAATCACAAGATATCAATACAACACATTGATATAATAAAACTTTATCAAAACCATACCAAAATAAAAGAAAAGTAGAAGTTGGTATTTATTTTTCATTTTAAAAAAGGTTAAGGCTTGTAGAGGAAGCTGAAACTCAAATAGTGGTCACGGCGGCGAAGAAGTCGTTGTCGCCGCATACGCACGACAATAAAAACATTCTTTTTTGTCGTTTTGTAAAATTCTTCTTATAAAAAGATTCCTTTTGAATAAATGTAAAAGTCAAAGGGGTTTTTACACCGTATAAAATAAATTTGTGTATAAAACAAAATATGCCTCAATGAATGGAGATTGAGACGAAGTCCTTACAAAGATCATTTTTTTAAATGAAATAGATCTATTATGTGGATTCACTATAAATACACATAATGAAAGTAAAAAATACAAGATGGTACATAATAATATCATGACATAATTTGAAAGTAAGAGAATAACCCAAAGAATTGAAATTGGGTTAAGAAGTTCCCTTACCTCGTGTCCAACTTGACTTGACCGTTCTTTAACCTCCTGAATAATAAGCTAGAGTTAATTTCTATTTTCTTAAGAAACTTTTTCATGTTTATTATTACATTTACATCCCTTATTACCATGTTATGAACATTATGTAATTATTTAAGTTAATAACTGTCCTTTTGTCGATCTTTGGTACTTGAGTCAAAAATAAACTTCTTATGATTACAAGTTCTTCATGTGGTAAAATATACTTTATATAGAAAATTATATTCATGATGTATATATCATATATATCATATATATCCACTATATATATGCATTTATAATATTACATAACATTTAGAGTTAAGAAATGAAATGCACCGTTCATGGAGACGGTAAGCTGTACGTACGCATGAACACTACTTTCAATTCTATTTCTTATTTAATGGAATGAAATAATAATTATATAAAGGTATACTATAATTACAGTATAATATAATGTATAATACCATTTACTCCATCCTTTATACGTCCCACATATGGCATTAACGATTCAAATCACTTTGAGGGGGCGGTAGTCCGCACATCCTAAAATGAAATTATCGCGTTTACCCATAATGGAAATCATAAAGTATGCCATAAATGAGAAATAAAGAAGCATAAGGAAAACATAAACATAATATATATATCATATATGAAAATAGTGTCATCAAAATGGCCACCATTAGTGGTGTTAAAAGAATATTGAACAATCATCGTTTCGTGAGGCAGTATTTCGCCACCCACAGAAACAGTATGTTCTTTAACCATTGGACGAAGGTGAGTGTAAGTGTAAATAAAATAATTATCATAACAAAATCCTAGTATATTTAAGATACTGGTGTTGTTACAAAAGGAAGGAATAAAAAGAGTTTAAGGGGTTGGAGAAGCAAACTAAAACAAAACAACATTAGAGAAGACATTACCTTAAAAATCGGGTAAGTCTTTTTGGTTTGAGCCAAAGGCCTACTTGGGAAGACTTTTTCCCAAAGTTAGGCTTCTAGGAGTAAGGGAGGAAAGTTGGGAGAGTATTTGGGCAGAGTTTGGCTGATCCAAATGGCTTGAAAGTGTAAATAAGGTGGTAGTGGTGGGGGCCTTTTAAAAGAGGAGAGGAGGGGCACTCTTGGAATGTCATGAAATATTACATTATTATACAATGGTTTTCGGATTCCAAAGGTTCCACACTTATATAATTAGAGGCTGAGGTGATAAGGGTTCGAAAGCTACCCATCCAATAGGCTTTGGACAAGTGTAAAACTTGGATATTACATTATCTTTTCATTTTATTTAAATCGTTAATTAATTAGGTAATCGCTGCATCATCATTGTGTCATTAAAAATTTAATTTATTTAATGTATAAAAATTCTAAAAAATAACCATAATGTAGGAAATCTTTTTAGCTTTTAAATGAATATTTATGGTAAAAACGTTAACTTATATAACCCCATGTAATAATTGTTTTAGTAAAACAACACATGTTTGTGACATTTTTATTTTAACATTAAATAAAATGTTTTTAATGTCATTTTCCCACCAAAGTGGCTCCATGGGGACCCCAAGATGACCCTTGGATTGTCTTGGTTGGCCATGACTCATCAAATAGGGATAGGACAAGTGTATGGGTATTTTCATATTTTGATAATATCATTTTTACCTTAAATTTCACTAATTACCTTTAATCGTGATTAATTATACTTAAAAGTTAATATTAAGCAAAAATTATTTTTATCCCATTGAACCACATTTTACTTCCTAATGACAACCATGTATGTTTGATTTTTGAAAATCAACTCACAGAAGTGGTAATATTTCATTTAAATGAAAATACAGTTTTTTTAACTACCACTTAGTGGTTTCACTATTCATCAAAAATTGAAGTTTTTCAGAACAATGCCAAAATTTCACCCTAAGCTATAATTGATATTCCGAATTCAAAAATGATTTCTATTTTACAAAATTCCAAACATATAAGTTGCATTAATTAATTTTATAATTAATTCTCGCTGTCAGAACAAATAACGTGTTTTTAAGAAATAATATATATCAAAATATTTACAATTGTTTATGACCAATTTCAATGTGAAATTAATTCTAATGAACACCATTGGATAAAATGGTAAAAATATATTCTAATTATACTTTAAAACAACTCAATAGTATAATTTATCACTATAAATTATTTTTATTAAAAAAGTTGTTTTTAAGTATTTTTCACTATTCATAAAAAATTGGAAGTTCTCAGAAAAATACCAAAAATTCAACATAGGCTAATTTTGATATTCCGAATACAAAAATGAAGTCCATTTTGAAATATAAAATTTCTATAATTTCAAAAAGTGGGTATTACTATTCATAACGGCTACTTTGATTTGTCGCGGTGTGTTAGAATCTCGAACTTGCGTACAATGCAAGCTTATGGCATTATTGAAAGAGAAGCGTATCGTGGAAGCTCGGGGTGTTACATTCTCCCCTCCTTCAATAAATTGCGTCCTCGCAATTTGAAATTTTTCTTTTAAAATAAAAGGTTTAATGTAGCAAATACCTTTGTGGAAAACCCACATCGGAAATAGGGTTAATAAAAATATAACTTTAAAAGAAAGAAAGAGAAGTAAAAGGTCATCCGACATATCCCATACTTGGATTCTATGAAAATATGGATATGGAAGGAAAAAAGACCATCAAGGTCTGATGGAGAGTTGTAGAAAATAGGATTAGGAGAAAGTTAACCATAAGAAAATCACAAACTTGTGATTGGTTAAAAGGTCATTGAACCCCAGTTGGAAAAGTTAACTAGCAACATTTTTGTTTTAAGATACCTTTCGTATAGTTGAAGAATTTATTTAAGAGATTTACTAAGAATGTAAGGAAATATACTCACTTGTCATGTAGACTTTCATTCTTTAATAAATTTTTACCACAACCCATCTTTCACTCCAAAAGGTAATAAAACTGAAAAATAATATATTTATCCTAAACGTACAAGGTCCAAAATATTAGAACATACCATTTAGATTACAAAAACTATTTTGTAATGACTAGGGTCTTCCTGTAGGCTAGTGGTAGGTAATAAAGGCCTGTCGCACTGTGGTTGTGGGTTCGATTCCTGTAGCTTTGTCCGACGTGACGGGCTAACCCCCAACCTGTGGGTTGTCCTTTTCCTAAAACTTTGGTATTATAATATTCCAAAAATAATCTTCAGAAATGTTTTAACCTTAAACAATACTATCCAAAGTTCACCTTAATCCATTCCAACCTTTATGGTCATCCAAAATACCTCTTTCCAGACTTTATGTAAAAGGTCTCTAAATTCCAAAATCAATTGTAACATCAAATTCCCCAAACAAGGTAAATTTTCTCTTATTATCACATACTAAAAATATTATTACCTTCATCATATTAAAACCTTAATAAAAACAACACGTACTGCAGTACAATCCATATATATATCACATTATTCTTATAACCAGAATATATTCCTTGAGTCCAAAAGCACCATTACCTTAATTATTCCACTTCAACTGTAGTAACAACATGAGATTGTCCTTGATCCCTTGGTCTTTTCTGAGGTAAGTTTCCCTGACGCTTAGGACATTCATTTGCATAATGCCCCATTTCCCTACAATTGTAGCATTCAACATTGGTAGCCTCTTTGTTTCCCTTACAATCACGAGCTTGGTGACCCTTTTCTCAACATTAATAACAAACTCCCATTCCTTTTAGGCAAGTACCAGGGTGATTCTTCCCACAATTATCACATAATGGAAAATCCTTCTTTCCCCTTTTCCCTTTATCTATCTCTTGTTCCACCGTTCTCTTCTTCTCTTTCTATACTTTATTGTCATAGGACTTAGAGAATTCCTTTTTTATCTTGATAGCACATGAGACTATATCTTTGTATGTTGAGAAATATTGTGATACTAAAGCTCGATGGAGAAATGGTTTTAACCCATCAAAGAAACGATCAATCTTACTTCTTGGGTTATGTATGTAATCTGCAGCATACCTCGCTAACCTTGTAAAGTTGGCCTCATACTTTGCGACATTCTCATCCTCCTTTTGTCTCAGACTTAGAAATTGCCTTTCCATATCTGCTCGATGGTCACGAGAAAAGTATTTTTCTAAGAAAAGATCTTTGAACTCTCTCCATTCGATACTTGATACTTCTTCGTCTTCCTTTGTATTTTGAATCAATGACCACTATTGATCAGCATCTCCTGTGAGGCGGTAAATGCCATGACAACTTTCTCCCTTTCGCTACTCCCCAAGGCGTGGAATATTTTCTCTAACGAGTTTATCCATTGCTCAGATACTAATGGATTTGTACCCCCATTAAATGTTGGCAGTTGTTGCCTCATGAAGTGGTCTAACATTGATCCTCCACGTTGCAGATCAGGGTGCTCCATACGAGTAAGGTTATTATTCATAACCAGAGTGAGTTGTCCCAGTATGGTAATAAGTTGATCAGCACCAGTTGTATCTCCAGATCCACAATAATTTTCTTGAGTAGGAGGGCAATCCCTACATGGAGTGCGTGCGTTGATACGGTTTCCATTCCTTCCACTAGGCGCCATTTCTAAATAATGGCATAAACTAGATTAGTTTATGAATCAAAATACATAATTACATACTTGTAAAACACTTAACATAAATTGAACTAATTATGGATATAATCCATAATCATAAAAATGTTTTCTTTGAGGAAGTATACACTCGTAACAATTCATAGTGGTTTGTAAAGAAAATGGTAATTATCCTAAGCATATCCCCCGGGAGTGTCGTAACCAAGAGTGCAGCAAGGCCCGTTGTCGTGCACCAGTTCCCATTCGAGTCTAGCTCAAAGCGGTGTTTTAGGGTTTTACCCCTAGGTACATCTGTGCCAGAGCCGCCTCTACCTGCTCGTATCCAGACATGGATGTATTGCTCAGAAAACTCACAAAATCTCTATAATACCAAAATTCTAGGAATTTATTCTATACTAATCCTCAAAGTCTATCTTTGGGCTATGTGCTCTAATCAGAGTTTATCTAAATCTAGCTTCCAAGGTTAGTACTAAACGGCCTCTGATACCAACTGTAGCGCTCCGACCCCAGCTACCCAGAGCCGGTGCGTTACTTCGTAACATTGGCATGATCACAAAAGATCAAGTCTCGAATGACCGATTAGTTTAGTAGTCTTGAAAACACTAGATACATTCATAAGTCGTTCATTACATCATAAAGTAAAAACAAAACTACAACAACATATTGTCTTCTAATCCCCTCACACTATCCCTACAGGTCATTCATAATATACTTCATCACATCCTGGAAAATATTAAAACATTGAAAGGGGTGAGCTCAGATGCTCAGTAAGGATAACAATATTGCGGAAGCTTTCATAAATAAACATTAACAACTAAGGCAATGTATAACTAAAAAAAGCCTTTTAAACTATAACTTTAGCATAATATGGAAAAAATAAAATTAAATAATGCCATTTACTTATTCACATGGATATTCTACTAGTCGAATAATCACATGCAATATCAATAACCAATTTCATAATGATGGAATGCATAATACCAGACTATCATAACCACGTAGCCAAGGCCTCGTGCCAAGACCACAAATAAGATTTTGTCAAGTCCTCATGCCAAGAAACTAGTTTGTCTAATGAGACCTACCGATGCATCAAGGAACTATAGCGGGCTCCACCCGTCACTTATTAAGTCCAATGCATTCTCATATGAAAGGGTTTAAACATATTATAAACCATAACATAATCGTATCACATAAAACATGCATAAAAGAAACGTAACATTTCCACATTTCAATCACAAGATATCAATACAACACATTGATATAATAAAACTTTATCAAAACCATTTTCAATAACAAAATAAAAGAAAAGTATAACTTGGTATTTTTTTTCATTTTAAAAAAGGTTAAGGCTTGTAGAGGAAGCCAAAACTCAAATAGTGGTCACGGCGGCGGAGAAGTCGTTGTCGCTGCATACGCACAACAATAAAAACATTCCTTTTTGTCGTTTAGTAAAATGCTTCGTATAAAAAGATTCCTTTTGAATAAATGTAAAAGTCAAAGGGGTTTTTACACCGTATAAAATAAATTTTTGTATGAAACAAAATATGCCTCAATGAATGGAGATTGAGACAAAGTCCTTACAAAGATCATTTTTTTAAATGAAATAGATCCATTATGTGTATTCACTATAAATACACATAATGAATGTAAAATTACAAGGTGGTACATAATAATATCATGACATAATTTGAAAGTAGGAGAATAACCCAAAGAATTGAAATTGGGTTAAGAAGTTCCCTTACCTCGTGTCCGACTTGACTTGACCGTTCTTTAACCTCCTGAATAATAATCTAGAGTTAATTTCTATTTTCTTAAGAACCTTTTTCATGTTTATTATTACATTTACATCACTTATTACCAGGTTATGAACATTATGTAATTAGTTAAGTTAATAATGGTCCTTTTGTCGATCTTTGGTACTTGAGTCAAAAATAAACTTCTTATGATTACAAGTTCTTCATTTGGTAAAATATACATTATATCCAGAATTATATTCATGATGTATATATCATATATATCATATATATCCACTATATATATGCATTTATAATATTACATAACATTTAGAGTTAAGAAATGATACGCACCGTTCATGGAGACGGTAAGCCGTACGTACGCATGAACGCTACTTTCAATTCTATTTCTTATTTAATGGAATGAAATAATAATTATATAAAGGTATACTATAATTCCAGTATAATATAATGTATAATACCATTTACTCCATCCTTTATATGTCCCACATATGGCATTAACGATTCAAATCACTTTGAGGGGGCGGTAGTCCGCACTTCCTAAAATGAAATTATCGCGTTTACCCATAATGGAAATCATAAAGTATGCCATAAATGAAAAATACAGTAGCATAAGGAAAACATAAAAATAATATATATATCATATATGAAAATAGTGTCATCAAAATGGCCACCATTAGTGGTGTTAAAAGAATATTGAACAATCATCGTTTCGTGAGACAGTATTTCGCCACCCACAGAAACAGTATGTTCTTTAACCATTGGACGAAGGTGAGTGTAAGTGTAAATGAAATAATTATCATAACAAAATCCTAGTATATTGGAGATACTGGTGTTGTTACAAAAGGAAGGAATAAAAAGAGTTTAAGGGGTTGGAGAAGCAAACTAAAACAAAACAATATTAGAGAAGAAATTACCTTAAAAATCGGGTAACTCTTTTTGGTTTGAGCCAAAGGATTACTTGGGAAGAATTATGCCCAAAGTGAGGCTTCTAGGAGTAAGGTAGGAAAGTTGGGAAAGTATTTGGGCAGAGGTTGTCTGAGAAAAATGGCTTGAAAGTGTGAATAAGGTGGTAGTGGTGGGGGCCTTTTATAAGAGGAGAGGAGGGGCACTCTTGGAATGTCATGAAATATTACTTTATTATACAATGCTTTTCGGATTCCAAAGGTCCCACACATCTATAATTCTAGGATAAGGTGATAAGGGTTCTAAATCTACCCATACAATAGGGTTTGGACAAGTGTATGCCTTGGATATTACATTATCTTTTCATTTTATTTAAATCGTTAATTATTGAGGTAATCGATGCATCATCATTGTGTCATTAAAAATTTAATTTATTTAATGTATAAAAATTCTAAAAAAATAACCATAATGTAGGAAATATTTTTATATTTCCAATGAATTTTTATGGTCAAAAAGTTAACTTATATAACCCCATGTAATAATTGTTTTAGTAAAACAACACATGTTTGCAACATTTTTATTTTAACATTAAATAAAATGTTTTTAATGTCATTTTCCCACCAAAGTGGCTCCATGGGGTCCCCGAGTTGACCCTTGGATTTTCTTGGTCCGCCATGACTCATCCAATAGGGATAGGACAAGGGTATGGGTATTTTCATATTTTTATAATATCATTTTTACCTTAAATTTCACTAATTACCTTTAATCATGATTAATTATACTTAAAAGTTACTATTCAGCAAAAATTATTTTTATCCCATTGAAGCACATTTTACTTACTAATGACAACCATGTATGTGGGATTTTTGAAAATCAACTCACAGAAGTGGTAATATTTCATTTAAATGAAAATACAGTTTTTTTAACTACCACTTAGTGGTTTCACTATTCATCAAAAATTGATGTTTTTCAGAACAATGCCAAACTTTCCCCCTAAGCCATAATTGATATTCTGAATTCAAAAATTATGTCTATTTTACAAAATTCCAAACATATAAGTTGCATTAATTAATTTTATAATTAATTCCCGCTGTCAGAACAAATAGCGTGTTTTTAAGAAATAATATATATCAAAAGATTGACAATTGTTTATGACCAATTTCAAAGTGAAATTAATTCTAATGAACACCATTGGATAAAATGGTAAAAATATATTCTAATTATACTTTAAAACAACTAAATAGTATAATTTATCACTATAAATTATTTTTTTAAAAAAAGTTATTTTTAAGTATTTTTCACTATTCATAAAAAATTGGAAGTTCTCAGAAAAATACAAAAATTCAACATAGGCTAATTTTGATATTCCGAATACAAAAATGAAGTCCATTTTGAAATATAAAATTTCTATAATTTCAAAAAGTGGGTATTATTATTCATAACGGCTTCTTTGATTGGTCACGGTGTGTTAGAATCTCGAACTTGCATACAATGCAAGCTTATTGCATTATTGAAAAAGAAGCGTATCGTGGAAGCTCAGGGTGTTACATTCTCCCCTCCTTCAATAAATTGCATCCTCGCAATTTGAAATTTTTCTTTGAAAATAAAAGGTTGAATGTAGCAAATACCTTTGTGGAAAACCCACATCGGAAATAGGGTTAATAAAAATATAACTTTAAAATAAAGAAAGAGAAGTAAAAGGTTATCCGACATATCCCATACTAGGATTCTATGAAAATATGGATATGGAAGGAAAAAAACCATCAAGGTCTGATGGAGAGTTCTAGAAAATAGGATTAGGAGAAAGTTAACCATAAGAAAATCACAAACTTGTGATTGGTTAAAAGGTCATTGAATCCCCAGTTGGAAAAGTTAACTGGCAACATTTTTGTTTTAAGTTACCTTTCATATAGTTGAGGAATTTATTTAAGAGATTTACTAAGAATGTAAGGAAATATACTCACTTTTCATGTAGACTTTCATTCTTTAATAAATTTTTACCACAACCCATCTTTCACTCCAAAAGGTAATAAACCTCAAAAATAATATATTTATCCTAACCGTACAAGGTCCAAAATATTAGAACATACCATTTAGATTACGAAAACTATTTTTTAATGACCAGGGACTTCTTGTAGGATAGTGGTAGGTAATAAAGGCATGTCGCACTATGGTTGTGGGTTCGATTCCTGTAGCTTTGTCCGACTCGACGGGCTAACCCCCAACCTACAGGTTGTCCTTTTCCTAAAACTTTGGTATTATAATATTCCAAAAATAATCTTCAGAAATGTTTTAACCTTAAACAATACTATCCAAAGTTCACCTTAATCCATTCCAACCTTTATTGTCATCCAAAATACCTCTTTCCAGACTTTCTGTAAAAGGTCTCCAAATTCCAAAATCAATTGTAACATCAAATTCCCCAAACAAGGTAAACTTTCTCTTATTGTCACATACTAAAAATATGATTACCTTCAGCATATTAAAACCTTAATAAAAAAAACAAGTACTGCAGTACAATCCATATATATATCACATTATTCTTATAACCAGAATATATTTTTTGAGTCCAAAAGCACCATTACCTTAGTTATTCCACTTCAACTGTAGTAACAGCATAAGATTGTTCTTGATCCCTTGGTCTTTTCTGAGGTAAGTTTCCCTGACGCTTAGGACATTTATTTGCATAATGCCCCATTTCCCTACAATTGTAGCATTCAACATTGGTAGCCTCTTTCTTTCCCTTACAATCACGAGCTTGGTGACCCTTTTCTCAACATTAATAACAAACTCTCATTCCTTTTAGGCATGTACCAGGGTGATTCTTCCCACAATTATCACATAATGGAAAATCCTTCTTTCCCCTTTTCCATTTATCTATCTCTTGTTCCACCGTTCTCTTCTTCTCTTTCTATACTTTATTGTCATAGGACTTAGAGAATTCCTTTTCTGTCTTGATAGCACATGAGACTATATCTTTGTATGTTGAGAAATATTGTGATACTAAATCTCGATGGAGAAATGGTTTTAACCCATCAAAGAAACGATCAATCTTACTTCTTGGGTTATGTATGTAATCTGCAGCATACCTCGCTAACCTTGTAAAGTTGGCCTCATATTTTGCGACATTATCATCCTCCTTTTGTCTCAGACTTAGAAATTTCCTTTCCATATCTGCTCGATGGTCACGAGGAAAGTATTTTTCTAAGAAAAGATCTTTGAACTCTCTCCATTCCATACTTGATACTTCTTCGTCTTCCTTTGTATTTTGAATCAATGACCACCATTGATCAACATCTCCTGTGAGGCGGTAAACTGCCATGACAACTTTCTCCCTTTCGCTACTCCCCAAGGCGTGGAATATTTTCTCTAAGGAGTTTATCCATTGCTCAGCTACTAATGGATTTGTACCCCCATTAAATGTTGGTGGTTGTTTCCTCATGAAGCAGTCTAACATTGATCCTCCATTAAATGTTGGCGGTTGTTTTCTCTAAGGAGTTTATCCATTGCTCAGCTACTAATGGATTTGTACCCCCATTAAATGTTGGAGGTTGTTTTCTCTAAGGAGTTTATCCATTGCTCAGCTACTAATGGATTTGTACTCCCATTAAATGTTGGCGGTTGTTTCCTCATGAAGCAGTCTAACATTGTCCCAGTATGGTAATAAGTTGATCAGCACCAGTTGTATCTCCAGATCCACAATAATTATCTTGAGTAGGAGGGAAATCCCTACACGGAGTGCGTGCATTGATACGGTTTCCATTCCTTCCACTAGGCACCATTTCAAAATAATGGCATAAACTAGATTAGTTTATGAATCAAAATACATAATTCCATACTTGTAAAACACTTAACATAAATTGAACTAATTATGGATATAAACCATAATCATAAAAATGTTTTCTTTGAGGAAGTATATACTCGTAACCCTTCATAGTGTTGTGTAAAGAAAATGGGAATTATCCTAAGAATATCCCCCGGGAGTGTCGTAACCAAGAGTGCAGCAAGGCCCGTTGTCGTGCACCAGTTCCCGTTCGAGTCTAGCTCAAAGTGGTGTTTTCGGGTTTTACCCCTAGGTACATCTGTGCCAGAGCCGCCTATACCTGCTCGTATCCAGACAAGGATGTATTTCTTGGAAAACTCACAAAATCTCTATAATACCAAAATTCTAGGAAGTTATTCTATACTAATCCTCAAAGCCTATCTTTTGGCTATGTGCTCTAATCAGAGTTTATCTAAATCTAGCTTCCAAGGGTTGTACTAAACTGCCTCTGATACCAACTGTAGCACCCCGACCCCAGCTACCCAGAGCCGGTGCGTTACTTCGTAACATTGGTATGATCACAAAAGATCAAGTCTCGAATGAACGATTAGTTTAGTAGTCTTGGAAACACTAGATACATTCATAAGTCTTTCATTACATCATAAATTAAAAAAAACTACAACAACATATTGTCTTCATATCCCCTCACACTATCCCTGCAGGTTATTCATAATATACTTCTTCACATGCTGGAAAATATTAAAACATTGAAAGGGGTGAGCTAAGATGCTCAGTAAGGATAACAATATTGCGGAAGCTTTCATAAATAAACATTAACAACTAAGGCAATGTATAACCAAAACAAAAGCCTTTTAAACTTGAAATTCAGCATAATATGGCAAAAATAAAATTAAATAGTGCCATTTAATTATTCACATGGATATTCTACTAGTCGAATAATCACATGCAATATCAATAACCAATTTCATAATGATGGAATGCATAATGCCAGACTATCATAACCACGTAGCCAAGGCCTCGTGCCAAGACCACAAATAAGATTTTGTCAAGGCCTCATGCCAAGACACTAGTTTGTCTCATGAGACCTACCGATGCATCGAGGAGCTATAGCGGGCTCCACCCGTCACTTATTAAGTCCAATGCATTCCTCATATGAACGGGTTTAAACATATCATAAACCATAACATAATCGTATCACATAAAACCTGCATAAAGGAAACGTAACATTTCCACATTTCAATCACAAGATATCAATACAACACATTGATATAATAAAACTTTATCAAAACCATTTTAAATACCAAAATAAAAGAAAAGTAGAACTTGGTATTTTTTTCATTTTAAAAAAGGTTAATGCTCTTAGAGGAAGCAGAAACTCAAATAGTGGTCACGGCGGCGGAGAAGTCGTTGTCGCTGCATACGCATGACAATAAAAACATTCCTTTTTTTCGTTTAGTAAAATGCTTCGTACAAAAAGATTCCTTTTGAATAAATGTAAAAGTCAAAGGGGTTTTACACCATATAAAATAAATTTGTGTATAAAACGAAATATGCCTCAATGAATGGAGATTGAGACGAAGTCCTTACAAAGATAATTTTTTTAAATTAAATAGATATATTATGTGTATTCACTATAAATACACATAATTAAAGTAAAAATACAAGATGGTACATAATAATATCATGACATAATTTGAAAGTAGGAGAATAACCCAAAGAATTGAAATTGGGTTAAGAAGTTCCCTTACCTCGTGTCCGACTTGACTTGACCATTCTTTAACCTCCTGAATAATAATCTAGAGTTAATTTATATTTTCTTAAGAACCTTTTTAATGTTTATTATTACATTTACATCACTTATTACCATGTTATGAACATTATGTAATTATTTAAGTTAATAACGGTCCTTTTGTCGATCTTTGGTACTTGAGTCAAAAATAAACTTATTATGATTACAAGTTCTTCATGTGGTAAAATATAATTTATATCCAGAATTATATTCATGATGTATATATCATATATATCATATATATCCACTATATATATGCATTTATAATATTACATAACATTTAGAGTTAATAAATGAAATGCACCGTTCATGGAGACGGTAAGCCGTACGTACGCATAAACGCTACTTTCAATTCTATTTCTTATTTAATGGAATTAAATAATAATTATATAAAGGTATAATATAATTCTAGTATAATATAATGTATAATACCATTTACTCCATCCTTTATACGTCCCACATATGGCATTAACGATTCAAATCACTTTGAGGGGGCGGTAGTCCGCACTTCCTAAAATGAAATTATCGCGTTTACCCATAATTGAAATCATAAAGTATGCCATAAATGAGAAATACAGAAGCATAAGGAAAACATAAAAATAATATATATATCATATATGAAAATAGTGTCATCAAAATGGCCACCATTAGTGGTGTTAAAAGAATATTGAACAATCATCGTTTCGTGAGGCAGTATTTCGCCACCCACAGAAACAGTATGTTCTTTAACCATTGGCTGAAGGTGAGTGTAAGTGTAAATAAAATAATTATCATAACAACATCCTAGTATATTGAAGATACTGGTGTTGTTACAAAAGGAAGGAATAAAAAGAGTTTAAGGGGTTTGAGAAGCAAACTAAAACAAAACAATACTAGAGAAGACATTACCTTAAAAATCGGGTAACTCTTTTTGGTTTGAGCCAAAGTATTACTTGGGAAGCATTCTGCCCAAAGTGAGGCTTCTAGGAGTAAGGGAGGAAAGTTGGGAGAGTATTTGGGCAGAGTTTGGCCGAGCCAAATGGCTTGAAAGTGTGAATAAGGTGGTAGTGGTGGGGGCCTTTTATAAGAGGAGAGGAGGGGCACTCTTGGAATTTCATGAAATATTACTTTATTATACAATGATTTTCGGATTACAAAGGTCCCACACTTCTATAATTCGAGGCTAAGGTGATAAGGGTTCGAAATATACCCATCCAATAGGCTTTGGACAAGTTTAAGCCTTGTATATTACATTATCTTTTCATTTTATTTAAATCGTTAATTAATGAGGTAATCGCTGCATCATCATTGTGTCATTAAAAATTTAATTTATATAATGTATAAAAAATCTAAAAAAATAACCATAATGTAGGAAATCTTTTTAGAATTACAATGAATATTTATGGTCAAAAAGTTAACTTATATTACCCCATGTAATAATTGTTTTAGTAAAACAACACATGTTTGTGACATTTTTATTTTAACATTAAATAAAATGTTTTTAATGTCATTTTCCCACCAAAGTGGCTCCATGGGGTCCCCAAGTTGACCCTTGGATTGTCTTGGTCGGCCATGACTCATCCAATAGGGATATGACAAGTGTATATGTATTTTCATATTTTTATAATATCATTTTTACCTTAAATTTCACTAATTACCTTTAATCGTGATTAATTATACTTAAAAGTTACTATTCATAAAAAATTATTTTTATCCCATTGAACCACATTTTACTTCTTAATTAAAACCATGTATGTTGGATTTTTGAAAATCAACTCACAGAAGTGGTAATATTTCATTTAAATGAAAATACAGTTTTTTTAACTACCACTTAGTGGTTTCACTATTCATCAAAAATTGAAGTTTTTCAGAACAATGCCAAAATTTCACCCTAAGCTATAATTGATATTCTGAATTCAAAAATGATTTCTATTTTACAAAATTCCAAACATATAAGTTTCATTAATTAATTTTATAATTAATTCCCGCTGTCAGAACAAATAGCGTGTTTTTAAGAAATAATATATATCAAAAGATTGACAATTGTTTATGACCAATTTCAAAGTGAAATTAATTCTAATGAACACCATTGGATAAAATGGTAAAAATATATTCTAATTATACTTTAAAACCACTCAATAGTATAACTTATAACTATAAATTTTTTTTATTAAAAAAGTTGTTTTTAAGTATTTTTCACTATTCATAAAAAATTGGAAGTTCTCAGAAAAATACAAAAAATTCAACATAGGCTAATTTTGATATTCCGAATACAAAAATGAAGTCCATTTTGAAATATAAAATTTCAATAATTTCAAAAAGTGGGTATTACTATTCATAATGACTACTTTGATTGGTCGCGGTGTGTTAGAATCTCGAACTTGCGTACAATGCAAGCTTATTGCATTATTGAAAGAGAAGCGTATCGTGGAAGCTCGGGGTGTTACAATTACCACATTAAATATTATATCAATTATATTTAACAAAAGAAAAATGACCAAAACATTGGGAAAATATTATCTAAATAAACTAGTCCTTATAAAAAAGTCATGGAATAGAATCCCCTAAATCATCCTAAAAGGATCAAATATCATAGGAATCTCACTTGTCTCTAAAATGAATTATTTAAGAATTTTCTTGTTTGATAACATAGTAGGCCCCGATGTGAAACCATAATATTCTATTTGGATCCCATTCGGGTCTTTGAGTATAATATAGTCCAACCCTTAGGAGGGACCAACATTCTTTAGGCACCAGTAGGTCTGAACACACTAGACAAGAGAAACATGCATATAAACCCTCTACTTATAACCCTAGTATCCTATAATATCAGAACATGGAGGTGATAAAGTAACAAGGAACATAGACATCAGTAGAATAAATAATAATGAAACACATTTATACAAACCTTATATCAACTCCAAAAACCTCGTATAAAAAAACACTTTAATTTTTTTACATCAAAGCATAACATCATAATTGAATAATATAAACATCCCACTTTGAGCCAAAAAATTAATGAATCACTAGATTAGGGGATCATAATTAGGGTATCACCTTTATGAAACTATTAATTTAATAAATTAAAATCACAGATTTACCAAACATTCTTGGAATCCCAAAATACATTTCATCATTGTAAATATCATTTCAAAACATAAATTGAAAAAACTTTATTAATTTCTTTTTTCAATTATTTTGGTGATAAAATATTTTATTAGAAGTTAATATCAAAATAATACAAGATTGATAAGTATTAGAATAATTGGATTGAGGCTACACATACCCATATTTAACAAATAGTCTTCTAAATACAAAAAATAATCATTTAGAAACAAACCACTTCCAAAGACCCATTTAAAACCATTAAAACCAATTAATGGATGCACTCCATGATTTTTATAAAAAATTTCTGTAACACACCAGGTAAATAAAGAATATGAAATTTTCATATTTATCCATATTTTTGAATAAAATATTAATATTACTTCAATGGGAACGCTCTGCTCGATGACATACCCAATACGTAACAATGAGTTTC
Source organism: Viscum album (assembly GCA_963277665.1). Taxonomy (NCBI): domain Eukaryota; kingdom Viridiplantae; phylum Streptophyta; class Magnoliopsida; order Santalales; family Viscaceae; genus Viscum; species Viscum album. Next base: position 1,569,893,517 of record OY728133.1, on the reverse strand, counting down.
TTTGAAATCTTACGTTGCACTCTAATAATAAAATAATATAATTTTAAATGGTAGTTAATGCATAGCCATTGTAATGGCTGGAATGAAAATAACTAACTAAAAATTTATTATATATGTTTGTAAAATATTTTTACTTTTTACAATAAATGCTAGTGGATTAAAAATGCGAATGAATCCAATTTTGTTAAGCTTAAACATTCTCATATTCTTTAAAAGACCGATTAACCGCCTTTTGATGGCGAACCTCTTTTAAATCCACTTTTCGAAAATATTATGTGTTATATTTGAAAAAATAAAATTCTTCTTTATAATCGAGACATCAAAATTTACATTGTGTAAATTTTTGGTATTTTTCTGACAATGTTCATTTTTTTAATGAACAGTGAAAACTACTACATTTTACATCAAAACAGCTTTTTCATCCAATTTAATTATATGGTTAGATTATCTTTTTAATTTGTTTTAAAGTTTAATTAGAATACATTTTTACAATTTAACCCAATGATGGTCATTGGGATTAATATAACTTTGTAATTGGGCATAAACAAGTGCCAAACTTTTCATTGATATTATTTCAAAAAAACCCGCTATTTGTTTTGACAACGAGAATTATTTTTTAAATTAATTATTGCAATTTATGTGTTTGGTATTTGGTAAAATGGATTACATATATGGAATCTTAAGGTCCAAATTATGTAGTTAAGACTCTTTTGTTTTTGGACATTATGAATAGTAATGACGGTAATTATCTTTAATTATCTTGATTAATTAGTAATCGAGTAGTTAAGGATAATAAAATAGAATGATAATAATAACAAAAAACCACAAAATGTGTCCTAAGGCTACTGGTTGTCTCATGGCCAACCATGGGATTTCTTGTTCCAAACTTGGGAGCCCCATGGAATCACTGTTGTGAGAAAGTGACTTTTTATCTTTTTATTTTTAAAGAATGTTAAATATAACAAAGAATGTATCGCATGATTAAAACATTTTTAATTTTGTCTAAATAAATGATATCTTGTACTATAAATAGTCATTAGAAAGATAAAAATATTTCCTAAATCATAGTATTTTTTTTATAATTTTTAGACATTAAATAAATTAAATTATTTTTGACATCATGATGAGGCAGCGATTACCTCATTATTTAACGATTTAAATAAAATGGAAATATAATGTAAAATCTATGACCTACACATGTCAAAAACCTATTGGATGGGTGGATTTCGAACCCTTATCACCTTTTACTTGAAACACATCAATGTGGGACCTCTAAAATCCGAAACTCATTTCAAAATAATGTATACTTTTTTGACTTTCCAAGAGTACCCCTCCTCTCCTCTTATAAAAGGCCCCCACCTCTACCTCCTTACCCACACCTCACAAGCCTTTGTCTCGGCCAACCCCTGCCCATTTTGTCTCTCCATATCCCTATATTACTCCTAGAAGCCTAAATTTGGGCAGAAGTCTTCCCAAGGAAGCCTTTGAGCTCAAATCAAAGAGAGTTACCCGATTTTAAGGTAATGTCTTCATTTGTGTTCTTTTGTTTTATTTTTCTTCTCCAACCCCATAAATTTTTTTTATTCATTTCTTTTTTAATAAATACAGTGTACTAAATATACTAGGATATTTTTATAAGAATTATTCGAGCTACACTTACACACACCTTCATCTAATGGTTAAAGAACATACTGTTTCTTTGGATGGTAAATTTCTGCCTCACGAAACGATGATTGTTCAACACTCATATAACACCTTCAAGGGTGGCCATTTAGATGAAACTATATTTATATATGATATATAATATGTTTATTTTTTACTTAAACTTATGTATTTTTCATTTGTGGCATAACTTTATGGTTTCCATTGTGGGTAAACACGATAATTTCATTTTAAGAAGTGCGGACTACCGCCCCCTCAATGTGATTTGATTCGTTAATGCCATACGTGGGACGTATAAATGATGGATTTAATGATATTATATATGATATTATACTGGAATTATAATATTTATTTATATAATTATTATTTATTTCCATTAAATTATGATATAGAAAAGAAAGTAGCGTTCATGCGTACGTACGACTTACCGTCTCCATGAACGATACATTTCATTTCTTATCTCCAAATGTTATGTACTATTATAAGTACATATATATAATGGATATATATGTAATATATTATATCTAAATGATGGATATCATTCTGGAATTATAGTATATATATATCTCTCATTTATTTTAATTCCATTAATATGACAATGAAATGAAACTAGCGTTCATGCGTACGTACGGCCTACCGTTTCCATGAACGGTGCATTTCATTTCTTTTTATCTCCAAATGCTATGGAATAGTACAAAATGAATATATGATGGATATATATGATATATATGATATCCAAATAATGAATATCATTCTGGATATATGAACCATTGACCACATAAACAACATGTAATTGTAAGAAGTTAATTTTTTTACTTAAGTACCAAATATCGACAAAACAAACTTTGTTAACTTAAATGATTACATATTGTTAATAACGTAAAAATAAGTTGTATAAAAGGAATAATAAACTTGATAAAGGTTTTTAAGAAAGTAGAAATTAACACTAGTTTGTTATTTAGGAGATTAAAGAGCAATCGAGTCACATCGGACACGAGGTAAGGGAACCTACCCCTCTCTTTCTTTTTAAGTACACTCTTTTATGTCATTCCTTTTAACATCATATTTCTTATGATTGGGATGTTATTTTATATTAATATTACTGTAATTTTTATGTTCATATGACGAGAGACCCTATTTTCTCTCATCAAATCCATTTTTTGATGTCTTGAGTGGCGCCGTTAGGCTGCTGAATTTTCGTAAGAGATCCAATCTCTCTCTTTTTAAGTACTATCCTTTATGTCACTTCTTCTAAGCTCCTCTTTGATATGTTAGGGGATATTATTTTATATTCCCCTTGCTATAAAGTTTATGTTAATACGATTAGAGGACCTATTTGATCTCATCAATCTTTTTTTGGAAGTTTTAAATGGCGCCATTAGGCTGCCGAGTTTTCGTAAGAGATTTTTCATCTCACTTTTATTAATGTGGGATTTATGCTACACTTTCCACCATTTACTTTGAGTGGTATATGTACTACCCATTATTCTACTCTGTGTAATATAACTTCATTTATGATTATTTACATCAATTTTTATGACCCTTCTTCCATGGGGTGTACATTTCGAAAGTTACCCATGTTGGTAAGGGAACCTTTCACCCTCTTTTAAAAAGACTTATTTTGTTATGTCTTTTATTTCACATGCTATTATGTTGGGATATGTTCTTATATATCCTTATTTATGTAAATTTTATGTCAAAGTGATGAGATACCATATTCTCTCTCATAAACTCTTTTTCTGAATTTGGATGTGACGTCGTTAAGCTGTTGAATTTTTGCAAGGGAACTTATTAACCTAATTTTGATTCTTTGGGATAAATTTGTACTCCTTGAATATGTAATTCTATGAATATGTGTGAGTAACCTCTGATTGTTTTTCACTTAATATCCACTTATATTTGGTATATTTGTTTTTCACACGTAATTATGAAATTGATTTATCCTTAATCCAAGGATACCGTCTTCGTATGAGACTTCGTCTCAATCTCCTTTTGTTGAGGCATATTTTTTTTATACACCACTTTCTTTTATGTGGTGTATAAACCCCTTTTACTTTTACATTTATCCAAAAGGAATCTTTTTTTATACGAAGCATTTTACTAAATGACAAAAGGGAATGTTTTTTTCATACGTATGCGGCGACAACGACTTCTCCGCCGACGTGACCATTATTTGAGTTTCAGCTTCCTCTACAAGCCATACTTTTTTTTAAAATGAAAATTTAATACCATGTTTTACTTTTCTTTTATTTTGGTATTGAAAATGGTTTTCATAATGATTTTGTTATATCAATGTGTTGTACTGATATCTTGTGATTGAAATGTGGAAATGTTATGTTTCCTTTATGCATGTTTTATGTGATACGATTATGTTATGGTTCTTGGGCATTAGTATGAAGATGGGTGGTTCCGTGATAAACTAAAGGCGGGTGAGCTCGATATAGCTCTCCAATGCATTGGGTAACATGAAGGAGTTAAATGTTAAGGTTTCTCTGAAGAGATTTAGGGAATATACTGCGATGGGTATTCCAAACGTAACCAAGAGGGTTACTCCCTATGTAAGAATGTTATGAATGCCTCAAGTTACCTTTTATTTCTTATGATTTCTATGGTTTATTCATGATTTGATGAGGTATGTTAAAATTCATATGTTTTATGAGTAAAGTATGATTTTATCCATGGACTAATATTTTCTTTTCATACTTTTATATCCCTTACTGAGCTTTTTATGCTCATCCCAAGTTTTTTTGAAATGTTTTTCACAGGACATAAAGTTTAATGGGGTCAAGGATGGGATCAATGAAATGTCAGAATGTCTAAAACAAGGAACTAGACATGACTCTTTTGTTCAAGAGTTTTTATTTTGTGAATAAAATGGAAGCTAAGTAGATGTGTCTACTTTGTAATCTTTGAGATGTAATAGTTATGTCCTAATTCTATAAAACTCTAAACCTGAAAAGATCCTCAACGTGTAACCTTGTAATAACTCAAGATTATGTAAGGTTTAAGGCTAGGGCCTTATACTTTCCATACATAATAGTCATTTAACACAAAATTAGAAATCCATGGTAAACCACTATCATTACAATATTTTAACACTATTTATACACCATTTAAAACCCATCATGGGATTAACATATTATTATAAATTTATAAAAAACCATTTTAAAATAAGAGAATTACATAACATGTATTATAAGGGACATTACCTAAAAAACGTACTGCTTCTAAGTGGAATCATGCAACAAAGAACTACATTTGTTGATGAATGCCATGAAATTAAAGAAAATTACCTTTAAAAATATATAATCCCAAACATCTAAATTAAAACCATCTCACACATTGAAATCATGACCATGGATATTTGGGTTTCTTTGTGATAATGAAATCAAATGGAGAAGGTGGAGGATGGAGAAAGAAGTGATAAAGTGATAAAATATCCTTTTAATCCACTTGAAATAAAAAATAAATAGTCTTGTATTTGAAGGTGAGAAAAGATAGAGGTCCCATGGATTACCCCTGGTCAAACAAAAGAGAGAGTGGCGGGAAAAGCAGGGAATCATCTAAACAAATCAAAATAGTTAAAGGTAAAATTCATAAAATTCTAAAACATGAAACAAAGTGTCATACTGTGGTAACCCTGTCTATGCCACAGAACACACCTTAGGGACTGTATATAGTAGGGACACTATGACATGATGTAAGGAACTCAAAATGTATAGAGGGAGTTCCCCTCTAAAAGACCCCATTGTGTCTTGAAATCAAATGTTTACATTTTAGGATACTCTTAAAATGTAATCACTATGTTATGTTCCCTGACAATGATGAAATGAACCTTTATTGGGAAGAAACCCCTAAAAACTATCCCTAAGTCACTATGGAGGAACCAACCCCATATTTAGTACATGTAATTTTAACAACCAAACACTATGATGTAGTTTATCCCATTACGATGTGGCCTTCCTCCTAGACACTTCTGTTGAATTTCACATTCCCACATACGAAACCACCTTAACGATGGTGTAGATGATAACTGATATTTAAATGATCCGACCCAACATGATTCCACACTGCAACCTACCCATCTATGGCGTAACTAGTCCCCCTTCCAATAAATAAATAAAGGAAAGTGGTATTCTACGACATAGCCACCCAAAGCAATGACTTGGTCTACTAAAGAATAAATTTGAAACTCCCTAAGTCATCCAAAACCACCACAATAGAAACAAAAAACCCAAAATATTTCAAATCTAAATATTATAAAAACCATAATGATATGTGGGTTTCACAAAATCTTTTGATATATAAATGTTTCCATAATAAGTGGGAATCCCCTTATTATTTAATTAAATAATGTGATGCGTATTCAATAAAATAATTCATGGAACAATAGATATTTTAATGTGGAGGAAAAAATTTATAGTAAACTCTTAGAAAAATTAATTTCATTTAAGGAAACCTGGAATGCCCTAATACCACATTAAATTTCGCACATGAATAGTGAAAATTCACTAATAGGGGGTGGGTTAGTTATTGAATTCATTTCATTTTAATTTTCTTATTTCATAAAACTTTGAGACCTATTAAATTGAATTACATTGTTTTTATAAATTATCACTCCAAAAAAAATTTACAAACATAAAAAGAATAGTAAATTTTATAAGGTTCCCCCACTCAAAATGAATAGCTACATCCCTAGCATAATTTGGGAAAACCCATGATCAAAAGATCAACTATTTTCATCATGATAGAAAAAATATTTATGGGTTATCCTTGAACTTATGTTACCCAATGTTTCCCATCAATTTTGTAATGTGATCCCATGAGTACAATAAAAGATAACATAATATATAGATAATAAGAGAGTCATTAACCAAGGTAGACTTCCATAATGTTTTGACTATGATGATTCCCCATCCCTATATTTTTCAATATATACACCTTTTGTTATTCATATATTTTTTATCCATTTTATTTTCTTATTCTTCTTCTAATTTATACTACCTCTGTATAGTCTAATAAACACTTATTTCAAAAAAATATTACCTTTACTTCACTGAAGTTTTAAAATAAAATTCAAACATAAAATATCCTCTTAAAATTCTCCTTATTTAATTCGTGATGATGGATCAATAATAAAATTCCCAGATCCAATATATTTTTTAATAACATTAAAGATAAACTTGAATTATCCCCTGAGTTATTAAATGTGCCTCATTAGTGAAACACCTATATTCTTAAAAAGGCCTCCATCATGGCAATATCAAAATCATTATAGTGTGTTTATAATAACCATGACACAAATGATACACTAAAACGTAATAAAAAATTACACTGTAACTTATTAAAAACATCATGGTATCCTACATAGTAGTTAATTCCATTATGGATTGGCCAGTAAAAAGATTCATTCCCAAGGAACAATAAATTATCATGTCTTCAAAATTGTGGCATTGAATAATGCTTTGTGATGCAACCAACTTGTTTATGGTGTAACATTTAGTTTCTCAATTCCAAAAAGATATATTTATCTAGGTGTATTTTGGAATGAATTTATTTTTTATGATGAAAGAAGATATTTTCTCAAAATAGCGTGAACATGAAAAATAAAAACATGATAATTTCAGTGTGATCACCATGTCATGAAATATTAGCTAAATATCATCAAATTTTATACTTCTATTATAGTGTGAAACATTCTATTGTATACTGATTTAATTAGACACAATAAAATTTTAATATTATATAGATTAATATGTGACTTGATCACCGACCACATGAAATGATCTACTCTAAAATTACAGATAGCTATAGTTTCTTAGTTCTATACTCCTCCCACGATCTTTATGTTCAAAAAAATAACCTAAACTAAAACAAAATGAATCTTTTAATATTGAATATAATACATATAATGAATAATTCATGGACAAAAAATCCAACATCGATGCTAAAAAATAAACCCCCTTTTAAATTCTATCTACTTCAAAAAACTACCCAATTAAAAACTCCAAAATGATGGGTAATTCATATTATTAATCCTAAATAATTTCCTCTAACCATTTTGTCTCAAAATAATATTTTAGGGTGACCCCATAGAAACCATGAATCATAGTAGGATTAAAGATTGAAATAAATAATACGTGGAATCATTATTTACCATTAATCCCAGGGTTAAGGAATCTGTATTGAACATGAAGAATGAAGGATTCTAGATTGATCATGGAAACATGTTACATTTTCGTCCATATGATTGAATATATTTGTGTAAGGCTAGGTAATTACTACAATTTATTATTTTCAAGGGAAAATTATTGGACCAAGAGTGTAAGATTGATCATAAGAGTATTTTGGGTGTTTATCCTTCACCAAACTCATATTTTCAGTGACTATGAGATAATTCATCATGTGGGATCATGGAAGGTCACTCCTTAGTCAATTCACCCATCATAAGGTGTGATTATATGTTATTTTTTAGAGTTAGTACCTCCACAATGATTAGGATACTATTTATCCTCTAAAACATGGGTTATAACAATTTTATTTTATCATTAAAATATAGATGGGGTGTGAAATTTTACAACATTTACTTTTCAATGTTTAGAAAATGTATAGTTTGTTATTTTAGTATTATGAAGTTCAACTTTTGGTCTTTCATTTCATTAAGTACAATGAGTTCACCCTAAAATGTTGTGTTTGTGGAGATAAGATACAACGTTTTGACTTAATCCATTATTTGACTTTATTAATCCTTAAAAAATATATCAATATTAAATTACCCATTTTGTATGGTTTCATTATGAACTATCATGTAACCAACGATTTGTTTTTGGGGTATTATTTTTGGTGTGCTTGTACTCACCCATATATAGGTGTTCCAATAAAAAGTTTTTTGTTCTATATAGATGGAATGTTGATTAGAGAGGTTTTTAGAGGATGTGGACTTTGATGAGTTTTGGATTATTGGTTTTTATGTATGATATATTTTCCCAGTTCTTCTGTCAGTTGTTTCTATGATGAGGTGGAGTGATTTTAATTTATCTAGTATTTTCCATAAATTGGTGTATTTTTCATACAATATATTCTTTTACAACCTGTGTTTGTAATTATTATTATATATTTTAATCTAAAAATAGAATTTAATTTTATATTCAAGATACTACATTTTTTGCTATTGAATTTATCTAGGAAGTGTCTATAGATGATTTTTTGTCTTAGGTTCATTAGATAAAGCCTACCGAGATATGTTATGAATTATTTTATTTTATTCACCCACCCATATCCAACTAAAGGAAATATTAGGTTGATAAAATGTATCTAATTTTTAGTCCAAGTGGGACTGTGATTGATAGGTTGTGTCATAGTGGAATTAGATAAGGCTATGTCCTAGGGGTGAAGTTTTGAGTTATGAGTCTTGTGATATTTTTTAAGAAATTTGTGGGAAAATTGTTTGAGGTACTTGAGTACTATCATTAGTCTAGACAGACCATCTATGGGATATTATGGCTAAAGCATTAAAACAATGTTAATTTAACCATATGTTGAGTAAATTTATTATTTAGATCATCATTCACATGGTATTGTGTTGGTGGTTCATTCATCATATAGCTGTAACTTCATTTTTTTAATGACTAAACATTTTAATAGAAGGGATGTCACTTTATGATGAGGATATACACAATCTCATGGAAAATTGTTTATTGAAATAACAACATAGTCTATATAAGAATAACATTAATTTTAGTAATACTCATTATTTTATGAATTTTTCTAGTTGTATTTCTCATTATTTGAATGGGCCATTTATTATAGAATTTTCTCAGCATAACCCTATCACTAGGGTACATATACTTGTGTCCTTGAGTTCTTATTAAACTAATGTGGCCAAGAAATGATTTTTTTGTTAGTCCTTAATGAGGTATGATTCCCCTACATACAAGAATGGGTTATATACTACGTTAATCATTATTTAATTGATCAAGAATGACTCCTCTATATGATGGATAAGGTATGGTATTACATTTATTATAGGGGTGTATTTCCCCCATTAGTAAGAATAGGAACTCCCCCAATGACAGGGCCATGGACCCTCTATCTACAAGAGAAAGTTCTACCTTGATGATATCAGTCAGAGTAGGTACATCTTATATAATAGGGGTATAGTTTCTCCATCAGTGGGAGTAGGAACTTCCTCAACAACCTGGTTATAGGCCCTTGAATATTAGTCTATATTACTCCCCCGATTGATTCCAATTTTTAATTTAGGCATATATAATCTACTATAACTCAATGGTTAGTGAGAGTTTATATAACAAGAAATTATTGTCTATTATCTCATGTATATGTGTATGATCCCGGTAATGACTATATTTTAATAATTGTAATATATTACGATCTATCATCTTGCAATCTATTATTATGGTATGATTTATGCCAAGAAAGGGAGCCTAGTCTAAATGAGAATTATCATATATTTTTCTAGGGTTATTCATAAAACATACTCAACAAATGAATTATTTAAATTTTTATCAGGAAGATATCAAATGAGTATTATTGAAAGAGATACCTTTTACTGATTATAATTAATTTGATTTCCCTTCTTGATATTCTTTCTATGATCATAATCCACTAAGTCATTTGAGGATAATGATTTGACATATGTTTTTAGATATTATTTTATCATCATGTAAATTCAATAGAGTTATTTTAAATTTCCATAAAATTATATCTATGATTCTGTTTCATTACTTTTTAGGTCATTTTTTTCATTTTCTTGAATTTTTGGGAAGAATCATATTTTAAATTTGGAAAAAATATAGTTCTAAACATTGGTAGAATAGCTACCTCTATATCCTTGTTTATGTGAAATTTTTCATTATCTGTGGACTTCTTTGATATGTAATTTTTTTAATAAAAATTATTTAGTACCTACTCTATCTAGTATATTGAAAATTGAAATGAATACCATAAGAATTATAGTGAACCAGGATTAACATACATGGATATTAGATCATTTTAAATGAATATTTTATATATAATAAAAATAAATGCTTGAGGAACTAAATAGTTTAATATATTTGGAACATTGGAAGAAAATATTCTATCTTAGTTAAAGATCTTAAAAATTGAGGCTTCGGCCCCAAACTTTAAAAAAAAGAAGGGGGTGAGCTCAAATGCTCCGTAAGGGTAAATAAAAGAGGTATATAAGCATAATTGTGATCATATAGGTATTAGAACATGATCATTGTAATATAAGATCATACCCTACATAACATTGATCAAATACATGAATAATGTAATAAATCATAGAGGTTCATAAGATATGAATTATTAGAAAATAAAATCATAATACATGAAATTATAACATAGGAATAAAATAGGGGATTGTTTCATATGCATAAGTATGTAATATGATTTTCTATAGTATCCAAGACATCATTTCCAAGAAGATCTTGGTATTATGGTTTCACCCTCATACTATCATGGTAGTAATGGTTCACCCCTGGCAATATTTGTTGCATGAGTTCACAATTAATAACAACTTGGTAGTCCTAGTTCACTCCCATGACTATATTAGACAGTAAGGTTCATTCCCATGACCATATTAGGCTACCTCATGAGATTTAAATATTTACTCAATGCATTAGATGGAGATATAGGTCCCACCTGCCTCATAGTGAAATCATAAATATTTTTTCCACAAAATCATAAAAAACTATATCTTAACCCAATCAATTAAATGAGAATCATGAACATGTAAACATATCTTAACAAGTAAAAAAATATACAGGTTTAATAATCATTTACTCAAAAGTGTAACTCGGGAATGAGAAAAGGATATCATAAAATTAAACCCATAAAAGAGAAAAATATTTCATAAACATAGAACTCATGAAAGAGAAAAGAGTTTCACAAAGACCATTATGTTAAGCATAACTCATTTATATAAATGATATGAATAGAACCTTTAGATCAATTCCAAGAGGGTAATGGGTAACATTAGTTTATTTCATCTTAGATGGAAAATAATTTTTAAATCTCTTTCAATATCATTTCTTGAGGAAAATATCATTTTTCTTTGAAAAAGGATTTTTAATATATGCATCCAATTGATTATTATTTTTATAGAAAATGAATTTAAAGCACATAAAAAACAATCAAAATCATTTGAAACCCTTTTTCCCTTGAAAAATTATAAAATAATATTCAAAAAAAATTATAAACATTTCAATTTTAATAAACATTGAAAAATTATAAATAAATCTTGAAACCATTTTGAAAATCATTTCCTTGAAAATAATTTTTAAAATTATTAGTAGTTCTTGAAAACATTTTAAAAACCATTGATGGAATGCATAATGCTGGACTATCATAACCACATAGGCAAGGCCTTATGCCAAGGCTAAAAATAATATTTTATGAAGGCCTTGTGCCAAGACACTAGTTTGTCTCATGAGACCTACCGATTCACCAAGGAGCTATAGCGGGCACCACCCTTCACTTATTAAGTCCAATGCATTCCTCATATGAACAAGTTTAAACATAACAAAAGAATTCATATTAAAACTAGCATTCAAAATGACAATACTTTCTCCATAAACCATGAATGGTATAAAAACAACACATACATAGTCAAACATATCACAAAACATTCAATACAATATGGATGTTTTTTATCATAATAAATAAACTTCAAATATGCTTAAAATACATTAAATGATGTTGACATAGATGAAAACAAAACTATTTGAGAGAAATATATCTTTCTTAAAATCATTTAAAAGTCACATAATTATAAAAGGAAACATTTACTTTGAAAATATTCTTATTATATTGTAAGAGATGCTTTGATGATTTTATAATAGTAGAAAATAGCAGCACCCGCCTTATAAGTAAAAAAACACATTCTTAAAAATAATTTTGTCAAAAAGGTTAAAAAGGACATTGTTTGGAAAATGATGGAAAATTTTCATTATAAACATATTTTAAAAAGTCAAAAAAGGGTATAAATTAATTTAACCCATAGTCTTTAAAATAGAAAGAATGATTTGAATTTTTTTTTAAGAAACATGGATGTCTATGATAATGAGGTCCCACTAGATAATTACATATAAACAACCTCAGATAATGAAGATATTGTGAAATAAACCCTTACCTTATACTTTTCCTTTGTCGAGGGTAGGTTAAAATCCTATATAAGTGTGTAATATTTGTTATTAAATTATTAAAAAATCATATACATTAATATGATATCATATATGATCATTTAACACAGTTTTGTTAATAATATATTTGTGTTATCATTGTTTCAGGTGTTAACTGATTCGTTTTCCATTATATGCTTTGTTAAGTAAGCCTTGTTTGTTATGGATAGGTTGAATATTATTCATCTCCAAAATCATATTAAGTCTTTAAACATTATTTTTAACCATCAAATGAAAATTATTCTTTAATGGATATGATGTGGAATGAATCTCATCGCATTTGTGGAGACAGTAGACCGTATGTAGGCACGAGCGACAATATCATTATTTTGATATTAAAATAATAAATATATGGATGGTATATAATATATAAAGAATCATTGTCATGTTATATTTATTATTTACATCAATTTCACATCATTATCAAACTCATCCAAATAATAATATTTTGAATAACAATTACACCATGACGTGGAGATGGTAAGCCATACGTACGCACGTATGGTGACATGACTTTCAAAGGATGGATAAAATACTGAATATGGTTGTACCATATTTATAATAAAATCAAATTATATAGAAGATACTCGAATTATTATTTTATAATGTAAATAACAATGAAAGAAGAAGTGGAAGAAGAAAGGAACTTGAAAGATGGTGGTGAAAACATTAACTCTTATTCGGGTTCTTCCTTTTTATTTGATGAAAATGGATCCATAGGTTAGCTTTATGATCAAACTAATGCTTCTAGGTTTAAGTGTCGGAAGTTTAGAGAATATTTGGGTAGGGGTTGGCTGAGCCAAAAGGCTTTGAAGGTGTGAATTTGAGAGAAGGGGGAGTGGCCTTTTATAAGAGGGTTGTGGGGTACCTTTGGAAAAGCTAGAAATATTATTTTATAATAAATTCATATTCGGTTTTATAATGGATCATAAGTAGATTATTCAATTTTTAAGGTGGTTATATGCCGAAAACCACTCAACTAGTAGGTTTTATATAGGTTTGGGTCACTATATTAACTTTATCTTATTGATTTAACTGTTAGTTAAATAGTTTGAAATTTAATAGGTCTCTTTGTATTTTTATATTATATTTTGAATAAACTTACTAAATACTTCCAAGAGACCCACAAGTGGTCAATTAATGATACACATATCATTATATAAGTCCTTTGTTTGAAACATAGATTTTTAGGAATAGAATTTCAATTTATAATATAATATTTGTTTTTAAAAACTCCTTTATGTCAATGTTGACACAATTTAATAATTTATTTTTGTTAAAGACTTAACAACATAATTAAATAAAAAAATTCATTTAAGAAATAATAAAATTCCATATTAACCAATAAAATTTTTGTATGTCATAAAAATTTTCAAATTATATTTATTTTAACATTTATAAAACAAATTATTTGATTCTTTCATTAATATGTAATATACTGTATCATTATTCTGTCATAAAGAAATTTAATTATTCAATTTCTAAAAAATATAAATAAAATCCCATTATGTAGGAAATATTTTATTTTTTCTAATGATTATTTATTGTCTAAAATATAACATATATATCTCTATGTAAAAATTGTTTTTCTAAAAGATATATGCTTATATCATTTTTGTATTTACTTGAACTTAATTAATATAAAGTGTCATTATCACTTTCAAGTGGCTCCATGGGGTCCCAAAATCGACCTGAAGATTCCCATGGTTGGATATGTATAAAAAAATAGGGTTAGGACACGTTTTAGGGTAATTTAATATTATTATAATATTTTTTTACCCTTATTTATCGAATTTACCCTTTATCCATGGTAAATAAAATATTTACCGAAGTAATTATTCCAAAAGTCTAAAAATAAAAGATACCTATTTACATAATTTGGTCCTCCTGATTCTAAATATGGAGTCAATTTTTCTAAATTAAAAACACAGAAGTGGTAGAAATTAATTTAAAATTAATTCCTGTTATAAAAAAAGCGTGTTTTTAAGAAATAATAACTATCAAAAGATTGGCACTTGCTTATGTCCAGTTTAAATGTGAAATTATGTACAATGAACAAAATTGTATTAAATAGTAAAAATATAATCTAATTATACTTTAAAATCACTCAAATTCATAATTTATCACTATTAATTATTTCGATTAAAAAATTTGTTTTTAATTAAAATTTTGTAATTTTCACTATTCACCCAAATCTGAAAGTTATCATAAATGCACCAAAAATTTATTGAAACTAAATTATTATGTCCCAATTTTAAAGAAAAATTCTATTTTGTCAAATTGAATATATAAAAGTTTCAAATATTGGATTTAAAAAGGGTTCACCATTAAAAGTTGGTAAAAGAGCATTTTTTTGTAAAATACTTCTTTTATCGGAAAAAAATGAATTTGTTCTTACATTATGTCTAAGAAACACATTATATGGATTCTAAAATTATAAGGATTATATAAAGTTCAAAATTTAGTTAATAATATTCATAAATGCTTTTGAACAGCTAGTTTGGTAATTCGTGGAGCGCTTGAACTCGGTGTTGGATGTAGTGTAAGTTATGTAATTACATTGAAGAAATAATGCACTATGAAATTTTGGGGTGTTACATGATGAAACTGTTTCCCTGTAACTCGTCCAACTGCTTCTTGAGCTCTTATAACTTTAGTGTAGCCATCTTATAAGGAGGAATGGACACCAGTGTCGCTCCTGGCACAAGCTCAATCGAGAAGTCTACATCACGCTCTAGAGGTAAACCAAAAAATCCTCTGAAAAGACATCTCTAAAATGATCCACCATTGGAGGAAAGTATAACTGTGAAATCCCCTGGTCATCCAGTTAATGACTAGAAATCTGGGCTGTAACTCCTCCCAACCCATGATGCTCTCGTCCCACTCTAATTTCCTAGACATCCCATTCTCCCCTATGTAGAAAGGATCCACCCTCTGGTGATATGAAACTCACCCTATGGTGATAATAGTCAACGACTGACTGGTAGGGAACTAGCCGGTCCATTCGGAGATTGAAATCATAGCCTGTAATCTCTAGGACTTAGAGATCCCAAAGTAAGTGACACCCACCAACCTTAAGATGTAACTCCTTGCCCTGACGTACACTTGTTGTCCAAGTTCCCATCGGTGTGTCTAGTGTCTAGATGTCGGTAGAAGAAAAGATACAGAGACCAAGAATCTCCACAACAGTGACAGATATAATGGTATGGGAAGCCCCTATATCTAAAAGGGTTGAAGATAAAACTGAGGCTACTAAGATCGTACCTCAAACTATAGAGGGGCCGAGATCCTTCTCCTGATGGGTCTGCTCCACTACCATGGTCTGGTATGCTCCACGACCTTGTGATCCTCCTATCCACTCTGAGCTGATCCAATCTGCTGTCACTGGTAGATTGGTGACTGACCACCACGGCCGCGACCTACACCTCGGCCCGAATGGTAGAAAGAACTCCAGTTTGCAGACTGGTGAGAAACTGGCGATGATTTTCCCGAACACGGTGTCATAGAAGAGCCCCAACCACCGGCTTTAGGTGAGAAGATCTGACAGAAATACTGAAGATTGACCATTTTTCCACAAGATCGGCACTCCATCGGGTCTCTATGGCACTAAGGCCTTGTATAACCACTCCTCCCGCATTGGTAATATACAACCTGGCTTCCCAAAGATACATTCCGCCTACTCTAATCTCTTCGAGCAGACTCCCTGCGGCAGTTCCTGCTATCAGTAGGGGGAAGACTAACTCTAGATGTCGAACCTCCCCCGCTCACTCCTCCAGGATCCCTCAGATTTTTCTCAGTGATCAGTGCCTGGTTGACAATAGAGGATATCCAAGTTAACCTGAAGATGTTCACCTGCGATTAGATGTCCTGCCTCAGACCATCCTCGAACATCCGTGCAAGAAACATCTCATCACATCCTGGAATAGGTGTGAAGCACTTCTTCTTAGTAAAGTGTGACGAGTAATCCATAACAGAAAGAGTACCCTGCTCTAGACTCATAAACTCCTGGGCTCGATTGCCCCTCAAGGTCTCCGGGTAGAAGTAATCAAAGAAGATGTGCTAAAACTCATACCAAGTCATACTCTGCTGGCGTCCTGACTGTGATATCATCTCCTACCACTTATTGGGAGAGTCTCAGATCATATAGGTATTGAGCTTCACCCTCTTATCTGGAGGTATCTCTAGATGCTTGAAAATTGTCAGTGTGACCTCTATTCATGATACTACAGCCTAGGTCCCTCCATCCCTTGAGAAAGTAGAAGGATTCTGCTGCTGAAAAATCTGCGTCAATTCCTTCATCGATGGGGTAGGAGACGATTCTCCCTAAAAAGCCTGCATCATCCTCACTATGCCATCCATGAACTTTTCATCAGCAGCTGTGCCAGGTATAATGGCCGGTGATAAGGATTTCACAATAGAAAGATCTGTTGGAAGACCCTGATCAGCCATATCCAGTGTCTGATCACTGTCTGGATACTAGCGTACAACCAGAGGACATCTCAGCGGCATAATTATGAAAGTTCAAACACAAATATTATATTAGGATTATCAAGGATAGTAAACATAAGAGTACATGATGGGAATAGGAGAATGAAACATTCATGTTTTACAAAACATGACTACCTGGTGGGTCTAAAAACTACACAATGTGTTCTTTCAAGCTATTCACAAGGGCGTGTACTTCTGCCACAACTGGTAGTGTAACGCCCGAACCACACGGTGTGTTTTCCACACACAAAGAGTGTACTTGTACTCTATTTCCCTGCCTGAGTCTCCTTACATGACAAACCCAAGCAGTCCTCTTAATCCTAGACTACACGGTGTGTATAAACACCACACGACGTTTACTTGAAAAGTTTCAACTACCTGTGTTGTTAGTTACATGGCTGGCTACGTGGTTCACTCTACACGGCACGATCCGTGTGCACACGGCATGTACTTGAAGGATTTCCCTGACCCATGTTATTCGTGACATGGGCGGGTTCCTAGGTTACATGAAACGACATGTGAAATCAGTACACAATGTGTATAGTCGAATTTTCATCCATCCATGTCATTAGTCACACGAGTAGACACACGGTCACTATAACACGACGTGTTCTTGAAATTTTTTTCATAACCCTGCGTCTCTACCCACACAGTCAGTGGAACGGTTAAAACCTTCAAGACATGCATTCATAAAGTACAAGCCTTGTTTTATAGGTTTTTTCTTGGAACTAGCCTTAAAATCTACACTAGAGCCCAGAAAACATAGTAAACAAACGTCAAGTTCCAAATTCCGATCCATGAGGGCCCGCACTCCCCGCGAATCGAAGCATGCAATCTCATGATTGTCATATACTAGGGAAACAAGTCAATGATCCACCAAGATCAGATTCATGTGGGCCCATAACACCTCAAAAAATCGAAATTTTGGATTTATTCAAACAAGTCCTTACATATAGAAATACCTGTTAAAAGTAGGCATTCTATCAAGCATCTATCACAACAGCATGTATATTCTACATTACATCTATCACAATAACATGCAATTTCTAATGCACCCAAAATGGCATGGAAAAAATGCATGACATGTGATTTCTAAAAAGTGTCTATATGATGCATGAGATGGAATACCATCATCTCATCAGGTTGTGATAGAAATTGAACCCCAATAATATCAATAGTAACAACAAAAAACATGTGAGTCACCCATCGGTGAAAATTTGTTCAACTGTAAACTTACAAAACTAGAAGAAATTTCAATAACTGAGGTAGATTGGTTTATCCCTATACACGGGTTAGCTACTCTAGCTCACAACTTATTACCAAGTACCTATTTTTTCTGATCTCTGGCTATAGGCCCCGAACAGTAAGTAAAGAGAAAAGAATTTCCCTAATACCACATTGTAATGTCCCGGTTCCGGAAGCCACCCAGAGGTGCCCCATACCTGGTTGGTCACTTGGCCTCAAGTGAATTTCCCCGAACACCATAGTCTACAGACTAGAATCAAGGGCCTTGGGTGTGATAGTGATGAAACAATGCCCTCATTGGCAGAGTACACAATGAAAGTAACAATACATACAATAGCGGAAGCAGTAATATCCAAAAACAAAAAATAGTACAAGACTAAAACAATAAACAATGGGAGCACACACACACACAGATATATATATATATATATATATGAAATGATGCATGATACATATGTCTAGGTTAGTATCCAAACTAGTCACAATGTTGAATACAGTACTAAACCAAAGTAAAAAAGAAAAAAATATGAGAAACTCTTCAACATCGCAAGGCTCGGCTTGGTCCCATGATCTCCAGATCCAATGTAGTCAAGTACCTGAAGTTGAAGGGTGCTTGCCCTTGGTTATACCTGCAGCAATATAATCTGTTTGGGCCCAAAAGCATGATCCAAACAGGTTGTGAGACTAAATCTCAGTAGGAAACCACCTAAAGTTCTATTCCTAACAGTCAATGAGTATATGGAAGGTAAAATTATAGTAAACAGTAAACAAGATAGTGCTCAACAGTAAACAATCCACAGATCAATCAAGCAACAGTGAAGCAAACTGTTAACCAAAAATAGGTAACCCTCTGGGAGGTACTCACAGCCATCCCCTCTAGTCCTACCTAAGAATTACCAATAACCCTCTAGGAAGTACACTAAACCTAACCCCTCTGGTTTGGTCATACAATAATTATAAGACTCTTTGAGGAAGCAAACTCGGTCAATTCCTCTTATAGTCTATGGTATTCAGGGACTCTCTGAGGAAGATCACATGGTCAATTCCCCTTATAGACCCAGGGTTAAGAGATCCTCTGAGGAATCTCACTCGGTCAATTCCTCTTATAGCCTCATGTCATTAACAAACTCTCTAAGGAATCCCACCCGATAAATTCCTTTTATAGTCTGGAGTGGTTCACAGTAATTCAAGTAAAACAAAGACTCTTTGAAGAAGCTCACTCGGTCTATCCCCTTATGTTCTATAAATCTCAAAGAATCTTTGAGGAAGCTCACTCGGTCTATCCTCCTATGGTCTATAATGTCCAAAGACTATTTGAGGAAGCTCACTCAGTCTATCCCCTTATAGTCTATAATCTCCAAAGACTCTCTGAGGAAGCTCACTCGGTCTATTCTCTTATAGTCTACAACACCCAATTCTCATGGCCCTGTGTAATTCAATGCATAATAAAGCTATATGGCCAATGTAAACCTACATAACTATTTGGCTAACCAGTCTACAACATCTCAAGCACGTCAAAAAACAACACTCCATCCTATGATCACAAGGCATGGAAAACAGGTAAACGACCAATAGGCTAAACAGGACCAAACGGTTGTAAACAGAAAAAAGAAAGAGCAGAACATCCAAGGTATATAAATCAACACAGAACATGTCCAATTTACCTCTACGTAGGCATACAAGCATGGCAGGGAAACAACATGGGTAAAATGGTAAACACACACTACCCTGTTCAAGGGTATGGGTGGAATTTGCACATAATACTCAAAGACATTGAACAGAAAGGTAGAAACCACCTACATTTGGGTTAGGAAATCAATATACTTGAACTAAGAGGCTTGAATATCCTTATAATATTGTAAATCTATAAAAATGAAAAAACTTTCAACCCACAATAACATGGAAAAGAGTAGGAGTTGGAAAACGATGCTCTAGAAGAAAGAAGAGCTTACCACTGTGGTTCCAACGCAATCGACGACGGTCGATTCAGAGAATAGATGGAGGGTTGTGGGATCTGAGAAGTTTCAGCACCATACAACTTCTCTCAATCAAATATGACCTAGAAGAAAATACCTTTGGTGATCAGACGGGAGCCTGGTCTGTTTAATGAAAAAATGAAATTACATGGCATGTACTTTTGGAGTACATGGCCTATACTCTCATTTTCCGTACTCTGCTTTAATGTGGCCTCCACCTCACCCCACATGACCATGTGTGTGGCCATGATATGGCCAGCACACAACCTCACGTGACAATGATGTACACGGCGTGTACTCATAAAGTACACGGCTTGTACTTCAAAAATTTCTTGAAACTCCCATTTTCTAAAAAACTCCAAAAAAAGGATAAACATACTTGAAAAGATGTTCTGGGTTCCTACACCAACCAATGATCATATTAATGGAAAAGTTAAGCATAAGAGTACTAGATTCTGAATATAACATAATGAATTTCTTACAAAATATATCATGAATCATAAACATGATCTATAAAAAAACATTATCATTTCGAAGGAAATGAACGATAAAGGTGAGAAATAATATTATATTATTAGTGAACCATAAGTTCATGTCATATAAGTGTTGATCCATAATGGGTATATAAAGAAGTTAATATGTCATGGTTAACAAATGAGAATATAAAATCATTTCGAAGCATGAATCAACACCTATTTCCCATTTCATAAAAAATCATGAATTATCACATATTTTCTAGGGTGGATCAAGATAGTAAGATTTTTTCCCAAAGTAGATAAAGTTCACCTACTCATTTTCTATCATTATATCATGTGATAATGAATTTTTCCCATTGAATTGGATGAAGATATAGTTCTCACCCTTCCACGGTTATAAAATAACCACTATCCTTGGTTTTAACGGAACAACCATCCATGGTTAAAACATAACCACCATCTCATAATTTAAACCATATATAAGTGTTCAGCATGATCATAAAAAATGCATCATTTAAGATCCCACGAATGTAAATGAGTCTCATAAGCATTTCATCATAGCATAAACCATGGTAAAGGAAATTGATTTCATAATCATCTCTTTAATTCATAATAGCATAACACATGGAAAAGGAATGATTTTCATAAAAATATCTTCATAATAATCATAAACCACCCAGAGAAAGAATAAGAATAGAACAATTGGATCATACCCCCATCAAAACATAAGCAGCACCAAAGGTTATTATTATTTATAAATAAATATTTTGTAAAAATATCATTAAAAAATTCTTGAGGAAAATATACTTTTCATTTTGAAAATAATTATTTAAAATCTAAAATTTCACATAACATTATTGATATAAATTTCTTTTAAAATAACATTGGAAACATGTAATGGAATATTTAAATAATTGAAGGATCATGTTGAATGGAAATATTTTTTATTTTGTAAACATTAAAATAAATATTCCATTCATTATTTTGGTAAATTCCAAAGGGTACATGTTAAGAAAATGACAAGAAGATTCATTTCAAACCATTTTTTGAAATATAAAACCTGGGAAAAAATATATTTAAAATTTAATTGTAAAATAGTGGAAACTTACATTAATACATTTTTAGAATACATTAATTTGAAAGAGAAATCATTTTTGATAGAAGAGATAAATAAAGTTGATTTACCATAAAAAAATATATGATCTCTTTGGTGATTATAGAGTGAAGAAAATTATTCTTATGAAATATCCAGAATAGATTAAAATTCATGCGATTCTTGATAGATAGATCATAAGATCTCATCATTGAAATCATAATCATAAACAAATCTTAATAAACAAGGAGATTGTAACGAAAATTGATTACCACATTAGTATCTTCATAATACAATTCTCTAGGAAAGAAATAATATTATATGAATAATTATATCCCATAAATATTTGGGATTAATCATTAAATAAACTCATGGGTGTCATATATTCTAGAAAATAGAAAAAGTGGTGTATAAGGCATGCGTCCCACATAAATAAAAGTAAGACGTAAATCCCTTACATGGTTTAGTAAATTTTTAATCATAAACCCCAAGAAAAAATAACATTAAATAAATCTTAAAACAGAATTATATTTACTAAATTAATGATATGACATGTCAATATGTTTATATATACACCTCATAAAATAATATAGGTACATAACACAAAATAAGTCCCAAGGAAGAACACTATTTCCATTTTTTCTATAAATTAATGATATAAAATGTTATAGGTAGATAACATAAAAATTGGGGATATTTTGTTCAGATTTTTTTCAATATAAATAGAATTTGAAGTGTGATAAGGTGAGGGGATGAGCCCCCCTTGAATTATTGTGGAGCGGTGAAATTTCTGTAAATACAAAAAACTATTCAATAATGAGAAGTCTCTTTCATCCCATGTGCATCAAAATTTGATAAATAATGGAGTGTAGAATCTCTATGGCCGATTCAAACCTCAAAAAAATATGAATTTTTGAAACATGTTGTTCCTTAATATCAAAGATGAACCACTTTCACCCTATTATTTATCACCATGGTAACAATTATATTTTTTTAGCTAGGTAGTTTATCATTTAAGGAAACAATTAAAATTAGAATTATCTAAATTTTTTGACCCAATTGTTATAGATATTAATTTTAATTTATTTAATAATGATTATAGGTGTATTGAAAATTAATTTTACGACCTGCATATTTAAATGAAAAATCACCCTTTTCACATTAATGAGAGTAATTAAATTTTAATATTTTTACTAATATTTAAGAGAAAAAATTAATTTCACCATATAATATAATATAAATCATACTGATTCGAAATATATAATCAATTTTATATAAATCGTTTACCATAAATGTCAAAATTTAATTTAAAATGAATCATGTAGATGTGATGAAAATTTTTTTTCCAAAGAGAAAATTTTATTATGTATAGAAATTTTAATATCAAAATTCAATATCAAATTGATTTTTATTACCTAAATTGAGTTAATAAATATATAGTTAAACTAAATTTAAATTTTAAACCATTTTAAAATCAAATTGTGTTTTTAAATGCTTTAAATGGAATGAAAATATTTAATAAAAATCAAAATTTTTACTAATCATCAACAATTTATTATTTTCATAAAATTATGAAAAATTCATTCAATGACAATCTTGGATTCCAGATTTAAAAAATCACATTTAATTCTATCAAATAAAATTTTTAATATTTGTAAAAATTAATTTTTTAATTTATTAAAGAATATTTTTTTTGTGAAAACAAAATTTTGGAAACATATAAAGACATTATTAAAAGTAAATTTATTTTTTCATCAATAAGTTCTTTATATAAAATAATTTTACTCAAAATTTAAATAGTTTTTTCCTATTCATTCAATAATTTATAATAATGAGGTTATATCAGTCATGTTTAAATACTATTATTAATATTATATAATGATTTATTAAATCATATTACTGCATGTAACAAGATCTATCGAATAATTTAAATTTATTCAATTTTTTTTACTAAAATATTATTATGCCAAAAATATAATTTTCTATAACCTCAACCTAGAAACTATTTCCTAGGTATAAAAAATATTCACTTTTCAATCATTTCCCCCTCATATAGAAACATAAATCAATTGATGAAACAGTCGAGAATTTGTGAAAACTCATCTATTCATTTGAAATAAATTTTTATATAAATAGAAAAAAATATAACCAAGAAAAATAGGTTGTAAGTATAATAATTATCCATAAAAAATATAAAAAGGAATCGAGTAGAATGAAACTAGATACATGCGTTCAAAATATAAATTACATTAATCCAAATTTTCTAATACAAAATCATTAAAAGATGAAGGTACCAAAAAATATCCAACATCCTATAGACTCCCCACGAATAATCACTTCACCCAAAAAAATATATCAATAGTATTCACAAACCAATATGAATTAACTGTAACAAAATTGAGAACCTGAAGAGAAAACATTAAATATGAATACACTTTCATATAATGGTGAATATATAAGGTATTAAATAAATGTTCCTAGTAGAATATCGTAGAAGATTGCACAAAATTTAATTCATAAAATAGTTAATAACTATTAGTTTGATTAGAACGAATAAATTGAGTTTTCAAATTTTATAATCAATTTTAATGGATACAATCAACATACTTTTTTACTTTATTTTTTTTCAAATCATAAAATAGTACATTACAAAAACAATTCATAGTTGAATTAAAATAATTAATTTCAAACCCTAATTGTTGAAGATAATCAATTAATTAAAATTTCATTTAAACCCCAAAAATAGTACTTTAAAATGAATAGATAAATATCCACTATTTGAAGATCTTTTCCCAAAAATAATTTCTTAAATTCTATTTACAAGACAATTAAAACACCCCTTAATGAAACAAACTTTGAAAATTATATTAGAAAAATTGGTAAAGTAAAACATGTAACATCCCAGGTAAATAAAAAATAATACATTTTCATATTTATTGATATTTGTGAATTAAATATTAATTTTACTTCAAAGGGGTTGCTATGTTCGATAGCGTACCCGATACGCAACGATGAGTTCCTTTGAAAACTTACGTTGCACACTAGTAATATAATAATATTATTTTAAATGGTAGTTAACACGTAGCCGTTGTATTGGCGGGAATGGATATAAATAACTAAAATATGATTATATATGTTTTTAAATGTTTTGATATTTATCCAATAAAAGGTAAAGGCTTAAAATACAGAAAGAAATCAATTTTAGGCATTTATACACTAATTCTTCAATAAAGGTTCACTTATCACCTTTTGATGGAGAACCGTCATTAAATATAGTTTTGATCACTCTCTTACATTCTTTTGGACCAAATATAACTCTTCTTTAGAATCGGGACATCAAAATTTACTTTGTGTAAATTTTTGGTATCTTTCCGATAAAGTTCTTTTTTTAATGAATAGTGTAAAATGTTGTATTTTAATTCAAAACCACTTTTTAATCTAATTTATTTATATGATTAGATAATCTTTTTACTTGGTTTTAAAGTGAAATTAGAAAATATTTTTTCTATTAAATCAAATAGTGGTCGTTGGAATTAATTTCACTTTGAAATCGGACTTAAACTAGTATCAATCTTTTGATACTTAATGTTTCATAAAAACACGCTATTTGTCATGACAACGGGAATTAATTATTAAAATAATTAATGTGACTTATATGTTTTGAATTTTTTAAAATAGACTTCATTTTTGAATTCGGAATATCGAATATAGCTTAGAGTGATTTTTTGGCAATTTTGTGAAAAACTTCAATTTTTGATGAATAGTGAAACCACTAAGTGGTAGTCAAGCAAACTGATTTTTCAGTTAAATGAAAGTTTACCACTAACGTGTATTGAATTTCAAAAATTCGACATACATGGTTGTCCTTAGTATGTAAAATGTGGTTCAATGGGATGAAAATAATTTTTTGGTGAACAGTAACTTTTTTTCATTAATCGCGATTAGAGGTAATTAGTGTAATTTAAGGTAAAAATGATATTATAAAAATATGAAAACACCATGTCACTTGTCCTACACCTATTAGATGAGTCATGGCCGACCAAGACAAGCCATGGGTCAACTTGGGGACCCCATGAAGCCACTTTGATTGGAAAATGACATTAATATCTTTTTATTTAAAGTTAAAGTAAAAATGATACAAACATGAGTTGTTTTAATAAAAAAATATTTAAATGGGGTTATACAAGTCAAAGTTTTGACTATAAATATTAATTGGAAAGCTCAAAATATTTCCTACATCATAGTAGTTTTTATTTAATTTTTAGACATCAAATAAATTAAATTATTAATGACATCATGATGATGTAGTGATGACCTCATTATTTAACGATTTAAATAAAATGGAAAGATAATTTAATATCTAAGACCTACACATGTCCAAAACCTATTGGATGGGTGTATTTCGAACCCTTATCACGTTATCATTGAATTATATCAATGTGGGACCATTTAAATCCGAAACTCATTTTCAAATAAAGTAATTTTTCTTTACTTTCCAAAAGTGCCCCTCCTCTCCTCTTATAAAAGGCCCCCACCTC
Source organism: Viscum album (assembly GCA_963277665.1). Lineage (NCBI taxonomy): Eukaryota > Viridiplantae > Streptophyta > Magnoliopsida > Santalales > Viscaceae > Viscum > Viscum album. The sequence goes on along the minus strand of OY728133.1, from coordinate 1,569,866,838 downwards.
TACCTCATTTCACACACTCCTCAAGCCTTTGGCTTGGCCATAGCCTGACCATTTACTCTCTCCACATACCTCTCCTCATCCTAGAGGATTCCCTTTGGGAAGAATCCATTCAAAGAAAGCCTTTAGGCTCAAATCAGAAGGAGTTATACTTTTAAAGGTAATTCATTCTCTCATGTTCATTTGTTTTATTTTGCTTCTCCAACCCCCTAAAATCTTTTTATTTACTTCTTTTGTAACAACAACAGTATCTTCAATATACTAGGATGTTGTTATAAGATTTATTTGAGCTACACTCTCACACAACTACATCAAATGGTTAATGAACATAATGTTTCCGTGGATCGCGAAATTCTGCCTCCCGAAACGATGATTGTTCAGTACTCATCTAACACCTTCAAAGGTGGCCATTATGATGTCACTATTTTTATATATGATATATAATATGTTTATTCATTTTTTAAGATTTTTTATTATTCATTTATGGCACTCCTTTATGGTTTCCATTATGGGTAAATGCGATATCTTCATTTAAGGAAGTGCGGACTACCGCCCCCTCAAAGTGATTTGATTCGTTAATACCATATGTGGGACGTATAAAGGACGGATTTAAAGTTATTATATATGATGAATGATACATATAAATGATGAATATAATTCTGGAATTAATATATACATACCTCTCATTTATGTTTAATTCCATTAATATGACAAAGAAATGAAAGTAGCGTTCATGCGTACGTACGGCTTACCGTCTCCATGAACAGTGCATTTCATTTCTTACCTCTAAATAATTATGTAATATTATAAATACATGTATATTCTGGATATATATGATATATATTCTATCCAAATCAGGAATTTCATTCTGGATATAAAGAACCTTTGACCTCACGAACAACATGTAATTGTAAGAAGTCCACTTTCGACTTAAGAACCAAATATCGACAAAACAAACATTATTAACTTAAATGGTTACATAATGTTTATAACATGGAAATAAGTGATATAAAAGGAATAATGAACTTGAAAAGGTTCTTAAATAAGTAGAAATTAACTCAAGTTTATTATTCAGGAGATTAAAGAACGACCGAGTCAAGTCGGACCCGAGGTAAGGGACTTCGTCTCAATCTTCTTTCATTGAGGCATATTTTGTTTTATACACAACTTTCTTTTATAATGTGTATAAACCCCTTTGAATTTTACTTTTATACAAAATTAATCTTTTTCTATGAAGCGTTTTACTAAACGACAAAAAGGAATGTTTTTTTAACTTACGCGGTGACAACGACCTTTTTCCGCCGCCGTGTGTATTATTTGGTCTTTGGCTTCCTCAGCAAGCCGTAATGTTTTTTTAAAATAAGATGAATACCATATACCCTTTTATGTATTTTGGTATTGAAAATGGTTTTGAAAAAGGATTCTATAATTTCAATATATTTAAATGATATATTGTGATTGAAATGTGGAAATGTTTTCATTCCTTTATATTGGTTTTATGTTTTATGAATTTATATTGGTACTTGGATATTTGACGGGTGGTTACGTGATGAAACATATGATGGGTGGTGCCGTGAATACTAGGACGGGTGGTTACGTTATAACCTCCAATTCATTGGGTATGGAAGTCGGCCATATGGCTATTCCATTAAGTATGTATGGAAGTCGGCCGTATGGCTATTCCATTAAGTATGTATGGAAGTTGGCCGTATGGCTATTCCATTAAGTGATATGTGTGGAAGTTGACCGTATGGTTATTCCACTTAAGTATGTTTTTGTCCCAAGTTACCTTTTTATGTTATGTGATCTCTTGAGGGTTTTATGGTAATCTTTTGGTTACAAAAGGGTAAGTAATGATCTTTTATTCAGTGAAGAGTTTTTACTACTTCATAAAGGTGAAAAGTATTACTTTGATAAAGTATACATGGTTTACTGGTTGTTTTGATAAACTAACAGTTTTCATTCTTTCTATCCTTTACTGAGCTCTTTATGCTCACCCCAAGTTTTTTTGAAATGTTTTTCACAGGACCTAGTGTGGAATAGGTTCAATGATGGGATCAAGGGAAAGTCATGCTATATAAAACATGGAACTAGACCTGTTTCTTTTTAAGAGTTTTTATTTTATTTTAAGGAAACATAGTAGATGTTTCTACTTTGTAATCGTTTGAGATGTAATAGTTATGTCCTAATTCTCTAAAACTCTAAACCTTAAAAGATCCTCAATGTGAATTATTCATTTAATTCAATATTAAGTACGGTTTAAGGCCGGGGCCTTATAGTTGGTATCAAAGGTCGATTTAGACAACTTTAGGAGTTAGAAAAGTGTAAAATTATAAGCTAATTTATGGTATGATTGAAATGATATAGCATTTAAAGATTACTATGTTGCTTCACCTAAGATATTTCTATGTTCAGAATGGTTTTCCGCAGAGGAAACAAAGAAGCTATGTTGGGACGACATCAGGAGGAAGACAACCTTCCAAATCAACAACCTGAGATGGTAGGAATTGGAACTGAACAATTTGTTGCAGTGATGGAACAGTTGACTCAGTCTATAAATGGTGGTGGTATCCAAGCACGAGATCAGCCAGATCAACCGCAGAGGAACATGTCAGTGGTGGAACATTTCATGAGGCAACATCCCCCATCATTCAGATGATCATCTGGCCCCGTGCATGCTGAAGGGTGGATTAAAGCACTGGAGAAAATTTTTGATGTCATGGGGTGTTCAGAACATCAAAAGGTTAGTCTTGCTGTTTACCGCTTTGAAGGTGAAGCTAATCAGTGGTGGTCGATGGTGAAAAATATCAGAGATAGTGATGATATTGAGGATCTCCATAGGGACGAATTCAAAGGTATGTTTCTGGATAAATATTTTCCTAAGGTGGTTCGTCTTAGGATGGAGAAACGGTTCCTAGAATTGAGGCAGGAGGATGATTCAGTGGCTGCTTATGAAGCAAAGTTCACTCTATTGGAAAGGTATGCTCCAAACATTATATGAGATCTTGATAGTAAAATAAACTATTTTTACTCTGGGTTAAAGCCAAGGTATCGAAGGGCTTTAGCTTCTCGTGAGTTCAAAAGTTATAAAAAACTTGTTTGATGTGCGGAGAAGGTGGAAATGGAGTTTGTCGATGATCAGGTGTCCTATGACAAACAACAGAATAAGAGGTCTAGTTGGTAGGCAAAGGGGAAGAATTCATCAAAGAAGCAAGGAGGTAAGAAAACCAAATATCCATCTTGTGAGAAGTGTGGTAAAATGCATCCTGGAGAATGTTTATCCATGTCTAGTAAGTGCTTTCGGTGTGGTAAGTTTGGTCGTATCGCTCGTAACTGTAAGGAAGATGATCAAGCAGGCAATGAAATGCCAGTGGCAAGGTGTTTGAAGTGTAATTAAATGGGTCATTTTGCAAACAAGTGTCCAACGAAGAACTCAACTAGGGGAATTCAGCCAGGCTACAAGCAGAAAGGGGTGGTGAAATCCTTTGCAACAACTTCAGCAGATGTTGGGCCATCCAATGAAGTAGTATCAGGTACACTGTTTGTTTGTTCAGATTATGCCAATGTATTGTTTGATTCAGGGTCTACACATTCTTTCATTTCTGAGAAGTTTTCTAGTAAATTGGGAATTCCATCTCATGATATGAATCCTGAACATATGGTTAAAACACCCGGAGGGAACGTTGAGACAAAAAGGAATTATAAGAACCTTCCTATCCTTGTCTCTGGAAAGAATCTACCAGAAAACCTTATTGTTTTGCCTCTAGTAGAGTTTGATGTTATTTTGGGCATGGATTGGCTTTATATTTATCATGCTAAGATTGACTGCAGAGCTAAAATGGTTTCTTTTCAGAAAGATTTTCAGTTTGTGTACAAGAATGAACCCTTGATTTTGATAACATATTAGGAAGTTGAGAAACTAGTAAAAGATGGAAATGAATGTTACCTTGCACATATTGTTGAAAATAAAGGAACTGTTCAGATTAATTATGTGCCAGTGGTAAATGAGTATCTTGATGTTTTTCCTGATGAGTTGCCTGGTGTTATTCATGATCGGGAAGTTGAACTTAATGTTGACTTAGTTTCTGATTCTAAGCCAATTTCAAAACCCCCTTATCGAATGGCTCAAGTTGAACTTTTAGAGTTAAAGAAGAAATTGCAGGAGTTATTAGATAAAGGTTTCATTCGACCTAGCACATCACCATGGGGTGCTCCTGTTTTGTTTGTTAAAAAGAAAGACGGTTCAATGAGACTTTGCATTGATTATAGAGCCTTGAATAATATTACTGTTAAGAAAAAGTATCCTTTGCCTCATATCGATGATTTGTTTGATCAGCTCCAGGGAGCTCAGTATTTTTCTAAGATTGACTTGAGGTCGGGGTACCATCAGTTGAAAGTAAAAGAAGAAGACATTCCAAAGACAGCATTCCGTACTAGATATGGCCATTATGAATTTGTAGTTATGCCTTTTGGGCTAACCAATGCACCTGCTGTATTCATGGACCTTATGAATAGAATTTTCCATGAGTTCATGGATAAGTTTGTGGTTGTTTTCATTGATGATATTTTGGTGTTTTCTAAAAGTAAAGAGGAGCATGAAAGTCATTTAAGGGTTATCTTGCAAACCTTAAAAGAAAAGAAACTATATGGAAAATTCAGCAAGTGCGAGTTTTGGTTACAAAAAATTTCTTTACTGGGTCACATTGTTTCAAAAGATGGCATAACTGTTGATCCTGCTAAAACAAAAGTTGTTGAAGAATGGACAAGACCCACAAATGTAACCGAGATCCGTAGTTTTCTTGGTTCGGCAGGTTATTACAGAAGGGTTGTTAAAAATTTTTCACGGTTATCTATTCCAATGACTAAGTTAACTCGGATGGGTGTTAAATTTATCTGGACAAAAGAATGTGATGATTGTTTTCAGGAATTGAAAAGAATATTGGTGAATGCTCTAGTTTTGAAACTTCTGTCTAGGAATGGTGAGTTTGTTATATACAGTGATGCTTCGTTGAAGGGACTTGGTTGTGTCCTTATGCAGAATGATCGGGTAATTGCTTATGCTTCACGTCAGTTGAAAACTCATGAGGTAAATTACCCTACACAACATTTGGAATTAGCTGGTGTTGTTTTTTCTTTAAAAATTTGGAGGCATCATTTGTATGGAGTAAAGTGTGAAATATATACTGATCACAAAAGTTTAAAGTATATATTCACTGATAAAAAATTGAACATGAGACAGAGGAGATGACTGGAATTAATCAAGGATTATGATTGTACAATTGATTACCATCCGGGAAAAGCAAATAAAGTGGCTGATGCTTTGAGTCGAAAAAGTAATGCTTCATTAACAGTGTTGCATTTGGAATGTGATACTTTGGTTAAGGATTTGATGAAATTTGGCATAGAAGATGTTGGTGTAGGATGTCCTTCTGTTTTGTTTCAGGTATCAGTGAAATCTTCTCTATCAGACAGAATCAAGCAAGCACAGAAGCAAGACAATGAGTTGCAGAAAAGGGTAGAGCTGGTTCAGAAAGGTATGTTGCCTGAATTCAACATTGATAGTGATTATGTTTTGAGATTTGGGAAGAGATTGTGTGTGCCTTGTGACTCACATTTGAAGAGAGAGTTGTTATGTGAAGCTCATAGTTCTCCGTTTTCAGTTCATCCTGGCAGTACTAAGATGTACAGAGATCTGCGGGAGTATTACTGGTGGTATGGAATGAAAAGAGATATTGCTGATTTTACTGTGAAGTGTTTGACTTGTTAGCAGGTTAAAGCAGAGCGGCAGTTACCAAAAGGGATGCTTCAACCTTTACCAGTACCAGAGTGGAAATGGGAAAATATATCCATGGACTTTGTTGTGGGATTACCGAAGACATCTTGAGGTAATAATGCAATCTAGGTTATTGTTGATCGCTTGACAAAATCTGTTCATTTCCTTCCTATTCGAGATACTTTCTCTCTAGATCAACTTTCCCATTTTTATCTTAAAGAGATAGTCATGTTACATGGAGTTCCTCTCTCCATTGTATCTGATCGTGATCCCAGGTTCACTTCTAACTTTTGGAAAGGCCTTTAGAAGTCGTTGGGTACTGAATTAAATTTTAGTACAACTTTTCATCCTCAGTCAGAAGGGCAGTGAGAACGAACAATTCAGACCTTGGAGGATATGCTACGAGCTTGTTCGATGGATTATCAGGGAAGTTGGGACCAACATATTTCTTTGGTTGAGTTTTCTTATAATTACAGTTTTCATTCCAGTATACAGATGGAACCATTTGATGCATTATATGGGAAGCGGTGTCGTACTCCAGCATTTTGGTATGAAGTGGGTGAAAGGAAGCTGATGGGACCCGAATTGATAGAAGAGATGGCAGAAAAGGTTCATTTGATTCAGAGACACATGAGAACAGCTCAGAGCAGGCAGAAGAGTTATGCGGACAACAGGAGGAAGGATCTCTCTTTTGAGGTAGGTGATCATGTTTTTTCAAGGTTTCTCCATGGAGAAGTGTGATGCGATTTGGTGAGAAAGGAAAGCTAAGTCCAAGGTTCATTGGGCCATATGAAATTCTGGAGAGAGTTGGATCAGTTTCCTACCGAGTGGCTTTACCTCCGAGTTTATCTCAGGTACACAATTTTTTTCATGTTTCAATGTTGAGAAAGTACATGCCAGATCCATCTCATGTTTTGAGTCCAGAGGTAGTTTAGCTGGAAGAGAAACTATCTTACGAGGAACAACCGGTCCAGATTCTTGACCACAGAGAGCAGGTATTGCGGAATAAGGTGATTCATCAGGCAAAGGTTTTGTGAAAAAACCACATGATTGAAGAGGCAACAGGGGAGTCTAAAAATTCTATGGGGGATAAATACCCCCACTTATTTTGATAAGTGAATAAAATTGCGAGGACGCAATTTCCAAAAGGGGGGAAGGATGTAACATACCAGGTAAATAAAAAATAATACATTTTCATATTTATTGATATTTGTGAATTAAATATTAATTTTACTTCAAAGGGGTTGCTATGTTCGATAGCGTACCCGATACGAAACGATGAGTTCCTTTGAAAACTTATGTTGCACACTAGTAATATAATAATATTATTTTAAATGGTAGTTAACACGTAGCCGTTGTATTGGCGTGAATGGACAGAAATAACTAAAATATGATTATATATGTTTTTATATATTATCCAATAAAAGGTAAAGGCTTAAAATACGGAAAGAAATCAATTTTAGGCATTTATACCCTAATTATTCACTAAAGGTTCACTTATCACCTTTTGATGGAGAACCGTCATTAAATATAGTTTTGATCACTCTCTTACATTATTTTGGACCAAATATAACTCTTCTTTAGAATCAGGACATCAAAATTTTCTTTGTGTAAATTTTTGGTATCTTTCTGATAAAGTTCTTTTTTTAATGAATAGTGTAAAATGTTGTATTTTAATTCAAAACCACTTTTTAATCAAATTTATTTATATGATTAGATAATTTTTTGAATTGGTTTTAAAGTGAAATTAGAAAATATTTTTACTATTAAATCCAATAGTGGTCGTTGGAATTAATTTCACTTTGAAATCGGACTTAAACTAGTATCAATCTTTTGATACTTAATGTTTCATAAAAACACGCTATTTGTCATGAAAGCGGGAATTAATTATTAAATTAATTAATGTGACTTATATGTTTTGAATTTTGTAAAATAGACTTCATTTTTGAATTCGGAATATCGAATATATCTTAGAGTGAATTTTTGGTAATTTTCTGAAAAACGTCAATTTTTGATGAATAGTGAAACCACTAAGTGGTAATCAAGCAAACTGATTTTTGAGTTAAATGAAAGTTTACCACTAATGTGTATTGAATTTCAAAAATCCGACATACATGGTTGTCATTAGTATGTAAAATGTGGTTCAATGGGATGAAAATAATTTTTTGGTGAATAGTAACCTTTTTCATTAATCGCGATTAGAGGTAATTAGTGTAATTTAAGGTAAAAATGTTATTATAAAAATATGAAAACACCATGAAACTAGTACTACCCCTATTGGATGAGTCATGGCCAACCACGACAAGCCATGAGTCAACTTGGGGACCCCATGAAGCCACTTTGATTGGAAAATGACATTAATATCTTTTTATTAAAAGTTAATGTAAAAATGACACAAACATGAGTTGTTTTACGAAAATAATTTTTAAATGGGGTTATACAAGTCCATATTTTGACTATAAATATTAATTGGAAATCTAAAAAGATTTCCTACATCATAGTATTTTTTATATAATTTTTAGAAATTACATAAATTAAATTATTTATGACATAATGATGATGTAGTGATGACCTCATTATTTAACGATTTAAATAAAATGGAAAGATAATTTAATATCTATAACCTAAACATGTCCAAAACCTATTAGATGTGTGGATTTCGAACCCTTATCACCTTATCCTCAAATTATATCAATTTGGGACCATTTAAATCTGAAGCTCATTTTCAAATAAAGTAATATTTCTTTACTTTCCAAAAGTTCCCCTCCTCTCCTCTTATAAAAGGCCCCCAACTCTACCTCATTTCACACACTCCTCAAGCATTTGGCTCGGCCATACCATGCCCATTTACTCTCTCCACATCCCTCTCCTCATCCTAGAGGATTCCCTTTGGGCATAATCATTTCAAAGGAAGCCTTTAGGCTCAAATCAAAAGGAGTTATACTTTTAAAGGTAATTCATTCTCTCATGTTCATTTGTTTTATTTTGCTTCTCCAACCCCCTAAACTCTTTTTATTTACATCTTTTGTAACAACACCAGTATCTTCAATATACTAGGATGTTGTTATAATATTTATTCGAGCTACACTCTCACACAACTACATCAAATGGTTAATGAACATAATGTTTCTGTGGATGGCAAAATTCTGCCTCCTGAAACGATGATTGTTCAATACTCATCTAACAACTTCAAAGGTGGCCATTATGATGTCACTATTTTTATATATGATATATAATATGTTTATTAATTCTTTAAGCTTCTGTATTTTTAATCTATGGCACTCATTTATGGTTTACATTATGGGTAAACGTGATATCTTCATTTAAGGAAGTGCGGACTACCGCCCCCTCAAAGTGATTTGATTCGTTAATACCATATGTGGGACGTATAAAGGACGGATTTAAAGTTATTATATATGATTAATGATACATATAAATGATGAATATAATTCTGGAATTAATATATACATACCTCTCATTTATGTTTTATTCTATTAATATGACAAAGAAATGAAAGTAGCGTTCATGCGTACGTACGGCTTACCGTCTCCATGAACGGTGCATTTCATTTCTTACCTCTAAATGATTATGTAATATTATAAATACATTTATATTATGGATATATATGATATATATTCTATCCAAATCAAGAATGTAATTCTGGATATAAAGAACCTTTGACCCCACGAACAACATGTAATTGTAAGAAGTCCACTTTCGACTTAAGAACCAAATATCGACAAAACAAACATTATTAACTTAAATGGTTACATAATGTTTATAACATGGAAATAAGTGATATAAAAGGAATAATGAACTTTAAAAGGTTCTTAAACAAGTATAAATTAACTCAAGTTTATTATTCAGGAGATTAAAGAACGACCGAGTCAAGTCGGACCCGAGGTAAGGGACTTCGTCTCAATCTCCTTTCATTGAGGCATATTTTGTTTTATAGACAACTTTCTTTTATACGATGTATAAACCCATTTTAATTTTTCTTTTATACAAAAGGAGTCTTTTTCTATGAAGCGTTTTACTAAACGACAAAAAGGAATGTTTTTTTTAACGTACGCGGTGACAACGACCTTTTTCCGCCGCCACGAGTATTATTTGGTCTTTGGCTTCCTCAGCAAGCCGTAATGTTTTTTTTAAAATAAGATAAATACCATATACTCTTTTATGTATTTTGGTATTGAAAATGGTTTTGATAAAGGATTCTATAATGTCAATATATTTAAATGATATATTGTGATTGAAATGTGTAAATTTTTTCATTCCATTATATTGGTTTTATGTTTTATGAATTTATATTGGTACTTGGACATTTGACGGGTGGTTACGTGATAAACCATATGACGGGTGGTGCCGTGAATACCAGGACGGGTGGTTACGATATAACCTCCAATGCATTGGGTATGGAAGTCGGCCGTATGGCTATTCCATTAAGTATGTATGGAAGTCGGCCGTATGGCTATTCCATTAAGTATGTATGGAAGTTGGCCGTATGGCTATTCTATTAAGTGATATGTGTGGAAGTCGACCGTATGGTTATTCCACTTAAGTATGTTTATGTCCCAAGTTACCTTTTTATGTTATGTGATCTCTTGAGGGTTTTATGGTAATCTTTTGGTTACAAAAGGGTAAGTAATGATCTTTTATTCAGTGAAGAGTTTTTACTACTTCATAAAGGTGAAAAGTAATACTTTGATAAAGTATACATGGTTTACTGGTTGTTTTGATAAACTAACAGTTTTCGTTCTTTGTATCCTTTACTGAGCTCTTTATGATCACCCCAAGTTTTTTTGAAATGTTTTTCAAAGGACCTAGTGTGGAATAGGGTCAAGGATGGGATCAAGGGAAAGTCATGCTATATAAAACTTGGAACTAGACATGTTTCTTTTTAAGAGTTTTTATTTTATTTTATGGAAACATAGTAGAAGTGTCTACTTTGTAATCGTTTGAGATGTAATAGTTATGTCCTAATTCTCTAAAACTCTAAACCTGAAAATATCCTCAATGTGAATTATTCATTTAATTCAATATTAAGTAAGGTTTAAGGCCGAGGCCTTATAAAACATACCACTACATAGAATCTAATATAAACACCACATTTAATATTATATCAATTAAATTTAACAAAAGAAAAATGACCAAAAAATTGAGAAAATATTATCTAAATAAACCAGTCCTTATAAAAAAGTCATGGAATAGAATCCCCTAAATGATCCTAAAAAGGATCAAATATCATAGGAATATCACTTGTCTCTAAAGTGAATTATTTAAGAATTTTCTTGTTTGATCACTTATTAGGCCCTAATGTGAAACCTCAATATTCTATTTGGAACCCATTCGGGTCTTTGCGTATAATATAGTCCAACCCTTAGGAGGAAGAAACATTCTTTAGGCACCAGCAGGTCTGAACACACCAGACAAGAGAAACATGCATATAAACCCTCTACTTAGAAACCTAGTATCCTATAATATCAGAACATGGAGGTGATAAAGTAACAATGAACATAGACATCACTAGAATAAATAATAATAAAACACATTTATACAAACCTAATATCAACTCCAAAACCCTCGTATAAAAAAACACTTTAATTTTTTTACACCAAAGAATCACATCATAATTGAATAATATAAACATCCCACTTGGGGCCACAAAATTAATAATCACTAGATTAGGTGATCATAATTAGGGCATCACCATCATAAAACTATTAATTTAGTAAATTAAAATCATGGATTTACCAAACATTCATGGAATGCCAAAATACTTTTCATCATTGTAAATATCATTTCAAAACATATATTAAAGAAACATTAATAATTTTTCTTTTCAATTATTTGGGTGATAAAATATTTTATTATAAGTCAATATTAAAATAATACAAGATTGATAAGTATTATAACAATTGGATCTAGGATACACATACCCATATTTAACAAATAGTCTTCTAAATACATAAAATCATTCATTTAGAAACAAACCACTTCTAAAGACCCATTTAAAACACTTAAAACCAATTAAAGGATTCACTCCATGATTTTTATAAACACTTTCCATACATAATAGTCATTTTAAAACAAAATTATAAATCCATGGTAAACCACTCTTCTTACTATCTTTTAACACTATTTGTACACCATTTAAAACCCATCATGGTATTACCATATTATTATAAATTTGTAAACAACCATTTTAAAATAAGAGAATTACATGACATGTATTATAATGGACATTACCTAAAAAACCTACTGCTTCTAAGTGGAATAACGTAACAAGAAACTACATTTGATGATGAATGCCAAGACAAGAAAGAAGACTCAATTTAAAAATATATAATCCCAAACTCCTAAATTAAAAACATCTCACACATTAAAATCATGACCATGGATATTTGGGTTTCTTTGTGATAATGAAATCAAATGGATATGGCGGAGGATAGAGAAAGAAGTGATAAAGTGATAAAATACCCTTTTTAATCCTCTTGAAATAAATAATAAATGGTCTTGGATTTGAAGGTGAGAAAAGGTAGAGGTCCCATGGATTAACCCTGGTCAAAAAAAAAAAGAGAGAGTGGTAGGAAAAGAAAGGAAACATCTAAACAAATGACAATAGTTAAAGGAAAAATTCATAAAATTTTAAAACATGAAACAAAGTGTCATACTGTGTTAACCATATCCATGCCATAGTACACCCCTTAGGGACTTTATATAGTAGGGAAACTATGACATGATGTAAGGAACTCAAAAAGAATAGAGGGAGTTCCCCTCCAAAAGACCCCATTGTGGTTTGAAATCAAATGTTTTCGTTTCAGGATACTCTTAAAATGTAATCACTATGTTATGTTCCCCGACCATGATGAAATGAACCTACATTGAGAAGAAACCCCTAAAAACTATCTCTAGGTCACTATGGGGGAACCAACCCCATATTTAGTACATGTAATTTTACCAACCAAACACTATGATGTAGTTTATCCCATTACGATGTGGCCTTCCTCCTATACACTTATGTTGAACTTCACATTCACACATATAAGACCACCATAACGATGGTGCAGATGATACTTGATATTTAAATGATCCCACCCAACATGATTCCACACTGAAACCTACTAGTCCCCCTTCCAAAAAATCAATAAAGAAAAGTGGTATTCTACAACATAGCCACCCAAAGCAATGACTTTGTCTACTGAAGAATAAATTTGAAACACCCTAAGTCATCCAAAACCAACATAATAGAAACAAAGAACCAAAATATTTAAAATCTAAATATTATAAAAACCATAATGATATGTGGGTTTCAAAAAATATTTTGATATATAAATGTTTCCATAAAAAGTGGGAATCCCCATATTATTTGATTAAATAATGTGATGCATATTCAATAAAATAATTCATGAAACAATAGATATTTTAATGTGGAGGAAAAAATTTATATTAAACTATTAGAGAAATTAATTTCATTTAAGGAAACCTGGAATGCTCTAATACCACATTAAATTTCTCACACTAATAGTGAAAATTCACTAATAGGGGGTGGGTTAGTTATTGAATTCATTTCCTTTTTAATTTTCCTCTTCAATAAAACCTTGAGACCTATTAAATTGAATTACACTATTTTTATCATATTATCACTCCAAAAAACTATACAAAAATAAAAATCATAGTAAATTTTATAAGGTTTACCACTCAAAAAGAATAGCTACATCCTTGGTATAACTTGTGAAAACCCATGATCAAAAGATCCACTATTTTCATCAGGTTAGATAAAATGTATATATGTTATCCTTGAACTTATGATACACAATGTTTCTTATCAAATTTTTAATGTGATCCCTTGAGTAAAATAAAAGATAACATAATATATAGATAACAAGAGAGTTATTAACCAAAGTATAATTCCATAATGTTTTGACTATGACGATTCCCCGTCCCTATATTATTCAATATACACGCCTTTTCTTATTATTATATTATTAATCTATTTTATGTTGTTATTCTTCTTCTAATTTATACTACCTCTATATAGTCTAATAAACACTTATTTGAAAAAAATATTTTATTTACTTCACTGAAGTTTTAAAATAAAATTCAAACATAAAATATCTTCTTGAACTTCTCTTAATTTAATTCATGATGATGGATCAATAATAAAATTCCAAGATCCAATATATTATGTTCTAACATTAAAGATAAACTTGAATTATCTCCACAGTTATTAAATGTGCCTCATTAGTTAAACACTTGTATTCTTAAAAAGGCCTCCATCATGGCACAATCAAAATCATTATAGTGTGTTTATAATATCCATGAAACAAATAATAAACTGAAATATAATAAAAAAATTACACTGTAACTTATTAAAAAATTCATGGTATCCTACATAGTGGTTAATTCCCTTATGGATTGGCCAGTAAAAAGATTCATTCCCAAGGAACAATAAATTATCATGTCTTCAATATTGTGGCATTGACATAATGATTTGTGATGCAACCAATTTGTTTATGGTGTAACCTTTAGTTTATCATCCCGAAAATATATATTTATCTAGGTGTATTGTGGAATGAATTGATTTTTTATGATAAAAGAAGATATTTTCTCAAAATAGTGCGAACATGAAAAATAAAAACATGATAATTTCAGTGTGATCACCATGTCATGAAATATTAGCTAAATATCAGCAAATTTTATACTTCTATTATAGCGTGAAACATTTTATTGTATACTGATTTAATTAGACACATTAATATTTTAATATTATATAAATTAATTTGTGACCAGATCACTGACCTCATGAAATGATCTACTCTAAAATTATAGAAATTTTAAAAAGCTATAGTTTCTTAGTTTCATACTCCTTCCATGATCTTTATGTTCAAAAAAATAACCTAAACTGAAACAACATGAATCATTTAATATTGATTATGATACATATATTGAATAATTTGTGGACAAAAAATCCAACATCAATGTTAAAAAATAAACCCCCTTTTAAATTCTCTCGACTTCAACAAACTACCCTATTAAAAACTCCAAAATGATGGGTAATTAATCTTCTTAATCCTAAATAATTTCCTCTAACCATTTTATTTCAAAATAATATTTTAGGGTGACCCCATATAAACCAAGAATCATAGTAGGATTAAAGATTGAAATAAAGAATATTAGGAATAATTATTTACAATTAATCCCAGGGTTAAGGAATCTGTATTGAACATGAAGAATGAAGGATTCTAGATTGATCATGGAAACATATTACATTTTAGTCTTTATGATTGAATTTAGATGTGTAAGGCTAGGTAATTACACCAATTTATTATTCTCATGGGAAAATTATTGGACCAAGAGTGTAATATTGATACTAAGAGTATTTTGGGTGTTTATCCTTCACCAAAATCATATTTTCAGTGATTATGAGATAATTCATGGTGTGGGACCTTGGAAGGTCACTCCTTAGTCAGGTGACCCATCATAAGGTGTGATTATATGTTATTTTGTAGAGTTAGTACCTCCACAATTATTAGGCTGCTATTTCTCCTCTACAACATGGGTTATAAAATTTTATTCTATCATTACAATATCTATGAGGTGTGAAATTTTACACCCTTTACTTTTCAATGGTTTGAAAATTTATAGTTTTTTATTTTAGTATTATGATGTTCAACTTTGGTTCTTTCATTTCATTGAGTACAATGAGTTGAACCTAAAATGTTGTGTTTGTGGAGATAAGATACAATGTTTTGACTTACTCCATTATTTGACTTTATGAATCCATAAAAAATATATCAATATTATATTACCCATTATATTTGGTTTCATAATGAACTATCATATAAGCAACCATTTGTTTTTGGGGTCTTATATTTGGTGTGCTTGTACTCACCCATATATATGTGTTCCAATAAAAAGTGTTTTGTTCTATATAGATGGAATGTTGATTAGAGATGTTTTTAGAGGATGTGGACTTTGATGAATTTTGGATTATTGGTTTTTTAGTATGATATATTTTCTCAGTTATTCTGTCAGTTGTTTGTATAATGAGGTGGAGTGATTTTAATTTGTCTAAGATTTTCCATAAATTGGTGTTTTTTCATATTATATATTCTTTTACTACCTGTTTTTGTACTTATTATTATTATATATTTTAATCTACTAATAGAATTTAATTTTATATTCAAGATACTACATTTGTGGCTATTGAATTTATCTAGGAAGTGTCTATAGATGATTTTTTTGTCTTAGGTTCAGAAGATAAAGCCTACCGAGATATGTTATGAATTATTTTATGTTATTCACCAACCCATATCCAACTAAAGGAAATATTAGGTTGATAAAATGTATCTAATTTCTAGTCCATGTGAGACCGTGATTGATAGGTTGTGTCAAAGTGGTATTAGATAAGTCAATGTCGTAGGGGTGAAGTTTTGAGTTAGGAGTCTTGTGATGTTTTTTAGGAAATTTGTGGGAAAATTGTTTGAGGTATGTTGGTCGGAGTGGACACTCAAGAGGGGAGGTGAATTGAGTTCCAATTAAAATTTCTGCTAAAAACAATTTCTATTAAAATCCCCCAATTTCAAAAACAAATTAAACTGTAGTAAATTTATACAGATTATAAAGGTTCAATTAGTTTCTCAAAGATTGATTAATTCTCAGTTAACTTAATCTTATGATTAAATTAACTTTTGAAACTAACTTACTGGTTTACAATAAATATAAACACTTGTGAGTTTAACTATCAAAGTAGCTTTGAAAATAAATTATATTTCAAAGTAATAGAAGCAGAATATGAAATAAATATATATAGTATGGATATAGAATTTAACTAAAAACACAAGAGTTAACCAAGAGGATCAGTCTCAAACCGAGACATAGTCCTCTCAAAATTTATATAAATTGATCCACACCCTGGATCTGGGTTAACAACAACGATCACACTGTTCAGGTCAAGAGACCTCTACCACAGTTATACATGGGATAACAAACAATAGCTCAAAGCTGTCCAGGTCACACTCGACCTCTACCACTATCCATAGTGGGAAATAAAGGATGTAAAGATTGTGAGTGAGGATTTACAAATCCTCCAGTTAAGGTTTAGAAGATAGTCTGTGTGTGTAATAATTAACAGGCTATACACACTACTCGTAATGAAAATACAAAATCACTTAGAGAAAGATATAGAGTTTAGAATGGCTCTAGGGATTGCAGTGCAGCTCTGGACTCCTTTGGATTTGATCAGAAATGGTTCTGAGTCCTTCTCTGGTATTTGTCTGAAAAACAGAGTATCGTTTCTTCTTTCAGTGCTTCCAGGTTCAGCTTGGTCATCGGCTCAGAGAATGAAGTGTTCTGTGTAGTTCTTCTTTAGAATAGACTGATTGATGAATGTTCTATGTTCTGGAGTCTGGTAGTAGTAGTCTTCTGAGTGCAAGTTCTCCAGTTGTTCTTGGCACGTTTTGAGTTTGATCACGAGTGTGTTAATCTTCTCTTGTTTTGTTCCTGTGTGCTCAATCTCTTCAAGTCTCTTATCTTGATTCACTGATACATACACGTTGTTCTTGGTTTTTCTTATCTCTGTAATTTCTTTCACATTCACCCCCTTTATATCTTTTTGCCTTTTAGATGAGAAGAAGGAATGATTATCCTTTTCATTGGTACTTGGTAAGGTTTCCTGAAATGGCAACAGAAATCATTTAATAACATTAAATGCATCAAAAGCAACAAATGTAGCCGTTAGTGTAATAAACAAATAGTGTAGAGAATATAGTATTTGACTCCGAAGTCAATTATAGGTAGCCGTTTGTTTGTAGACGTGTACGGTTGACTCTGTGTATGATCTTCTATGGGTAGCTCTTTAAAATATTATCGGTAGCTCTTATCAGTAGCTCTTATCGGTGGCTCGATGAACTTAGTTCCATTGGTTGCTCTTGGATGTCGGTAGCTCCATGCATCAGTAGCTCTAGCTATTATGCATATTGGTAGCTCTCTGTCTATCGGTAGCTTTGGCTGTCGGTAGCTATCTGTCTATCGGTAGCTGTATGTCTATCGGTAGCTCTATGTCTATCGGTAGCTCTGGCTGTCGGTATCTATCTGTCTATCGGTAGCTCTAGCTGTCCGTAGCTATCATTTTATCGGTAGCTATGGCTGTCGATAGCTCTGTTTCTATCGGTAGCTCTATGTAGTCATGCACATCGGTAGCTCTATTCAGGTCATTGATACTTACACCTGACTGTCTTATGCAAAACACATCTAATTCACTTAGAATCATTTCAAAACTAATATAAACATGGATAATCAAGATTAACATAAATCAGAAATTATTTTAACATTATTATTAACTTGATCATCGATTTGAAAGAATTAAAGTGTAGATCAACTGTAATTGAGAATATCATAATATATGAACACATAATTGGGATTTTCAAAACATATGAATACAAGATTGGCATTATCAAAACAGGTGAGGTCAACAATCTCCCCCTTTTTGATAATCACAACTTATGATATGGACATTTTAAAATAGTGAGAATATAGTATGAGATAATATAACATTAATATTCAATTTTCTCAAAGAAAACAGTATCAGAGGAAAGAGGAAATAGTAATAGAAAGATATAGATAAAAAATTATCATAGTTAGAATTAAATACAATAGTATCAGAGATAAGGTTTGATAGAATTGGTATCAAAGAAGGAAATGTAAGAAGTAGTATCAAAGGCTCCTCCTTTGATCATATTTATCCCCTATTATATTTCTCCCCTTTTCCCCCCTTTTGAGCATATTTCTCCCCCTCTTTATATTTCTCCCCCTTTATGATAATCAAAAAGTGGGAAACCATACATAGAAAACTGATAAACTGAGATAGTGGAAAGAAAGGCATTTTTATTAGATCAGACAAAAATTACATAAACAGAATAGAAAAAAAATGATTCCTATCAAACATCCTTGCAACTTTATCAATCCACATCTTCAATGTGAGATTTTACCTTAGGATCAGAAGAGAATTCAGGTGTTGAGGATACTGGTGAGGGCTTTGGAATTCAAGAAATGATCAGAGGAGGCTGAGCAACTGATATAGTGCCGGGCCTGTATTGGGAAGTCCTTTGAGTGATCATAGGTCTGAGGCTTCTTATTGCTTGAGCAGGAGTCATCTGAACTGGAGATGCAGTAGAGGCAGAGGCAGGCAAAGCAGGAGGTACAATGACCGGTCTGGCATCCACATGCAGGAAGGGCAGCAACAGGTTTCTGAAATCCATTATATTGCTTCCTCCTCTCTCCATTACAGACATAAAATCATCTCTAGTTTCAATGAATTTATCCAAAGCAGGAGTAAGCTCCCTGAGCTTACTAACCTTTTATCTGAAGGCCTAAGTCACTGGAGGTAACTTTAGATTCTCAAGCAGATGTTTGAAATGGTTGGTCAGTTGTTGCTTGGTATAAAACTTTTCAAAATAAGCATCCACCTTATTCTTGATTGCCTCTTGAGAAGTAGAGGCCTCTCTCATGTAGTCCTGGACAATTTTCATTATTTCTCTGGCTGAATCCCTGGTAGACAGCACAACTCGACTTAAATCTGATGAGTCCACAGAGCCACTGGTTGAAATAGAACCAAGCTCCTCCTTCATCAGAGCACGAAATTGATTCATATCAATTGCAGGTTTTGAAACTAGAGGACCAACAGAGAAGGATACAGTTTCTTTGAAGATTTTGGTCAAACCACTAATCATATTTTGCAATTGAGAGTCCTGATTTTTGACATGATCCTTCATAGATGTTTTGAAAGCTTCAAACACCGAGATCATCTGACTTACAACACTTTTCACATAGGCTAAATCCTTGTCAGTTTGAGATTTTGAACTCATGAAAGAGTCTAAGGCAACAAAAGATATCCTTAGAGCTTCAAGATCTACTTCTATCCTAGAAGTTTGAGTGTGGCACTCCTTGACTTCATCCATTAGCTCACCCACAAAATTTGACAGATTGCAACCAAGAGAAAGCTCAAAAGACCTTTCTAACATCTTCATTTCTTCACCAAAATAGTGCTTCATCTCAGCAACAGAGGCACTGAAGGATTCCTTCAGCTCATGCTTTAGGGATTTGAGGTCAGACTTTGTAACAGAATCAGTAGGAGCAACTGTAGTAGATACTCTTTCAGACGCTAAACTGACTACAGAGTCAGTCATGACTGATTGAATCAAGGATACTAAAAAATATTCTATTGTCTTTACTTCTTATACAATTCTGACTTTGAGATTTTCTTTCAGCACATCTAAATCATGTACTCTGACCAAATCAGCAGGTAATAACTCAAAGTTGATATCATAGCTGATCTTTGGCCTATTCAAAGATACTTCATCATTCGAATCAGGGTAATCCAAACCACAGACTATAAAACCTGGGTCTTCTACCCAGTCTTCTGACTCGATAGTCACTATAACATTTCCAAACTTGGTGTGATTCTCCCCCTCAATGGGTGCATTCTCATATATAGCAACTAAATTCTCTATTGGTCTTTCTTCATCAGAATCTTCCACAACAACTTCCATCTCTACAACAGCAAGATGATTTTCTCGAATAGGTACAACTTCTCCTCTTTCTCTTTCTTCATCCATAGAAGGTACAACTGAGCTTCCAATAACTGGACTCAGACTCAATTCAGCAGAATCAGATGATTCAGAGACATTCTCTTTTTCTTCTACATGCTCAAAGACTGACTAGTCTTCCTCATTAGCAGGTGTCTCCACTTCTGATAACACTTCCTCTTCTGAAGACAAAATTTCAGCAACAGGGCTTGGAGGGAAGTCCGGATCTCCTCCATCATCCATAGGAGTTTCTTCCACTTCTTCTTCAACTTCTTCTTCTGACTCATCACTATAATCAAGTTCCTCTTCATCAGGTCCTAGACCGGGTTCTCTTTTATCCTTTGGCCTTGAAGTATAATCCACAGGATTAAATTTATCATATACCTTTTGGTCATCATTGACCCATTCTCCTCTCCACAGATTCCAATTAATCTTCATATATTTTCAAACTGTAGTAGTGATACAAAAGTTTCTCTTCACTACAACTGTCTCAACTTGAGACTCAGTTATCCCTTTCACTTTGATCATTACAGAAATCATCTTAGAAAAGAATAGGGCATTAGTCTTTGATATCGGCCTTGTCATATCTTCCATTTGACTCATCACCAATCTGCACAAATTGACTTTCACATCATGTCTCAAAAGATGTAGGAGATAGATATCCTGAAATCTCAAATTAGCAAAGTCTCTTCTCCTTGGTATCAACACATGTTGAACAAACTTGAACAGTAATCTGTTCTCTCCATCCATTTCTGCAGCAACCACTTGCCTTGGAGTTCCATCACCAGTCAGTTCTTTCAAAGCGGTCTCATAATCAAAAATGTCACTGGTAGGTGGCATTGCTCTTGATACATATCCAGACACACCTTCATGTGGAACTTTTAAGAAATCACCCCATTCTACTGATGAAAATGATATCACTTTACCATTTACTAACGAAGATACTCGGTTCTCATTCTCTAACTTCTCGAACCTTACGAACTCGTAAAACTGTTTTACCAACTTTGGGTAGTAGGGACCATTATATTTGAAAAGAAGTCTACCCATCTCTGAGCTTCCAGAACTTCGAGCACCAAGGACTTGCTGGGCAGCAACCAGTCTACGCACAGCTCTTTTTCGATCACAATAGCTCTATTTTGTAGATGAGGATTCACTGGTCTCCTTCCTGAACTAGTTTTAACAGGACTACTAGCTTCTGGCTCAGACTTCTGCCTTTTTGCTTTAGGCTCAACATAGTCGTCTCGGATGACAGGTGTTTTGGTTTTTTCCATCGCTGGTTCGAGGGATCTCAGGTTCGCAGAGGGTTCGGGTTCTAAGGTTCGAAGGTGAAAGGTTTTGGGTTCGGTGGAGTGAGAAGCGGCATAGAATTAGTTTTATCATTTAGGAATCATAAGTTAAATAAATAAAAACAAAAAAAATAAAAAAACGGTTCAAATTCTTGGCGGAAGACAAAATATTTAAAACAACGCTTTATCGGTGAGGATTTTTATCAGTGAGGATTTCTATCGGTGAGGATTTCAACATCGGTGAGAATTTCAACATCGGTGAGAATTTCAACATCGGTGAGAATTTCAACATCGGTGAGAATTTCAACATCGGTGAGCATTTCAACATCGGTGAGAATTTCAACATCAGTGAGAACTTCAACATCGGTGAGAATTTCAACATCGGTGAGAATTTCAACATCGGTGAGAATTTCAACATTGGTGAGAATTTCAACAACGGTGAGCATTTCAACATTGGTGAGAATTTCAACATCGGTTAGAATTTCAACACCGGTGAGAATTACAACATCAGTGAGAATTTCAACATCGGTGAGCATTTCAACATCAGTGAGAATTTCAACATCGGTTAAGATTAAACATCCCCAACTCGTGCATAATGTAACTTAACCTATCCACACTTAAGGGTTTAGTGAAAATGTCGGCCAATTGATATTCAGTGCCGATAAATTCAAGAGAAATATCACCCTTTTGATAATGATCTCTCAGAAAATGATGCCTTACATCAATGTGTTAGGTTCTTGAGTGAGATACAGGGTTCTTCGAGATGTTTATTGCCCTAGTATTGTCACAGTTAATCGAAACATGCTTAAAATCATATCTATTGTCCAAGAGAGTGTGTTTCATCCACAAAATTTGTGCACAGTAACTACCAGCAGCTATATACTCTGCTTCGGTAGTGGATAGAGCTACAGAATTCTTCTTTTTGCTACACCATGATACTAAGGATTTTCTTAATAAATGACATGTTCCTGAAGTGCTTTTTCTGTCTAATTTGCAACCAGCAAAGTCAGCATCTGAATAACTCATTAACTCAAAGGATTGTCCTTTTGGATAAAATAAACCAAGGTTAACAGTGTGTTTGAGATACTTGAAAATTCTTTTAACAGCAAGAAAATGAGATTCTTTCAGGTTAGCTTGAAATATTGCACACATACATACACTAAACATAATATATGGTCGACTAGAAGTAAGATAAAGTAAACTACCAAGCATACCCCTATAATTGGTTTGATCCACTGGTTTCCCAGTTTCATCTATATCCAATTTACAGATTGTACTCATAGGAGTTTCACTCTCCTCAATACTATCCAAACCAAAACGTTTTAAAAGATCATTTTTATATTTACATTGATTCAAAATAATACCATTTTCATTTTAAAATACTTGAAATCCAAGAAAGTATTTATGTTTTCCCCTTAAACTCATTTCAAATTCATTTGGATACTTTTTAAAAAATCAGTACATAAAGAATGTTCAGAAGATCCAAAAATAATATCATCAACATAGATTTGTACAACTAAAACATCTTTAGAAATTCTTTTAATAAAAAGATTTGGATCAACAATCCCTTTATTAAAACTTTTTGAAATAAGGAAGTTACTGAGTCTATCATACCAAGATCTTGGAGCATGTTTTAAGCCATATAAAGCTTTAGAAAGTTTAAAAACTTGATTTGGAAAATGGGGGTTTGTAAATCCAGGAGGTTGTTCTACAAAAACATCTTCAATTATAAAACCATTTAGAAATGCACTTTTGACATCCATTTGATATAACTTGAAATTTAGATGAGCAGCATATGCAAGTAAAATCCTAATGGATTCTAGTCTAGCTACAGGTGCAAAGGTTTCCTCATAGTCTATGCCTTCTTCTTGACTATATCCTTGTGCAACTAGTCTAGCTTTGTCTCTAACTATGTTCCCTGATTTATTAGCTTCATTTCTAAAAACCCATTTAGTGCCTATTGTTAGTGTGTCCTTAGGTCTGTCAACTAATTCCCATACTTTGTTTCTTTCAAATTGATTTAACTCTTCTTGCATAGCCATTACCCAGAATTCATCAACGATAGCATCATTAATATTTTTTGGTTCTAGCTGTGAGAGAAAAGCTTGATGTTCATCCTGATTTCTTAGAGAAGCTCTAGTCTGTGTTCCTCTATGAAGATTATCAACAACATCATCCAAAGGATGATTCTTTAGAATTCTTGTTGATCTATTAAAGGTAGGACTAGACACTTCAGGTTCATCAGTAGGTTCGGGTTCAACCGAAATAGATTCTGGAAAAAGTCCAGAACTGGAAGTTTTTATAACAGATTCTTTGGATTTATCATTAAGGTCCAGAACAGACAAATCTTCTTCAAGATTCTCAAGAGAGGTTTCCGGCTCATGTGGATCGGTTTCATCGAATTTGATGTGAACAGATTCTTCCACACATTTGGATTTCTTATTAAACACTCTATAAGCTTTACTTGAAGTAGAGTAACCCAGAAAAATTCCTTCATCACTTTTATAAGCAAACTTGTCTAGATTATCCTTTGTTTTAAGAATAAAGACTTCGTAACCAAAAAATCTGAAGTAATTAACCTTAGGATTCCTATTGTTCCACAACTCATATAGGGTTTTTTTAAGAACAGGTCTAATCAAGACTCTATTGATAACATAAAAAGCTGTATTTACAGCTTCAGCCCAAAAGTAAATAGGCAGTTCATATTCATTGTGCATGGTTCTAGCTATTTCTTAAGGGTTTGGTTTCTCCTTTCTACTATGCCATTCTGCTGAGGTGTCCTAGGAGCTGAAAAGTTATGAGTGTAGACATTGTGTGAGCAATAAGATTCAAAGTCTTGATTTTAAAACTCACGACCATGATCACTTCTCAGGGACTTAATTTTGAGTCCACTAAGATTCTTTATAGACTTGGAGTATTTGACAAAGGAAGAATAAGCTTCACTTTTGTGAGCTAAGAAATATACCCAAGTATATCTAGAGAAGTCATCTACTAGAACATAGACATAGTGCTTCCCATTTAAACTAGAAACTCTTGATTGTCCAAAAAAATTAATGTGAACCACCTCAAGTGGTTGAGAAGTTGAAACTTCTTTCTTTGATTTAAAAGAAACTTTGTGTTGTTTTCCCTTTTGACATGGATTACACACTTTGTCATTTGGGAATTCTAATTTAGGTAAGTCTCTAACTAAGTTTTTCCTAGACAGTTTTCTAAGTGAGTGAATGTTGCTGTGTCTTAATCTTCTGTGCCATAGCCAAGATTCTTTATGAAAAGCATTCAAACAAGGAATATTTTTTTTAGCTAATGAATTTAAATCAATAGCATAAAAATTTTCATTTCTTAGAGAATAAAATACTAAAGCATCTTTAGAGTTAAAAACATCACAGGAATCATTTTCAAACATGACATTGAAACCATCATCACATAAGTGAGATATACTAAGCAAGTTATATTTAAGTCCATCAACGAATAAAACTTTAGAAATTAATACTGATTCAGTGTTACCAATCTGGCCTAGGCCGATGATTTTTTGTTTAGAGTTGTCACCAAAGATGACATGACCTCCATCAAACTTTATTAAGCTCTTGAAGCAAGAATAATCTCTAGTCATGTGTCTTGAGCACCCACTGTCTAAATACCATATCTTCTTGTGACAGCTCTTCAAGCAGGTCTCCTACAAAACAGATTTAAATAGGAAATGACTTTGGTACCCAGATTTTCTTGGGTCCAGATAGGTTAGCAATCAGGGCTTTAGGTATCCAGATTTGTTTTATTGGTTTTATACAATTAAAAAAAGTAATAGATTTTGAAAGATAAACTTTATTTGGTCTATAACCATATGAATATCCAGTTTAAGCATACAAATTTCCAAAACTGGAACTAGCAGAATTTTTTCCAGACTTAGGAATAAATCAGGTTTTGGTGAACTGTCTCTGTCCAGGTTGGTATCCTAAACCAGTAGCATATCTAGGTGCAACATGCTTTCCTAGCATTCGAGTTAGAGCATCCTTTCCATTTGTGAATTTTTCTAAGTCCTTTCTGAGTTTCTCATTTGACAGTTTCAGTTCTGTATTTTCCTTTAACAGTTGAGCATTCTTTTCCTTTTCTATATCAAGATTTGATTTATGCTTAACACTTAAAGCATACTGTTTCTTTAAACCTTTGTATTCTTCTTTAAGCTCATTACAGGTTTCTTCTAACATATCACATTATTCAAATAGTTAAGATTTTGACATGTTTTCCGAATCAGAATCATCTCCAGAATAATATGAATTTAAAACAGGAGTGTCAGATGTTACCTCAGAAGTATTTGTCATGAAACACATGTTGGCTCAATTCCTTTTAGAGTACAAAGATTCGGATTCACTTGTGCTGTCTTCTGAAGCACTCCAAGTAGCCTTCATGGCTTTCTTGTACTTCTTGTCTTTGTAATCATATTTCTCTTTGAATTTTAACTTTGGACAATCTGCTTTGATATGTCCTTTTTGCTTGCATTTGTAACAGACAACTTCATCAGTCCTGTCAGATTTCTTCCAATCCTTTTTTCCATTTGCCTTGTTGATCATACTTTCCTTTGTAATTTGTTTTCCTAAAGAATTTATTTTTTCTATAAAACTTTTTGAATCTCCTGGCTATCTGAGCCATTTCTGCATCACTGTCATACTCTGAGTTTTCACTTGTTGAACTCTCATCCTCCATTTTTATTTTCTCCTTCTCCTTACTCTTCGAAGAAGTAGACTTGAAAGCTACAAAGTTTCTTTTCGGTTCATCATCTTCCTCTTTGTTTACCTTGAGATATTCTTCATACATCATCAATTTTCCAATAAGTTCTTTGAGAGGTAGAGCAACAATGTCATATGATTCTCTGATTGAGACAGATGTGCCTCTCCATCAGTCTGGTAGACATCTCATGATTCTCATAATTTGTTCCTTTGCTGGAACAACTTTTCCGAGTGAATTAATCGTGTTCAATATCTCATTAAACCTGAGATACATGTCAGAAATAGGTTGATCAGGTTTCATTTTAAAATTAGCATACTTAATAGTATAAGTGTTCAATCTCATTTCTTTAACATTATTTGTTCCTTCATGAGAAACAGCCAAGGTATCCCAAAATTCAAAAGCAGTTTTGCATGCAGAAATTCTGTTAAATTCTTCATCTCCTATAGCACAGTACAGAGCATTCATAGCTTTACAATTATTATTGTAAGCAGTCTTTGTAGGTTCATCCCAAGTAGATCTATCAGTAGTGGGAATTTTGTATTCAGATTCAATAACAGTCCAAATATCAAAACTCATGATTTCTAGATGAATTTTCATTTTATTTTTCCACTGAGCATAGTTATTTCCATTAAAGAAAGGTGGTCGGTTAGTAGCAACACCCTCAAGTCTATTATCCATTATAAACAAAATTTAAAGTGATAAAAATTTAAAAATAACATAAATTTTATGAATTTTAAAATACAACTAAAATCACAGTTGAAAAGTAGAGGGTAAATAAAAACTTTTTCAAAACACACAAACTTTGATACCAAATGTTTGTCGGAGTGGACACTCAAGAGAGGGGGTGAATTGAGTTCCAATTAAAATTTATGCTAAAAACAATTTCTATTAAAAGACCCCAATTTCAAAAACAAATTAAACTGTAGTGAATTTATACAGATTATAAAGTTTCAATTAGTTTCTCAAAGATTGATTAATTCTCAGTTAACTTAATCTTATGATTAAATTAGCTTTTGAAACTAACTTACTGGTTTACAATAAATATAAACACTTGCGAGTTTAACTATCAAAGTAGCTTTGAAAATAAATTATATTTCAAAGTAACAGCAACGGAATATGAAATAAATATATATATTATAGATATAGACTTTAACTAAAAACACAAGAGTTAACCAAGAGGTTCAGTCTCAAGCTGAGACATAGTCCTCTCAAAATTTATATAAAGTGATCCACACCCTGGATCTGGGTTAACAACAGTGATCACACTGTTCAGGTCAAGAGACCTCTACCATAGTTATACATGGGATAACAAACAACAGCTCAAAGATGTCCATGTCACACTCGACCTCTACCACTATCCACAGTGGGAAATAAAGGATATAAATATTCTGAGTGAGGATTTACAAATCCTCCAGTTATGGTTCAGGAGACAGTGTGTGTGTAATAATTAACATGCTACAGACACTGCTCGTAATGAAAATACTAAATCACTTAGAGCAAGATATAGAGTTTAGAATGGCTCTAGTGATTGCAGTGCAACTCTGGACTCCTTTGGATTTGATCAGAAATGGTTCTGTGTCCTATGGTATTTGCCTGAAAAACAGAGTATCATTTCTTCTATTAGTGCTTCCAGGTTCAGCTTGGTTATCGGCTTAGAGAATGAAGTGTTCTGTGTAGTTCTTCTTTAGCATAGATTTCTCGATGTATGTTCTATGTTCTGGAGTCTAGTAGTAGTAGTCTTGTGAGTGCAAGTTCTCCAGTTGTTCATGGCACATTTTGAGCTTGATCATGAGTGTGTCAATCTTCTCTTGTTTTGTTCCCGTGTGCTCAATCTCTTCAAGTCACTTGTCTTGATTCACTGATACATACACGTTGTCCTTTGTTTTTCTTATCTCTGTAATTCCTTTCACATTCACCCCCTTTATATCTTTATGTCTTTTGGCTGAGAAGAAGGAATGATTATCCTTTTCATTCATACTTGGTACGGTTTCCTGAAATGGCAACAGAAATCATTTAATAACATTAAATGCATCAAAAGAAACAAATGTAGCCATTAGTGTAATAAACAAATAGTTTCGAGAATATAGGATTTGACTCCGCAGTCAATTATAGGTATCTGTTTGTTTGTAGACGTGTACGGTTGACTCTATGTAGGATCTTCCATTGGTAGCTCTTTAAACTCTTATCAGTAGCTCTTATCGGTAGCTCTTATCGGTATCTCGATGAACATAGTTCCATCGGTTGCTCCTGGCTGTCAGTAGCTCCATGCATCAGTAGCTCTGGCTATTATGCATTTCGGTAGCTCTCTGTCTATCGGTAGCTCTGGCTGTCGGTAGCTATCTCTATATTGGTAGCTCTATGTCTATCGGTAGCTCTATGTCTATCGGTAGCTCTGGCTATCGGTAGCTATCTGTCTATCGGTAGCTCTGGCTGTTGGTAGCTATCTGTCTATCGGTAGCTCTGGGTGTCGGTAGCTATCTGTCTATCGGTAGCTCTGTGTCTATCGGTAGCTCTATGCAGTCATGCACATCGGTAGCTCTATTCAGGTTAGTGATACTTACACTTGACTGTCTTATGAAAAACACATCTAATTCACTTAGAATCATTTCAAAACTATTATAAACATGGATAATCGAGATTAACATAAATCAGAAATTATTTTAACATTATTATTAACTTGATCATTGATTTGAAAGAATTAAATTGTAGATCAACAATAATTGAGAATATCATAATATATGAACACATAATTGGGATTGTCAAAACATATGAATACAATATTGGGATTATCAAAACAGGTGTGGTCAACAAGGTAATTGAGTCCTATCATTAGTCTAGAGAGACCATCTAGGGGATATTATGGCTAAAGCATTGATACAAAGTTAATTTAACAATATATTGAGTAATTTTATTATTTAGACCATCATTCACATGGTATTGTTTTGGTGGTTCATTCATCATATATCGGTCATTTCATTTTTTTAATGATTAGACATTTTAATAGAAGGGATGTTACTTTATGATGAGGATATATACAATCTCATGGAAAATTTGTTATTGAAATCATAAGATAGTCCATATACGAATAACATTAATTTTAGTAATACTCATTATTTTATGAATTTTACTGGTTGTATTTTTCATTATTTGAATGTGCCATTTCTTAGAGAATTTTCTTAGCATAACCCTATCACTAGGGTATATATCCTTGTGTCCTTGAGTTATCAGTAAATGAATGTGTCCAAGAAATGATTTTCTTGTAAGTCCTTAATGAGGTATGATTCCCCTACATAAAAGAAAGGGTTATATACTACGTTAATCATTATTTCATTGATCAAGAATGACTCCTCCGTATGATGGATATGGTATGATATTACATTGATTATAGGGGCGTATATCCCCCATTAGTAAGAATAGGAACTCCCCCAATGACATGGCCATGGACCCTCTATCTATAGGAGGATGTTCTACCTTGATGATATCAGTCTGAGTAGGTACATCTTAGATGATAGGGGTACAGTTTCTTCATTAGTGGGAGTAGGAACTTCCTCAACCACCTGGTTATAGGCCCTCAAATATTAGTCTATATTACTCCCCCGATTGATTCCAATTTTTAATTTAGGCATATATAATCCACTATAACTCAATGGTTAGTGAGAGTTTATATAATAAGAAATTATTATCTATTATCTCATGTATATGGGTATGATCCAGGTAATTACTATATTTTAATCATTGTAATATATTACGATCTATCATCTTGCAATCTATTATTATGGTATGATTTATGCAAAGAAAGGGAGCCTAGGATAAATGAGAATAATCATATATTTTTCTAGGGTTATTCATAAAACATACTCAACAAATGTATTATTTAAATTCTTACCAAGATGATATAAAATGAGTATTATTGATAGAGATATCTTTCAATGATCATAATTAATTTCATTTCCCTCTTGATATTCTTTCTATGATCATAATCCTCTAAGATGTTTGAGGATAATGAGTAGACATATGTTTTTAGATATTATTTTATCATCATGTAAGTTCAATAGAGTTATTTGAAATTTCCATAAAATTATCTCTATGATTCAATTTCATTACTTTTCTGGTCATTTTTTTCATTTGCTTGTATTTTTGGGAAGAATCATATTTTAAATGTGTGAAAAATATATTTCTAAACATTGGTAGAACAGCTAGCCTGTATAACCTTTTTTATGTGAAATTTTTCATTATCTGTGGAGGTCTTTGATAGGTAATTTGTCTAATAAAAATTATTCAGTACCTACTCTATCTAGTACATTGAAAATTGGAATGAATACCATAAGAATTATAGTGACCTGGGATTAATATACATGGATATTAGATCATTTTAAATGAATATTATATACATAATAAAAATAAATTCTTGAGGAAAAAAATAGTTTAATATATTTGGAATATTGGAAGAAAATATTCTATCTTAGTTAAAGATCTTAAAAATCTCCCATAAAATATTCCACCTTTATCTATCCTACATAAGACCATTATTCACAACTTGGGGAAGGAAAATAAGAAGGGGTTGAGCTCAAATGCTCCGTAAGGGTAAATAAAAGAGGTATATAAGCATAATTATGAGCATATAGGTATTAGAACATGATCATTGTAATATAAGATCATACCTTACATATCATTGATCATATAAATGAATAATGTAATTAATCATAGAGGTTCATAAGAAATGAATTATTAGGAAATAAAATCATAATACATGAAATTTTAACATTGGAATAAAATAGGGGATTGTGTCATACGCATTAGTATGTAATATGATTTTCAACAGTAGCCAAGACATCATTTTCAAGATGATCTTGGTAGTATGGGTTCACCCTCATACTATCGTGGTAGTAATGGTTCACCCCTAGCAATCTTTGTTGCATGAGTTCACTATTCATAACATCTTGGTAGTCCTAGTGCACTCCCATGTCCATCTTAGAAGGTAAGGTTCATTCCCATGACCATCTTAGTCTACCTCATGAGATTTAAATATTTACTTAATTCATTAGATGGAGATATAGGTCCCACCTGCCTCATAGTGAAATCATAAATATATGTTACACAAAATCATAAACAACTATATCTTAACCCAATCAATTAAATGAGAATCATGAACATGTAAACATATCTTAACATGTAAAAAATATATAGGTTTAATAATCATTTCCTCAAAAGTGTAACTCGTGAATGTGAAAAGGATTTCATAACATTAAACCCGTGAATAAGAAATATATTTCATAAACAAAGAACTCATGAAAGAGAAATGAGTTTCAAAAAGACCATTATGTTAAGCATAACTCATTTATATAAATGATATGAATAGAACCTTTAGATCAATTCCAAGAGGGTGATGGGTAACATTATTTTATTTCATCTTAGATGGAAAATAATTTTTAAATCTCTTTCAGTGTAATTTATTGTGGAAAATATACTTTTTCTTTGAAAAATGATTTTGAATATATGAATACAATTGATTATTATTTCTATAGAAAATGATTTTAAAACTCATTAAAAAGAATAAAAATCCTTTAAAACCCTTTTTCTTTGAAAAATTATAAAAAAAGCTTCAACAAAAATTATAAACATTTTTATTTCAACACACTTTGAAAAATTATAAAGAAATCTTGAAACCATTTTGAAAATCATATCATTGAAAATAATTTTAAAAATTATAAACAGTTCTTGGAAACAATTTAAAAACCATTGAAAATACCTTGAAAACATATAAATAAAACATGATATTGTTTTAAAGCTATTTTCCTTGAAAACATATTAAAGAAACTTGAAAATGTTGTGAAAACCATTTTCCTTTAAATATTATAAATGCATTTTGAAATTGTTTTGAAAACCATTTTTTTAAAAAATTATAAAATAAATTTGAAAATGTTAGGCAATGCAATTTTCTCAAAAACTTATAAAAGAATCATTAAAACGTTTTTGATTAAATTTTTATTGAAAACTTGTAAAATAAATTTGAAAACATTTTGAAAACAAATTTTATTTTAAAATATCTTTTGAAAAAAAATTTCATAAAAAGTAACTTTTAAAAATGGAAATAAATATTCATGTTATTGATGATGGATAAATCAGTACATGTCGTATGAGGTAAAAATACATTCCTTTTTCATGGTAAAAAGGATAAAAAAATACCTCATTCTGAAAGTGACTTGATTATTCCTATGAAGAAACTGGTAAAATTTAAAAAGCGTAAAAATTTATTTTGAATATCATAGTATATTAATAGAATATTCTTGGAAAACCTATTTAAAAAATATGGTTTTAAAGGAACACAAATTTCTAACCGAAGAGAGGGAAAAGTTAGACTTTCTTAAAAATCACTTTCTTAAATATATTTTTCACTGAAGAATATAAAATGGTAACATTATGTTAATATAGAATGAATAAACATAGAAGAATAAAATTCAAGAATTTATTTCAAGAATTAACATAAGAATTCGTCAAAGGAATCATATACTTAAACAATCTCGAAAAGCGATGAGATTGTTTCAATAAAATATTATCACATGGTTACTTAGTATTCTACTATACATTTTAAAAAATGATATTAAAATGATATTAAAATATCATGAAAATAAATATATTTATGTTGTAACTTTTCAAATGGAAGTATATACACCGCAAAAAAATAATTTAGGTGCATAATAAAACATGTGTCTCAAAGTAGGAAAATTAAGACAAAACTATTTTACTAATTTGGAAACATTTAAAATGTAAAACCAATTAAAAAAGGATCATAAAATATAATTTTTAATACTCATAAATTTAAGTATAATATATATAGAATAATTTATATAGTAGTACGTACACTACACAAAAGTAAGGAGTGGCGAACATAGCATCAATCTCCTGAAAATAAAAAGTGAGACGAAATCCCCTTACCATATATCTCGACACACATAATACGCATTCAAACCAACTATATAAAAAATATAAATTTATTATAATTATTTTACAGAACCATATGAATATATATAATACTATATATTGTTTTATTACAACCTTATATTTCATTCTTGTTAATAATCCAAGGTTAAGGTTTCACTTTGCGTAATATTTTCTTTATTATTCACATGTGTCTTAAGTTGTTATTTATTTGGAATTTATACTTTATATCATGATTTATAGTAGGTAAAACATGAAATGAATAAAATTTATATACATTATACTTTTATTATAATAATCTATAGAATATATAAGTATAAAATGGAATAAACCGTTTATGGAGACAGTAAGACTTATGAACGCATGAACGAAAATTCCATTTAATTGTCATGTTGATAGAATTAAAGTAAAATAAATTTATATATATATATATATCATTTTTAAATTAGATTTATTATATCATAATTATATTATGTATTTAATAAAATTGTACTTAATTCAATCCATGTGTTGTTTGAATGAATCATATACCTATGAGGGTGCGACAGTCCGTAATTCGTCAAACAAAATTACCATATTAACACAAAATGGAAAGTATAAAGTTATATGTTTTAAAAAGGAATAAATAATATTAAATAAATAATAAATTTAATATATGACATATATAAACATATTTTAAATCATAATTTCCACTGTGGTAGTTGTTTATGGAAAAAATGAACAATCATCGTTTCATGTGGCTCTAGTTCTCCATACAAAGAAACACTGTTTTTTTTTCAGATTAGATTGAGGTGTGTGTAAGTGTAGGTTGAAAAATTTACATTAAAACATAATTTTATATTTGGGATACTTGTGTTGTTATACAGTCATTGAATAAATAGAGTTGGAGTATAACGACCAATACTTTACATACATTGTTATTACTTTAGAATTCAAGAATACTTATTAAAACATATAACAAAACCATGATAGGACAGTATAGGTATAGTGACTTTAGAAACTGGGAAACATAGACAACTGGTTCATAAAGCATCTACATTTTCCACCATTTATTTCATCATATCTAGAGTCCCTTTTGTCATATCCTACTTAATATCCTTCTTCCTGACCTGGCGAAAAGAAAACATACAAAAGGGTGATCTCAAATTCTCAGTAAGGGTAAACAAATATGAAATCAATCATATCATATTCATAAGAACACAACATTTTGAAAATCTTAACCTATAAAAGAGATCATAATATCATGACATGGGATAAATCATAGTAGTGACGTGTAATCCCAATAATCATAACGTAAAACATGAAACTTTGTGGCATACACAAATAATCATAGAAAATCATTTCTTATTAGTCAAGACTCATTTCCAAGACTATTATAGTAGACAAAGTCCATTTCTGAAACAAGGTCACTCCTCGTTCCAATCCTGTATCACTGATCTAGATTAAATTTCCATTCCAGCCATGTCTATCTCATGAGATATAAATCTTCACCCAATGCATTTGAGGAAGATATAGGTCCCACCCATCTCATAATGATATCATTCTTATTTGTGCCAAAAAATTGTAAATTATATATCATAGCATAACCCATGTAATAAAAATGGGATTCTTAAACATCATGCCACCATAACATAATCCATATAAGATAAAAGGACATCATAATAATAATTCCATCATAACATAATCAAATCAATGTAAATATAGATATATAAATAGAACCCTATATTATATTAGATAGAAAATAATTTTGATAAAACACTTGAACTCCATTCTTGATGAAAATATCCTTTCTACTTGATTTTTTTTCCTTTCTTAACATGTCATACAATTTTAAACTAAAAGAAGTTAATTAAAAATAAACTTGAAAACTTGTATATCATGATTCATGGAAATAATGTTCTATGAAATCATAAAAATCCATTCATTCCGTACAAGTTAAAAAAACATTCTTCTCGTACTTTGGCCAGAAAAGTCAAAAGGTACTTCGTACTAAAAAATGACAAAAGAAACCTTTCATAACATTTAATAAAAACTCACCAATGGGTAAAATTGGATTTAATAAATTGTCGGAGGATATAAATAATATTACATATTGAGGAAACATGGATGTGGATGATAAATATTCCCCAAAAAATTCTGAAGTATAAACAATCTTGGATAAAAATGAGATTGTGAGATTTTCCCTTACCTTAGTTCCAATAAGCTCTGTACGTATCCAAATATCTTTTATAATGATTTAAATAATTTCATTTACTTATTACAGGATTATAGTAATTATTATGATATAACATATGGTCATATTATTATCTTTTATTAATAATATTTCATTGCTACTTGTTATTTGGGTGTTCATTGCTTTAGGTTCTTATGCATGTTTTGTAGAATAAATTCTTATTCCTCTTTTTAGGATATAGATAACTCATTTATAGAATTGTATTAGTGTAATAAATATTATATATATTCATTCAATTCATTTATATAATCATTATTCAATGAAGATCATGTAGAACGAGTCGTATCACATTGTGGAGACGGTAGACCATACGTACGCACGAGCGTTGATATCGTTCTCGTAATTATTTGAATGGAATTGTAGTTGATGATATAATATCTCAGAATCTTTATCATGTTATAATAATAATATATAGTTATTATTTACACCATTATACCCATCCATGTAAGGTGGTGGTGGAAAATAGATTACACCACGACGTGGAGACGGTATTCCGTACGTACGCACGCACAGTGATTTAATTTTCTATAGGATGGATAGAAGTTGAAATACGGATGTTTCATATTTATAATAACATATAATTATATGAGTGATACTGATGTTATTACTTTATAATGAAACAACTAAATAAGAGGAAGTAGAAAAAGGGAGAAACTTGAAAGAATCGGTTAAAGAGATTACCTCTTCCTCGATATGCCTCCTTTAAACATCCTCTTAAGGGACTAGAGTTGGTCTTTTGAGAAGACCAGAACCTCCATAATATTACTAGAGAGGTTGATAAGAGTAATTTTCAGGGGTTTTCCGAGCTTGAAGGCTCAATGTTTTGTAAAGAGGAGAGGGAGGAGGTGCCCTTTTATAAGGGAGGAGAGGAGAACCTTTGGAAACCTCAAAATATTAATTTATAATTAATTAGACCCCATTTAAAAACCTAAAAAATGACTCATATTCGAATATTATATGAAATAGGGTTGTAATAACATCTACCAATAAAATTTAGACATGTTGGAAATTTATTTTAAACCTTATCAACTTGATTTATCCTTATTTAATTTATTTAATTTTATTTGTGGTAATAAGATTGTAAATTTTAAATTGTTAAAAATAATTACTTATGTGTTTTGAATTGTCTATAATTAGATAATATATGACATTTTCATCCATATAAATTTTAATTTATAATTTTTAAATATTTTTGTGATTTTTAAACAATTTTATATTATGTTATTTTTTTAAAATAACAATAGTGTCAATTTTGACACTATTATTTTATTTGAATTTAAATAAAATCCACACAGAATATATTTTCAAAATAAAATATTTAATTGATTCATAACATGTTATTTTTATCTAGAAAATTAGTGGATCACATTAAATAGTTCATATAATATTTATTTTAAAAATTTTAAAACCATTTATTTGATATAATATAATTTCAACATCACTATTGTGTCACCTAGAATGATAATTATATAATCCCTATGAATTTTAAATAAATTCACATGATGTAGATAATTTTATTATATTTATATAGAATTTTCATTTTTGATGTTTCATGAAGTTTATCAGCAAATTAAAATTATTATACTTATAATATTTATGAGAGTGACATGTTGTCACTTTCTTTGGTTTTAATAATAATTAAATTATTTCCATAGTAAAAAGTCCATATAATGAATCTATTCTGACCTTTAGGTGATATGGGTCGACTTTTATTCATCCAATATAATTTTTACAGGTGTTAGGGTAATTCTATAATCTTAGTTTTACGCTTAATTACTCGATTTACCTTTAACTGTAGTAAATAATAATTACCGTAGTTACTATTCATAATTTCAAAAAAATAAAAGTAACCTATTAACATAATTTTTTCCCACTGAATCCAAATATGGAATCCATTTTCCAAAATCCAAAACACAGAAGTTGCAGTAATTAATTAAAAATTAATCCTGTTGTTAAGATCACATGTTTTAAAAGCTAACACATTTCTAAAGATTAAAATGATTTTACCTATGAATTCAATGTAATATTAATGGTAATGATATAAATTATATTAAATGGTAAAAATATATTATATTTATACTTTAAAACCGTTAATTATTATAGTTTAACCAAATAAATTATTACGATGTAAAAAGTTGTTTTTAATTAAAATATAACGTGTTTTTACTATTCATTAAAATCTGAAAGTTATTAGAATTATATGAAAAATTTATCCAAGGTATATTTTTATATCCTAATTTTAAAGAAGAATTTTATTTTTTCAAATTGATCTTATAAACATGTAAAAAACAAGATTTAAAGTGGGTGCGCCATCAAAAGGCGACAAAACTGCATTTTTGAAATAATACTTATTTTACCCCAAAAATTAATTATGTTCTCAAACCATATTCTAGAAAATGAGTAAGATAATGTTATAAAATTAAAAATGTAGTTAACAATATTCAAAAAGGCTAGTCCATAATAATATATCGTTGTTTAGTGAAACCCAGTATTGTGTACTACACACGCTATCGAGGAAGGTTACGATTGCGTGTAACGCAAGCCAAGCCAGCGTTGTGTGCAGTGAAAGATTCCTTTGGTGTTGCGTATAACACAAGACATATAAAATATTTCTCATAAAATCTTAGGGTGTTACATGGAGGGGGTGTGTAAGGAAAATAAAAAAAAAGGACTTTATAAATGACGTTACCAACTAATGAGGTAATTATTTTTGGTGTATCCCAAAAGGATTACTTGGATTTACTTATTAACAAGGAAAGTCTTATAGATTGAAGGGAGGATTTTAGGGGAAGTTTATTGGGTTGGGATTTTACAAACATAATAGTTTTTATAGGTGTGTAGAAGTGGGAGAGGTGGTGGCCTTTTATAGGGAAGGAAAATGAATTACTTGGAATTTTAGAAAATAGGTTAGGCGTACACATGATATTACCTAAAAAAGTATTGAAAAACCAACCTAAATCAATAATATTAGGTTTTTGGATGATCTATATATATCCAATGGGTTTTGGACAAGTGACTAGGTCATTTGGGCCCATAATTTTAGGTTTTAGTGCATAATTATGCTTAATTTGACCTTAATCACAGTTATTAATTTTAATTTCTATTACTAATATTTTTGGTAAAAAATAAATTGATATTATTAGATTTTAAATATTGTACGGATTATAATGATGTGTGTATTTTTTTATAAATTCAATTAATAGAATATGAAAAATTAAAATTAATGTTAATCCCATAGATGGGACAAAATTACATGTTTATAATTTAGAAAAATGTTCCAAAGATTGTTAATTTTTATATTCAATTTCAAACTGAAATTGTTTATAGTGAAATAAATTGCATTAATAGATTTATAATTGATCTAATTTGAACTTAAAAATTTTTGTTGTATAAGTTAATATTAATAATTATTTAAACAAAATTGAACTTTTTAACAAAAATGCTGTAGTTTTCACTATTCATCAAAAAATGATGTTTCTCAGAGAAATCCCAAAAAATTTAACCCAGTATAGTTTTGAAATTATGAATTAAAAATGAGTACTAATTTCTAAAATTAAATCTTTTAATGTTTATAATATTATGTTTATTTTTTTTGACCGATGGACATGAAAAGTAGTTTATTTTGTGAAAATAGTATTTTTTAAACATATAAAGGCTTTAATAAGGATTATATTTTTCATTATAAATTTTTTTATTTATAATAAATGATTATAAAAATATTTTAGAAGTTTTTATTACAATTCATATTACTATGTTTTAATGGATTACTTATAACTAAGTCGTTTAAATAATTAAAACAATAAAATGATGTTTCGTATAAACATGGTATTAGGTGTAACATAAACCATTATGATGTTCAATGTGAAAGGAATATTTAACTTAGTGCATCATAATACATAAATGAATATTTAATTTATTGGGTAAAAAATATTTCTATCTATAATAATTTTTCCTTTAATATTTAATCGGGTTTCACATTCATTCAAAATTAATTGGTAACCTAGGAATTCATATTTTATTTTGAAAACCATATATTTTTCATAAATTAGTTATTAATATTCATACCATCTAATTTAATTTAAAGGTTTTTTGTAATTATATTAAATAATATTATATTATTAATATATTATTGTATGGTAATCCTCAACCTTGTGTGTTACTAAAGTCATCGAGGAAATTCATTGTTCCATATAACGGAAGGTAACCTCAGTATTCCGTGTAGAGTGGGGCAACATTTATATTGCATAAAGTGCATGATTAACTTGTATTTTCATATAATGCAATCCAAACATAGTGATTTAATATAAAATTTACTATCTTCAGTGTATCATGAAATGAAAAAATCAAAAAGGTTAAATTAATTTGATTTTTTTACCAAATCTCATGGTGTTACATTCTATACCCATAAAAAAAATTTACCTACAAATTCATCTTGGTTTCCAATGGTTTAATTCTTTAATGTTTAATTCATAGAAATCTGAATCATAAAATTAAATTCTAACACTACCTTTGAAAATGGTAATTTAGAACCAGAATGGTCACCCATAGTAACATATAACTAGGTTTCCACATAAGAGAAGATAGGTTGAGAGTAAAGATTGGACTTAGAGTTAAAGTGTAAATATTATTAGGGAGTGATTGAAGTAATAAATCATAAACAAGTGAATGATCAAAGAAATGTTGAGGGCCACCAAGTCATATGTTTATGGTGATTTAAAAGGACATCAGTTCTTCAAAAAATATTAGGGAAAAAAATTTCCTTTTTGATCATTATCCTATCATTGAGTAAAAATTTTATTGACCAAGGACACAACAAAATTTTTATTCATTGGTTGTAATTTTATCTATTTCTAATTCATCCATTACTTCATGATATGGATGTCTAGAAATTAAATTTGATGCTCGAAGCACTAAAATACAGTTTTCATAAAACAAGTCCATTAAAGAGTGAAAAGTATGACTATTAATCTATAACTATTCTTAAAAATCAATATAGTTAATACATTAATATCTAAAAAAAGTAGAAAAAATGAAATATTTTTATTTTATCATAAATTTTATGGAAAAAGTGAGAAAAAACCAAAATTCATAACACAATAATTCAAACCTCATAATAAATGAAATTGCCATTCCAAAACAATTTAAAAATCACAGAATTTTGTAACATAAATAGTCACAATTCAATTGAGGTAACCTCCATTTACAGACTCACCTTAATGAGATCCTAAATGTGAGAATCTCTCTTGTACTAGGTCTGTACATGCTCCACCATGATTTTTTTCTCTTTATTGAAACCATGAATTTAGATCCCATTCTTCATATCAGTCCACAAGTACTGTTCTTCATTCAATTCAAATTTCAATTGTCTTTAAAATTTTTTTGTGCCTCCTCCTTGTATAAATTTATTTGGGAATATTTCATTAACATTTATTTATTTGAGTGCATGAGAAGCTCAAGGGTGCTGTTTGATTCAATGTAATCTATTTCTACATTCACTGGACCTGTGGTAGTTAGTTCGTCCATTTTAATTCAATAGTATCATTAACTTCCACCACTATTGGAATAATTTTCCTCTTTAAATTACACATTAGGATGTAACCAACAACATTCAATCTCTTTTTGGAGAGTTTTCTTTTGCTATAGGACCTTGTAATAAGAGGGATTTAAAACATTGAGCAGTACTTCCTTATTTGTGACTTCTGGATAATCTGAATAATACCATCTGAATCTAGAAGAGGTTTTTTTCTTTTATTTAGAGAGGATCAAAGACACTTTTCAATGATTTAAATTTCTTTGTGACTTGAGGGACACGATTATGAGGAAAATTAATTATCCATTACTCTTTAGAAAGACCTACCTTTATATCTTTCCCCCTCATAAATACCGTCCTCAATAAGAGGTGAAAAAACATTTCCCAACACCAAAAAGTGGTTATGAGAACTATAACCAAAACCTCCAACATTATTTGTGGCTATGAGAGTGAAAGCCTTACTAACCACACCTAACAACTTTTCCTTAAGAGTCCGTGATCTACATGCCCAACTCACAGATCTCATCAAAAGTCCCAATCCCACAAAAACTCCTTACTGAGTATGATCCTACTTGTTAAACCTATATAAACCAACTTTACATGTTTCATGAATAATAGTATTTTAGGGGGAAAAAATTATTCTGTTATAATGTTTTTAAATAAGGGATATCCTCGTAAAAATTTTATTGGAACCACATATTTCCACACATCCTTCCTCAAGCCTCCTTGAATCAGACTTGATGTTAAAATGACTCTGAAATCGCACCTCAAGCGAGAAACAACATCAATTATCCAGAGCTCCTAAATCCTCTATATCTATTTCCTCTTGGTGATTGAATGAAGTCAAAACATTCTATAACCTAGAGGGTCCACCTCAGTTGTCTTTTTCAGTATAACAACAATTGAGAGTCCAGTATTCCCTTCATCCACTCCCATAGAAGGAGGGACATTCAGAGAATTGCAAACCACTCCACTCCAAAATCTACTAAAATCAAGACCAAGATGCCAAAATATCAAATAAAAATAAACCTTAGATTCATTGAATACCATATGATACCCTTGATGTACTCCCTCAACCTTAGTGAAGATATAATCAACCATGTTCATTGAGACACTGACTTCAATACAAATCTTTAGATAGGTCGAATGAAAAATTACACAGGTACATGTTTATGAGTAGAGAAAACGACCCAACATATTTATAATCAAGCGAAGGATCACCAGATTTTGAAAAGTTAGGGTAATTCCTGGAAGAGATATGTATATTGATGTAACCAGATAATAACACTTCAAATGAAAATCAAACAACTGTATAAGGAGTTAGAAATGGAAACCTGAAAGAACTCGTAGTGCATGGCCAAAGTGTTGATGAGGTATTCTTAGTTCGTAAAACAAATTAATAGGTTCCTTGAATCCAGAAACAAGACAACTACCTTTTCTTATAACTTCCATGAATAGGAAAAAAGTCTATCGAAGGCATACATAGAGGGGAGACACTACCCAAAATGAGCGACCAAAGAGAGATTCGTCATTGTACAATCTTGAGTGACTTTAGTGAAGAAAGTTAGACAGAAATAAAATCATTATCATAGAAATGAACTTTTGGTAAAATTGAGATATGAGAAAAATAGGGAAGGGTTGATGGATCAGTGAATAGGGAAAATGGAGGAACTTGGAGAGACAATGGTGCAAGAAGTAATTATTCCTTCCTCCTGAACACTAGGGGATGAGTAGGGGAGGAAATTGTTCTCCCATGACCTAAACCATCAATGATGGCTCAGGAGAACGATATGAGTGGCTCCTCTAAACATAAAAAGTAACACTATAATTTCAACATAAATATTTATTCATCAATAATAATTATACATAAACTAGGACATCATGTAGTCCAGTGGTTCGCATGAAACCATTATCCTCCTTTGGTTAGGGGTTGAAGACTTGTAACCTTTCCCAACATGATTGGTTGTCACCCGACATACATGATGTCATTTTATAAAAATACACAAACATAAATTCCAATATATATATATGATGTTCATAATTTTGAGAAGGTTAATCACTCCATAAACATTTATCCATGGTTTTTATGTCAAACATAATAAATAAATACCTCATCAAAAGTTTGGATTATTTTTTTATGAATTATTAGCCTTTTAACCCTTCAAAAAGATTAAAATACAAATAATTAAATACAATGTCATTAAATTAGCTAAACATTGATCCCCCATATAAATAAAGTACCACAAGTTTTTCACATTCTAAACTCATGAATATCCTTATGGTAATTCCAAAGTATACTCAATATATTTATTAAACCCCAAAATACTATAAACATCATCAATGATAGAATAAACCACATATTAACATGTCCTTACTTAGTTCAAAGGTTATTTGTATCGTCCAATTTACTTATTCATAACAAAATTATCATAACATAAAGAACATATTAACGGTTACCTTACCTTATTCAACATATCACATTGTCATTAAATCACTCCACCGGTCTATCTGGAGCATTCAACATAAAGTTGAAAATATTGAGTCAAAAACATTTGTTTAACAACCCTGGTATATTTTATCATTCATATACC
The DNA here is from genome assembly GCA_963277665.1 of Viscum album. Classification (NCBI taxonomy): domain Eukaryota; kingdom Viridiplantae; phylum Streptophyta; class Magnoliopsida; order Santalales; family Viscaceae; genus Viscum; species Viscum album. The sequence goes on along the minus strand of OY728133.1, from coordinate 1,569,823,179 downwards.
TTAATTTTTGAATCCAAATACATATAAAATTTTTTTATTACTCTTAATCCTTATCTCATTAACAAGGCTTCCATCCTATTAAAAAATTACTATTTTCTTTCATATTTCATCTATAGTATCTCTATCATCAAAAATGTAACCATTAATCATACCACCTTGATGATCCTATTCTAAAGCTTTAATTGTGGGTCATTGAGTATCATAATGACTATTTATTCCACATTTAATACACTTAACCATCATTGATGTCTTAGAGAGGCCAATAATCTCATACATTCTGTTAGCCAAGATTTTATTTTTTCCTTAAAGTCACTTGATTTGTTTCCATCTCCACAATAAAAACATCTTCCTATTCATATAATATATTCACATAGGTGATTCTTTCCACATTCATGAAACAAGGGAAATATAATCTTATTTACTCCATGGTATTTATTACCCGAACTCTTAGTGAACTCCTTCTATCACTTCCTTGGTGAGTCTGAGAGTAGGTTAAGGTACCCATTTTTAATAATTTTCCTTCAAAAATGATTTCGAATGATCACAACATATTCCACTCTAGTGATCATCCCACTTTAATTCTCATTAACAAATGATGCATCACATTCAAAATTAATCAAGTTCCTTCCAGTTCCCTCTTTATGCTAAAACATGCAGTATAGTGTGAGAATTACTTACTATAGTAGAAAACCACATATTAATGAAAATATTTACTTATACAAGATATCTAAATTATGACACCTTCATTAATATCTAATTCCCTAGGTTCATCTCGTGTTATTTATATCCAATATAAATCTAAATCCTTAATGATGGTTTGTAAAGATTTTGTGATTTTTCAAAGCATTTCCCCTAGGAGTTTCAAAATAGGTTTGTAGCATAGCTTGTATTCGTGTACCAGATTACCTCGAGTTAAGACTGGAACATATTGTTCGAGTTGTTACCCCTAGGAACATCCGTTCTAATGCCGCATACACTTTTAGTATCTAGATAAGGATTTATTGCTAGGAAACCACTTACTCTACCTTTTAACAAAATTTAATGACATTTTTCAAAATGTTCACTCATCCTTATACTTATCCTTAGAGTCATACCTAGAAATATACTTAGAAACATAAATAGGGATCTCTTTGAAGTTTTTTCAACCTACTTTTGAAAGGTTTACTAAACCTTTCCTATTATATCAAATATAGTGACCTAAGATTAATATACATGGATATTACAACATTTTAGATGAATATTCTATATATTAAAAAAATACATGCCTGAGGACCATAATATTTTAGTGTCAATGTAAACTTGGTAAAAAAATATTCTATCCTTGTTAAATATTTCCAAAATCTCTCATAAAGTTCTGAACAATTAGTAATATTGAATAACACATTTCTTTATAACATGGGGAAAGTAAACTTAAGAAAGGGGTGCGCTCAAATTCTCTATAATGGTAAATAAGGGATATATGTAAGCATAATTTTGAGCATAAGGGTTTGAGAACCTGATCATGAAAATAAAATATTACATCCTTCATATAAAATATTATATACATGAATTAGGGCCTAAAGCGTGATAGTTCATTATACATGAATCATAATGAAATAAAGAACATAATTCATGAAATCTTAACATTGGAATAAAACATTGGATTATGGTAGATAGAAAAACATATAATATGATTTACATAGTATCCAAAGCAGTATTTCCAAGACCATATTTGTTGTATGGGTTCACTCCCTATACCATCTTTGAAGTCATGGTACTCTCCCATAGACATCTTAGTAGCATGAGTTCACTCCTCATACCATACTGGTAGTAATGGTTCACTCCAATTTCCATCGTAGTAGTCAAGGTTCATTACCAAGACTATCTTAGTCTATCTCTGGAGATATAAATCTGTACCCAATGCATTAGAGAGAAATATAGGTCCCACCAACCTCATAGTGAAATCATACATTCATGTGAAATAAATCATAAACAATAATATATTAACCCATCCAATTAAATGTTTTTCGTTAACATGTAAACATATCATAACTAATAAAAAAGATACAATTTTCATAATTATTTCATCAAGAGAATAACAGGGGTAATAGAAACGGATTTCATAAAAAAATAAAATGTGAAAAAGAAATGTATTTCATAAACAAAAAACTCTTTAAAGAGAAATTGGTTTTGTAAATACCATGACATTAAGAATAACCCATTCATAGAAAGTATATGAACGGAAGATTTAGATCATTTTCTAGAAGTGCATCAGTAAAATCAATAAATTTTATCTTATATGAAGAATAATTTTGAAATATTTGTCAAATTTTTTTTTGATTAAAATATTCTTTCTTCATTGAAAAAAGAATTTTAATGCATAATACTATCTAATAATAATTTTAATATAAAATAACTTTAAAAATTAAAAAGAATACTTTAAATTATTTGGAATCCTTTTTCCTTAAAAAATATAAAATAAGATTCTTAAAATTTTGTAAATATTTTTCTTGGAAACATGTTGAGAACTTATAATCAAAGTTGGATGGCATTTTGAAAATCAGTTTCATTGAATATACTTTGAAAACCGATTAAAAAATATTGAAAAAGTTTTGAAACAAATTTTCCTTGAAAACATATAAAAGAAGCTTGAAAATATGTTAAAAACCATTTTCCTTGAAAAGTTATGAAATAATTTAGAAAAAATTTTGAAAACCATTTTTCTTGAGAAACATTAAAAGAATATCGAAAACGTTTTGGAGACCATTTTTCTTAAAAACTTATAAAATAATCTTGAATTAATTTTAAAAACTATTTTCATTGAAAATATATTTAAAAAAAATTATTTAAAAAAACATTAAGCACGAAAATAAATATTCAAAGGATTGACATTTGATAAATCTGTACATGTGGTATGAGGTAAATAGAACATACCTTTCTCATGTTAAACATGATAGAAAATTTCTTTATTCGGAAGGAGAAAAGAAGATTACTTTTATAACATTCTCAATTAAAAAAATTTGAAAAATTATTTTAATGATTATTGTATATTAGTAGAATATTCTTGGAACCATTTTTTAGAAAATATGGTTTTGAAGGTACATAGATTTCCTCCCTAAGAGAGGGTAAAGTCGGGCTTTCCTAAAACAAATTTCTTAACTATATTATGTTCCTAAGAGTAGAAAATGGTACCAATTCATTAATATAGAATGTATAACCTTAATAGGAGAACATTAATGAAATTATTGAGTGATGGAACATAATAATTTAACGAAGGAAGAATATAAATAAACAATCTAAAATAGTGTTGAGATTGTTTCGATAAACTATTATCACTTGGTTACATGGGACCATACTCTTCATGAAAGAAAACATGCTAAATGAAGCTTAAAATATTACTAAAAAAATGTTATTCATTATATCACATGTAATATGGATGTATATACACCTTAAAATAAGAATATAGGTGCATAACAAAACATGAGTCTCAAAGAAGGAAAATTGAGACAAAACTATTTTCTTGATTTGGTAAATTTTAAAATATAAACACCATGAAATAAGGATGATAAAATTGACATGTTAATCCCCATAAATTTTAGTATAAGGTACAAAAAATACAATCAAGGTAAGTACATACACCACACAAAAGTAAAGAGTGAAAAACATAGCATGTATCTCACGTGGATAAAATGTGAGATGGAATCCAATCACCTTGTGTCTTGAATCTCATCATACGCGTTCAAACCAAATGTATAATAAATATACATTTATTATATATATTTTACCTAACCATATTATTATATATAACACCATATATGGTTTTATTGTGACCTTATATTTCCCACATGTTTACAATCCAATGTCAATGTTTCACTTTATGTTATATTCAGTTTATTATTCACATATGCCATAGTTAGTTTTATCTTCTGTAATTATTCTTTATATCACGATTTTCAGAATTCAGAAAATGATATAAATATAATTTACATAAATTATATTTGTATTATAATTATATATCAAATATATCAGTATGAAACAGAATACACAGTTCATGGAGGGGGTAGGTCGTACGTACGCATTAACGCTATTTCCATTTAATTGTCGTGTTGATAGAATAGAAGTAAAAGAAATATATGTGTGTACATATATATATATATATATATATATATATAACTTTTGTGGTCAATTTATTATGTAATATATATATATATATATATATATTATATTCCCTAAAACTATCTTTATTACAATCCATTTGGTTTTTGAATGAATCATTTTGCTTTTAAGGGATGTAGTCCACACTTCCTCATACAAAATTATCATACTAACAGAAGATAGAAAGTAAAAACGCTATGTGTTGTAAAAAGGAATAAATAAGATTAAATACATAATAAATTTAAGGTATGACAAATATAAATAGAGGTTCTATCACAATTTCTACTATGGTATGTGGTTCAGGAAAAAATGAACAATTATTGTTTCGTGATGTAGTTGTTCACCATACACAGAACCAGTGTGTTCTTTACCCATTAGATAGAGGTGTGTATAAGTGTATGTAAAAAACATTACATAACAAAATTATAGCATACTGGATATAATTTTTTTATTTAATATTTTAATAAATAGAGTTTGAGGGGGTAGAGAAAGAAAATAATAGAAAGGACTTGAGAGAAGGTGTTACCTCTTAACCATGTAACTCATTTTGGTTTGTGAAAAAAGGATTCCATGGATTGAATTATAACAAAGGAAAGTTTTTTAGGAGTAAAGGATGAATTTTTTCAAATTTATGTGGTAGGTATTGGCCGACCTTATTAATTTTGAGATGTGTGATTAAGTGGGGGTGGTGGTGGCCTTCTATAGTGAAGGAAAAGGACTGACGTCGAATTTTTGAAAACAAGTTATGTGTACACATATTATTACCTAAAAGAGTTATAGAAAACCAAAAATAAAATCAATAAATAAAGGTATTTGGTTGTTATATGAATATTTCTTGGGTGTTAGACCAGTGGATAGGTCATTTGGGCCTTTAATGTTAAGGTTTAGTCCCTAATTAAGCTTAATTTGACCTTAATCAGTGTTATTAGATTTATTCACTTTTACAAATATCTATGATCAAAAATTAAGTTGATCATATTAGAATATCAAAATATTACTATGTTAAATGGTTTATGTAAGACTTTTGAAATTAAATCCATAGAAATATGAATATTAAGATTAATACCGATCTCACAGATGGGGCGAAATGATGGGATTGTAAAGTAGAAAAATGTTCAAAAGTTTGCTGAGTTTTTATATTCTATTTCATTGTGAAATTGCTTATAATTAACAAAATTGTATAAATAGGTTTATAATTAATTTAATTTGTCCTTAAAACAAATTTAGATTATAATTTTACATTAATAATTATTTAAAAAAAATCGAAAATTTAAACTAAAATGTAGTAGTTTTCACTATTCACCAAAAAATAAAGTTTCTCAGAAAAATCCCAAAAATTTTCCATAGAATAATTTAGATTTATAAATTATAAAATGAATATTATTTTATCAAATTAAATTTCAAAATATCTAGAAATAATTTTATATTTTTTTCAAAGATGGACAAGAAAAGTTGTTTATTTGAGAAAATAGTATTTTTTAAACATATAGTAGGTTTACTAAAAATTATATTTTTCATTAGAAAAATGTTTTATTTATATAGAAAAAATTCAAAAATATTCGAGAAGTATTTATTTCAATACATATTACTAATGTTTTAATGACTAGGTTATAAATACTTTTGACAATAAAACGATGTTTCATAGAAACTCAATTTTGTGTGTAATGTATGCCAATTTGATGTTAAGGGTGAAAAAAAATGTTTAACTTACTGCATTGTAGTACATAAATGAGAATTTAATTTATTAGGGTATAAAATATTTGTTACCATAATAATATTTACTTTTATATTCAACCTATTTTCATATGTATTTATAATTAATTGGTAACCTATGATTTCATATTGTATTGTATAAACCATATATTTTCATTAATTATATAATACTATTCATAACCTTTAATTTAATGTCAAAATTTTCTCTTATTATATTAAATAATAATATTTTAATTATATATTATTTTTTGTTAAACATCTATCGTTCATGTTATGCAAGTCTTCAAGGATTTTCATCATTATGTATAACACAAGCTGGCCACGATGTTCTGTGTAGAGAATGAAAAAGTTTATGTTGAATATAGTGTTCGATTAACTTGGCGATTCATATAACGCAAGAAAAAAATAGTGATTTAATACATAATTAACTATCATTATTGTTGATAGAAACTCAAAATATCAAAAACGTTAAATTAATTTGAAAAAAAAATCACCAAAAGTCATAGGTGTTATATTCTACCCCCCCTAAAAATGAATTAGGTCCTCAAATTTCATATGAGTTATAAAAGGTTTAATAATTGGAGGTTTCATTAATCGAATCCCACATCGAAAAAATAACTACAAACTCTTCCTTTAAAAAGGGAAAGTGGGAGCCATAACAGATACCCAAATTAATACATAACTAAGTTTCCACATAGGAGAACATAGGTTGGGATTGAAGATTGCACATGGGGGAAAACTGTAAATATTTATACGGAGTGATTGAGATAGTCTATGAAAAGAATGTAAATGTTCAAAGAAAAGTTGAGTAGCTCGATGTCATAAATCTGTGATGATTCAAAAGGCTATTTCTTCAAAAAAATCAAGGTATTTGGATCACCCTTTTTTTTTTGATAATTATCATATCATTCAGTAATTATTTTATTAACCAAGATTAAAAAAAATAATACTTTTAGGGTTAAGCATCCCATAATTCTACATGCAAAATGGGGGTTAAAAACCCATTGGGCGCATGTACTGTAGTAGCAACGGGCACTGTAGTAATGGCGGGTGTTGTAGCGGCGACATGTCACTATAGCAGCGGCAGAGTACTGTAGCAGCGTCGGATACTATGCAGTACTGTAGCAGTGTGGGTACTGTAGCAGTACTATTCATAGGATGGGCTTTGGGCCAAAAAATGGGTCTACGGGCCATGTGAAGGGCTAATTGCCCTCTGGGCCTTCGGGCCATATAATGGGTCTCCCTCTACCCAGTTAAAGAGGACTTTGCTTTGATTTAATAATAAATGAGGCTTTGGGCCCAAACTTTTTTTTTCAAGAAATGGATGTACCTAATTTAACTTTGATGCCCAAAGAACTAATATACACCTTTAGTAGATATTATGGCCCATGAAAGAATGAAAAGTATAACTATTGGTCTATAAATATTATTAAAAATCATTATGGTTAATTTTTTAATATTTAATCCTAAAAAGTAACACTATCATTTCATCATAAATAATTATTCATCAAAAATAATTATTCCCAATCCAGGACATTATGTAGGCCAGTGGTAGGCATGAAACCCTTATCATGCTTCAATATTTTGTTCCAGACCCATGACCTTGCTAGACTTGATTTCTTGTCACCCGACATACATGATGTCATTTTCAAAAACCACACTACTATAAATTTCAAAATAAATATAGTGTACATCCATAAAATAAGTTTAACAACTGAATAAAATTTCATCCATGTTTTTTAAAAGAAACTCAACACGTAAATTCCTCCTATAAAGTTTAACTTAAAATTTTCATGAATGGTTAACCTTTTAAACCTTTGAAAAGATGGAATTAAAACTATTTAGAAATAAATTCCTAAAATAATATTAACATTGATCCCCTATATATCAAAAAGTACCACTTGTTTGTCACATTAAAAACCTATAAATACCCTTATCATATATTACCTTGAAACATTATAAAGACCTTAATTACCATAATTACTTTTGAAAAACATGCATTATTACTTATTTCAAAGTATATTGGATATATTTCAGAATTGAAAAAATCCTATAAAATTCATCAATGATAGAATGATCCACATATTAAAAAGTCCTTACTTAGTTCTATAGTAATCATTACTTCTCAATTTAGTAACTAATAAGAACATTATGAAGACATAATTAACATATCAAGGGTTACCTTTCCTTAGTAAAAAACCTTGTCAATAAATCACTCCACCATTACATGGTGAAAGTTCAATATAAACATGTAAATACTAAGTGAAAAACAAAATTAGAACAACCCTTTTATATTTTATCATTCAAATAACATCATTTATAAATCCAAATACATATAAAAATTTATTATTACAATTCACACTTATTCCATCAACAAGGATACATCATCCTATTACACAATACCATTTCTATTTTATGTTTATTCTATAGTATCGTCATCATAAACAATGTAACCATCAATCATTCCACCTTAATAATAATTTTTAAGATCTATCCTTTTGGGATATTGACTTTCATAATGACCATTTATTCCACCTTTAAAACACTTAACCTTCAATGATGACTTTAGGAGGCTAATATTATCATCCGTTCCATTAACTAAACTCTTAATTTTCCCCTTGAAGTCACTTTCTTTGTGTCATTGTTTTCCACAGTCAAAACACATTCCTATTCCTCTAAGACATTAACTTAGAAGATTATTTCCAAATAATATACATATAGTAAACAAAATCTTTTTTCCTCCATTGTATCCATAACCTGAACCCTAAGAAAACTCCTTTTTTTCTATTCCTTGGAGAGTCCAAGAGTTGGTTAAGGTATATGTCATTAATAATGTTATTTGAAAAATGATTAGTCCTGATTACAGCATCTTTCACTCTAGTTATCATCCCACTTGAATGCTCATATTTAAATTGTCTATCACCTTAAACATTAATCTTATTCCATCCGCCTCCCACCATTAACTAAAACCTGAAGCATAGTGTGGTCATTACTTATCATAGTAGAAAACCACATAGCCATGAAAATATTTACAAATAGGATATCTAAATCATGGATGCTTCCTTAATATAGGACACACTAGGTTCATCCTAGGTTATTTATGGAAAATTTAAATCAAAATACTTTATGATGTTTCATGAAGAGTTTGTGAATATCCAAATCATATACGAAAGGAGTTTCAAATGTGGTGTGCAGTAAGACCCATTGTAATGTACCAGATTACCCCTAGTTCGGCCTGAAACATCTTTTGAGAATTGTTACCCCTTGGAACTTTTGTTCAAGTACCACATCCACTTGTTTTATCCAAATAAGGATTTATTTCCCAAAAACCACTCACTCTACTATTTAGAAACATTCTAAGACAATTTTCTATATTTATCCAAAAAGACATCTGTAGACATATCCATAAAAATATACCGAGCGATCTCCCAAAAGTTTTCTCATCCTAGTTTCCAAAGGTTTAATAATACTTTCCTTTGATACCAACTATAGTGACCCATAATTAACATAAATGGATATTACATCATTTTAGATGAATATTCTATTCATTAAAAAATTACATGCCTAAGGACCATAATTGTTTAGTGTCTTTAGAAAATTGGAGAAAACATTTCTATCATGATGAATGATCTTCAACATCTCCCCTAAGGATCTCTGCCATTATTATTCCTAAATTGAACTTTTCTACAAAACATGGGGAATGTAAACATAAGAAAGGGGTGATCTCAAATGAACAATAATGGTAAATAAAGAAGATATGTATGTTTATTTATGATCATAAGGATATGAGAACATGATCATGAAAATATAAGATCATACCCTACATATCAAATATCATATACATGTATCACAATAGTCCATAAGACAAGAATTATAAGGAAAAAAGATTATAATACATGAAAGCATAAAATATGAATAAAACATGTGTTTTTGGAAGAAACGTATGAATATAATATAATTTTAATATTATCCAAAGCCACACAACCCATACAGTCTTCGTAGTATGGGTTCACTCCCCATATCATCTTGGTCATCCTGGTTCTCACCCATGACCATCTTAGTAGAATTAGTTCACTCCTCATACCATCTTGGTATTAAGGGATCATTCTCATGGCCATATTAGTAGCCAATGATCATTACAAAGACTATGTTAGTCTATATCATGGAATATAAATCTTTAAACAATACATTGGAGGGAGATATAGGTCCCATACGTCTTATATTGAAATCATACATACATGTGACAAAAAAAACATAAAAAATAATATGTTAACCCATAAAATTAAATTGGTAACATAAACATGTAAACATACTAGAACATGATAAAAATATTTAGCATTCATAATGATTTCATTAAAAGAACAAATCAGGAATGAGAAACAAAAATAATAAACATATGACCCATGAAAGAGAAATAGATTTCATAAACATAAAACTAGTGAAATAGAAACAAATTTCATAAAGGCAATGAAATTAGGAATAACACATTAATATAAAGGATATAAATGGCACCTTTAGATCATTTCTATCAAGGAAATGAGTAACATCAATAAATGTCATCTTAGACAAAAAATAATTCTGAAATATTTTTGAAAATCATTTCATGATGAAAATATCCTTTCATAACTGAGAATGGATCTTTAATACATAAAAACATTTTCTAATTATTTTCAATGAAAATACCTTTAAAACATATAAAGAAAAATTTAAATCAATTGAAATCCTTTTACGTTGAAAACATATAAAATAATCTTAAAATCATTTTTAAATAATTTTTCTTCAGAAACAATTTGAAAACTTATAAAGAAAACATGAAATCATTTTGAAAATATTTTATTTGAAAATACATTGGAAACAAATAAATAGTGCTTGCATATGTTTTGAAAAAAACAATTCTTTGAAAATACATTTAAAACATTTAAATAAAGCTATATAATGTTTTAAAATCCATTTTACTTGAAAAATTATTAAAGAATATTGAATTCATTTTGAAAATCATTTTCCATGAATAATTATAAATGATGTTTGATGAAATTTTGAAAATTATTTTTCATGAATACTTACAAATGAATTTTGAAATAATTTTATGAACCATTTTTCTTGAAAATTTAAAAAATAATATAAAAAACATTTTGAAAACCAGTTTATTTGAAAATATATTTCAAAAAACATTGTATAGAAAATAACCTTTAAACATGAAAAAAATATACAAATGATTAATGGAATATAAATCCATAAACATCGTATGAGGTAAAAAGAACAATAATTTTCAAGGCAAAAATGATAGAAAATTTCATCATTTTGAGGGTGAAAATAAGATTCCTTTGAAAAACATGTTAAAAGAAAAAATATTTAAAAATTAATTTTAATGATCATTTGAGATTAATATAATATTCTTGGAAAACCATTTTAGAAAATATGGTTTTGAAGGAACATATATCTCTGAACTAAGAGAGGGTAAAGTCGGGATTTCTTAAAAACACTTTCTTAACAATCTTATATAACAACGAGTATAAAATGATACCACAACATTAATATATCATTAATAACTAGAGTATATGAAAATTAAGTAATATCTATAGATATAGAACGTAATAATTCATCAAAGGATGCATTATCGTAAACAATCTTGAAAAGTGATGAGATTGTTTTGATAAAATCAAATAACATAGTTACTTGGGATTAAACACTTAATGTAAGAAAATGATGTTAAATTAATCATAAAAAATAATAAAAATAAGGATATATATGATATAAATTTCAAAATTTTTGTATATACAACTTGAATAAATAATTGAGGTGCATAACAAAACTTGAGTCTCAAAGAAGGAAAATTGAGACAAAACCATTTTACCGATTTCGTAAGTTTAGAAACATAAAACCAATGAAACAAGGATCATACAATGGAAATGTTATTACAAATAAATTTAATTATATTATACATATAATATAATTAAGGGTACTATGTAAACCACAAAAAATGAAAGAGTGGCGAACATAGCCAGTATCTCTTGGAAATAAAAAGAGAGGTGGAATCCCCTTACCTTATCTTTTTAATCTCATTATACACATTAAAAACACAATTATAATAAATATAATTTTAATATAAATATTCTTAATAACTATATTATAATATAAAATTCCATATATTATTTCATTATGACCATATATTATCCACTTGTCAACAATCCAATATTAAGGATTCACTTCAGGTAATATTTTCTTTATTATTCGCATGTGTCTTAATTGGTTATATATTTGGTATTTATACTTTATATAATGATTTATAGACTTTAAAACATGATATAAATATCATGTATTTTAATTATATGTGTATTATAATAATATATAGAATATATAAATATGAAACATAATACACCGTTCATGGAGACGGTTGGCTGTATGTACACAATAACGCTATTTATGTTTCATTGGCATGTTTATAGAATGAATATAAAAGATATACATGTATATTTATATATATCATTATTAAATTATATATATTATATCTTATATATCTTATATATTTATTAAAACCATCATCAATACAATCCATGTAGTGTATGGATGAATCATATCGCTTTTAAGGGGTAGTAGTCCACACTTCCCCAATTGAAATTATCATATTAACTCAAAATGGGAATAAAAATGATATGTGTTTTAAAAAGGAGTACATAAGAATAAATACATAATAAATTTAATACATGACATATATATATATATATATATATATATATATATTTTATATAACAATTTTCAACATGATATGTGGTAATGCAAAAAATGAACAATCATCGTTTAGTGAGGTAGTAGTTTTTTGTACACATAAACAATATGTTCCTTACCCATGCAATGGAAGTGTGTGTAAGTTTTGGTTGAATCAGTTATATAACAAAATCCTAGTATATTTGGCAATCTGTTGTTATATAATCATATAATAAATATAGTTTGAGGAGGTGGAAAGGGAAAATAAAAGATAAGACATTTATTACTAGAAGGCTTCCTTGGACTGTCTTCCTCCAAAGCGAAGGCTTCTTGGAGGAATATAGGATTTCTAGGAAGTGTATTGCTTATGTATTTTCTTAACATAAGATGTATGATATGTGTGATGAATCGGGGGAGGTGGTGGCCTTTTATTGGGATGGAAAAGGACTCACTTGGAATTTTTGAAAACAGGTTTGGTGTACACCTGTTCTTACATATAAAAGTCATAAAAAGAAATACTATATAAATAATAGAATGATTTTTTTATGAAATATTTATAGTCTATGGGTTTTGGAAATGTTGATAGGTAATTTAGGCCCTTAATTTTATGGTTTGGTCCTTAATTAATCTTAATTTTACCTTAATCACTATGATTAATTTTAATTACTTTTTTCTATAATGTTTTGTCCATAATTATATAGATGTTATTATAATATAAATATTACATTGATTAAAATGATGTATGTTGGTTTTTTGAAATTAAATTCATATAAGAGTGAAAATTATTATTAATACTCATCCTGCATATGGGACGAAACTAAGGGTTTTCAAAGTAGAAAAATGTTCCAATGTCTGTTATGTTTTTATATTCAATTTCAAAGTGAAATTGTTTATAATGAAATACATTATATTAGTATATGTTTAATTGATCTAATTTTACCGTAAATAATATTTTAAATTTAATTTAACATTAATAATCTTTTTAAAAAGCAGTTTTTTACTAAAATGCAATAGTTTTCACTATTTATCAAAATATGAAGTTTCTCAAAAAAATCACCAAAATTTACCATAGGATAAATTAGATGTTCTGAATTCTAAAATTAAGTTTAATTTATCAAATTAAAATTTAAGTGCCAATTTTTGTTATTTTTTTTCACAGATAGATATGAAAAGTTTTTCATTTGAGAATATAATTTTCTTTAAACATATAAGGGCTTTGCTAAAAAATATATTTTTACCTATCAATATGTTTTATTTATATAAAAACATTATAAAAATATTTGAGAAGTATTTATTTCTATTCATATCACTTTGTTTTAGTATCTAGGTAATAACTAACTCATTTAAATATTATAATAATAAAATTAGGTTTCATAGAAACTCGGTATTACATGTAACACACACTGAGCTGATGTTACATGTGAAAGAAATGTTTGAATTAGTGTACTGAAAAACATAATTGGAAATTTAATTTAGTAGGGTAATGCATCTTTTTTACCATTATAATATTTCTTTTTATATTAAATTGGGTTTCATATTCATTTATAATTAATTATTAACCTATGAATCTATATTGTATTATATAAACCATATATTTTCATAAATTATTTAATATTAATCATAACTTGTAAATTAATGTCTATATTTTATCTTATTATATTAAATAATATTTTTAATAACATATTATTGTTTCGTAAACATTGGTCTTGTATGTTACCCAAGTCATAGAGGAGATTTGTTATTGCATATAATAGAATATGAACTCAGTGTTATATTTAGAATAAGCCAAATTTTAAGTTCTATGTAGTGCATGATTAACTTGGAGATGCATATCATGATAGCCAAATATAGTGATTTAATATGAAATGAATTATCTTCAATGTTTCATGAAATGCAGCAAATCAAAAAGGATAAATTAATGTGAAAAAATCACAAAATATCTCAGTGTTACTAGGATGAATGTATATTTTCTGAACTTAAAAATCATAAAAGAAAACCAAGAGATAATGGAATCAAATAGTGATAAATAGTAAAAGTTCGAGAAGGAAGTAAATATAGGTATAAAAATACTACAAAATCTAGGATGATGAATATGATAATGATAATTAATAAATGATGAATTAAGGTTGAGTAAGTTAACATAGATCAGTGAAAATATTTATTTTCTTCAATAAATAGATATCATGAATGTTTCCAAAATTGTGAATAGTTTTAGTTAGTACCACTTCACCATTTCTAACAATAACCAATGTATTCTCTATTATCATTTGATATGAAAAATTCATTTTCATCCAAAATTCAATGTATGGACTATTGATTCAAGGAAATGATGAAGGAGTAAAAAAATTGCATCTAAAAACATTAGATGTATGTTATTTTATAAAAATAATTCACCACTAGTAACATATGAAAATTGAAATAATTATGAAGAAATAATGAAGTAATAAATAAAATTGAAAATATAGCATGAAGAGTTAAAGATTATATTCTCTTTATGATTAACCATAGTGATCATCAATTATATTTATGTTTGATGATTTAATTTCTCACTAGTGAATTTTTTTATATTTTTCTTCACCCATTTATACTTATATTAGTCTCAGTAAATGATGTTTTATAGCGAGATAAATCCAAATTATAAAAATAGGTAGTCATGAAAATACATGAGAATAAAATTTAATAAATTTATCAAACCATATAAACCTATTTCCCCTTGTTGAATTTATACCGACATGTTAACAATGATAATTAAGTCATACACGAAATACCTACAATAATTGATATGTTAAATATAAAAAATAAAAAAAGAAGTATTCTCTATTGAGATAAATTCTCTCTCAAGCATGTTTGTCCTTGAATATTTTCTTATCATCCAATGATCCCTCACTATTGAGTCTAAATTATTATATTCTCTAACTATGTTTCAAATACATACATAAAAATTAGATCATAATTACATTTTAATATTCAAAATTCCCCAACTTATGGAGCCACCACCTAAAATCTGTAAGAACCGAATCTATTTTCTCCATGAGAATTTTCCTTGCCTCCATCTTCTATTACATACTCATACCCCACCTTGAAATTCAACAAATATTTTTATCCATAACAATTAAATAATAATGACTATATATAAATTTTTTTATTTTAATATTTATCATTTAAATACCTAATAAAACCACATACATTGAATCTTACCTTAAAAATTCAAGTCCTTTATCCACTTATTTAATTATAAAGACATGTGTCCAGATTTCATTCAAACCTTATTTTTCTATTTTCTTCAATATGATCTTATATAACTCACCTAGACACATGTATTTCTTCAAAATTAAATAACTTGATCATATATTAATTAATTAATCACTTGGATTCCATTTACATAGATCAAATTTCAAACAATCAAACGTGAAATTAATCGAACAACTCTCATGCGACTCAATTTTTTCAATATTTAATGAACCATAACACATCCTCATTTTTAAATTACAACTCTAAGTGAAAGTGACTACAAAAACTTACAATAGGTGGGAATACACCTTGAAACAATCTTTTTTAATAATTAAAATGGTTATTTTTTCTTAATACAAGAATATAGTTGAAGAAAACATGTGACACCATCTCAAATTTAATATTAAGTTGTATAAACAACTAAAAATACAAACAACTTAGACTAGAAAAATTAGAATAGCGAATAAAAACTCTTTAATACCATACCTGATATTAAAATAATTTTTCTAATTTATAATTGATATTGTCATCAACAATGGTATAGGCATCTTCAAGGTCACTTTGACATGACTCACTTTGGTCAATCCCATTCATTTCATTTCACTATCTCAAATTGATATCTACTAACTTATTCATCGATCAAATCTAACATCTAAATTTATATAATAAAATGGGTATTTTAAAAAATTACATATTTCATCAATCTTAGGATAATTGTTGTGTAATTCCTAGGTAGAAAAATCCAAATACTAGGGATATATTTCTCTTTCTTCACAAAAAATAAAGATATCGTATTCATGTTGAATATCTTTCAACACTCATGTAAAGAAACATGGTCTCAAATCCATATCCTAATCTATGGCTGATATCAATCATAGGACTATTATTTGGTATGTTCCTATGGAATGGTATTTTACTATTCTTTGGTTTAGGGAACATTATTCACATGATCAAGTGTTTTATTTTAGTGTTACTCTTATAAACATGAAATTTATCCTTATGTGAGTCCTTTTACTCTCGTGTTAATCTTATATAACCTTTTTTGTTGAGAATTATTCTTGCACATGTGAAAAATTTATTTTACACATCGACCTTTCCATCCCAACATAATCTTATGTATTAGATAAGAAATTCCTCATGTACCCTTTTATTTTTCCACCAATACATACATAAGAATCAAAATTATTATATACAATTAAGTAGATAAATTCTATTAAAACCTATCAATTAAATCACATAAATCTATAATTGACCATTAAATAAAAAATATCATACTATAATATAAAATAATATATATAAATATATTTAAATTAAAGAATAAATTCATTTCATTAAAATGTATTCTCAATGATACATTCATTGTCCCAAACAAATAATTCAAATACCTGCAATACTCTAATTTATTTAAAAAATTATATTTTAAACAAAAGCACAAAAAATATCTAAATATATGTTTACATATTATTTGTAATATGAAATCATAAAACATTTCATCATTTAATGAATAAAATTTACCATTTAAATAATCTATTCAAATAATAACACATTTCCACCTAGATTGAGTAATAATGAAAAATTCACCATTAAAAGAATATTTCAGTACAAAACATAAGAAATTGTATAAAAAATATGTGTCAAATATGTATAAAACAAGTAAAAATTAGTCAAACTGTAACATTCCATCATGATTTTTATTAAGGTACCTTGAAGTATAATTTAAACTGGGGTCATCATTGTAGAATGTGGATATATTCTAATATACTATTTATTAAGAAGTTTTCGGTCACCATTTTTTAGAAACCATGGCTATAAAGTGAGATTTTTGAGGGAATTGTATTTACAAAACATTGTATGATGCGATGGGTAATTAAATTAGAATATATGGAGAAATTATTATTAACTTACCTTTAAATTTATGAAACCATATATATTATATTTCAAAGATCTGAATGAATGGGTTATTTATTCTTTTAAAGTGGTTTTAAAGTCATTTGAGTTTCATAAGTTATTAGGCTATGGTTTCAAGAATATAGATTAGGGTCATATGAATAGTTTAGGACTATCCACTTTAGATTGTATTAGAATTGGCGACCAATGAGATATTATTTGAATTCCTTGTTATATGATGAGGATAATTTCTTGGTTTTATTATTATTGGAATTTTCAAGGGAGAGGTAATGATGACAAAATTCCCTCCATAATAACAACGAGAGGAAGGTTAAATGAGGGTGGATTAGGGTCTCCTTTATGCTATACATTGGTAAAATATATATGAAGTGTTTTTTCTAGAAGGTGATATACAAAGAGTAGATGAGATCCTGAAATCCATATATATATCCTTGAATATCTTGTAAATATAATATAGTGTAGATGAGGATACATCAATGGTAGAATTATTTGTGGTTAAATATTGGTGTAATATTCCCTGTAGTCCCTCTTTAATGTTAGGGAATGTAATGCTATCTTTAGATGATACCTTTGTTAATGAACGATTTCAATGTTGGATTTGATGGTTAGTAGTTTATCATTGAATTGTGAAAATAAACATCCAATTTATAGGTAATAAATTAGGTGAATATATCTTGAATTTTTTTTAAAAAACATTGATCTTATGTGGGCATCAAATAATTACCGTATACGGTGATGAAACTGATTGCTAGCTCAAGGTAATGGGGTCCTTAGAAAGGCATGTCCAAATAAAAATTATTGGAATGATATTTTTTCTTGTGTGCGAGAACCATTAAGATATTTGAATTTTTGGAAGTAAAAAAATCACTTAATGTGGCATTCCATCCTTCTGTAAAAGGTTGGTTTATGTGATACTTTCTCTTTCAACCATAGTTATTTAAATTCAAGGATAAAAAGTTTAATGGTGGGTAGAATGTTGAGATCTAGTTTTTCTCTTAACTATGAATTAAAAAATTCTTCAGTTTTGGGGTCCATATTCACATGGGGGGAAAATTATTAATTTTCATAGACAAGTAAATTACCTTAAAAAATAGTATGAGAGTTTCATTTGGTCTTAGGGCAGAAATTTCACTTTTAGGTTGAAGTTCAGTGAGATTATTAGTCGACCGATTCATTGATGGGATCATTTAGTATTCACTAATAGAATATGTTAATATTGTACATTTGATTAATATAATCTATTGATGTATTATAAAATAATGACTAAATAGAAAATATATTCAGAAATTTTGACTCGAGATAGAGGGATTTACATTGGAGAGGTATAATTTTCTATTTAGGTTTCAGGTCCTCGACTTGGCCTATTTTTTGAATTCAATTTTTTAAAAAGAGACATAATACCATCCATATAAATATCCTATATAACCCCTCTAATTTTTATGATCCTTTATTAAAAAAAACAGTAATTATGTGTGAGAAGTATATTTCTTCATTGAAAAGTTAAAATATCCCCAGATCAATGCCATATTGGTGAAGCTCTAGAGAATCGCTATCTATGCAGGGCTTGATTATCTTTCTATGTTTTTTATTTTCTCCTTAATTTAAATCAAATTTCCCATTAGATTATTTACCATGAACCAATATTTGGATACGTTAATTTTAATTTTTTTTATTTTATTCAATTTTCATTAGATGGATTGCATCAAAAAGGGAAAAAGGTTAGTGTCCAGATCATTGCCTCCCAACAAAACCATATACAACTTCACCAGATGATGATGTGAGTACCCTGATCCTGTAATTTTGGTTGACCTTTCCACTGAGAGGTTTCAGACTACTTTATTTACCACCAACCCCTTTCATTATCTCTCTTCCATTTATCTTATTCAGAATTCTTATGATGGAGAATTTTATTAGACCTTTTAGTGGATGACAATGAGAAATGAGTGTTAGATGGTGATTAGGTGATGGGTATTCTATAAGGTAATGTGTAACATGTGTAACTACATTGAAAATGGATAATGATGGAATTAGTTGCAATGACAGTGTCTTGAGTGAGGCATGAAATTAGTTCCACTTGACTATATAGCCCAGATGATGATAGAATGATCATATGGTGAGATATAATCTAGTGACAAGATAACAACACCAATGACTGTGGAAGACTAGGTTTTTCTAAGGAGAAAAAAATTCGGTTTTCCTTGAATGTTAGATCAATTAGTGTTTTAACAATGATACACTCTTCTATATTGTGATCAAGTGGAATAAATTGGTAGGATAAGCCCCATTTAATGTCCCCAACATGGGAAAGGTGTCACATGCTGACAATTCAGTCTAACACTCCACGATAGCGCACCAAAACCCCCAGGTTGAGGAGAATGGGTTGTTAATGCTCAGTAGTTTGATTTGACCTGAGTTTTCAGGGATTTTATATCCATTTGGAATAACCTTGGTTAGCCTAAAGTGTTAATGGGCCATCATTTTCTATTCAATGTCCCTAATCTCGGTGGCTTTTCCATCTCATGGGTCGAGCTAGTGGGGAAATGGGTTTAATTCATACTGACCGACCTACCATATGGGTGGATCACATATGAAACCAAATTCCTACACCCATTTACTATATATGAGTAGGAACATTCCACAATGGTTCACTATATGCCTCTCCACAGTAGCATGTGGCTGGCCGCATTGGGTACCACATGGCTTCATATGATCCTTTTTTTTTCATTTTCATGATGTTCACCTATGTCTTTGAATAATACATGTAAATGTTCAATTATGATATTTTTTATGAAGAAAAAGATTATGAGACCCTGATAATCATAAAATTATTTTAATAATATATTTTAGGGATATAGAATTCTTTTTTTCTATAGGGATGTTGACTGGGTCTAGGTGAGACATCTGATGTTTTCATGATGCTTAATAATAACCTTGAAATGTGTTGATAACAATTCATGATTCCCCCAAATGTAATATGGTCTTAATAACTCCCCTAAGGATCCAAGGAGTGTTACTACTTATTATTTAATTTTATACTATATACTGATCAATAATTGTTGGAAAATTCATGGGTGTGTAAATTCACTGATAGGACTTCATTATTATCATTAGGTAAGTATAAAATCAAATAAGGCTTGAAGGTCTATATAATTCCAATATGAATTCATTCATTCGCATAGAACCCTAGATTAAGGTTCTTTCATGATTATTTAAGAAGGAAGACTAGGGTATTGATCAGGGACCCTTAGTATATTTTTGTATTAGAAACTAGCTCAGAACATAGATGTTTAGGTAATTACTTACATTTAACTTGATCATGGAATGGTTATAGGATATTGAGAGTAATCCTCCACCAAGTAGTGTTTTAGGTGTTCTTCTATCCCTAGATTCTTATTTTCAATGACTATGAGATGAATAGAAGTGTGAGATCATGGTTATGCATTCCTTTGTTGAATAATCCTTGATGGGGTGAGGGATTCCCTTATGTTGTAGAAGTTAGTAATTAAATGAGTCGGGTATGGTTTCTAATCTTATACATGATGTTTTTGGGGATTCATATATCATTATTATATTAATTAATCACCTTTATCTCTTTTGTTGATATATTTGCGAACTAGCTAATGGGGTGGGTTGCACGTCCTCCATATACGGGGTCTATACAAACTTAACTGATATAATGTTTCCTCAGTGAGGTATGGGTCTATAATAATATTATATTTTTGTGTGATATTATAAGAATTTTATTTTATGTATAGGTTCACATTGAACAAGACACTTTTTTATAAATAATGATACACCAATCTCTTTGGATCTTTTTCATAATTATCAGGAGAGATGTTGTCATAATGGGAATTATATAGACTATATATTGGTTATCATTTATAAAGTAGAAAATTTTTGTTTATTGCCCCTAAAAATTATGAGGAGACTTGGGGTTATAATTTCAATGTAAGCATGTGATGTTTCACACCGATTCCTTTTCAATGGTGTGTTGAGGTAATGGTTTTACTTTATAGTTTGTGGAACATAGTACTATAGACTAATGTATGATTATGTAGGTAGTTTTTTGTTTTAACTTTTCCTATTCCTTTAATAATATATAGTTAACCTCATGAGGCTATATTGTTTTGATTTACTGGGTCTTTTATTTTAAAAAATACTTTGAATTGACTATGACCCATGTTGTTTTTATATCTAGGCTATGATGTTGGCTTTTCACTACTTATTTGATTTATTTAATCATTAAAACATATTTATGTTTTATAATTCCATTTTCCTTTGGTTTTGTAATGACCTACCATGAAATTCTTGTTTTTTTCCATGTAAATCTACTAGGTCTATCTACACGCACTACTACATTGTAATTCTTCACACACATGTTGTATTTTATAAAGATGATGAGTAGATTGGGGATGATATTAAATGACATAGAGTTTGTGGTTCTAGTTATTATCATGGCTTTATAGAGATAATTGTTGTTGGTTATGAGACTAGGATTTTCTATGATTAGAACGAGTCATTCTACATTATTTTGATCTATCCATACATTAGAGTATTTTTATATTTCTTCCCTTTACATACAAGATTAAAATTTATTGATTTTTTGGATTTTCGTTTAACAAATGTATTTTATTCTAAATTTGGTATATTTATTTTTTAAATATTATATTTATCTAAGAAGTGGTGATGTATGCCTTTTATCCTGATTCGTTGGATAAGGATTGCTATTATGTGTTCTTCCTTCTTGGTGCTAGTCACTAGACCTTGGTCCATTGGTGGCAGAATTAAGGTGGCACAATCAATCTAAATTCTATCCTAGGTTGGGCTTTAGTGGGTCTATCCATGTCACTTTCTCTCTAAATTCATGTTCTATATATGATATGACTTCCAATTATAATACGAATTTAAATCTAATAATATTTTTTCATTAACAATGGAAATAGATTCAAAAGACCTATCACTTTCTATGATGTAATCATGGTTTAATTTTTCCACATTTTAATCTTCTTTTATCTGTATCATTAATATAAATTTTGAATTCTTGGTGGTTGAGGAGGTATTTGGTCTCTATTATTACTATTTTTAATTTTAGATTTTGGTGACCTCTATTATTTCCTTTAACTTAGTTGAGAATTTATATATTAATTATTAAATTTTATTAGGATTTATGATTTTTTGTTAGATTACTATGTCTAGAGTTAATTTTAATACATGAAAAAATATTTTAAAATATTTTTCATGTGTTAAAAATATTTTATATATGTGTTTTATGGATTGAAATGTAATTTTACTTATGTAAATTATTTATTAAATGGGATAAATAGTGGATAAATCTTTTAATTTTACATCATAATTATTAAATGAATTAATAATGAATATTTTGTATTAAAATGATTTTTTTAGTTTTTTTTGTAAAAGTGTTTTTTAACACTATCTTGAAATAATCTATCGTACCAGCCATCCTAACACCAAAACTAGCCTACGACATATCCTAGAAGGAATTATTAATCACTACATGCTTGAAAATAATTTTCATGTATAATGGATCTCGTTTGGGAATGGTTTAGCCCATGAAAATGTTAACCTATTTCAGACAATATTTACACATTACATAACTGACATTCACAACATAAAGGTAAATTGGAAAATTTACTATATAAAAATTAGAAAGGAATTTAACAATTAATAAAAATTGAAATGAGAGTAGATCAACATAGAAAACAGAACTTCTATGGAAAATGCGTGTCGACAACCCAGGCCACCACTAGAAAAACTTGACTAAGGAGAAAACGGAATCATGAGAAACCACCATCACATCCACATAAGGCCTTTACAATACCTGATTTAGACATAAAACGGTCTAAATAAACCAGAGGGATTATCTAGGTTGTGATCTCATTTCCAATTATGGTATAACAAAAATGTTTTCATGTAATAAAATTAAAATTCAAATTAATATACTTATTTTTATGAAATTTAATTTATGTAATTTGTAAATGAAAAGAGATTTTATTTTTCTAATAAAAAAATAATCAACGATAACTTATTACTGGTAAAAATATATAAAAAGAACAATGGGAAAATCCCCAAGGCCATAAGATCCTCATAACTCAATTAATAATCAGTATAGCCCATTCTCATGCATGATCTACTAAAGATCTCACAAACAAAGTTCTAGAGGCCCCCAAAGCATCATCGTTCATTTAGTTAGTGTTGTGGTGTAAACTTGCACGAGAGAATGTATAATTTCCCCTACCTCTCAACCAATATACTAGTCCATTAAAATATATATAGACACAAAGGGTTCCCTAGTGCTAAAATGTGTTCTCACATTACCCGAATCCCTTTTTATACCACTATATATTCATTAACCATAACCTACAAATAAAAATAAATGATTTAAAAATGTAAAATCACATTAAATCCTTGAATTAACACCAAATACAAGATAAAAAATCATTCAAACCGATAAGCAGAATCAAAATGAATATTTAGAAGCCAAATAAATCGTACTAAAATAATAAAAATGGAATGGAGGATGAAGGGGACATTTATTTAGGGCTATAATGGGTTGAATGGGGTGAGAGAGTAGGGTTAGAGGGTTAAAATTTGGTTGGGGTATAATTTAAAACAATTTTTTTTTAATAATATGGAGGGATGAATGATTTGGATGCGTGATCTACTAGACTGTTCACCAACAGTGTGACACATCTATCCTAGTGAAGGGGTAGTCTAAATGGTTAACCTAGAGTGGTACATTCCCATGTTCTTGGCTACGTACCCTAAATAGTTCCAAAAATCATGGTTACCTGGTTATCCAGGGAAGGTCGCATGTTCGAGCACCTGGTCATGCGGCCTGAACATTACTATTTTCTAGGCCGCACAATCTAATGAGGCTGAATCATGGTTTCTTCTAAATATGAACCAAATTCTCACCTCATTATATGCACCCATAAGCCAAATGTTTTCTTCAAAAACCCACAGGTAAGAAATAAAATAATGGTACGAAGAAAATAAATGAAAAATATATGAAAAGAATGCCAGGGATGTGATAATTATCACTACCTTGAAGGCTTTATTCCCTTGGAAAGTCATACTTTGGCCTGATTAGGGAATAAATGGGAATAATTATCCACTATCCAACACGTATATTCCTATTTTTAATTATAACTTTTTCCATTTGGTAAAATGTCCCTCCCAAACAGTGTGAACTTTCCCCAAATCACATTCACTAGATAATCCACAATCTATATTGGTTTCTCGATCACAGAAAAATTTTGTTCCATATTACATTCCACCCAATAGAGCACATGGTATGTGCTAGGGTTATACTTGTTCAATTTAAGGATATGGAACACATAATGAATCAATATTAATGGGAAATAAAAACCAAGAGATATGGAACCAAATCAATCCTTCTGATAATATCATAAGGTCTAAAAAACCTAAATATAAGTTTCCCTTACATTCTGTGAGGATGGTGACCCATGTGAGGTTTCACCCTTAGGAACACATGGCCACCCATGAAATAATCTAGGGCTCAACATAACTAATTGATATAAGACTACCAGTAGATCAATGAGGCTAATAACCACTCCCAGATCACATAGATTTTATCCGATGTATCCTGTATAAGGCTTGTACTTAGTAAATAAGTCTCACCCACTTTTATCTAGACTATAGAAGACTCACATGGTTGAACATAAATCCATTTGAAGGGATCAATTCTTATTGACAACCGATAACTGTTATTATAAGAAACTCCACCAACCCTAGATCATTGTCCCAAGTGTCTCAAAATTAAAACACACATTTATGATGTATATCCTCCAAAATTCGGTTTTCCCATTATGTTTGACCATATATTTGAGGTTGATATGCCATAATGATATGTACCAAGTTCCTAATTTTATTCTGAAATACTTATTATAATCAATAGGTAAAATAGGGATTTCATTCCACAAAAATTTCCAATGGTACACCATGAAACCTCATGATATATTAAACATACAACTTTCCAAATTATTATACATTAGTTGAATCAATTTTCCTAATTAAATGAGAATTGGGTTTCCAAATGATCAATAACCACACAAATTTTATACCTACAACTGGGTTAGTGAGGTACCCCGATGATAAAATCCTTATTGACATCATAGAACTTATAGGAAGGAATGGGGATTAGATGAAGCATCCCTCAGGATTCTTGTACTTAGAATAAACACGATGAAAAGTGTAACAACTAGATACGAAATCTTATATATCAATTTTTATACCTGGACACTAAAATCAGTATCATATCTCATAAAACATATTTCTGATACCAATATGAATGAACCAATAAGACTGGAGGCTTTCCTACATCACCAAAATCTGTAAAGATGATGGCACAATGAAAACAAGTTTCAATCAAAGGATCACTTTAGATGACACTAACCACTCATTAGGAACCTCACCACTATGTAGGAGCTACCCAAAACACTAGAATAGATCATTTTTAATATAATATTCCTAGATCATATCATGATGAGAGGGAATAAATTGAATGACAAACTTGAACAAACCAGCACAATGATATTTTCATTCCTGGTGCATCAGAGAAAAAAGTCCCACTAAGTCCAACTCATGTTTGGACTCCTTTGAGGATTGAATTATAAATTTTATACTCAAGGTGTTCACTAATAAATTTCCAAAACCCTGGGTATATAAAATATGAATGTAAAACCTATAATAGCACTCAAACTATCAATGTTCCCTCAAATTTAGATCATTTAGAATAAAATATATGAAATATTTTTTGATCTATGTTGACTATGAATTTATACCCAAAAATATAGTGCTAAAATGACTATAAAGAATCCATCAATTTTTATAGTTCAAGGTCATGTGTGGGGTAATTTCATTCAAGTGTTCAGAGTTGGCATGAACCATACACTACTACATGGCCACCATATATTATAATGCAACCCAAAATCATACATGAAGAAACAAAATATAAAATATACCATTTTCCGTATTGAAGAAAAATCAAAATAAAGCTTGTGGTAAATGTCCTATTGAGATCCTATAATTCTGAGTTTGAATCAAACCTTACCCCTTTCTAGGTAAGAACAATCATCGATGAATAATGTATAGGAAAATCCCTGGAAAACTGTATGTGGTATCTTGCTAGGACCATGAAGCTCTTGATCTCAAATACATTCCTTGGTTTCTCCCATGACTTTATTGATATGCTTTTCATGGGTCCATTTAAACTCTATGTTCATGATCATTTGGCTAAGGAACATGACTTGTCATATCAAAAAAATTTAGGTAGAGAGATTCGCATAGTGACAGTGATGTCAAATTGTTCATAAAAAAATATCATGTGACGACCATGTTTCAATATTTTTTTCCAGGGTATCCTAGTATTTCATCAAAAAATAACATGAAAATATATTCATTATATTTATGAAACACTCAGTTCATAAGGGGCATGGAAAATGACAGGGAATTTATCCATCTGAATTGTATGAACAAATATTCAAAGTGGCCGTAACTATTTTTGAAATCTATATTAAATAATTAGATTATCTAATCCCGAACTAGTGAAAACTGTAGTGTAGGTAAATCCTTGAAAACCATCTTTCCCTATTGAGTTATCAAAGTAGTCCTAAATGCAGAATAAGGGATATTCATTCTTGATGGTGACCCTATTCAACTTTCAACAAACTATGGAAATCCAGGCGTATCGATCACCCAATTTCTAAATCAACACCAGTACATCCAATGGTGATATTTTTGGGAGAATGAATCCTTTAAATTCAAAATATTCTAGTTGTATAATTAATTCCCTCAAATCGGTGTAGACCATACATTATGAGGGAAGATATTTTAACTGTGTTCCTAGAACCAAAATGATTGTGAACTCCACATCCAATTCTAAATGTAAACCCAATAAGTCCTATAGAAATACCATTAAAAACCCATTTACTATGAGTGTAATTTTTTTTTCAGAATCATTTCCATCATTCTCTAGCATAAGAGAATTTTCTATGAAAATGTGTCTCTCTGACTCTAGAATATGAGGCCTAGCTTTTCTAGAGTGTGTATCCTATTAACCTTGGTATAGTCAAGTACTCCATTTTGGTTCTTTGAATGTAACCATCCATCGACAAAAATCAATATGTTCCTTGAAATTCAACAACCATTTATTTCCCAATATCACATGAAATTGGTCCATTTCCATAACAATGAAGTCCCATTCCAACTAGAACTCTAACAATGTGAGATTATAGGATAGAAATCTAAAACCTT
This sequence comes from Viscum album, assembly GCA_963277665.1. Taxonomy (NCBI): domain Eukaryota; kingdom Viridiplantae; phylum Streptophyta; class Magnoliopsida; order Santalales; family Viscaceae; genus Viscum; species Viscum album. The sequence continues at coordinate 1,569,795,192 of OY728133.1, read as the reverse complement.
ATTCCTTATTCTTTCCATGAGTCATAACCAACTCCCTAAAATATAGAATATGTTCCAATAGTAGTTTCAAAAAGTCCATAAAGTGAATATAGATGAAATAATAATAATCACAACCATCATAAAAATAATATTCTATAGACTCCATGATATAAAATATACATCAAAATTATTATAGGTCTTACTTCTAATTCCACTAGTTCCTAGTAATTTTCTTGGAAGTTCCTCATCTCTATATGAGGCTATGATAAACTATTGATTTGTGGCTTTGTATAATGTTTAAATTTCTCTGTGGTAGACCCAACACTGCCACCATGACCATAAATTAAAAAACCCACACTTTTGGGTAGTTCTTACTAAGCTTTCATTCCCCTAGAGGATGAAGATTTGGTACAAACCTGATATGGGAGTGTATTTGTTGAATACAGCTTCATGTTACCAATAATTCCACACTAATGGAATCACCTAGGTGGATATGATCACGTTGCCTATCCATGACTGTGGTTTACTCATTGAGAAAACAAGAGAGGCCCACTACTAGATATTGATGATGAAAGAAACTAGGATGGATAAATAGACGTATTTACACTTCTATTCTCCAAATAATATTTCCTTATATCCTTCTAATATGTTTCTTAAATTCCCTAGAAAAAATATGAAACCATATTTGAAAAAATATGAAACCATATATCCTTCTGGTAAAATTTTCTTCGTAGGTACCAACAGATTCATCATCCTTTGGATTTAGTTCAATAAAATCCTTCTCCATCATTGTTCGGAGAATACGAGGGAAATACTTATTGAAAAATAAGTTCTTGAACTCGTCCCATTCCATGGACTCATTTTCATCTCTTGGCCTCGTATTCTTGATAATATTCCACCATTGATCAGCATCACCTTCCAAATAATACACTTCTAAGATGACTTTGTCATGTTCAGAACAATGAAGAACTAAAAATATCTTTTTAGTAGTACTGATCCATTGTTCAGCAACTAATGGATCAGTAGACCTGCTGAATGAAGGTGGACGCTGTCTCATGAAGGATTCAACAGAATTTTTCTCCTTCCTTTGCTCGTTTGGAAGTCCTGCATGATTCATAGCTTGGGAAAGTTGTGTAATCATGGCTATAAGATTTTTCTTTCTAGCTCCCATAACATTTGGTTGCTCAGGGTGACAATCATTGCATTTCCCGTCGCATTCCGCATTAACACGGTTCCTTCGGGTTCCAGCCATTGACTAAAACTAAGAAGAATAGTGTGAGCAACACTAATTATAATAGGAAAACCAGATAATCAAGAATAAAATTTCACACTTAAGGTCTTATCATAGATTGTTCATGGACATTTCTAAAACACTAAGATTGTGTTCTATTCTTAGACTTATCCTTAGGGTTCTTACTAAGGCTTTCACATCCTAGTTTCCAAAGTTTGACTATACCTTTCCTTTGATACCAACTATAATGGTCTGGAATTACTTCCAGTGGACTATAATTGATACCTATCAGGGCACTCCATGGGTGGCTACACCCCCTGGGCCGGACACACCACCATCCCCAGTGGTAGCCATTTCCCCATGAAGCCCTTGGGCGGAGAGCCATGCTTTGTCCATTGCTCACATGTGAGAGTTCCCAATGATCAGATACATTACTACCTTTTTTGCCTCTGATACCAAATATAACGACCCATACTTTAAATACATTGTTAATACTTCAAAATTGAAGTACACTTATTTCAACATATAACAAAACTAGGAAAGGACCGTATAGGTATAGTGTCTTTAGAAACTGGGAAATATAAACAACTGGTTCATAAATCATCTACATTGTCTCCCATTTATTTCATCATATCTAGAGTCCCCTTTTGGCATATCCTACTTAATATACTTCTCCCTGACCTGGGGAAAGAAAACATACAAAATAGTGAGCTCAAATGCTCAGTAAGGTTAAAAAAAAGAAATATCAATCACATCATATTAATAAGAACATAACATTTTGGAAATCTTTTCTTGCAAAATAGATCAAAATTTCATAACATGGGATAAATCATGGTAGTGAAATGTAATCACAATACTCATAACTTAAAACATGAAGATTTGTGGCATACACACATAATCATAGAGAATCATTTCTTATTAGTCAAGACTCATTTCCAAGACTATCTTAGTGGACAAAGTCCATTTCGGAACCGAGTTCATTCCTTGTTTCAGTCCTGTTTCACTGAACCGGTTTAACCTGCTATTCTAGCCATGTCTATCTCATGAGATATAAAATCTTTACACAATGCATTGGAGGGAGATATAGGTCCCACCCATCTCATAATGATACCATTCTTATGTGTGCCACAAAATCATAAATCATACATCATAGCTTAACCCATGTAATAAAAATGGGAATCTTAAACATCATGACATCATAAAATAATTCATAGAAGATAAAGGAATTCATAAAAATATTTCGATTACAACATAATCAAATCAATGTAATAATAGGGATATAAATTGAACCCTATATTATCTTGAACTCCATTCTTGTGGAAAATATCCTTTCTACTTCAAAAACATTTTTCTTTTCTTATCATGTCATACAATTTTAAACTAAAAGAAGTTGATTAAAAATAAACTTGAAAACTTGTAAAGGAAGCTTCTTGGAAATAATGTTTTAAAAATCCATTCATGCCGTATAAGTTAAAAAAAACATTCTTCTCGTACTTTTTTCAGAAAAGGCAAAAAGTACCTCGTATGAAAAACGACAAAAGTTTCCTTTCATATCTTTTACTAAAAACTCACCGAAGGATAAAATTGGATTTAAACAATTTTAGAATGATATAAATATTACATATTGAGGAAACATGGATGTGGATGATAAATATTCCCCAGTAAATTCTGAAGTATAAACAATATCGGATAAAAATGATATAGTGAGATTTTCCCTTACCTTAGATCCGATTTGCTTTTTAAGTGTCCGAACCTCCTATATAATGATTTAAATAATGTCATTAACTTATTACAGAATCATACTCATTGTTATGATAACGTATATGGTCATATTCTTAGCTTCTTATTAGTAATATTTCATTGCTACTTGTTATTCGGGTGTTTATTACTTTTTGTTCTTATGCGTGTTTTGTCAAATAAATTCTTATTATTCTTTTTAGGTTATAGATGCCTCATTTCCAGAATGGTATTAGTTTAATATATATCATATTCATTCATTCAATTAACTTATATAATCATTTTTCAATGAATATCACGTAGAACGAGTCACATCACATCGTGGTGATGGTATTCCGTACGTACGCACGAGCGATGATATCGTTCCCATGATAGTGGAATTATATTGGAGTGTATGTATAATATTTAAGAATCAATAAAACTTTACAGTAATCATATATAGTTATTATTTACACCATTATACCCATCCAAGTAAGGTGGTGGTGGAAAATAGATTACACCACGGCGTAGAGATGGTATTCCGTACGTACGCACGCACGGTGATTTCATTTTTCGTAGGATGGATAGATGGTGAAATAGAGTTGTTTTATTCTTATAATAACATATCTGTATATTAGTGATACTGATGTTATTAATTAATAATGAAGAAACTAAAGAAGAAGAAGTAGGAGAAGAAATAAGGTTGAAAGAATTGGTAACAGATATTATCTCTTCTTTCGACACGCCTTTTGAAACATCCTCTTAGGGAACTAAGATTGGTCTTTCAAAAAGACCAGAACCTCTAGGATGTTTCTAGGGAAGTGGAGAGGAGAAATTGTCAGGGGTTGGCCGAGCATGAAGGCTCAATGTGGTGTGAGGAAGAGAGGGAGGAGGTTCCCTTTTATAAGGGAGGAGAGGGGCACCTTTGGAAAAACTAAAAATATTATTTTATTATAAAGTCATATTCAGTTTTAAATAGCTACAAATTGATTTATTGCGAAGATAATGTGGGTATGGGTATAAATCCTCTCATCCAATAAAATTTAGATAAGTTTAGATTTCTATTTTAACCTTATCAATTAGATTTAACTTTAAGTTAAATAATTTTACTCTTACCTTGTCTTCTTGTTTTCTTACACTATAAGGTTAATAAACTTACTATAACAAGCCAAACGAACCCCAAGTTGTTTATTATTAATATATATAAACTTATCTAAGTCATTTGGCCGAGCCTTAGATTTTTAGGAATTAAAGTTTAAATAATAATATAATTTTTATTTTAAAAACTATTTTATGTCAATTTTGACACTATTTGGTAATTGATTTTTGTGAAAATCATAACAGAATGATTAGTTAGAAAAAAGTTAAATAAATCACTAATAGCATATCATATTAAGATAGAAAATTATTTGAATTCATAAAAAGTCTCAAATTACATTTATTTGGGTATTTATAACATCAATTATGTCAATATTTCATTAATATAATAATTACTGCATCATCATTGTGTCATAAATAGATTAAATTATTTAATGTCTAAAAATTATAAATAAAATATCAGTATGTATGAAATCTATTTATCCTTATAATGAACATTTATAGTCGAATTTATCTTATATATAACCCTATATTAAAAATGATTTACTTATTAAACTTTGATTTTAACTATTTTAACCCTTCTTTAAATAAATTAATATTAAATTTCCTAATCTAATCCAAGTGGGCCTAAATGGTAATATTTTATTCCTAAGGTTGTTTTTGGTCGAATTACACTTATCAAATAGATTAAAGACATGTGTTATGGTAATAATAATATAATTTTTACCCTTAATTACCCTATTTACTTTTAACCGTGGTAAGTAAAGGTAAAAAGATACTATTCACCAAAAATTATTTTCATCTCATTGAACAACGTTTTACTTACTAAAATCAACTGTGTCTCTCGGATTTTTTAAATTCCACTTACAGAAGAGATAAAATTTTGTTTTATGTGAATTTGGAAATTCTCCTTGGAGGTGGGTAAAAGACGGTGAAAAGTTCGATAAAATTTTATATATCTAAAATTATTATAAAATGACTCCAATGAATTGAATTGAACAAATATAGGTATGATATTTTAATTTTGACCTAAAATAAATTTAAATAAAATAAATTATTATTTAAATAAAATATCGGTTTTTAAATAGTATCCCAATGTTTTCACTATTCATCAAAAATTGAAAGTTTCCAGAAAAATACCAAAATTTCACCTGAGGCTAATTTCGATATTCCGAATCCAAAAATGAAGTCCATTTTGAAAAATAAAATTAAAAAAGTGGTTATTACTATTAATAACGGCAAGTTTTAATAATATTTTAATAGAATATCGTTGTTTAGGGAAACTCGGTATTGCGTACGACGCAAGCTATCAAGGAAGGTTGCGATTGCGTGTAATACAAGCCAAGCTAGTGTTGTGTATAGTGAAAGATCTCTTTGATGATTTATATAACATATAAATAAGAGATAAAAGTCTCGGGTGTTACACATACCCTTAGTTTGAATATTTTTTTTGTGGATGAATACTATAAGAACTCGGTTAGAGGTAGATTTTTGAAAAATATGGATTTAATATTACATTTGATATAAATAAGTAAATTTATTATAGTCATTGGATCTTTTTGGAATGTGATATCTATATATTTTTTTATTAGAATAAAATATAAAATAATTGTTTTTGATTTTTTAGTAGAGATTTTATTTGGAAAATGATTACTTATGACATGTAAATTCTAATAAAATGAATTCAGGTTAAAAATGAAATTAACACCTTTCATGGTTAAAAATAATTATAAATGTATTACATTAAAAAAGAACAAAATAGTTTGGAAACTATTTTTTTTCTATAGAAAGGAAAATTAATATGATAACATTAATTTAAAGTGAAATATGTAATTTTCGTTCTACACGCAATATAGCTAATAAAAATTATTTTATAAAATTCATAAATGATTGTTCAATATTTTATCATGTTAGTCCTCACATACCAAATATTAAGTAATAGGTAAAATTATTATATATAGAAATGATGTTGAAAACCAATGTGGGATTATAATTAAATTTATTAGATCCGACATGATGGATAATATTATTGTCTTTTATTATTTGAATTCTAAAGAATCATAAGTGAATACGAGGATCCATATATACCAAAAACAATGATATATAAGTGAAAAATAATAAAACATTAATGTATATAGTTAAATCTACGATATCCATCTCAGATCAATAATTATGTTTTCAGTGTGATGTACTATTAACTATATGTGACATCCTAAACATGGTTCTTACATAAGGGATTCCATGAATTAATATGAATTATGGTTTAATTGGTAACAAAATAAAATTTATTTAAAGGTTTAACATTTTTACACAATTATAAGATATCTGAGACCAAAAAGGGAGAAATTGAATAAAAGAAGAATTGTTTTCATATTTCCATTTTATATTGAAAACTTTGAATCTTATATCTTCATGGTTATAGAATATAATGATTTAATATTAATTAACAAAACCATTCAATCGAGAGATGATATATTTGGTTAATCAAGGTTTATATCTTTGAATAAACAAATACATATTGAAGGATCCATCTCAAATAAATTACTATCTCAGGAATTTACCCCATGAGATGTTTGTAAAAATAAATATCCCCAAAAAATGGGTATGATCTTTATATGTATTTATTAGAAGGAAATAATCATATTTTTACAAAATAATTCTAGTTTTTCTTATATAGAGTATAATCATTTAATTTATAAATAATACATGTCATCTTTTAATATATCACTTTAGAAGGAGACTATAAATGGTGAAATGAAGTATATAACTGGGAATATACTCGAATATTCTTTTCCTTGTAGAAATTTAAAAAATGATATGTTATAAAGGAATATTTAATTGGAAATAAAAATTAAATGGTATTATTAGGAAATATAAATTCGATTGGGTAGATTAGGGGTTCACCTGAAAACATGGGATTTATTATTTAATTACTTATAATCCCATGGCTATTAATTCCTATATTAAAATTGTTTTCACCAATGATTCTACATAAATTTTGAGATTCAATTAATGTAAATCAAAAAAACATTCATAAATGGTGAATAAGACAAATAAAAATATATAGGACAAATAGAATTATTCATAGTACATAGAAAATAAATGAATGTTTAAAAAAAAATTTAATTCCTAAATGGTTTAATAAATATATATATAAATGGCATGATAAAAATAATAAAATAATTTATCAAAATGAATTTATAGTAAACCAAGAAGATAAATTTGTTTATATAATATTATATAATATTATATAATATTATATAATAATCATAATGTATTATTTTTCTATATGATGATGGAATGTTAATTTTTTATATATGTCTAGAATGAAATAACTAAGGCCAGGTCTATTTACTCTCCAATTTCTTTTTATAAAATACTCATTCAAGGGGTCAATGGGAACCTGAACATCACAATAATCCAAAATAATATACCAATGAACAATACAAAAATTTATGAGAAATCAAAACAAATACACTTGGAAAATATTAGAGACTTAGTCAAAACATAGTACAGTGTGATCACATAACAAGTCACACTATGTGGCCAATCAGGAATCAATCTCTACTGTCTTAATGGAATGTGACACATCTATCCCCTTTTGATGGATAAACTAGTAAGGTCTATGGATCATCACAATAGCTATTCGAACCACCATTATAGGTTATGGACCACCATCATATATCTCCATTTAAACTATGAGCCACCAAAAATGATAAATAAAAATAATTTTAGAATTCCACAAAAAATATCCTCCCCCACCATCACCATGAAAGAACAATATTAAGAAATCAAAATACAGAAAGAAAATATGTGACTAGTGAAATAACGACATAAAAAATTAGGACAAAAGAAAACACAGTAAATTTGAAGAAGGGAAGTAATAAATGTCATTAAAAAAGAATTTCCAAATTACAATTATGAAACAATGCTAATGTTGATACTTAGAAGAGTTGATGGGGGTGGGGATCAAAATCACTATGGGTGGAGATGTAAGGGGTAAAAATAACCCTAAAACACTAAGGTAGAGATTTATTTGAAGAGAAAGGGTCTAATCAACTAATTCCCTTAGAAAAGTCTATATTTCTTGAAGATTTATAAGAAATTCTAGTGTGAAGAAAATATTATATTGGGAATTCAAATTTAAAGGAATAAAATTTCTATTTTACTTTCTTAATCCCATTACATTGAATTAGATTTAATTATTCTTAAATTGTCTATATGTTTACCCGTTTCAACATTATATGCTTCTGGGAGTAGGAAGTTTCTATATTATCCTGAGAAAACTTCTCGACTAGAATATGCAAGGGTTATATGGTGTATTATACAATATATGTATTCAAACAATATCTGATATTTTGTATACCATTGGAAAGTTATGAAAGTAACAAAGTAATACAGGTTAATCATATTTGTATATAGACAAAAGGTTACTCAAATATCTTTATTGTACATAGAATTATTATATATTCTATATTCGAAGAACAATAGTGTTAGAGATGTTTTCTGACACAAGTTGGATTACTAATCTTGTAAATTACACTTTATATAAATATTATATTTTTATACATGGTGGTTAAGTAATATATTAGAGATAAAAACAATTATAATAGTATTTATAGTATATTTTGAGTTTTTTCCTTAGTAACTTTTATAATGTAAGTATAAGGGACTTGATCTCTATTATTCGATATACCATTATAGTCTATGTGAATGTCACAGATTACTATATATCGTGGATTTCATGAACTATAGTAAAGGGAATATAGAAATACTTATAATGGAAAGATGAGATAAAATTATGATTGAAATATCGATGTGATATATTGAAAATTTTTGGTTCCATAAATGTATTGTTTTTAATATTAATCCATAATTTTATAGTCCAACTATCAAAGTGAAAATCAATAGATATGGTGTATAAATAATCCTTATGACTAAGTTTAATGTTAATGTAAATGATTCAATATAACTCCCAGTAACCTAGATACCCATAACGAGTGATTAATTTATAACATGTTAATTTTAATACATGAGATTATTACTCTAGGGCCAAGGATTAGTAGTCCTAAAGAGACTAGATACATTTAAAGTACATTAAAAGATGACTTATTACATAATATTTGACCAAATATCCATTCTTTAGTGCTATATATTAATATTTTTATAGAAAGTGTTCCACCTTTTGAACATGGAAAATATGGGAACAAAAGAAATGAGAGATTTAAAATACTCATTTACAGATTTTTGTAAACTGAAATTTAATATGGAAGAATAATAAAATAAATAATATAATAGAAATACATATATAATTTGTTCCATATTAATACATTAGAATAAAATAATCTATTAATGCTTGAAAAATTGAAATAAATGATCACATCAATAATAATAATTGATTTTACAATGATATAATGCACAATAATAGACATCATAAACATATCATCAAGGAATTGTGCCAAGAAATCATATATAAAAGGATAAACATACACCAAATACCCAATATATTTTTTATTATTAAACCTGTAGATGCATTAAAGGGATATGCAATTCCAAGTCCCACTCATCAAATAAAATGTCTAATTCATAATTTATATAAAATAAATCGATAATTTTACATTACATAATGTTCCCAAAAGAACCACTTCCATAATCAGGGTTGAATAATAAATAATTATCTACATAGAAATAATGGGTATATTGACTCTCAATATTTACCCATTAAAATAAATTCTATGGCTCTGTAGGTGAATAAACATCAATTAAAATTTTTATTTATAGGGTTTTCAATCCATATAGGATAAATAAACATATAGTAAAGTTATTAGGTTTTATTATTTAATTTAATTACATGTCTATATAGATGAATACACATTATCCATAATAATTACACACATGGGAATATGCTTATTTAATATAGTGTCTGGGAACTTTATTAAATTATTCGGAGAATTAAATTGGCAATATTTTATGTTTTTTATAGTTATTTGTGTTCATGTTCCTGGTATGTATATATTTTAGTGATTATGGTATAATTTTGAAGATTTGAGACTTATTATATTGAAAAATACCTAAATTATGACATACCCCAATTACACCAAGAAGAAGATGATGAGTTGATCAAAAGGGATTAGTGACGACTTTCTCCAAAATTTGATCCATAAATATCTAGATTTATTCATATGATGTAGATCTAATCATAGGTTCCTACCTCACATCATAGAGTTAGCCATGTCTAGAAGAAGAAGAGTAACTGCATTCAACTATAATCTTTCTCATGCTGTAACCATGAAACATACACCATAGAATATTTTAAGACATTGATAAATTGGTCTAAAGCCAAGCCATCCCACAACTAAAGTATAAGACACATATCTACATTACTGTGGTGGACCAGGCATAAAGTGAAGGAAAACCAAACACGGTTGAGGTTGTTTATAGAACCCACATGGGGTAGTGAGGTGCATGAGTTAGATATGTAGATAGCCTCATCTAGGTAGGGTAGTAAGAACCACCCAAGGAGTTCACTAGATCTTTTGGGATTTAAAATTTTTATCAATGAGACCACTATAGTAATATAGGATAAGGATTTAGAACAAAATTTTGACATTGAAAAATATAATTGGATATGATGTCTCATTATTATGGATCACATGGTAGAAGTTACAGATTTTCACATGGATCCAGATGGAGTAAGGATCATTAATACAACCACCAATTTATATCATAGAATCATTAGGCCATTATTTGAGTATACCACATGTTTTTAAGAATCTATGTTTTAAAAATTTCATTCTATAACCAATCCACTCTATCATGGAGCTGCCATTACAAATAATGAAGTGATTTTTCAGAGCCTGAAGACACAAAACCGCCCGGACTCTCCTAAAAAATTGTTTATATGGGGAGGATTTAGCACTAATTAATCCAAGCATGAGATCTTAGGAACATCTACATACTGAATCTATGGGACTAGGAATTTTAATTTGAGACACATAACTACATATGGGACAAGTGTTTTTATTATAGCAATGATTGAGTCTTTAATTGAAATTTGAATTTTTGGTTAATATATATAATAATCATAGAGGATAAATTGTCTGATCATATGAGAACTTTAAATTAATTTCTAAGGACTTGATTGTGGATATTTATTTTTAACACCAAGGAGTTGTGCGAGCTAAGGAGAACTCAATGGAAAGGCAGAAGGTAGCATGAAGGATGAAAGTAACTCTTGTATTTAAGATTCAACATTCTTATTTCTTGTTTATGGGGGAAAAATGATATGAGTCTATGTTAAATTTTATTTTTTTATATTGTCTCTTACATTCACTATTTTCATGAGGAATCATTCATCTCTAATTTTTTCTATTCATTTTATGATAACCAGTAATGTTTTCCTGTGTGTGTAGTTACCTTAGGCTTTAGGGACTAGGAGTAGGGGGACCCATTATTGAGATAAAATGAATAATTAAATGGTGTTCCATTTTTTGAGTTCTAATGTGTTGTTTGTTTCCGAAATTATATCCCTAAATAATTCAGTGAATGTAATGATGATTATGTGAAAATATCCAAATCAATACGGGGGAGTAGAATGTAGTGCCCAATCTACTACACCTCTTCTATTAAGATTTATTTACATCACCATTGTGGGTTATAATTTTCCTTAAGAGAGTAACCATAATTCATAGGTTAGACAAGTTTATGACGACAAATTATAACTCAAATTTCTTAGATTATCCCAATTGGGATCCCATAATGATCACCAGGACATCAGTGATTCATCCTTGGTTGTCTGCATTCTAAAATTGGTCAGCATTTCCTTCCCTAAATACATGGTTTTCAAAAATTAATATGTAATTCTATATTTCATATACTTCCTCTTTATCCACCCACTAATTTTGGAGTGCCTCATTAAAACTTTAGTTAAAACAATCAAATGTATTAATTGAAAACCATTGTAAAGTATTGTAACTTCCCTATTCCCTCCGGTTCGACCATAGGTTTCTTTTAATCTATATTAAATTTTGTGGTATTAGTGACTAAGGACTCATGTATTTCAATTATAAACACATAAAATGATCATGGGTGATGATTATGTCTAGAAGAATGTCATATAGAACTCACACCATATAAGATAAATGATTATATGATCACATAAATATATTCTATCAGATAATGTAATTATTTATATATGAGGTAAATTCCTATGAAAATTATAGAGAATAATCAGGTATTCAGAATTTTTAAATAATTACACTTTTTAGAGAAGAATATGGAATAATAGTTATCTAGCATATATATGTATTAAGATGATTATTTTTTTAATACCATTAAATATAAGTATTTTCATTAGTAGGAGACCTATTTAATTATGGATAAATAGCCTCAAAAAATTAAGAGTATATGATAAAAACATATTTTAAATGAATAATATATATAAAATATCCTTAAGAAGAAACCTCCATATCGATTTGATTTGATGGGAAAGGTGTAATTTTAGAAAAATTGGGTTTAATATAATTGACTCTTGATAGGGGATTCACAATTTACATTTTTTTCATCCTTCCTTAGGAAAGTTCCACTTTTAGGAATAATAATTCTATAATACTGTTCCGCTTCTGAGGAGGAACATTTACAGGTGATGTGGATATGGCACGACTAGGATCATCACATGTCCCTTTTTCAATAGCAGAGGGCTCTCAGCAAATTTACCATTCCTTTGTTTCGACCCGTTCAACATCTTTATCCTTTTTCACAAGGTTGAGTTAACCCCATGGGGAACTGTTGGTCCGAGCGAGTGATTGCGTGGAGGTCAAACACTCATGAAATTGGTCCTTCTCAAATATAACTTCCTCAGATGGTCTCCAGCAAGTTTATTTGTGGAGCCAAGAATGCTGAATGGCCTTGGTATACTTGATTCATGGACATTCTTTCCAAAGGAAGGTGCTTGTTGGTTGACAATTTCGCCAACAACAATTGAGGACTCCATTGGTTGAGAGGATGGGAGGTCAGGCTCACCACACCCTTCTGGGGGAGGATTATTACATGTTCGGGGACTCTTATAGATTTAATTCATGTTCATATGTTTGTGAATCCTTGGTTCATTCCTGAAGAGTGTGTCCATGGGCTACACTTGGTTAGAATGATTGTCGTGAGCATGCATATGTATAATTCCAAAGAGATGATGCTTTGTCATATTGTAGGGCACTCTAGAGTTTATTGTCATCCAAGGGGGTTAGAAGGTGACTAGATGTTTGGATAGGGCCCACAAGAAGGGCTTCTTACGAATCCTTAGAAGAGGAATTAAAACCCACGTAGTTCGTATTGTGAGGGGATTACACATGGAAGCTACCTATTTGTGGGGACTTGATTGAGTGGACCCTTTTGGAATGGGAACTATTTTGTGCATGGGCCTTCTGGAAGGCATCCTATGTATCCTGATTTGATCAGGAATAAGAGTTCTTGTAATTTAGATGTTGTGGGGTTTATGCATGGAAGATGCACATTTAAGAAACATGATTTTGTGGACCCTTTTGGGGTGGGAACCCTTTTGAGCTCGGGCCTTCTGGTAGGTGTCCTACATATCCAGTTTTTATCATGAATTAGAGTTCTTGTATTTTAGATGAAGTACTGATGTTGTAATCCCCACAAACCTCTAATTCCATGTGATTCATGATCAGTGTGAGAAACAATAGTATTTGTAAGTTTCAAAAATAAACATGCCTCCACCCTGTTTATGGGGGAGGGAGAGCCCAAATCGGAAGAGGTCAGGGCAACTGTGGGAGAGGGTGAGGAGTGATGAACCTTTCTATGTGAAATGGAATTAAAGGTCATGCTTCCTAGCCTCAAAAAATTGGTGACTTACCTTAGTGGGAGATCCCCAAAATATCATATGAGGTATACTACAGTTTAAAGTCATATATCATGGACGATGGCATCACAGTTTAACGTCATGTGGATGAGACTACATGGGGTATTTCAGTTATGGGTCAAGCAATGAGGGCCACCTTCTATATAAACCATGATAATCTGGAGGAAAATAGTGTTTTGATATTCGGATGTGCCTCAAGCATGAGAGGGAAAAAATGTGTAATCCCAGATTATGGATGATCCTAGATCAGGGGAAATGTTACGAGGCATGAAAGCTATTGAATCTTACACAGGTAAGAAAGGAATCTCCTGAGGATAAATTTTCTTCTTGTTAACAATCCATTTTTGTGGGAAATGTATGCCGAGGCACCAAGGCATGATGTGCAGTGTCAAGTAGAGCTATCCTCAGGACACTAGCCTTCAACTTCTGATGGCTGGGGATGTTTATGATGATCTGAAATCACTCGATATACTACAGTTTAAATCAATATATATTGGTTGATGGAGTCACAGTTTAACGTCTTGTAACTGGGACTAATACCATATAATTTAATTTCATGTGGTTTTAAAGATAATTCATAGTTTAAGGTCATAGAGTTTGGACTGTGGAGGGAAGGATCCATTATTAACTCATGGATAATCAGGATGGGATATTCTGACAAGCCTTGATCATGAGAGGGAAGGAATATGTAAAAAGTGACATTAGGGATTCTCAAATCATGATAAATGATATGGGGAATTGAAGTCATTAATGCAGAAAGAGGTTCGAAATGACTCTCATGAGGATGAATATTTCATTGATTGACGACCAACTTGTAGGCTTCATATGTAGAGCCACCGGGGCATGTTGTTTATTGTCAATCAAAGCTGTCTGTAGGACACTGCCCTTCAGCTTCTAATGACTATGGAGGTTTATGATGATCCAGAATCACCATAGACACATAGTTTGATGGATGGGAAGGATGTGTTTGGGAATTTATGAAATAGTTAGGAACTGATTATCCATGGAGTTTTGGGTCAATCTGACATAAGAGGCAGTTGATATGGCTCTTTGGGAGGTGCATTAGGAATGAATCTTCTGATGGTATTTAGGGGATATAAATTTGGGTGGGATAAGGGAAGAATGGAAAATGTCATCGACTCGGCCCAAAAAATTCACAATGTGACTCTCTATTTTTAGGGGGCTCAGTGACAAATGTGTAGGGTGTCCGTGTAAGAGATGGCTGTGTAAGAGCTAGCTCCCCAGGATTGTATGCGAACAAGGTGGCCAAGTATGGTGGTACACAGAGAGGTTGGCCTCGTATGATGGTACACGAAAGATTATGTTGTGTACAATCTTCCACAGAGGGGCATCTGCCCCTCGTCTTGTGCATGTGGGAATATGTGAAACGTCTTCCACATATAAGAATCCATGAACCATTTTAATTATATATATTTTTATTGGTTTTCTGGTTGCATGTAAAGAGTATTTAGAATACGGTTCATGAGGAGGAACTTCGTGAACTTCTTTCTATTTATGGTTCGTAGGATGGGTTCCGTGAATTGCTTAATGTTTGTAGGACAGGTTTTTTGAATTGATTATTGTTCATGAGATGGAATCTGAAAACTACTTTGGGTGAAAGATAAATTCATCCTACACCCTCTAAATCTTTCACCCACTTTTCACCCATTGCAAATTTCTCTCCCTTTCCCTCTTCCTTTTTTGATTCCCATGGTGGTCATTTTATAGAGTTCCAAGGAAAATCTATCTGTTGTATATGTGAAACCTTCTATGGAAGCCCATGGAGGAAATCAGACATGTGGAAGACTCATTCAATCCAGGGTTTATGGATGTGGTGTACGCCATCAACATCTCTTCATCCATGAACCACATCGTTCGAGGGGATGGTACACAGGGCACACATCCATTGGATTCTCATCGGTGAAATTAGTTCACAGCGGATTCAGTTCACGGGTTAAAATTCACTGTGAATAGATTCGTTCGGTGTCCAATACCTCACGAGACAATGCACCATATTTCAACCACGTACCGAGGGTTCACATTTTATTCCTTTCGCGAGCCTTTACCAGCAATCTGTACACAGCCAGGCTAGATTCCATTGCAAAATTTTATTTCTTCACTTTTCTCCTCAAATTTTCAATCAAAAATGCATCCATCTTCTTTACCAAACTTTTGGAAGTTTTTTTATTTCCCTATGGTGAATTTTTATGACCCTACAAATACTACAAATAGAAGTCATATACAATGATTTTGGATGATAATATATTATAAAAATTTCATATCTCCTAGGGAAATTATAACGAATTATGATTGGAGTGTAATGTGAGTGAAATGGAGTATTAAATGCATAAAATATTATAAGGAATGTATATACAATAATATTAAATTGATAGTGGAATAAGAACATAAAAATTGAAAATTATATGACCAAGAAAATTTAATTTGGAATTAATTAGATAGAGAGAGAGTAGGGACCAAAAATTCAGCATGGAAATAACTTATGAAAATGTGATAAATTGGGTTTAATATATAATATTTAATGTAAATTAAATTATTACAGTAATTATATGTTTCAAATAGAATAATATTTCTATATGAAATGAAATTTCTTAAATAATTTCAACAAAATAATTTTATTTGGCTATGAATAAGGGTATATTGGAGCTATTACATCAGAATGGTTATAAGTTATGAAAGGTGTTATTCGGCTGAGATTGGATAATATATTACAACAACCCATGTTTATAGAATGGTTGAAATTTTCCCAATGGACTGTAATTTTTGGTCTGTCAGATGGGAAAAATTGAGAACCAAGATTTTTAATGAAATTATGATAGCTGTAACACATAAACTTGTTCGTTTTAGACTCAGTTTAAGGCCCAAGAGGCGCCTTAAGTGTTTTGATAAGTTTTTGGGAGTGTCTTACCCCAAAACCTCAAAATATGGGATGGATGATAGTGGAGAAAAGTTTTTTTGAAATAGCGTGGCCCATAAAAAAAAATTTCTGGCGAAACTTGTCAACCTTATTGCCTTACAAAATTTGGTATAATAGTGGGAGAGGTGTCACAGGTCAATGAACATAACTTCATATCTTTAATAGAGGAGAAGTGAATTATTTTTTATGGTTTCCCAAATTTTACATGTGAAAAATAGGGCCCCCTACTTGGAAAAAGGCTCAAGCATTTTTAGCACATGGTTCAGAACACTATGCAGCCAAACTGCACACCTCATCAAAGGGCTGTAAATTATCATTTTCACTTACCTCATTATTTCCAATTTTTCCATCTTCACATAACAACAGAAGAATTTATGATTATAATAAATTTTTATTTATTATTTTTTTATATTTAAAACAAGATAAAGTAAAATCTATCATAAAATTATTTATATTTCCAAAAATCATTTTAGATATTTTTGATAAATTTAGTTGAAATAAAAAATATTACTTTTACATCCAATAAATAATATTTGTATACTATAATGAAAATATATTAATTTTTATATTATTCAACAAGTAAATTTATTTTCATGAAGATTGATAAATTATGTAGTTCTTTACATAAAGAAACGTTTTAATTAATGGCACATTATTTAATGTTATATGTATTTAATATGGTACTATTTTTGAGGAAGAATTATTTTAGTTGATTTATATATAAATTATTTTCCATGTTTTTCTAGAATACCTTGTTTAATTTACATAATTAATAATATATAGAAAAAAATTTACTTTATTTTTATTTCCATGGAGTTTAATATCTATTTCAATGTTAAGATATATATTAACTTTGATTTATATTGGATATTATTATATGATTGATAATATATGTTATATTAATTCTTTTTAATCAATTATTATAAAATATTAATAAAAAATGTTTTTTTGTACTTTTTCTTAAAAGGTATAAAAATTGAAATTGTAAAAATATTCTTAAAAAATTAAAATCATAAAAATAAAATAATAATTATAAAAATGATTGATTGTATAGATAAAATTATTTACGGATTTTAAAAAAAATAAGAGTTTAATTTCATAAAATTATAAGTTTTCAATTATCAATTAATCTTGTTTTAATAAATACATATATATATATATATATATATTTACACACATATATATATATTTACCTTTATATATATATATATATATAATTTTTTACTTTCAAAAAAATGTAATAACAGTTATAAAAAATTACAAAAAAAATGAAATACAATGGCATATGGGTGTCTTCTTCCTCTTTAAGCCAATGCACGATGACCAAGACCGAACCACCTGACTTTTCCCCAAGCTGTAATTGACCATGTTCCTCACTACTACAGGTGTGAAATCTTTGAGGGACTGCCCTACCTTATCTGAAAAAACATTTGTGAAGCCCCTCACAATACAAATAGCTTCTCAAGGACACCTCATCTGTTCTGTCACCTTCAAAGGACCCCTTAAATTTTTTTCACCCCATGGTAACACTAGAAAGGTATTACTTCATACAATTCCCTCCTCCACATTCAGTTTTCTGAAATTAAAAAATAGGACTAATGATCTTTAGATCTATCCAATAAAGGATTTTGGTCTGTAGAACTCGATCCACCATCTATATTCCTCTCTTCTCAAAGAAGCATAACCAGACAATATGCATAAAAAAATACAAATTAAAATGTGGATAAAATTCTAAATAATTTTTTTTTTAAAACCAGTTCATTAATGTTTTACCCAGGTTCACTGAATAATTATTCATGAAGCTATAGAAAAATTGGAACATTTTCTAAGAGTTTCACAATCAATTATCATAACTTCACCTAAGAGCTAGTAGTAGAACCCTTGTAGTATATATATATATATGTAAACTTAAATCTCATAGGCTGGGTCCCATTCACTCTATTTGAATAAGAACTCTTGTCTAAGGCAAGAAAAGACCCTCTCATTTCTACTTTCTTTCACCTTGTTTGTGTTTTATCAAGATGGAACCCACTACTTACCTTCGGTTGAAACACCTCAAGCTGGATTACTCCATACTCCCTCTATTTACTGTATAGTGGTAATGATATTTTTTTTAAAACTATTATATGTAAGTCATTCCAATTCCATGTTCTATATGTAATTTCCATGTTTATATTTTTAGGATGTAAATTTGGGATATATATATATATATATATTTAATTTTTATGTTTTTTCTTGAAATATATATTTACATAATATTTTTCATACTCTATGATTACTTTAATTCAAAATCATGTAAGAATTTTTATGTGTATATGATATATATATACATTATACAAATGTGTATACATATATGATTTATTCAATGTTCTAGATCTTCAAATTTTAATACTTCTAGTATGAAGTTTATAATTATGCACACACATGCACATATTTATATACCTCTTAATGTTTACATTCTTCAAAACATATATGCATTTACTTATAATTATGGAAGTACATTCAACTTATTTTTAAGTAGGTATTCTCATTGTAATGATGTATGTGTATAAACACACACACACACACACCAATATATGGTTATTATTTCATCATCGTAATGAATAATAAATTCATTCAAAATCCAGAATCTTACTCAATTTGATATTTCAAAGTACATAAATGATGAAATGTTTATTTTAAAAATATTACATTTATAATTCACATGTGTGTTATAAATTTTTTATTTCAAAATTATAAGTCATGTATGTAATTTATTTTTCTTTTTATCATTTCTTGAATGTAAAATTATATAAATATATATATTTTTAGGATAATTATTTTATGAAATTAATAATTTTATAATTAAAGTTATGCACACAACTATTTTATGTTCTAAAATTTTTAATGCGACAACGAGAGTATTCTTAATGTCTTAGGGGTGTTATATCTTTATGTGTGTTTATGTAGACACACACACACATAATTAATTATCATTACATGTTTTTAAATAAGTTATATTTCACATGCATAGAGATTCACCATAAATTCCAGTTATGATCTTCTTTAATTTTATAATTTCCAAATTATGCACAAATGAAATGTTTGATGTGAAAATATTTATTATTATAATTATATGTGTTTTAGTCCAATGATTATTCTATGAAAGAAAAAGTAGATGTTTATAATTTTATGTTAATTTCAATTTACAATGTCTATTATTTTATGGGAATCGTTTAGGTATTTTCCAAAATATTTAATTTGTAGAAGAATCAAATTTTAAATTGAGAAAATTAACTATTCTTGGATGAGTTTTCAATGATATAAGTTATCATTTTATAAACTATTTCAATAAAATGTATTTTATGACATGATTAATGAATGTTTTAATACTTAGATGTTCCTTATTATTAATAGTCCATGAAAAAGATAAATGAAACATGTTTTGTTTGTACAAAATATCATATGTGATTTCATAATAAAGTTAATATTTATATATTTATATATAAATATATTTTTTATGTGTATTTAATTCATTTTAATGTTTTTAAATCTAAACTCCAGTACAAAATGTTTATATATATGAAAGAAAATCTCACAATGTTTTTTTATAAAAATTGGCACTTTGAAATTGTAAAGATGAAATGGGAGAGGAGAGTTAACCCATTTCTAAGGATGGTGGGTAGGCCTAGAAAACCCTCAATGTTTAATGAGGTCCCATTTTTTTCTATATATTGATTAATGTTTTCTAAATAATAAAATGATTTATTTATATCATTTTCAAAGCGTAATTATTTTCATAATCGTTATAATATTATCAAAAGGTTTATGTATTTTCAAAAAATTTATAGAATTTTTAAAATAAATAGTATTTTTAAACGTATTATAATATTTTTATTAGCTTATGTATTTTTATATACATTTTCAAATAATGTTTTGAAAATATTTTCAAAGTATTTTTTAAATAGCTCTTAAATTTTGAAAAGTGTTTTCAATGTTATGTATTTAAAATTATCAGTATTTTCAAAGGTAGTTATCAAAATTATATTCAAAAGGTATTTCTAAAAAAGGGTTTTCAAATAATTTTTAGAAACCCCATAACAGAAATTTTTTCCCACCCTTTGTTTTTATAAAATGTTTTCAGGTTTATTTAAAGGTTTCATAGAGTTTATAATCAATAAGGAGATCTCCCAAAGACAGTATTATCACTACATTTTTTATTGTTTTTACATTTATAGTGTGGATGAATGGACATTTTCCTCTAAATCATAGGGATAAAATGATCATCAAATGTAAATGAATTTATATTTTTTAGTTATTTTTTTTAAAACATAAGATTTTTTTGTTACAGTTAGTAATGCCCATGTCTGGGGCATCGTAGTTATTGTTAGTGGAAATGTTTATATAACTTTGTAGATTATGATGCTTGATTAAGAATAGGTTAATTTGTCTAAGTATATAATTTTATTGATACAATTGTTTTATAACCTTTCAGATTGATAAAAAAATCTGATATTTATTAGGATACTTTTTATCTCCTAGTACGTTAAGTGACCATTAATGATATAGAATTATAGTAATTCTTGTTTTCGTAATTCAAAAAATGGAATTGCCGAATATTTCTTAATATAAAAAAATAATTTTGAGGATGAAATTATATTTAGGGGGAGTATAATGTTATAGACTATGAATCTATGCTTTTAATAAATGTTTATTTATTGATTTTTTTATTTTAAATAAAATAATGTATAATCTCACATAAACATAGGTTTATTTCTTAAATCATTTTAGATATTGATTTTAAATTAAGATGAAATATATAATATTACTTTTAATTTATGAAATAATAATTTTATAGTATGATGAAAATATATTAATTTATATATTATTCATTAAGTAAATATATTTTCATGAAACTAGATAATGCATGAAATTATTTACTTAAAATAAAATTTTTATTTCAAGGAACATGTTTTAATATTATACGCATTTAAAATTTCAATAATTTTGATGAAAATTTTTTTTATTTTAAATCTATATAAATACTTTTTCATGATTTTATATAATCACTTGTTGAAATTTCTATGATGTATAAGTCATAAATATTACTAATTACTTTATTTTATTAATTTTGAGTGACATATCATTTTCAATATTAAAATATATATTAGATTTGATTTATTTGAGATATTATTATTTGAGTAATAATATAAATAATAATAATTAATTAAAAAACAGTATTGTAAAATATTACTAAATAATGATTTATTTTGGCCTTTTTCTTAAAAGGTAATAAAATTGAAATTATAAAAATATACTTAAAATGAAATTCAAAAAAATAAAATAATAATAATAATAATAATTCTTGATTATATAGAGTAAATTATTTAAGGAAAATAAAATAATAAGAATAAAATTTCTTAAAATTATAATATATAAATTAATAATTAAGTGTTTTTATTTAATACACACACATATATATATATACCTATATATAATCCTTCCTTTAAAAAATCAAAATGAGAAAATAATTAAAAAAATAAAAAAATCTAAAAAACGAGGAAAGAGGGCGTCATCATCTTCCTCAGGCCGCTGCTCAACCACTAACAAGGAACCACCCAACTTTTCCCCCAACCTTCATCGACCAAGATCCTCATAACCATCAGAGACACATCACCGATTGACGACACCACCTTATCCAAACCAGCCTCAACGAAGCACCTCACAGTATGACCAACTTGTCGAGAAATCCTCGTCTGTGCCATAATTATTGAAGGATCCCTTATATTTTATTCCAAACCATGGAAAAATGAATAAGTACATCATTCATATAGTTCTATAAAACACTCTCAATTTCATTCAACAAAATAAAAAAAACATGACCAAATATCTTTATACCTATCCACTAAATAGTTTGGTGTACAAAACTCGATCCACCATCACTATTACTTGATTAAAAAATAAGGATAGTAAAAAATACACATAAGTGAATACTAATTCATATGTGGATAAAAGTTAAAATAGACTATTTCATTTTCTATTGAAATTGGTTCATTCATTTTTTACCCAGTTTTGTCAAATGGTAATTCACAAAGCTATTGAATAGAGACCAAATTGTATAATAGTTTCACACTCAATTATCTTAGATTACCATAGAATATGGTAATAGAAACCATATAGTATATATATGTATGTTTCAACTCACAAGAAGGACCCCATTCACTATGTTTGAAGAATATTTATTTCCTGATTCAAGCCAACACCCTCTATTTTCTTCTGCCTTGCACCTGGTTCATGTTTTTTTAGACCTAAACCCACTACCTACCTTTGGTCTGAAATCCACAAGCTCACTACCTCCCTATTCTATTGGTTTTGAGTATTATGGTAAGGGGATTTTTTTTGAAATCTTTTATACATAAGTATTTAAAATTCAAATTTTTATATCTAATTTCCATGTTTATATTTTTAGGATGACAATTCATGATTTATATATATATATGTATGTAATTTTTTTGTTTATTCTTGACATATATATTTGAGTATTATTTTTAATAATCTATGATTATTTACTTCAAAAATCCGACATTTATTTTTAAATGTGTAATATATATACGTATACACTAAAAATTTTTATATGTATGATGTATACAATGTTAATGATCTTTTAATTTTAAGGCTGTTTGTTTTGAGTTTATAATAATGTCCATATGTATGTTTATATACTTATTCATTTTTATTCCCTTTAAAATAAATATTCATATAATTTTATTTATGGAATTACTTTCAATTTATTTTTATGAAATATTTTTCATACTAATGATGTATGTGTATATATATATATATATTAATATATATATATGCATTTGGTTGTTATTAAACGATTTAATGAATAAGAAATTCATTACAAATCAAAAAACATACTCTAGTTGATATTTCCATATTGAGCAAGGATGGAATGTTTATTTAAAAAATGTCAATTTTTTAATTCCTATGTGTGTTATATAATTTTTATTTCATAATTATAAGTTAATTATTTATTATATTTATCATATAATTGTTTCAGGAAATTAAAATTATATATAAATATATTTTTTTATGAGAATTATTTTTAAAAAAAATTAATTTTACAATTAATATTATGTATGCTACGATTTGAAGTTCTTTTAATTTATGTGACAAAGAGAGTATTATCAATGTTTCAAAGGTGTTATAATCATTATTTGTGTGTGTGTTTGTGTATATATACATATATATAGACAATTAACTGTCATTATATGCCTTTAAGTAAGTAAGAATTCCTATTCATGGAAATTCACCATAAATTCAGATTATTATCTTGCTTAATAAAATAGTTTTCAAATTATGCTGACTTGAAAATTTTTATTTAAAAATATTACTCTGTAGAATTAAATATTTATTTGTCCCATGATTAATATATGAAAGTAACATTAAATGTCTATTATTTTTTTATGAATCTGAATTAAATTTTTTTATTATTGTATCTGAATGGTTTATATATTTACCCCTAATTTTTCGTGTGTGTAAAAGCTTAAAATTTTGAATATAGAAAATGAGTTATTGAAGAACGATTTCTAAATGATAAAATTTAATAATTTATATCCTATATGAATAAATTTTATTTTATGAATTGAAGAATGAATATTTTAATACATTTATGTTCATTATTATTTATAGTCTATGTAGAAGCCAAAGGAAAAGAGTTTTGGTTGTACAAAATCCTCTAAGTGAATTACTAAGAAATATAATTTTTATATATTTAAACCTAAATACAATTTTTAGTTGTATTTAATATATTTATATGTATTTAAATAAAATATAAAATAGAAATATGAATATATATATATAAGTCAAGATCTAATTATTTTTTATAATAATTGGAACATGGACATTGTAAACACGAATGTGGAGTGGAGAGTGAATTCATTCCTATGGAAAGTGGGTAGGCCTAGATAGAATTCAATTTTTAAAGCTACACCATTATTTTGTTTTCAAGAGTTTGACTAATTTTCTCTGAAAAAATCAATGTATTATTTTAATGCATTTTCAAAGCTTAATTATTTTCAACAAACATTGTAATATTTTTAAATGAGAAAGTATTATCAATTAATTTATAAAATTTTTAAAATCATAAGTATTTTTAAAAGTATTATAATATTTTAAAAGGCGTAATAACTTTCAAATGCATTTTCAAATCATTTTTTAATGTATTTTTAAAAGTGTTTTCAAAAAGGTATTATAATGATTTTTTTTTCAATGTTACATTTTCAAAGTTATGTTATCAAAATTATAAGTATTTTCAACGCTGTTTTTAAAATGTTTTTTAAAAGGTTTTTAAATGATGGGGTTTCATTATCTTCGTAAAAACCTCTTATTGAAATTTTTTTCTCACTTTATCTTTTTATAAAATGTTTTCTGGAAAATTTGGAGATTTATGGAGTTTAGCTTCAATAAGGAGTTATAATGAGTAATGTTTTATTTCTTCATTTTTATTTATTATTTTCGCATTATTAATGTGTAATAATGGTTTTAATCCTCCAAATTATAGATTAGAAAAGATGCATAGATGTTAATGACTATATATGTTACAATAAAATTTTAAAAAATATATTGCATTTTTTTGTACTTGATATCGAAGAGAAGGTCTGGAAAATCACAGTTTCTATCCTCATACTCAAGTATGGTGGCTCTCATAGCTCTCTATCTCATCCTCTAGGTATTTGGTGATCTCCCCCATCCTATAACTATTTGAACTTCCTTTCATCATTTTGGAAGTGTGTCAGTGAATCTTTAAATTCTCCTCCCTCATTTCATCATTTATCTTATCATCTTCTGTGAAAATTTAGTGCGAGCTAATTCACATTATTTTTAGGAAATTTTCTATTTAGTTTATTGCTCTCAAACCAACTTTATTAAAAAAACAATTTTGGATGATTAGAAATTTCTTTGTATAAGGTAGGTGGTCTATATATTTTCCATTGAAGTATTGATCATTTATTAAATACCTCACTATTTCACATGCTGGATTCTCCATGCTGTGCCATAAAATTATTAAATTATATAATTAGAACCTAATGACAAGTTAAAAAATCCCTTATTAATTGAAAATAAAAATTCTATAGATTATGGTCCCAACCTGAATGACATATTTTTGGTAGGTTTGATTGTTTACATAAAATAATTATCTTAATCTGCATTATTATTATATAACCCTTGGGGGATTAAATTTGATATTATTAAGGTGGAATTATTGGATTTTTCATTAACCTTGTTTTATAATTTGTTAATTTAATTAACTTGAATGATATTCATAAATTGATTTAAATGAATTTTTTATAACAAGGATTTGTTTTCCGATAATAACCATTTTTTTGTGTCGTTTCTTCTAAATAAAAAGGAAACAATAAATGTTTTATATGTTATTGGAGTTAATGTATGAGTGTTTCCTTTGACCTTTAATGCAATTTTACAAATGAAATTTAATTGTCAAGTAAATAGCCATCCATTTTATTTATAATAACATGGTTAATGGAATGTCATGGTCATGGAATCAATTTATAAGTGTATTTTTATGATTATTAAATTTAATGTTTCAATTTTACCAAATGTAATTGGGGGTCATAGATATGCCCATTGTTACATAATTATGATTACAAATCTTTGGGATTGTTATAAACATGGTTGGATTTGGTTGAAATATAATAAAATGTTATATGTATTACCTCATTATTATTATTATTATTATTATTATTATTATTATGAGTAACCATTGACAGTGGATGGTGAACAATGGTTAAACAACCTACAGAGAATGAAATTTCTCACCCCTTATGCTCAGTGTTGGTCATGATTTTCCACACAGTCTAATTTTATTTACAAAAGCGCATGATGGTTCAAGTTCCTCTTCATGAGGGTGTTATCCATGAAGACTCATCCCACCATATCACATGTCAAGAATGACATAGCACATTCATATGAGATCAGGCTTTGTACCCCTTGACAGAACCTTGGATCGTTAGACTTGTTATGGATGCTTGTGTTGTACCACGAGTCCAGCTAGCACCTAGTATCCATGCATATGATTCTAGATGTATGAGTATATTATGAGGATTTACATGTATACACATTATAAATATATATGAATACTATATATATATATATATAAATTTAACTAATCAGCCTCATTCCATCCTACACCGATGTAGGTATAGTTGGCCAAGTGTCCCTTAAAAACCTGAGAGACTAGAAGTTAGTTTTTAACATATTATATTATATATTATAGATTAACACAGCTGTGTTTTATTATCACTATCTGGATTAATCCTTAGAAATTGATGGTGAGGGCCTACTAATTATATCTCAGACCCCGCTCAAGCAAACTTTGGTACTTGAGTATACCTCATGTTCACAGGTCCATGGAATATTGCATATACCATGCATTGTACATGGGTGTTAGAAGAACAAGAATAACCCATTACACTATCTTCTCATGGAGTTATCCGTTGGGATATTTTTCCTTTGATTTACTTTTATTATACAGTTATGTATGGTATTATATATTTTTTTCTTACATTAGGTGGAATCTTACATAGATACATGCATAGATGGATATTTGGCAGTGGACACTTCTTATCATTATGAGTAATCATATTTATCTTTTGATATTTTTTATATCTTATTACTAATTCCATTGTGTAGATTGATTATTTATTATTATACCATTGTGATATTCTATTAATGAGAGTATTGTATCCACACCAATGAAAAATTTGACAATTGTTAATAGTCAAAATCCTATAGCATAAAGGGATGCATGCTTGAGCCCATGTGGCGATTGGTCTAGCTACGGATTTTATATTTAGTCAAGTATGGATATTACAAATTTGTGTCAAAGATTCTTTTCTTTGTCATTATTTTTTGGGACGGTAGATAAGGGACTTGAAAAGTGCCAATGCTTGGTAAATAGTCATGTCTGAGATTGATTATCCCACACATGGGGAAATGTACAAGTGGTCAAGTATGGGATTTTTGCTCATAATGTTCATTATTATAGTTGATTATGATTTCCTCTTAAGTTATTGGTGTGATTTCAAACTCCTAATTATTTTTAAGATTTATGTTATTTTACCTATCGCTTGGTATGTTAATGACGAATCATTACATACATTATTATAAGAACATAGAGATCATATTCCATGCATATACCATTCCATGTAGATTAAATTTCTAGGATTTTGGAGCTATATTGACGTGCCTTGAATACTTAATAGCAAGCTTATTATTTTTTATGTTAGGTATTTTAGTATTATATTTAGTTTTTTTCCAGTTTAGGTATTTAATTAGTATATAGTTTTTATAACCTCGTGTGTATTATATTATAAATTTCATCTATCAACCATGCATTGATGTTTTCCCTTCTTACATGGTTTCTTCCCATGTCAGTCTTTTATGCTTTTGGGCTCATTTACAAGTTCATATATCAGTATTGGGAGATTATTTAGCTTTTTTATAAATATTTATTACTATGATTAGTATTCCTAGTTATAAATTTAATTAAAAAATTTTCATTAAAGTTGCAGCATCAACCTTAATGGTGTTTTCTCGCATAGCTTGATGGTGACACCTTAAACCACTAATGTGGAAAAGTTTGAGCAACAGACCTTCAGTCGCATGGGATGAAACAATTAGTGTTGGGATTAAATTTAGACCCACTATCAATTGATGAGGTGTATGGTCCCTTACAAATTAGAAAGGGTAAACTAGTAAGTCAAATATTTATATACAAACTGATGATATTCTAAAATCAATTCCAAAAAATCTAGTTCATGTTATTTGAATTCAATTTTACATAATGAGTGCTAGTACCTTTATACCCTAAAAATGTTGATTCATCTAACTGAAACATGATTCTTATATAAGTTTACTAAAATGTAATGGAAAATTGTGGAATATATAAAGGGTGGTAAATATATTACTTTGGGATGATGACATAAATGAAAAAATTATTAAATGCACAATTGGACCCAATAAGGTCATATGGGTCATGTTTTTTTGAGACAACCCATCATAGGTGTTTTGAATGACTAATAATTAAATAATTTCCTTTTTACTATGGACCCGGGTGGGTATTGTAATTTTATATAGGATGGTTATTTGAAGTGGCTATTCCAGGAAATATGGTTTCATATAATGATATATGGTGGAATATTTCTTCACTAATCAACTCTTTAACTAATCAAGACTTGTTATCTGTTTTTTAGTATTATTATTTTGAGGATTTTGTTATTTAAAATTTGAATTACAACATAATGTTTATTTTCTTTTATATATTGGAATTTTCATTTTATTAAACTAAGATCGATTTTGAGAATATAATGGATAAATAAAATTGATAAAAGGTATATTTGGGATAATTTCCTAATTATGAAGGTATTTTAGTTAAAAAATTAATTCTTAGAATGGAGTTTAATACAATTTTCTTATGCTTCCTTTTTCTGTTAGTTAAATAAAGTAACGAACAATTTTACCTTTTGATTGGTACTTGGAACACCTTAGAATATGACCCTTGAAATTTTTATTATCCTAAATATGATTGTGATTAATTATATATAATGGATCCTTTAGTGGCTTTATTAGTTTTTCCCCTTGAGTAAGGGTACTTTAAATGTTTTCATGAGTTTTTCCTTGGAATGGAAATGTGAGCAATCTCAATTGGCCTCTCATTTTATAGCTTGATCCTAAATGATAGGTGACAGGGCATAGTGAAATCTTCATGGCATGAACAATTGATACGGTAGACATTTCTTATTTGAGTACTGGGCCATCTCGAGGAGGAAACTCCCTTATAATTTTAAATATTTTCTTAATGTGGTGTGTATTTTAGATGTTTGGTTCCATTCATGTAATATTATTCCAGAGTATGAATCGATGTTTCTAAAAGGAAAACTAGGATGACTGGTCTTCATGTGGTTTTAAACCCCTGTGAAGAGGGTAAGCATCAATAAACTCCTTATTTTAGTTATTCTGACATTACTAGGGCACAATTGACTATATAGTAGGCTATACGACCCATCCTCCTCCTCCTCCTCCTTTTCTTCTTTTTATATTCTTCAGTGATTGAGGAATCAATACATCATCAGCCAAATTATATCCATATGAGATGATATAGCTCTAGGATACTTATTTTTACAGGACATGTGATACTTGATACATAGGTTGGAAAAGCCTACGTATGGTGTCAAATGATGTACCATAGTGAAAATGAATCTTGTAGTAGTATGAATATACATGTGGTACCCATCAGGTAGATAAATGGTGAAGTCAACCATATGAGTTCAATTATAATTTTTAGATCAATTTATTGATACAATATATTTAGGGGTTATCTCTAGAGTAGAGTGACCTGGGAATTAGTGGAATTATAACTCCTCCCAATGCTCATGATGATGTTGTAAAAAGGGATCATGTGTTTTGACTCATTGGCCAGTTGGTTTTGGCTTATTTGACTTATTATATGGTGCATGTAGAAAAAACTCGGAATAAGTGTCAAGTGTGAATCCAAATATGAATCTACTCTAGTGCACCATAAAATGTCTATTTTCTATCCCTTTTGGTTTTACACTTGCTAATGTGCGTTGGATACATTCGGGACTCACGATCAATGGTTTATAGAGTGTGTGATGTGTAATGAGTTCACTTATTTAGTAAACCTCATGATAAGCACACTCCTATGGTGGGGAGAATCACATCAATCTTGGAAATATATAACCATACAAGTCTAACTGACAAAACCTAAAAAAACCATTTGGAAATGTTTGGTGGTGCTTTTCAATTCACATGAAGTTGGTTGCTTTCAAATCTCTCTATGTTGGAGAAGAAGCATGATGATGAAATGGTGGGCACAATACACAACCCTTGGAAAAACACCATGGGTCATTGTTGAAATCTGGTGGTTGTTCCTACTAACCACATGATTCCTATACTAGTGATAGAATTTTGGTTGGCTAATCATGAAACATTAGTGGGAACAACTAAAATATTATAGAATGAGTTAATCATTAGTGGTTTGACTTCTCTTCCATTATGTATTTGGTTATGGTTGGTAGAAAACCGTACTGATCACTTCTTATTTGGTGTAGTGGGAGTCTGTCAGATCCCTTTAGAGAAATCATTTGAATCCTCTTAGTGTACTCTAGTTTTGAGATGATCTTTTTCACAATCTTGAAACTGTCCTGGATAGACTAAGAGATTGTTAGTTATATGTTGAGGTACTTTTAAATTCCAATGGTATTGGTAAGTGTAATCCAAAGGAGTTATAATATTGTTGTATGGTGAGTTTAAAGGCATGGTTGTCTTGAGTAATACTTGTGATACCATGTAAAAATTCCTTAAATAGGATCCCAAAAACCAACTATTTATTTTATTGACATCCATTATTCCTTGCGATTGTTCTGGTATGTTGATGCATTGACCTTCAATCAACATCTCATTTATATGATCCTATGAATGGAACACCTCATATGAGATCCTTGGACATAGGATCATGATTATGAGGATAACCCTTACCACATTCATGATTGGATGTGAAGTTATAAAGGTTATTATCCAAGGATGATGGTTCAGGCATACTTCTATATTCTTATTGTGGCATGAACACTTGATTAACATTTTGTCTTTATTAGTCATCAAAATCATATTATGGGCTTCAACAGATGTGTAAAAGGAAAACCTATGGTGACCTCAGAGATGGAATATATTTTTTTTGTTGAGATACACCAGCCTTCATAGTTGAGATGTCTGAGAATAGTCCACCATAAATGGCTAGACATGTTCCCTCTTATTCTGTTAAAGGCAGTCAGTGAGGAACCATTCATAGAACGACAATAGGTGAGATAACTACAGTGCAGATCAGCTGTTTTTTTTAGAAAAATGACAACTTTAAATGGGAAAATTAGGTTAATTGGTAGTCACTTATTCATTTAAGATATGGATTATTCCTTGATATTCATTGTAACTCTAGGGGGTTGTTGGAATTAGAATATTCGATAGTGGGGTATACCATGATTTAGAATTTGATATTAAATGTTAATACCAATGTTCCATGTGTCATGGGATTGTGAATGATAAGAGACAATGATGTGATCATGTCTTTTGTTAGGTAGGATTGGGTAAGCTCCATCTCAATGTTTCAGTTTTGATGTGGAGCTGGTGGATCAAGTTTCAATAGTTTATTTCCTGCGTGTGAAAGAGATTCTTAGAAGTGCATTATGAATTTTGAGACACAAGGATTCCGTTTAAATGAAATATCATTATTTGAGTATATTAGGTGTTTTTACCTTGTTTTACCTGAGGGTTGTTGGGGATGATATGTTATAATGTCGGGAGGCTTTAATGTGAAATATTGTTAGACTAGAAGACATTTTCTAAAGGAGTGTGAATTTTTGGTTTGGTGGAAGGGATTTATTTCAAACCACAATTCAGAATGAAATTATATGAGTTGGAAAACATAAATTTTAGATTTTTAGGATTGTATTAAGGAATGAGATGGGAAACTAGTTTTCATTTGATTTTTTGGAGCATCGAACCCTGAAACCTCAAAATCCTGAATGGCTAACCGGGGGACATAGATTTTCTATAGTCATGCACCCCCTTAGAGAAATACTTATGCCGATCAAATGGAACTGGAGGTCTCACACAGTTTTGTGTAATTGTATGAGAGGAGGTGTAAGATAATGTTCCTAACTATAGAACTTTAACAAAGGAGAAATCAACTATTTACACATATTTTCATAAACTGTGGACATAAAACGTATGAGCACCCTACATGGACAGAGGCTCAAGAATAGTTCATGCGTGGTTTTTCCAACCATTCAACCAAAACATTAATGTCATTAATGGGGATCAAAATTACCATTTCACTTTTCCTTATTATTTTCTTTTTCTCCTTCTTCCTCTCCTCAAAAAAGCCGATAAGAGCTCCTGTGGAGCTGTCTTTATCTTCCTCTATGTCTGAGAAGATCTCCCTCACCCAATGACTTTTTCAAGTACCGTTCATCACATTAGAATATTATTGGATATTATTCAACTCCTCCTTCCTCCAATATTCATTTCTCTTCTCGAATTCACTGATATTTTTATTTGTGATAATTCACCCTATTTACTAAGAGTTTATCCTTTTATTTGATTTCTCTCAAACCATCTTGATTGAAGCGTTTATTTGGGAAAAGTATAAATTTATTTGTATAAAGGTGGTTTTCTATACATTTCCATTTTATTTATAGCTTGTTTTTTTAAATATTTCATAGTGATGCAAGCCATATTCTTTGTGCAATTCCATTAATTGTTAAATTAAATACATAGAACCAAATACTTAGTTTAATTATCCATTATGATTTTAAAATAAAAATAATAGAGTATATGGTATCAACCCAAACCACCCATTTTATTATAGGTTATTTTGATTACATAAAATAATTATTTTACTCAGACTTATTCTTAGACCACCCTTGGCAGGTTTCAATTTGAAATTATTAAGATAATAGAGTTGTCATATTCCTTGAATCTAATTTATAGTATTTTAATTTAATCCTATTGAATAAGATGGATAAATTTAATTAAATGAATTTTTTGATGAAAATTTCATGTCTTCCAATAAAACCCAACTTTTTTAGGTTCTACTTATTATAAAATAAAAAGAAAATGATAAATTATATATATTTTTCTTTCCCTTAGAGAATGAATGTTTCCTTTGACCATTATGTTAATTTCATGGATGTAATGGTATGAATAAGATCACAAATATCAATTTTAGTCATAATCACATTATAAATGTCAGGTTAGGGTCATGTAGTCTCTTTATTTATAAATGGAATATCTTTTTTATTTAATTATGTTATTCTATTTAAGTAAAATCAAGTTGTTGGAATGACAACACCACATGTTTCATAATTATAATTATTAATATTTTATATCATTATACCCATGGTAAGACTGGGATGAATGAAACAAATTTATTTGAGGTACTTCCTTATGAATATTATTACTATGACTGACAAATTGATATTGGATATCAAAGAACGGTTAAGGGACTTTTTGATGATGATGTTTCATGCTCCCTTACATTGGTAATTGGGCATGATGTTACACACAATTTACTTCTATTTGGGAGATGAACATGAAATTACACATATCTTTTTATGGAGGGTTAGGAATGGTGTATCACTCAACCATATCTAGTAACAATAAAGATTTATTTCATTTATATGAAAATTTTCTTGTACCCTTTTTCTAGATCCTCGGTTCATTGGAGGAGTTTTGGATGCCTGATTTGTGCCCCGGGTCCAGATAGCACCTAGTATCCATATAAATGCATCTAGATTCCCGAATATATTGGGAGGATATACAGGAATACATATCATACACACAAAGTGATATATATATTACTACATATATTGGGTAAAATGATTAGAATCATTCTAGAAAATTCCAAATAAGGTATAGCTAGCCAGGTGTCCCTTAGGAACCTGACCTGACTGTTAATTACTTTTTAGCATCTTCTACTATCTAATATACCTAAAAACTAATATATTTTATTTTCCAGGAGTGTTTTCAGCTTTGGAGACCATTGGCGGTGCCCTAATTATTAAATATTACACTATACATGGATATACTTTAGTACCATAGTAGACCTCATCTTCACATGAACATGAATCATTGCTTGTTCTTTGTATTATATGTGGGTGGTTGGAGCACAAGACTAAGCTAAAGACCACGATGCTCATTGAGTTAGCCCTTGTAGAATTGTTTATTTTTCTTAAGTCCATTATAATTTTATGTATTGCCTCATGTATATTTATTTCTTTCCTTAGGTGGTAGCATCGGGACCTGCATGCATTGATGGATATTTAGTGTCGGACTATTAATTTCTTTATCAGTTGTTATAATTATATTCTACTGTTTCTCATTTATTATTACTACTTCCACCATTGTAAGTTGATTATTTATTATTATACCTCAGTTATTCTCAAGTAATGAGGGTATAATCACCCACCATACCAAAATTCAACCCCTTCTACTGGTTGAAAACATCTAGTATACGAGAAGGCACACTCAATTCCATCTGGTGACTATTCCAAATATATGTTTTAAAGTCAGTATAAATGGGATGTTACATATATCTTGTAATAAAGATAAAATTGGTCTCAAAATAATAGAAATAAATTTACATTTTCATGTGAGAAGGAGGTTTAAAATATTTTATTAAAAAAGGATTATAATATGAAAGGCAATTTCAAGGAATAAGAACCATTACTTTACTTAAGAATCTCAACTAAGAGAAAACCCTTTGAAGAACAAAAACTTTTCATGATCATGGAGTGATATTTGGGAGGGAATCATTTTGTGAGATATTTTGAGAGAATCCAAACAAGGTGTCAGTAAATATTTAAAGTGGATATGGGTATTAATAGGTTTAGTGTGAAGAATCCCATGGAATAAAAAATAGATTATTTTATTTATACATCATCTTAACTGTCCACTAAAGAGACCCATGACGAAAAAACATGAATAATACATTAAATTATTGTTTTTGTTTACAAATATTAGAAATAGTCACACATACTAAGTGATATATGGTTTATTTTACTTGAGATTAATGACATTAATATCTTATTTTACAAAAAATTCAATTAAAATTTAATATTTTTGATACTATAGACCATTTTCTAGACATCTCACATGATATAATTCTCTTCCTGACCAAGGGAATGTAACTTTAAAAATGAGGTAAAATTTTATGATCCATAATTGAAAAACATATCATAAGGTAAAAAATAATAAACATAAGGGAGAAAAAAATAAAAAGGATAAATATCATATTATAATATTATAATATAAAATGTTAACATCTCAAAACTTTTTATAATAACATTAGATTATAAAAATATCCTTAAGGAAGTATAAAAGTTATAACATAAATAAATATAAATTTCAACAATAATAAAAAAATCGGCATGATATAATATTGGTGAATTATTTAAAAATGGTATGTAATATAAAAATAATTCATGAAATCATAATTAAATGCATCTTGTAAATGTTTTATGACTTTATAGATGAATAATAAATGTGATCAAACTCATTATTTCTAGGCCTGAAAATGTAAAAATAAAATTATGGACATCACAATGTGAACAAAATCATTATGTCACCGTCAAAATATTTCATGAGATATAAACTAAAACCAATGCGATGGAGGGTGATATTGGATCCCACCCATCATTATCTAAACATATGTTTTCCACTTAAAATCAACCATCATCATATCTTAATGAACTATTTTAAAAATAATAGGTCTCTATTTTTTTTAAAAAACAACCAATAATATGCACATAATATATTATAGTATATCAAAAGAATTCTTTTTCAAAAGTACAATATCATATTAAAATTTATTGGGAGGTAAAAACATAACTTCACAAGTGATAGACCCTCAAGGAAAAATAGATGTGAAAATAAAAATAAATATCAAAAATTAGTAAAAACAACATTAATAAATATGAATTGGAAATTAATTTCATTATTTTTGTGAAGGTAAAGAGATGAACTTTGAAAACCATACTATAATGTGTTAAAAAATCATTTTAAACAAACAGAAATCAGGAAAATTTATCTAGAGTGGTAAATATTGAAAAAAAATTCCTTTATTATTCCTTTTAACACCTTTTAAAAAAAACCAAATTGAAGAAACATTTAAATACATTGAATTCATAAATGGTTTTTAAGAAAACATAAATAATATAAAAATAAGAAAATATATTTTTATATATTTAATAAAAATAAATTTTAGATGAAAAACTTGTACATAGAATAATAAGATCTAATGGTAAGAATGTGATTTTTACTACTAACACTATACATTTACATCCAATTTTTTCTTCATCAAGGATGTGGTTATGGAAAATGAGAAATAATTTAACTAGGGAAAAAGGTAAAATAAATTATAAAATAATTCAATATTAGGATAAAAATAATCCTGAAAATTTTATTCATGTAATAAATACTATGACCTAATGAATCAGAAATTGAGTCAATAAAACCATTACAAACTTTGTATATTTTGATTCAAAACCCAATGAGAGAAATAACATGGAATAAAAAATTTAATATAATAAAAAATAATAGAATGATGAAATAATATATTTAATGAGATTTATATAAACCATTATAATTAAATCATGTTTTTTAATAATAATCTTGTCTCATGGACTGAAAATTGAGACAAAATACTTGTACTGGGGTCCCAATTCATTTTTCCCACACACCTAACTTCACGAAACATAATATTAAATTTATTTTATACCTTATTAAAAAACTTATTAATATATATTTCATTTAATAATTACTATTTATGATCATATTCTATTTATTTGTTATAATTTCTTTCATATGTTTTTGTGGAAATGGAATGATTGTTGGCTTATTTTATTTATTTCTATCAATCGATGTGGATATTTTCATAAAAAATATAAATAATTAATATAAAAATTTTATATAATAAGAAATTATTATTTTCATGTTAATTTATAATAATATTAATATTTAATTTCCTATTATCATCCATCGTGGAGTTTTATAGCAGTTGTTCAAGTGTGTGGTAAGATCAACCCAAATATGAACATAACATAATTTGATTGGTGTGTATTGTTAAGAAATCGTTTTTTTGACATGATTCAAATATAATAGAATTCTAATGATATTAATTAAAAAATTTAAATTTTTTAGTTATGATTTTTAATGGGTTAAAAAAAAATAAAAACAAAGATGAAAACTGAAAAACCTCACGTCATGGAGGCTATAGTTCGTACAACACTTGATCGACTTTATTTTGTTTTTATATGTGATTGGCAAGAAATAAATAATAGTGGTTACAATAATATATTTTTTTATAATAATTATTCCATTTTCATTATATAACTATTATTAGCATATTTTTTGAAGGGAGAGAATATAAGGAAAATGATAAAGATTAAATAATACTCACTTTGGGACCCTAAAAGTTTTTTGGAAAGTATTCAATTAAATGAAGGGATTAAGATAAATAATGTTGAATAAATTATAACTAAATGGATAGTGATTTATAGTATGATAATAGTGACATATTTTCAAGAATAAATCATATAGAATGTGTGTAGAATGAAGGGGCTTATGTGTTTAGTTTTATAGGTGAAGAAGGTAGAACTTTTGCGAACATGAATTATTTTTCAGGTGTTGAATGACACTATTTAGGTGAAAAGGCTTCCTAACATGATTAAAAATGAATTTTTGTGGGTTAAATTTTATCTATCAGTTTAATACAATTTTTTCAAAAGTTAAAACATATTTTATGTCATTTTCCAATAAGTTTTTAATACTGTAGCATTTTATTTTTATCTAGGAAACTACTTTTAAACTAAATAATATATTTTTTAATAACCAAAATTTATTATATAAATAAATCTGGTTGTGATGGACCAAAATTTAATATATATTTAATCTAATTCAGTTTTTATATTATATAATATTAACTTTTAATTTAATAGATTTAATTTATAGAATTTTTGTAAGAAAATTACTGAGTGTTCTTAATCTTCTTTTGTATTGACTACCAATTAAATGAGTGATAAAGTATTTATATATAAAAATTAGACTAATATTAAATTAATTTTTAGAATATATTAATTTATTTATTTTATTAAAATTACACCATATTAACAAAATGAATATTTGATTAAAAAAGTTTAACCATTTTTGAAATAATTAAATTTAATCTTAGTAATTTTATTTATATATATATAAATGAAATTAGAATCATTATATAATATAAAAATATTGATCCAATGTTTTTAAATATTGTTCTTAATTAAAATTTCGAACGGCTAAAAAAATTATTTTTAATATGAGCACACACTATTCATAAAAACCATTTTCCGGAAAAGTGTATTTTTAAGATTAATATTTATGTATTGTACAAATTTATCAATGTCATTAAATTTTATTAAATATTTTTTTCCATTATAAAAAAATCAAAGATATTTGAATTCCAAATAAATGAAAGATTGAATATTACATTAAACATGGATAATTAAAAAGGAATGACTGATAATAGTTTTTAAATTATGATGAAATTCAATTTATGTTCCAAAATGTTGAATATATATTTTATAATATTAAAATTATATTTTAAAATACATAGTTTGACTCATTGAAAAAATCTTTAATAAATTTTTTTTATACTTATTTTACTTTCTCATATATCGATAATGTCATAAAATTTAAATTTTTTGTAAGCAGCTACATTTTCACTATTCACTTAAAAATTATGGGTTTCCAAAACATTTCAAAAAATTATCCTAGGTAAATTTTTATATGAAGAATTTAAAAATGATATTATTTTTAAAAAAATTTCAAATTCTAATATTTATAAATTTATCATTAAGATCAATATAGAATTTATATTGAATGAAACTTTTATTGAGAAATACCCCTTTTAAAATAGTAAATGATCTAAATCCTATTTTGTATACTTTTATAATAGATTTTAATATTTTTATTTGATATTGGTTTTAATATTCTTAAAATTTTATAATAATAATCTTCTAATTTTTCATTTATACTTTTAGTTTTGTGTTGTGTGTGAAGAATGAAATCAAATATTGTTTTAATTTGGAAAAATATATACCAAAATATCGAAGTGTTACATTCCCCAACTAAAAATATTTCATCATCACAATTTTAAAAATCACATAATAATGAATATACAAAAGGTTTTGTAAATTATAAACATTAATTAGGTTATAATTTATAGAGGTATATGAACCTCACAAACTTGGAAACAGATCTTTCTTCGCGAAAGAGGCTTAACCCTTCTATTGAGTTTTATGCAACTATTTGATTCAAATGTCTTTTGTTACTTGATACCATAAACCAAATTATATAATTTACTTATAAATGGTTTTTATATCTAGTCATTCATATACTATAATAGTTATATATGAAATGTGATATTTTCATTACTATCATTAGTCTAATGGGAGGGAATTAAACCATTAAATTTATCTAAAGTAAGGGTAATATGATTTTTACAAATAACTTTTCTATAAAAATTTATTTGAGATATAAGATTCATATCAATATAATTTTTTGTTAATAATTCATTAATAGTACTCAGGGTGGTCATTTTATGTTCTTAAAATACATGATAAATACTTGTGGTTAGGTTAAATAAGATATAATTACAATAATCCCAATTCGTGAGTGGAAGACAGATATTCCACACTCCACATCATTTTCAAAATTTAATTCAATTTTTTTATTATATATACATCTCATTGCTCTTTTGGTAGAGTATTCAATTGAGGAATATAATATTCATGAGTCTAGGGTTAGGGTATTAATTTTCATAATTTCCAGATGCAATTTATTTAAAGAATTTCTGTGGAAATGGTGTTTTATTTTGGAGTTTTACGACCTCCAATGTTTATTTATGAACTCTTTATTTGTCATTTATAATCATCATGTGAATGAAAAATCCTTCTACTCTTATTTTTTTTATTATTCTTTGAATCATTCTGTTGGGTGACTCCTACAATATTTTTGACAAGTTAATTTTTAATCATTTTTTTGTGTCTTTGTCATATGATTTTTTGTGAGAATGAGTATTTATATTATTTTATGTTTTTGAAAACTCAATTAAATTCACATAATTAATCATAATTATTGGTAGATAGTTTGGAATAATAACCAGGTTTCAATGTCTATCTCATATTTAATTAGGTCTCTTGTTGGTTCAATAAAAATTTTGTCTATGGAACCTAGTACTAAATGTATTTCTTTGGGCTTCAACAATTAATAAAAAAAATTAGTTAACATGAGTGATGTAAAATTTTCATCATAATAATTTAATAACAAATTATCTCATGATAAATAAACCAAAAAATGTATTACTCTTGAAAACTATCACATTGTCTTTGTATTTTTCTTAAATCACTCTCAATTAAATATATATTCATTTAGGCGGGGTTCTCTCAGAGTTCTTATCCTAATTACTTAACATAATAAATAATTTATAACGGACTCTAAATTGAATTTTATTAATCAAAACATACCCCCATGAGTGTCAAACAGGGAGTGCATTTTGGCCTATTTTTTTTACACTAGGAAATGATTAAGTGAATACCTAATAAGACATTTTTAGGTCTACTGCACCTATTTATATCAATCCCAAAGATCACATCCTCTTGTAAAATATAGATATGGATGTTACTTCTTAAGAAACCACACAATCTCTATTTTACTAAAATTTTAGCATGTTAGTATATACTTATACTTAACCATTAGAATCATCTGTATCGTTTTTAGTAAAGATCTCTATAGTAGTCCCATAAATAACAGAACAAATTTCATGAAAAATTAATCCCTACTAGATTACCAATTAAAATGACAAAAAATAAACATTCCAAAAATTAAATATTTATTTCATGATTTATATAACATAATTCATAAATATCCACACAACCTTGGGATCGTAAGGTTTAGTGTATTAAATATTCGAAACATAAATATATTTTTTAATAGAACTTATAGTCATTACACCATAATCATGATATTATAGTACCTTTTATAGAATATCACTTGATACAATCATTTTATAACTCGATGGACTATAACATAAGAAATTTTTTCTATCAGACACTAAGTAAGGTAAAACATATCATATTGTATCTTATCATAAAAATGAAAGAGTATATGAGAAAAAGAATAAATATATTATTAAAATCTCATTATACCACATAAAAAAATCACAAAACATAATTTAAAATCATAATATTATTAAAATATTATTAATGAAGCATACAATGTAAGACATGTCCCAAAAAACATCTGAATAATTGAAGGACTTCTGATCATGACATAAGTGTACACAATATTTAAAAAAAAGGAGGAACATAAAAATATATAATATCACAAATATAAAATACATAATTCATATTTTGAATATCTTGATAAAATAATGTGAATTTGGAACAACCAAAATAATATGTGAACTATTTTGAGTAAACTCATTATATCCCCACCAATAAACTCTGTACATCCATGCCTAAATATATAGGAAAACACATTTTGAATACAATTGTGTGAAAAAATTAATTATTTATACTCTTGAATGTATCATGATATATAAACATAAATAAATTAATTTTATGGAGATATATTACCCCAGCAGTCATCATCATTACAAATGAGTTTCATTTAAAATCAATCATCATTAAATCATAAAGAACCCATAGAAAAAGAATTATTTTCTTAATATTTTTAGAAACATCTCATAAAATGAAGGTTATAAATCCTAGGATATAAAAAATGTCACTTTCCAAAAGTAATAATATCGTAATAAAATATATAGGGTTATCAGAACGTCACTGCATGATAGATTGGCCTGGGAGGAATAATCAAAGTGAAAATACAAAATATTTCACAAAACCATCTTATCATTGTTATGACAGATTAAGTGAAAATTAATTTCAAAGATATATTTGTGAAGAAAACGATAATAATTTATAAAACATTATTATATTTATTTTCAAAAAAATAACCATGAAAATAAGCAACAATAAAGAAAATAAATTTGGACTGGTAAATAATGGAATGAAATTAATTTATTGATATTTATAAGGTGCCTACAAAAACCATATCAGTGGAACATTTTTTTTTATAACAATGGTAAAATAAAATATGAAGAATATGAAAATATTTTTTTTATTTATTTAAAATAAATGTAATATGAAAAATATAGGCATGTAAGTAAAATTTCCCTCGGTAAGAATGAGAGTTATTCATACCAAAGTTATGATTTTATTTCAGAAAACATTTTTCCAAATAAGTGGTTATTGATAATTAGAATTTATTTTCGGAGTGAAAAATAATGAATAATATATAAATTATTTTAACTTTTGGATCAAAAAATCTTTAAAAGTATATTAATGTAATAAACACCATGACCCAATAAATCTGAAATTGAGCCGATGAAACCCTTGTAGATTTTGTAATTTTCGATAATAACATGAAGATAGTAAGACCTTTGAATATGAAATTGAATATCATGAAATATAATATAATCTAGAAACAATATAATTAAGGCTAACTGGATACACTATTTCTACCATAACTTGGTGTATAATAAGAAGTATGCCCCAATGGATTGAACATTGAGAGAAGAAAACCTTACCATAGTCCTGTTTCATTATTCCCATAAATTCACAAATAATAATATTAATTTTTTCATACCCTATATTATTAACCTTATACATATATATTTAATTTAACAAATACCATTTACAATAATATACTATTTATTTGTTCTATGATTTTTTGTTTATGCTTGTGTTAAAATGGTATTAGTGCCAGCTTATTTTGCTAATTTTAACGATTACGATGATATTTTAATGAATTTTATAAGCTCTATACGGCCTTAAAAAGTAATTAATATATTAATAAATTATAAAAATTTTAGTATTTAATTTCCCATTTTCATCCATGATTGAGTTTTATGGCATTTGTTCAAGTAGGCGGTTAGACAGACACAAACACGAACATACCTTAATTCAATGGGTCAACATGGTTATGAAATTGATTATTTTGACATAATACCAATATGAAAGAATAATAATTGTATTATTTATATGTTTTCTACATTTTTAATCATATTTTATGTGGTTTAAAAAAATAATTAAATCAATATTTAAAACAAAAAATGTTACTTTGTAGACGTTGTAGTCCACAAAAAACACGATTTATGTTTTTATGTTTTTATCAATGGATGGTAAGGAAAAAATAATGTTTTTCCATTAATATATGAAACATTAATTATAATTATGATTCATGGTTTATATAATATTCGAATAGAAAGAATAAGAACAAAAATATAAGGACCAACTTATACTCTCTTTAGGACATTAAACTATATCTCGAACGTCTCCTTATCAGTAAAGGGCATAAGATAACTTATTTTGACTATATGATAAATAAAATGATAAATAATTATATTAGGAGAAACATTTTTGAGTTTCAATAACAACTTTGATGGAATGGTTGTACATTGAATGGTTGAAAGATTCAAATATTATAATTTAAGAAAATTGATCTTTTGTTAACACTTATTATTATAATTAATTAAATGACACTATTTCTGGGTAAATGGTTTGAAACATGAGAAATAATGGGATTTTTGGTGGAATAACATTGATAAATCCTCTATAAATTTTTCAATTAAATTACTATAAGATTTTTATGTTTACCATTTTTGTTTTTACTAAGGAAACTTTATTACTTAAGTATTATAAGTTTTAATCAATTTATAAAAATAACTTATTTTATTTTTGTATGTGTTCAAGACCTATGTGTAAATTAAATTTAATATTACTCAATTTATAAATTAGATAAAAGGCCCTTTTAAATTAAAATATTTAATATATCCAAAAAGTGTTATGTTAAAAAATGTTGTTCTCACAATTAATTGTTCTTAATCTTATTTATTATTGATTCCCAATTTTAGAAGTGGTAATATATTTATTCAAAAGCTTAAACATTAAATAAAATATATTTTTTCCTTGAATATTAATTTTTTTAGTAAATAAAAAAAATACTTAACATCAATAAAACAAGTATTTGAAAATAATAATTTCACCATTATCAATGTAAATAAGTTTTATCTTAGTAATATTATTTTAAGGATAAAAATGAAATCAAACATATAAAATAATGTCAAAATGTTGATATAAAATATATAAAATATTTTTTCAATTTTTTCTAATGATTAGAAATTTTTTTTATATTATTTTACCGAACACATAAAAAAACATTTTTAGAAATGCTATATTCTTATGCATAAAATATACATGCAGTATAAATTTATAAATGTAAATTAATTTAAAGATAAATATAAGGTTATTACAAATAAAATAATAGTT
The DNA here is from genome assembly GCA_963277665.1 of Viscum album. Classification (NCBI taxonomy): domain Eukaryota; kingdom Viridiplantae; phylum Streptophyta; class Magnoliopsida; order Santalales; family Viscaceae; genus Viscum; species Viscum album. The sequence goes on along the minus strand of OY728133.1, from coordinate 1,569,750,358 downwards.
ATTTTTATTCAAAATAAATCCAAAACTAAATATTACCAATAAAATGTTCAATTAAAATAAAACCCTAAAATCATTTTTTAAATTTTTTCAAAATGTTGCTTATGTTTTTAAATGTTTATTAATGGTTTTATAAGTTGAAAATTATATTTTAAAATTAATTGGTTCTCTCATTAATTAATATTTTATCAATTAAATTCTTTTAAAAACTTATATTCATTTCACATATATTGATAATGTTATAAAATTTTCAATTTTGATAAAAACAATAATTTTCACTGTTCACTTAAAAATTAATTATTTATGAAAAATATAAAATTTTAAAGTATGTATAATTTTGATATGATTAATTGAAAACTAAAATAAATTTTATAAATGTTTAAATTATTATGTTTTTAAATTTATATTTTTGATGAAAACAAATTATATCAAGGAAAACTTATTTTATTGAAAAATTCCCTTTTAAAGCTTTCTGTTTTTCAATCCTATTTTATATGAATTTATAGTTTATTACTATATTTTTATTTACTAAATGTCATATTATTATAAAATTTTATTAATAATATTCATTTAATATTTTGTAACTAATTTTAGTTTTGTGTTTCTTGTTGTCCAAGATGTTGAATATAATATTAATTTAGAATATTGATTTGTCACCTCTATAACTCCCCAGAGTGGTACATTACCCACCTTAATGATCCAATATAATTTTTATTCCATGAAAAAAGGAAAATAGAACTACCTTGGCATTTGGATTCATAATTACACACACACACAATGCTATATTTATAGTACGTTACCATATTTTGGAACATAGTTTCATTATAAATTAATATTTTGAGCAAGAATTAAAAATATTCACCCATGAAATAAGCATTTTGTCTATATTATAAATAATTATTCCAATATATCTAATTTATAATTTAAATATATGAAATTTATCATTTAAAAAAAAGCATCTGAAAAAAATTTCATAGTGATAAACTTTACACAAAACAACTACCTTATTATTTCAATTACCATATTATTTTTCTAATTAATTACTTATAATAATCAGATTTCCATTTTATGATATAAATCTTATAAATACTTGAAATTAAATCTAAATTGAATGTCTGATTTTTTTTTCAAAATAATATTTTTTGTTGAAAATATTTTTCCAACCATTAAAAAGGAATTTTTAGCAAATTAGAACCCACATATTGAATTTTGTGTCAGATTAGAAATATATAAAAGTTAATTTTTAAATTTAATTGATAAAAAATTACTAACAAAATACTTAATTAGTTTAAAATATATTATTTAACCTTTTAAAAATATATATATTTTTTATTATTGAATAAAACAAAAATAATCTGTGAAATTGGAAAGTGCGCAACAACTTATTACATTTGTTTCAAGAGTAGAAATATATAATTTTTTAAAATTTTAAAATACTAGGACAAAAATTATATTTATAAAAATAAATTACTATTTAAATGTGAGTATGAAAATAAAACTATAAATTTGAGAAATACAGTTAGGAATGAATCATGATTTTGGTAAAATATATTAAATTCAAGCATTTATTATCATTATTAGGATTATAAATATAATTCCATTATAATACATGGACTATTGTGGTTTATTTAGTTTTAATATTTTTAAATTTACCAATGTTTAAAAATAGATACATTATAACTATATATGGAAAATTAATGACTAAAATTACAATCATGCCTCTACATACACCAAAGGCCATCAACTAGCAGTGAGAGACTTGGGTGTCCCCATGGAGAGACTCTACCATTGTGTTAAATTAGGTATATTAGTTAAATCTACACAAAATTTTATCCTTTATAATTGATAATCATATTATTTGTAAGTATTAAAAATATATATCAATAATAAATGTAATGTGTGAGAATAAAACAAGTCACATAAACTCAATGGTTATACCCTACGATGAACACATATAAATAATTTAAAAAAGAATAAAATAAATTTAAAATAGGCTCTACTACTATCCCTGACCCTCACCTCATCCCAACCTCTGATGCTGTTCAATCCTTACTGCCCGATCAAGCCACTACAAGACTATGCTAAAACTAAAAATTGCAATTATTGAAGTCTACTAAGGTATCTAAGTTCCTTATCCAATATATTATGGAATGATTATAAATAAATAGGTAACCACCAATGGAGTCTTATATAAAACCATTAAATGTAGTGTACAAAAATTTTATACTATTATGAATAAAGAAATATGGATGGTATCATAAAAAATAAACATTTTCAATCCTATGAATATAAAACGACACCCAGTATGGACTATACCTTCTACGACCAGTGTTGGGGTATCTATAAGAACATCACATAGTAATTTTTACCAAGATAATCCCATGAATAATTTCTTGGATCAATTTCTATACAATATTATATAATCAGTATCATTGACAAATTCCTAGGAGAAAATTATAATCAATCCAATTAGAACCACATCTGAATCTAAAGTAAATTTCTATGGATTTACCAAACACATAACACAACTAATGAAAGGTACATGTTCATGTAATTACAAACAAATATTACCATGAATCCAATGATCATGTCTAGGTAATTCCAAAATAATAGAAAAATGAATCAAATGAATTTTAAACAAAACAATGAATCCAGGGAGATTATCCATGGTATTCGAAATGGATAACATAATGAATTAAAGGTGTTTTTTCAAGTTATTCTAAACCTTTTTCCTGAACACAAGCTATATCCCATAATATTAGGCAACGAAATCTAAATATAATAGTATTTCATTGTGGGAAGTGTGCACCACCCAAAAAAAACTCATATGTCATTTTTTATTATGGGTTTAACGTGATGCCCACAATCATAAGTACCCATGGCATGTCATAATTCTCATATCATATCCCATGTAACTAGTTAATTTGATCAAAATCCCTTTCTGTCCGCAATATATCTATGGTTTTCCCAACTCGGTATTTACATTTTATTTGGGGAAAAACACCAACCCCATGCCCACTACATCTAGCCTAGGTTTATAAGGATTCATAATGGTTACTAAGTCTAAAATGGGCCACTCTTTCCAAACCCATACTGTGCCATCATAATGATCATTGGGAACAAGCTCATCTATACTAAGGGACAATGCATTCACTAAATTTGATTACACTCCTCTTGGGGTCCATGTATCTCAATGTTTACAAATGTAATCAAGGCTTTAACAACTATTTATTGAGGAAATCACGTTACTTCGCAAGTATCTATCATGGTCCTTATCACTTGTTCAGTGTGGGAATTCCATTTGAATAAAACAATTAATTTCAAATAGAATTTTAATCATCCTTAGTTGTAATACCACATATTACATTCCATAAATTAAACAGATAATACCATAGTGGCATGGTGGAACACTTGCTTGGAAGCTCTCACCTCTATTCACCCATGTCCAATGACTCTCGTCTAGGATCCCGAGGCACCAAAACAAACCATCACATCTTAATTAACAAATATTAATTAAATTTTAATAAATTAATAAGTTAAAAATATTTTTTAATATTATAATTTGTTATAAAATTATATTTAAAAAGGAATAAAGTCTTCTGAAATACTGATTCATAACTCCTTACTGAAACATAGATCCATGGTGCACGATCCTTTCTTACATGAAACCAAACTGATGATATAATTTCAAAATAAATTAATTATTTAATTTATAATTAATTAAAAAATTAAATCAAATAAGAATAATTTCCTATAATCTCATAAAGATACCCTGTCACTTCGAAACCAAATACAAAAACATACCAACATCATATGGAATGTTCCTGGTTCATCAACGCTAAAAATCCTTAAAAATGATATAAAAAAGTAGTAAATTTTATTTAATTTATGAATAAACCATATGAAAATTATGTAATGACATTTATCTATAAAAATGATTATGATGAAGCATATAAATACCATGTAGAGATGTACTCTAGTCACACCAAATGAATGTATTATCATTACAGGATGATTCCACTATGTTCCAATAGAGTTTACTTGAGAACCTTATCTAGGTATCATAAAATTAAGGAAAAACATGAGAAACCAGGAATGAAACATGAGAGAGGCAATGAATCAGCGTAGGCACAAAAAATATAAAAATTTCACCGAAATACAAATTGGATTGAATAATTAACAGGTCAGAGTTTAGAAGACCAGTAAACCCATGAGCAAAGAAGTAAAGTGGGATACCCTCTTAAGAAATCTGGAGGGAAGGAGGTTAGTATCAAACTTTTTAAGGGTAACATAGTTTGGCCAAATAATTATCCAAAAAATGTTCCAAATATAAAGTTTTCATTATTCAATATACACTCCCTCACAACATTGGAATGCTTAATTTATCAAACCATGTTTCAATCATGAAGAAATATTCTATAACTAAAATACAGGTTTCAAAAGGTCAGTTAGCATCCTTGTGGTGATTGTGTGGATCACTCCCTAGCCTAGAAAAATCACACTGTTAGCTCCTATCTCCAATTTTTGCACACATAATTATCAATTAACAACAAAATATAATTTTTCACTTTATAAAAAGAATTGTAAAGTTACACCAATTTATGGTGTTTTATGGTTTATTCTAAACAACACACAAAACAATGTACCCAAATCATAAAACCTCCATCACATATAAAGTAAAACCAAGATTATATGAGAGTACTCAATTAATGTGAGCCACCTCATAGGACTGAATATGTATCTAAAAACATCATCTTGGGTTGATCCTCATCTTTCAATTTTGATTTGAATCTATATTATAAGAATTAACAAATCACTAAACTACAAGAATTTAAATTCTACATGAATTTCATAAATCAAAAATAGTAGGGGGCTTACAACCTCCCCACCATAGCACCTATTATCCCTGATAAGTATCACTGTTCAACAACTATTAATCTATCCAGACCTTAGGCATAAATTCACACATAATTCACCACATCCAATTCTTAATCACGAAATTATCTTCATTTACACAACTCCTAACATAAGATGTATAATCCATAAAAACTAAGACACCACCCAAACCAATATTAAAATTTTTAGATTTTTATTTCACATTACGTTCTTATATTGGAATCTACAATACCATTAATCTTTTTATCATTTATCTGAAGGTGTTCCCACCATAATCCTACAATTATTGGGGAAAATTCTGATCCGTGATACTCCACACTATTTGAATCACCCATTGAAACACATCACCAACGGTCCATTAATCTGGTCTATGTTTTATTAGTCTCACCTGACCCAGTTAAACATATAAAAACGTTTTGGACCCCCTATAGTCAACCATTCATGAAAAAGCATGGCTGGGGAACTAATACACCATCATATTCCACTAATTATGATGCTTAAAACCACAAAGGTTTCCAAATATCATCTTGTACAAACACTAATTTTAAAACCAAACATCTGGTAAAATATATAGAAGAAAACCTTAATAAAATATACCATCCATGATGATCATACCTTGAGCACTAAAACACATCCAATTTAACACATCCCAATATATCTTTAAAACCATAATGATAACAATTTTGATACACAATAACTGTTTGAATATGAATCCAAAATTTGAATCTAGTATTCACTAATAAAATAGATAAAATACGATTTAAATATGGTCCAACATACACAAATCAATTCAACCATCCAACAACCGATTTCATCATTCACGTGAATCCTATTGTATGAGGGTTATTTATACATATCCCACGCTAAATCCATTTTTGGACATAATGACTGAATGCGGCTATCCCAATCATACTAGTGTGTTTACATCACAAATAAATCACTAATTGTACTTGCATTACAATAACATCATCCATGAAACCAAATAGATGTTCATGAAAATGAGATTCAAATATTTAACCATCCAATTATTTATTTTCCATCTTAGGTGTTCCCTTATACCACTCCATGAGTGACAACTCACGAGTTCCATCAACACATGTGTGTCACTCCTTCCAAGACATTCTATTCACAAGAAAATCATAACACCGTTACACTCTTTTTGTTATCATCACCATAGAGGTTACTATCATTATTATCATAATCATCTTGGGATATTGTTCATGTAAGCATCCCATCTACAAACATTCCTAACAAAACATGCTAAGGAACACAATCCTGTTAATCATCCTATGAAACCTAGTCCAACCCAAAATACACATCTCACCACAGAGGGACAATCCTAATTCTCATTAATCATTTAGGAAAATGAGATCCCAAAAATATTACTGGACCTTTGGTCCTTAGGTCATACATTATATGTCATAAATTCATAGCCATTTTATCTCAATCCTATGAGTTTATGATCCCATAACACCCACATAGAGAACCTTACTCATATTCCCTTTAGTCATACATCCTAAAACATAAGACCATGTTCCTAATTTATTGACCAGGATCCTCTAAAATTACTACTTTATATAACTTAAAGAACATCTGGTTATCATCTTGAAAATTATTATTTCTAATATGCTAAGGACTAATGAAAAATTGACCACCAACCTTTTCATCGGTACAAACGAGAAGCTTCTATTAAAACCCTTAGCATGTCATGAAAAGTGAATTTACATTCAATATGGTTAGGCACCTGACCATTCCATCCATAAAAAATGAAATTTTGTACCCACACACCTCAAGGACATTATGTAAAAAATATTGATGCATATTATCACCTATCCACATACACAACACCACCTCATATGTACCTATCTTCTATTATAAAGGATATACCCATGACTCAAATATCTAAAGATCTTATGAAACTTATATAAGTCCCATTCTATGTTACCCTATTATATACTACTCATCTCACTAATATAATCCACTTATCAATGGAAAAAATATCGAACACTTAATCAATATGTCATATCTCACATTGGTTACCGATCATGAGGAAACTCTTCCATATTCTGATCCCAAATATTATATGGTAAGTCACCAACCAAAAAAATGCTTTAGGGTCACAAATACTTGTACATATTAAAGATCACATATCATATACATGTACATCAATTCATTTTGGTGCCATATAGTAGAGTACCCCTCAAGAATCACAATCTTAGGATGATCCTTACCAAGCCTCTATAAAATGGGATATATGACATCATAAACTGTCACTTTATTATTTAAATTTAAATGTTTCACATATAGATAATGTTCAAGATATTTCTAGATGAACTTTAAGATGTTTTTAAACATTTACAGGGATACACAGTCTAGTTCATGGCATGGGTTCCTTGTGGTGGAAAATATGAGACTTCTATAGTTTCTAATAGTGGAGAGAACCTAGTTTTGTAAACCATTTGAGTAAACTATGTATCCTATTTATGTTTGGTATTATTTTTGTTTCCACTTTTTTAGTTATGGAATCTCTCAAATTTACCCCTATTTATAACTTAAGATGTGTGGGTCTCTTTATAGCTAATCCATTATCATCTCTTCACAATCCAACGTGATTTTAAGGTGCTTTATTCATAATGTTTTATGGAAGGGGAATATTTTACCATTTTTAATCTTTCTAATTTATCTTTTCCTCTTCAATATATCCATTAATCCCAAGCTGAAATGTAGAAAAATTTACAGAACTAAGGTGGTTATAAAATAGGGTGTTTTGGTTTATAGGTATTTTAAGTCCCCTTTTAGGACCTAGTACTACAGGATTCAATAAAGGAGACACGGTTAGGCTAGTTGTGGTTGGTTTTTTCATCTAAATATACTTTGTAAAAGAGTAACTTGAATGATCGGTGTTACAAAATCATATTTTGACTTAGGTAAAAATTGTTCATTTTATATAGGTGAATTTTTAAAAGTATTCCATAATTTTCTTGATTTTAATTTTGAATAATTGTTGGATTTAATTTTTAAAGAGAACTTTTAATTGAAATAGTATTTTATGAATTCTAAGCATTTGATAAATTTGAAATAATGTGGTTTTTTCTAAAAAAATGACATATTCTTCATCTTTTGGTCCACATATGATTTAAAAAGATAGATATTTTACTATATGAATGTTTTTCTATTTCTATATTTGTTTTTTACATATGTAATTATTTAGGGATTTCTTTGAATTGATTAATATTTTTGATCAGGTAATGTGGTTGTGTTCCCTTGGAATAGAACTTTTATTTCAAATGGTTTTATAAAGTGATTTAAAAAATTTATAAATACGTGTCTTGAAGTAAACAATTGTTTAGAACCTGATGAGAAAATTATTTCTTTAGTTATTAAATACACCTATATTGATCCATGTGAAATCATTCGGTGATTATTTGGGGATTATTAACAGTTATAATATTTATAGTTTAGGTTTCTTCTTGTGTGAATTGGAATATTTGGGGGGGAGTGTTTAGTGGAAGTGTAATGGATATGATTATTGTGTTTTTCCCATGTACTATATGGGTGTGATGTTATTTATATATTCATGGATAGTATCCCACGTCATTTATCTATTCTGTGATGAAAACTAGGAAACTATATGTGAAATTGAGGGATGAATAATTTTCTAGTAGATTATTCTCAAAAACTAGTATATGACCATTGGGATTCTTATAACTTTGGGATGTGTCAATTACGATGCTAGTAAAAAGAGATTCTGGTGGTGAGTGTAGGAACATAAGACCTGCTGGTGAGGTGTTCCACTAATAAGCATATATTATTATCTTGTTGGTCCATATGGCATTGAATCAAGATATGTATTATATGTTATGACTTCAGCAAGGATTATTTATCATGGGTGTGGCTTAATTTGTTGAGTGAAAATTTATTTTTTATTCCCATAATAAAATTCCTCTAATACAACTCAAGGCAGTCTAAAATGATGAAGCTATATAGAATCCCCAAAAATCACCCCAATACATTCCTAGGGTAGAGTACCCACTTTTGTAATGACCACCGAGGGACCATTATCTCTTCTCCCCTGATAGAGAGCATCCATTGCAAAGTTGGCCTCCCTAGGAATATGCTGAACCACACAACCACTAATCATTTCCAGGATACAAGCCTGAACAATGTAACTCAAACACCAGGGCACCTCACATTTCCTTTATAGTGCCCGAATCAGTACCTCTGAGTCTGATTCCACTTGTGATACTCACAATAATAACCTTTTACATAGCTTAATGCCCTCTAAAATTGTTAATTTGGACCTACTTAGAAGTATTAATTTTATTTGGTTAATCTTTAAGGTAATATTTTTCCTTTTATTATGATCACTGATATTTTATAAATTTATTTTACATAAATTTTGTTAAATATTATCATTATAATTATTATTTTTGAAGGGTGTGTAATGGTTTTAAATTAAATGTACTATTTTTTTAGATAAATAATTCATTAGTAAAATAAAGGTTTAACGCAGGTCTTCAAATTCAATATTTGTAGAACTATTGTGTTAATTGTTTTTAATTTTAAATCCGTAAAAATGAATTGAAATATTTTTTCCCATGTTTATATTAAAACTTGAGTTCATGTTATCTTAGATGAAAGGAATAATATTTATCCATGGTCTATCGAACTAGAATTTGAATTACACCTTACATACTCACATTGGTGGGTGAATCATCTTTGTAACAACCCATGATTTATAAATAATATATATTCCTTGAATAAATGAATGTTATATTATACAACATAGGGTTGGACATAAACAATACATTTAATAAGTAAAAAAAATTATTTCATTAATGGATATTGTTTCATGAGTTAACAACTAAACAACTGAAATTTTGAAATATTATATTAAGAGAAAAAAATAAAAATTAAAAATAATTTTTTGGAAAAATTTCAATAATCTCTATCTTATATAATAATAAATCCCATAAAAACACTATATAATATGAATAAAATATTATCAAACCAATTGATATTTTTGAAAAGTAAAAATAAAGAAGCTTGATAAAAATTGTAGTGAATAATGTATTAATGGATGAAATGGTTTTTATAGGAGGTAATATGATAATTATAATAGGAGTGTGATAAATACGAACAGTAACAAGATCACAAGAAATAAATATAACATTTGTAAAAGTTATTTGATCTAAAAATAATAAAATTTAATATAAATTATAATTATGATGAATAATTTATGAATATATAAAAATATTAATGACTAAAAATGACTTTTTATTAATGGTCCCACCAAGTCAAGGGGGTCGAAAGTGGTACAAGTGTAATGCATCATTACTAAATAAGAGGTTACATGCATTGGGAAGTGACCCAAGGATGTCATAGATAAAACACCAGTTGTCCAGCTCCCCTTGCTTGCATGACAATCGGTGACAAAATTTCTCTCCCTCCATACAAGAGTTATATTTGTTTCCTTGCGCAGTACGAGCCAACATTTCTAGATGATGTAACATAATTACCAAGAGGGCCTTTCTTTATTGTGCATGAATTTATCCCAGGGCTCCAATCTGATTCAGCTGTGGAGATATGGAAGTGACGGTCATGGAAGATGGATAAGCCGCCGAGCATGGCTCTAGATTCGGCTTCAATGGGGGTGCTCGGGCCATACTTGGAACTAAATTTGATGAACATAGATCCTATTATGTCTCGGACTAGCTTAACACCTCCCATAATGCCTTGGTTATTATATCCATCCATGTTAAGTTTCATATCGGAGCTAGGTGGGTTCCACATTACTCACCTCCCTTGCCCTGGGCTAGGACCATTCAGGGATAAAGACATCATTAGTGCCCCTCCATGAAGGAGAGAACTAAGATACTCCATCAATGCAAGGAAGTGATCCTTGACAAATTTAAGCGACATATGACTACCTCCTAGTTCATTATTCCTCATATCCCAAATGACCCAGCATAATGAAACCCAAGCCATGACACAAATATTGTGATCCCTTGGTTGATTCTCGGTTCCCTAAAACAACCAGGGGAAGAAGTCTGGTTCACTATCATGTTGAACCTGCACTCCCATCCATTTTCCAGCCAATTCTCATGTAAATTTATCCCATTATCACTCAATGAAAAGGTGCCTTGCTGACTCGGTGACTGGGTTGATGCAGGACACACATCGAGACTAAAAACTCAGATAAATTAAAAACACTTTTTAGTAAATGTTATTTAATTTACATTAAAAAAAATTATTTTAATATTTAAATTTATATATATTATAGACTTATTTTTATAAAATAAACATAATTTATAGAATCCACTTGTCGTTATTACCCCATGTAAAGACATATATATATTTTTATTTGAATAGTTAAAATAATTTTTTCAATTACCACATGTTCAATGTCATAAATTTGATATAAGAATGATTAATAAAATTAGTAAATTGGTTATCTGGGAACAAAATAAAATTAATAAGAAAAATCGGATCTGTAAAAACAATAAATATAATTTCAAAAGAGGAAAAATAATTTTCATTTTCTAAAATTATAAATTGTCCCATTAGATATTTTTTTCTTTTTTTTGACTAGGCTGATAAATTATATTTGTATACTATTTTAAATTCCTAATATCATGAAATATTATTGAAATATATTTCTTAATTTCAATAAATATTAATATTTTGTGATTTTCCTTTTATATAATAATTTATCAATTTTAATAACTCAAAATACCCATGTCATCCACTATAAAATATCCCTCTCCCCCTTATTGGAAACCACTAATTCCTCATTTATCAAAATAAAAAATCATCCCAAATTTCATATCTTAATATCCATATATTCATTTAGTTTGTTTTGGAGTTACTATACTCCCAGAATGGAAAGATATTTTTCTTAGAAAATAAGAAACATTAATAAGGGGTAATTTTTCATCAACTCATTCAGTCATTTTTCTCTTCTCTTCCACTTTTTTATCAAAAACCACCAAACCTAAATTTTATGATATTGACAAAGATGTATGTAAAAATTATACTAATAAGTTTAACATAATTTAATGAATATGTTATGGATAATTTAATTTCATACTTTTTCCCCCCACTTTGGAAAAGTTCCCTTTGAAAGTCGGTCCACCACCTATAAAGAAATCTCCAACACTATATTTATCACAACAATTATTTATGAATATAGTTAATTATTTATAATTTATAAATCTATAGATACATTTATTTTATGGTTCTAGACTAAATCATAATAATGTATAAACCACAATAAATCAATACCACTATATTAAAAATGATATATTTAAGGGGAAATATGATAACAAAATGTTTCTCCTTTAATAATTGTAATTAAATAATGTATTCTAGAAAAAATAATTAAACAACAGTAAGAAATAACAAAAATTATCTTCAGTTTAAATGTTTTATTAAGTATACATTTATTATATAGGTGGTTGAAAAGAGTTGATATATCTCCTGATCTAAGGTAGGGGGAATCTCGAACCTAACTATTTATTATTGGGTTATCTACTCATTCACATTTTCTTTCGATATGGATGATACGGTATTTTTATAAAAACTCCATTTATTAATTATTTACCTTATTTATTTTGCGAATTTATATGTTTTTATCTTTTCTAAATGATTTCTTGGTGAAATAAAAATATTTTTCAAAGATACATTATTTTCCAAACCCCTAATTAACTCCCCTTGATTTATTTATTATACAATCTAAAATGATGATGTTCTATGGAAACCTATGAATTTACTTATTCATTTTAGATCCCAAATGTTATTCCAGAAATTTTTCTTTACAAAAAATATTTGAAACCCATTCATTTACATGGGTTTATCTCATGAGTATGATTTTTATATGACACCTTCCTTTATGGATTACACGATTATAAGAATTTCGTGATGTGATACGTTGAAAAAAATTACATATCCCCCATTTCATTGGTAAATGTGATATATCTCATTATATTATGTGTATTACACATGAACATGATGATTTTTTGTTTATAATTATGTTGTTTTGATTTATGAACATATGTAATGTGTGAACATGGTGGTAGCTGTATTAACGACTATGAATAGTATTTGTCCACTATAATATGATTTTTAATTATAATTTATATTACACATTCTATGACTTTTTTAAACGATCCACTCATGCTTATTATGGTGATCATATTATTTTTATACGGTGTTAGTGATTATTCTCACCAACGTACTATTGATTCATTTTTTTTAATCATTCTAAGTTATTTATCCCATTTTCTAGATTTTAGATCACTAATTTATTTTATGCATATATTCATTTGAATAAATGTACTATAGAGAATATGATATATTTCAGGTCTTTAATAAATAAAAAATTTACTGTTTTTTACGTTTAATTATGTACAAGTGATATATGAAATTATTTTTCCAAAGATACTAAAACTTTGGTTTATGGAATGTATTAGTATTATTTAATTTTTCTTAAAAATGAATAGATATTCATGTATCAAACAATTTAATCCTTATATTTGGTATCAGAGCTTGATTTAGTGAATTTTTGAATATGGAAAAGGAAAAATTATTGAAAAAACCAAGGGATATGTCTTTGTTTTTAGGGAAGCATACTAATGTTTTGGTAAATTATAAGAGCCTCTGGTCTTTGGGAAATGGAGTACCTCTCTCAATACTATAATTGGATGAGGATATGGAACAAATGTTTCTATGGATAATTACCCTAAAATGGATCATTGGGTACTAACTCAATTTGTACCTAGTGCATGAGGAAGAGGCCTTGTTGTAAATCTAATTTGACATTAACAAGGGATTTTTTTTTGTTTATTAAAAATTTCTATATAATATTTTATGAAATATAAATAACAAATGAAATTAATAATCATAAAACTGGAAAATTATTAAATTATATGATCATAGAATCTTCATTTTATAAAAAAGGACAAACATAAGGATCTCATAAGACGTGAATTTTGAATTTATTTTCACATGATAATAAATTATTTATGATTTATTGATTTTTGTTTTCATTAAAACCCTTTCTATTTTAGAGAATCATGGGAACTAGGAGAAAGCATATTGACGACCCATGTGAGGAAAAACATAATGAATTTCGAAATTAAATTCCGAATTCAATGCGTAGAAAATTTCATGACTTCATGGTGATGATTTTATAAAAATCCTAAGATCTAAGCAATAACCTAAACCCTATAGAGTCTCTAAAATAACCATGGATAGACCATGTAGCTATAGATTCATTTATATAGAAATGAACAATGACATTTAATAGATATTCTAGTCTAACTATCTATAAAAATTTGGTTAACTCATTAAAAAACAAATTTTATCTTCTCCAATGTTTCGAATAGGATAATATTACCATGAAAATATATCATTTAGTTTGAAAGTCAGTTCATTGGTGGGAATTTATAAAGAATATGAATAAAAAGACAAAATGAAAAAAGGAGTGTGAGGACACTAAGAAGATATTTCTTGAAAACTATTTCAATAAAACTCTTTAAACAAATATTGAAAGATAAATAATAGAGATAAATAGAAAGGGGAGTGAATCTATCACTTATTATTAGTCCCATTTCAATAGTATTTCTATGTACTTGTCATGTTTTTTATAAAAGGAATTATAAAATTGATAGATACTTTTGCAGTTTAAAACCACGCCTATGAAAGGATATAATAATTTGAGACCTTGGGAGTTATAATGATATAATTAAATTCCCTCTAAATATAGATATGTATTTTTTATAATGGTCCCATAGACATGGAGATATGATGATAAGGATAGAATTTCAGGTTGGGTGATCAAGTGATAAAATAGGAATTATGATCGAACTATTGAAATATTAAATTTATGGGAAAATGAATCACAATAATTGCAAAAAAGGATGAAAAAATTATTTAATTTTAGTAGAGAAGTCACCAAGATAATGAATATTTAAGTGACATGAATAATCCAACAATTCTGATAAAGGAATTGAAGGTACTTCCCAATACACCACCCATAGTTCAATGCTACAGCTATAATGAGAAAAATAACAATGCAAGATAGTGCAACAACCATGGTTTATCAAGGGTAATCAATGAAAAGAACTATCAAAGATGAGTGAGGAATTTAAAGAATATCCCAACACCACTTCTAAAGTGGATCATTAGAATCAATCCATATAAGATACACTTCCAATTCACTCAATAACTATAAATATTTTTTTTGTTTTCCAAGCATTCCATTTTATCATCTATGTTTTTAGAATGGTTGAATCAAAACCACAACTCCTTCTAATAGATATATCTATAAAAATACATATAATTTAAATTAATAATGCCAAGGTGTGTGAATCTTATCTTATTAGCATATGTTAGAATATTTTCTGGTGAATATCTTAATTCTTTCCTTGTTGGAATTATATGATTTACTAGTCACGGTCTGGATATCATTACATATATCCATCAAAAAATGTTTTCATGTGGAAATTTATATCTATATTCCATGACAACACAAACTATAATAAAAATTCAAGTAATGAAATTAATCTCATTTGGAAAATCCTCACATGGGGTGGGTGTTAATACCTAGTGAAGAAGCATATCATTTCCAAAAATTGTGTCAAATTAAAGCATATACCATGAGGAAATTACTATTATTTGGGTATATACAATTGTTTTGACATAAGTGTTTCCCTGAGTTCCAACAAATCATGATGTTTCCTTCTCAAAAAAACTCATTCCAAGGGAATATCTTATCTCCAAATATTTTTATATGTTGTAACCAATTGAACAGGGGGAGTTTGAATAGTAGTTGTAAGTGAATTTGGATGTTTGGTTCGAACACCCTAGTGCATCACTATGGGATAAATAATTTCTCTCTTTTAGGAGAAAAGTTGGATCTATGAGGTTGTTCAATGATTAGAAAGATCTCAATAAGATCATTAGAAAGAATAAGTATCCCCTTCCAAGTATTGATGATTGGTTTAATCTACTATGAGGGGCTCAGTACTTATCAAAGGATGATATTCACTCTAGATATCATCAGCTAAAGGTTATTAAAGATGATATTTAGAAGACAACCTTTCATAAGAGATATAAACACTATGAGTTTTTTATACCCATCATTCATGTAAATTCCTGAGTAATAACCTTGTATTTGATTAATTGTGTCTGAAGAGACCACAATAAAAATAGTTTGGTAGTATTTACGGATGATATTTTCATTTCCTTAAATAGGAGGGAGGAACATAAAGACAATATAAGGGTTTTAATGGATACATTTATAAATAATAAGTTGCATTCTATTTATCAAGTGTGATTTTTGGATGTATCCCATCATATTCATGGGGCATGTGATTGAAAGTGAATAAATTTTTATAGAACATTTAAATACAATCGAAAATAAGGTATGGACAAAACATTCAAGTGTTAATGAAATTAATTGTTTTCATGGATTATCAGGGTAACACCAATGAGTTTTTTGAAATTTTATAAGATTTTCTAGTCCACTAAAAATTTTAACACAAAAATGGTGTAAATTATATCCCTATAGTATAATTTTTGGAAAGAAATAAGGATCTAATGAAGGGGATAATCCCTATCTTTGTACTCACACAACCTACAAGTGGAGTAGTTTTTTGGATATATAATGATGCTTTAGAGAATGTCTTGGTTTCTGTAATATTACATAATGATTAAGTGATAGCCTATGCCTCTTGACAGTTGAATCTCCATGAGCATAAATACTAGAAAAATGGTTTTGATTCATTAGTTTTGATATTATCTTCGATGATTAGGTTGAACTTCCTATATGATGAGAAGTATTATAGATATAAATACCACAAGATTAAAAATTATATATTCACCCGAATATATCTCAAAAATCATCTGGGAAGATAGTTATAGATAATCAAGGATAATGATTTCATAGAAGATAATTTTTTAATAAAAAAGGTATTACCTGAAAATTATTGGATCAAAAGGCCAAAAGTTATTATGGCCTTGCTCACCCTTATAAGAAAATCATATAAATCTCTGTAAAAGATTATAAAGGGGAATAAATTGGGAGTAGGGAATATTTATTAACCATGTCAGCCAGAGAACCACAAATACAGGTGTGATGAATCTTAATACTATAATATAAAAAATTTATAAATTCCCTTATGATATTGGCCATTACCAATGGTAATCCTATATTGCCTTCATAAAATTGGTAAAAAAATTTGAATCAAATTCCATATTAAAAATTATAATTATCTTACCATTAAAAATGGTATCCCAATGAGTTAGTATTTTTATTCAGCTATTAAAAAATTTCCATTTCCATAGATTTAATGATTGACCATAACAACAAACACAAGATAATAGTATATGATTGAATCTCATTTTATTGAACCATTGAGACATAAACCATAAGAATTAATTTAATACCTAATGGATGGAGGAACACAAGATAACTAGTGGATGAAAGAGCTAAGGGAAAAAGAAGGGGCAGAACTGAAGCTGGATAAAATAGTGCACCCTTTTAACCCCTCAATAAAAAGGATATGTTATGAATTTTTGAATGGACCTCTATGTTCTAGTTCTAAATATTTAATGGTTGTACATTAAATTGAGTATCATTCAAGGATACCCAAATAGACCATAAGACATGAACCATGGCTACTCAACTCCCATTTCCCCGGGCACTGTTACTCGACACAACATCAAAACAAAAACCTAGGAGCCATTCGAATGACTGAAGATCTCAAGAGTACCCAAAACATGTTCTATTAAATACTAAAAAGGGTAGATTAGTCACTATGAAGTAATATATTTATCATGTATTCTATTTGGGGGCTCAAGAATCACATTCATATTGTTGTTAGGTGAACACATTTTCATCAAATAGAACCCTCTATAGATATATCTAGATGATGCATACTCAATATGAGGAAGAGAAAATTGGTAGGAATAGAAAATTCAAATCTATTACCAACAAGGATCTATCATGATTGCAATAAGTTAAATATTTGAGAAGTCCTTATAATTAATGAAGCCTCAACTGTATGGGGTTTGGAAACGTTAGTCAAATTTTTAGGTATATAGATTCTATCAAATATGTTTCGAGGAACAAATGATTTCAAATGATGCATATGAAAAAATAATAGTATGAATAAATTATTACCAATCCAAAAGGATTTTATTTTGCATCTATCCAAATTATTATTAATGAGGAACAAAGGTATGATTTGGAGCATCAAAATTACATGAAAAGAGTAGATGAAGATACTCTTTTTTAATTCCACATCAATAAATATTGTATCATTCCATTTTGAGCCTAACTTTGTGTGAATTCATGACCTTAGATAAATGGATAGAGATTAGATAATTGTCATTAATTGTATTTATCCATTCATATTGGATATACCACGATTTATATAATCCTTGAGAGAACTTATTGAGGGACAACATGAATACTGAGATTACTAAGTACACCAAAAAGTTGTTTATATATCTATATGTTTATGTAGAGTGAAATACACAGAAGGGGATAATTTAACCATTTCCAACACCCACATGGAAATGGGAGAACATCATTACAGACTTTGTCACTGGTATTCCATATATATCCCATGGAAGAAATAAAACAAGAGTTACGATTGATCAGCTAACCAAGACTACCCACTTTATTACTGTTAAAAAAGATAAATCTCCTGAAAATGTTTCTATGATGTACATAAAGGAGGTGGTGAGTATATATGGGGAACCAATTTCAATCATTTTTTATCATAATAAGAGGTTAAATTATAAATTATGGTTAAGTATTTAACATTATCTAAATACTAAATGGAATTTCACAACTCTTAATCACTAGTAGATTGGTGGTTAGTTTGGAAGGACCATTCATACACTTGAGGATATGCTAGGAGCCTACCCGAAGTAATTTGAAGGAGTATGGGATCCTAATATCCATTTAGTTGAGTTATCGTATAATAACAACTTTCAATTTATTATTCAAATCTCCCCATATGAAGATCTTTATTGGAAAAAAATTTGGAACTATTATATTTTAGAATATAGTTGGTTAAAAAGAGTTACTTGAACTTGATCTTGTGTAATAAATAAAAATGAAAAATAAAACCATTAGAAAACATATTAATGATTCTAATAGTTGGAAGAAGTTATATGCTAACTACCATAGAAGGTAATTTAACATTGAATGTAGAGGAAAAATTTTCTTTTGAATATCACCATTTCTGAGATTCATGTTGTTTATGAAAAAAGGAAAGGTCATCCCTTAGAACATTATCCTCTTTGAGAGGCATTATCACATAGGATCAGTGTCATATTGCATAGAACTTCCACTAAACATTTCTCATGTTTTGAATGTGTTAAATATATCTATACATAGAAAGATCATTTTCAATACCTAACATATAAAAAATTTGGAGGTGGTGAAATTAGATCTTAACAACTATAAAGAACAGTATCTAGTGAATATATTAGACTATAGGGACAAATTTCATTGAAATAATACAACTTATTTAGACATAGTTCTCTAGAGGAACCATAAATCTAAATGCATTACATTGGAACTTAAGGGAACAATGAAATTTTTTTACTTATTTATTCTCAACCAAGAATACGATTTGAAATATTGGAAAATAAGCGAAGAGTTTAATGGCCCAAAATTTACAAACAATATTCATTTTATAAATAATTGTTTTTATATTGTGCTGTGTAGTATATTACAATATAATTCAAATAAAAAACAAAAAAATTGTATTTCATTTATTTAGATCATTAATCTAGTGAATTACTAATATCACGAGAATTAAAAATATTTCAATGAAAAAATAGAATATATAAAAAATATGATGGTATAATTTGGATAATCCATATATCCTAGAATAAAATCTCCCCTGATAAACATTATGGAAAAGAATAAAAATTGTTGTAAATTGAATTGAAATTTTTGAAAAGGAATAATATAAAACCTTGTGTATAATTATAGTGAATAATATATGAAACAATTAATAGGTTTTTATAAGAAGAAATATTACTATTGGAATTGTAATTTGACCGTTAGTAACAGTAACCCGACTATTAGAAATATTAACATGACCATTATGAATAGTAATATGACCATTAGAATAGAAATTTTGATCTTAAAATAAAAACAATTAGTATAAATAACATTTATCATCAGTAATTTTAGATAATAAAAGCATTTTAATTCAATAAAATAAATATCAAGACTAAAAAACCAATGAAATTATAAAATATTTGATATTAATTTTATTTTAATGTATTTTTTAAAATTCATAATTTTTTTTGTTAATAATTAAAATTAGAATTGATAAATTTTTTTTATAAAATTAATTACATTTTTAGAATTATAATTCCAAATTTTTCCAAGGGTAAAATGTTGAGAATTGTTTGAGAAACATTAATTTTTACATGTATAGTAAATTTTTTTTTGAAATACAAACTGTTTTATGACATAATAACACTGTACTAATGACTTTATGAACATGAATTTATTGCTTTTGGAAATAGATACATTTAATTATATATATTCATGATCTAAAAACTAGATAATTAATTTACAGTCTTAAAATATAATTTTCAAAGTCCACAAGTTAAATGCCTCCCTTTAATTACACATTTTTTTTTCATTTTTCTTCTCTAATTTTGATTAATCTTATAAATTTTAATTTATAATGTGTTTTAAATTCCTCAAATATTTTTCATTAATTCAATTATATATTGTAATTTCTAAAATAATACTATGGAATGGCTTACCATGGATTTTAATTTATTCATTTTTATAACTCATAATATCCCTCTCTTGATCTACAAAACCACATCTCCCTCCCCATATAAATCCACCCATCTCTCACTAACCAATTCCAAACCCCTATCGAAATTCCCACTCTTAACCACCCACAAGTATGTTTCCAACTCGATAATTTTATAACCATTATGGATGAATATAATTAATTATTTGTAATACAAAACAATATAATTATCTGTTTTTATACTTCTAGAGTTAATTTTCATATTGTACAAATAGAAAAAAGCTGGATCACAAAATTGAATAAGTCTGATATATTTTAAATACAATAAGATATCAAAATGTTTTACCTTTTACAATGGGAATTAAAAAATATAATTCAATTATTATATTTCATCATGATTAAATTTTTTAAAATAATTTACGTATAGGTTAAATGTTTTAACTGATTTATTTTTATTATATTAGAGGTGGAAAATTGATGAAATAAATCAGGGTATAAGGTTAGGGGGATATTGAACCCATATATTTTTTTGGGAAATCTCCCTATTCAAATTATTTTTAATGTGGATGCTCCTCTATTGTTGTTAATATGACCATTAACTATTTTATCCCTTCTATTTATCTTGACCTACATGTGTTTAACATATCAAGATGATTTCAAATACAAATACAAAAATATTTCATTGAGTTTTATTTTTGCAAACATCACATTAAATTTTCTGGAGTTATTTATTCTCTACTAATGAATGATGTAGTTTTATGCCAAAATATAGATTCCATTATTCATTTAAAAAACCCATAAGTTATTCATTTAAGTTTTATTTACATGAATATTTTCAAATACATTCTTTCCAAGAGTTTATCTTCAGGATATGATTGTTATACGATCTATTCCCACCCGGCTTGCATGATTGAGATCTTTCTATGGTGTTATGAGTGGGGAAAAATTATATACATCTTTAATGAATTAGGTAATGTGATATATCTCATGATATTATCTATATTATGTGTGTACATTATGATATATTTTATTCCCAATTTAGATTATATGAATTTTTTAGAAATTTTATGTGTGAACATAATGCTAATATTGTTCAC
The DNA here is from genome assembly GCA_963277665.1 of Viscum album. Lineage (NCBI taxonomy): Eukaryota > Viridiplantae > Streptophyta > Magnoliopsida > Santalales > Viscaceae > Viscum > Viscum album. Next base: position 1,569,728,565 of record OY728133.1, on the reverse strand, counting down.
AACTATTTGTGGTATTTTACCACTACATTATTATGTTTTATATTTTTGTCAATTCCACATTACTTTCATTTTTTTCAACTGATTCCATCATTCTTATGATGAGGATACCACACTTATGATATGATGATCTTGATTATGACCTCCCATTTACTCTTTATTCATATATCTTCGACTTTCTATGTCGTTCCAACCCTTTATGATATTTTAGTTCACCCCTTTCATTGATGGATATCCACAGGTGAATACATGCACTAATGAGAAGAAGATATAATATGGATGGAAGAAGAATATAAATTTAAATATTTTATTATTTACAAGTGACTTATTAATCAATATTTCATATGAAATTAATCCTTTGGATCATAAAATGTATTAATATTATGCAATTTATCATAAAAAGGATGTAACATTCATGTATGAAAATTTTTTATTTCTATAGTCTTCATGTATTATACTTTTTTTGAGTTCATTGCTTGTGGGTTTGTTTGGAACCTCTCTCTTTTGGGAAGTGGGTGATTTTTGGTTCATGGTGGTGGGTTGATAGTAACACGGTGATGATCTAGTTATCCTCTTCGGTTTATGAAATTGTTTGGGTCATGGTGTGTATCAGACCCCCAATATTTATATTGTTGTTTTTATTTGACATACCAATTTTAAATCTTTAATAGAAGGGTTGTTTTTCTGTTAACGTCTCTATGTAAATTTATCATCCTTATTTTTTTATTCCCAATTTAATTCTTTTTTTGGTCTATGGTATTTTATTAATTACTGATGGCCATTCCTTGGTGATAAATAATTCTCATTGGGCTTAGTGTTAGGCTATGTAGGGTGCCAATTCTGGTGGTATCACAGGTAAGTTTTTTACAAAATGGTATCAGATCCCTCTTATTTTTTAGTGGTCAATGGTAGAAAGAAGATAGACCTATGAGACCTCCTATGGTGAGTGCAAGGGAGGGACTAGAAAACTCTTTCTTGCAATACACAATGAGTTTTCCTAGGTTTTTTGTTTTTTATTCTTAATTTTGGTTTTATATTTATTTTTTGTGATGTTCTATTATGGTTTTCTATGAGTCTTTGTATCAAGGAGATATTGAGATTTGATTCTCGAGATTCCTAGTTTCTGGGTGAAATTAGGGGGTGGTTCCAGGGGACCATGTTGTGTCAAACCATTCAAGAGACACAAAAAACCATTTTTAGTGACATCTATTAACAGGCACATGGTTAGCGCATGGTCTAAAAATCATGAAACTAAACCATTCATAGTGGTGAAATCAATTAATCTTTTCACTCTCTTTTGGTTATTCTAAATTATATTATTATTAATCATAATTTTATGAGTTTTATTTGAACAATGTAGAATATGGAGGTTGTTTTCTCAAGTTCTAAAGAAATGTAATGTGTTTTGATATTTGATCTGGTTTGGAAAACCAGATTTTGGGTATTTTTAGTTTCTTTTATCAAATATTTTTAACTACATAAGCAATGGTTTGAGTAAATGAAATTAATTTGGGATATATATTTTTTAAAATGGATTGTCTGTGTGGTATGAAATAGTTTCAAAGATTTTTGTGTAAAACAATGAAGTGTATTTTTTAATCTTGATTTATATGATTTATGATTTTTCATTTGTGTTATAATTTTAGATGATGGGATTATTTTTGGATTTTATAGAATATTACACTAATAATGGATTTAATAAGTCAAGAATGGTATACATAGGATAGATGTTTCAATTAAATAATAGTTTCATTTCTTTTCTTGATCACTTCTTAAAGAATATATAGAGTTGCGGGGCCACATTCATCTCAAATCGAGGATCATGATCGAGAGATTCTAAAATTGTACCCGCTAGTTTTTTGGGTCAATAAGGGATTCTATGATATAATTGAGTTGATAAGTACACATAAAAGAGACATTTAATTCACTAAAAACTACTAAAACCTATAGTACAATGAGAACCATTATTTTTTTGAAGGATTGTGTTTGAAGTGATGGAAATTCATTCACTACAATGAACAACTTTAGGTTTTTTTGGGATATTTCAAGAGATTTTTTTTCAATGGTTTTATCCTAAGGAGGTGATAGGAAATAAGTATTAAGAGTTATTTAGTTTTTATCATAATGATATTTCAATGGAGGAAAATGTTGGCTATTTTAGTATACTTGTAACTTTTTCTAAAGGGTATTGTGTTAGAGAACCAATGAAGAGTTGTTTCTTTACAAGATTACTCTATCTAGATCCTAGTTTAGTAGTGTTTTTGTTTAGCCTTAATATATACATGGAAGTAGGTTATTAGAAGAACATTATTTGGGTAATCATGGAAATAAAATTGGTGGAATTTAATGCTTTGAACCCAACTAGTGTTATCGGTAGTGGTCTAATAATTGGAAATTGATAGAATGGAGGTGACGTTAATAGGATTTTATGGTTTTGACATATTTTTCTAATATACCTAAAGTGAAATTAATTAGCATACTTTCACAATCTGATGTCTGGTTACTCGAATCACTCAATTTTGGAATCTCTATTAACCATTCATAAATTTAAAAACCTCTACTAGATTAATAGAATTTATAGGTTTCTTGGTTGGTAGAAAAAGTTGTATTGAACCCAATTTATATCCTAAAATTTTTCTATGGTGAAACATCCAATAGAGAGTCAAAAGTTAGTAAATGTCTTGGATAGTGTACTATTTTAATTTTATTTTTGGGGGGACTTATTATGTACTATGTATATACCCCATTTCATTTTTATATAATGGATGAATGTGTTTATCAATTAGTGTTCTTGCATTTTGGAGAAAATTCTAATGTTTTTCCTTATTTTGGTTGAATTCATTTTTAATTGTGACTATGTCTAGTAGGATTCATCCTTACATTCTCCCATTCATTTACTAAATTGTGATGGAGAATCTAGTGATTTTGGTTTAATTTTTCATTCCCTTACTTATAGTATTTGGATATTTATAAATCCTGGTGAGACTTATGGACGGACTCAATATTCTTTCCACATTTATATAGGGTTATTTTCCATAGAAAAATTGGTTATGAATTCCAATTTATTCTACCTCTCTTTTCTCAGATGTCCTAGAGATGGTTCTCATCCTACTTCCTTTTGTCTTGATTGGGATTTAGGAGTCAGTTTCAAAAGTAGGTATTTATAAAAATATTCCAAAAAAAGATGATGATATGATTGTTTATAACAAAATTTTTTTGTTTATCTATTTGAATTTAATTTATTAAAGAGTGAACTACATAGGATTCATAGTGTGTTATTGTTCAATGAATCTTCAGCCTTTTAGAGTGATTATCCTACAGAGGTCGTGGTTCGTATCCTATATTATTTATTCAATTTTTGGGATGTTTGGTAGATAATTATGTATTTTTTTAAAGGAGAGTTGTTTTTACCATTCCAATTTGTCCATAGTTATAGATGGATTTTATGGAGAAAAATCATTACTGTGGGGAGAATTATGACCAGGATAAATACTTATTTTTTATTTATAAAACTAACATATCCATTGTTTTTAGGTGTCTAAGTGTGAAATTATTGTAATTTTTATGATTTTATAGGGCCCCATGGCTTGGTTCATGGTTTAGAACATATTTATTAGAAACCATTTAACCTATACAATTTTTAACTGTAGAAACCATATTATTACCAAAGATTTTGGTAAACCATGAGATAAAAAAATATAAGCTACTAGATTTTGGTAGTTTTGGTATTTTCCTCCTATTTTAATTGGTATCTCTCTCCTCCTTTACCAATTTTGAAACAATTGTGTGTGGGGCTCTTCCAAACTGATCCCCTCTTCTCTCTTCAACTTCAGATGTGACTTCTAGGTGGTTTATGTTTTTTTTGGTTCCCTTAAATGACATATATAGTATTTGATTACGTGTTTTTTTTCATTATTAGTTATTTTTCATATGACATCATTTTTGGTCATTTTCTTTTATCTTATATGTGAAAATATCTGATGCATATATGTCCTGAAAAATCATCATAGTAGTTCATTTTTTCAACAAGAACATAGAGGTTCAACAACATTATTAATGAACCATTTCTTATAGATGGTTTCTATAGTGTAATGATACATAGATGATACATGGTTTTAGGATCAAGCGATTCATAATTAATTGAGAAACCATCTCAAGTGTTCACTTGTGGTAATATCCATGAGAAAATGTATAATGAATAAAACTATTAATATGTAATCCATATTTCCTTGTGTCATTGCATGTTCCTATTTGTGGATGTATTTATTTATCCATAAAATTTAATATTATCGATAATGGATATCATGAATCAAATATTTTGATGTGTGGGAAAAAAATGATAACATATACATAAGGGGAGGTAGGATATGTTGATTTTTTTTCATGATTGATATTGAATAAATGGATAATGTGATAAATTACTTATCCCTTTTATCACATGATGAAAGTTAAAAACTTAGGACCTTTTATAGGAATAGAACTACCTATATAAATTTATGGAAATGGTGTTCTATGGGCTAGTTAATTTCCAAAAAGAAAATGAAAGAGAAACTAGGGGTATATGTTGACTGAACTGATATAAAAACTACTTGATTATAGATACCATGATAAGGGATTTTATGACAGGGTAGGCATTCATAATGGTTTATATTTCATTGAGACATTAACTTCTTTCTCTATAAGATCCTTGACATGTTTCAAAATAGTACCCTAAGAATTTAAAAAGTAATGCCTAATGACACATAGAAAATGGAATAGTAGGTCACACAACAAGTGTATTCACAATCTCAATTAAATTCAAGTGTTGAATTTAACAAGATAGAATAAATAATATTTCTACAAGTTTGGTTTCTCTCTATAATTAGTTATAGGTTATACAAAATGATATGTGAGTTAAATATTTATATGATATTTTTTCCACATTTCTGTTTCTATTACAGTGTTTAATATATTTATCATATAATAATATAGTGGCATTTATTAATTAAATTTTCAATATTCTAGGATCTGTATTTTTTGACATTTGAATGATGTCTGCACTTAATGTTCTAATTATAAATGGTATAAATGATATTTATTAAAACTTTTAATTCATTTCCCATGTAATGTGATTTGTAAAAATAATATTATTATTAATGAACATGGGGTAAAATTATAATATTAAATATGGTTAGGGTCTTAGGTGAAATTTTCTAACAAAAAATTTTCTATAATAAATATTTTATTTTAGATATTTCTTAAATATCTTATGGTGTAAATATTTGATAGAGAGAGACTCTATTAGTTACTCGAGAGATATCTAGATATATATAACGATCTCACTCTTCCTCATATCTCAATCTTTTAAGGGTGTACCAAGAGTTATTCCTCATTTGAGAAGAATAATACATCGATCAGCCTTGAACAACACAATAAATCAGGATTAGCAGTTCTAGCACCCACATATTCTACAACAATGTTTTGGGATTTTTATGCATGCTTGGATCACTAACATTGGGATTCAACACTTATATCTAGTACTTAAATTCTAGTGTAATAGGAAATATTCCACCAAATCATCAATGAAATATTAATTACAGGTTGGGGTAATTCTACATCTGCTCATAAATTAATTATAAATTCAATATTAAGATCCAATTATTCTGTTTTTTTTGTTTCAACATTGCTAATTAATCTACATTTTTTCATGTGGCATGATGTTTTGATCTTCCATGACAATGATTACACATAAAATAAGACTAAATGCCTCATTTTTAGTACATGGAAAGGACGATTCTACTATGCCTGAAACATTCAAGTGGTATCAAAATTATCATATGTACAATTTTTAATTATTTTTTATTCATTGATTAGTTTAATGTGTTTTCATTTTATTTTACATATATTAATTTATTTTTTCATTTGAAAAACATTTCCCTTTACTAATTTTTATTGACTGACAGAACCAGCAGTCAATTAAGGATTTAAAATTAAGATGTAATTGAATAATAGTATTTGGAGGTCTTAACAATCTTTATTGAAAAAAAAGATTACAAAACATTTACTAACCATGTAAACATAGTGAAATTTGATTTTTGTAATCTATATCATGGGATATATAAAGATAGATCTTAAAGAAGATGATCAACGTATAGATCCATATATGCTAAAATATATATTGAAGAGATATAAATCGTGTAAACATTGTACATGATGTAGAGAGTCTATATTATCACATATTAGATCATGGGGTGCCCCAACATGTCACAAATATGATATGAAAATCATAGATGACTGAACGATGAATATCTGAGGTGACATGCCATATAAGTTAAAATTCACGCTGTGTACCTCCAACTTATCCACAATAAGCTAGAAGACTAAATGACATGTGTATGTTATAGATAAAGGAAGAAGATAATACACACCATTTAGTTTATTATAAAAAACATTCCTAATTTTTGATTGGGGAAATTTAAATATATAATCAAAACTATTCACATGTGTATCTTGTATCAGTTATTTGGAAAACAATAGACCTTGTCATAGGATTGATAATTTTATATCAAATCAACTTAATATTAAAATTTGGGATAAGTGTATGAAGATTCCAACAAGTTATCTTTTTTAATTTATTAATTTCTAATTAAAATAATTTTTTTAAAACATAGAAAAAAGTGGGTTAAGGATGCTTTGGTAGAATTAAGACAAATTGAATTAATTGGATTAATTCATGGTACATTATTTTAATTAAATAATTTACTAATGTAATAGACAAAAAGATTGAAAATAAGGATCATTCTATGTTATGTAGGTAATCAATAGACTACAAAAACCCTTTTCAGGTTATTTGTTACTTTTAATTTATTTTGGTTAAATTATTACTATTGTAATACATGTCATCCCATCAATAATATTATAAAAACCCCTACATTCCAATAGTTTTTATTTGTCCTGATTTATCTAATCTCTTATATCCCCTCACGTAGGAGTGGGTTGAAATCTTATAAAAGGATGGATCTCTCAAGTTAAAAATAGTTGGTTTGAGTCAAGGAGAATAGGTGAAACGAATCATATAAATACATGGAAAAAGGTGTAATGCTGCAATATGATCCAAGTTATGGTTCCAGGTGAGTTTTCCTATAGGGTCAAGGGTTAGTTTATATGCTATTATATAAACTAAACATTAGATAATATCATGATCATAACACTAATATTTTAATTATATTAGTTTCATCATTAGTTATTTATATAAGATAATGATTTGAAATAACTTAATAAATGAATGAATAAGAATTCAAGATGTAATAAAATATAACTGGAATATTCACAAATTTTTTATCATAAAAGGATAATCAATTATGTAAAATACAGATAATATTAAAAATTCATGTGAAAAAGGAAAATGGGATTTATTTATAATTATAAGAATCCCTCAAAAAAATATTATGTTGACATAGCCTTTCACTACTGAAGTCAGAAATAACCTCACATTTTAGAGTTCTTGACCATCCCATCACGAGGTGATTTTAATTATCGTGGATTTTTTAGCATGATGTTTGATGAATTAAATTGGTTCACACCCCAGGTTGAATTACCAATTCATAATTCATTTAACTAAAAGGAAAATTTTGAGTTAATCATAAAAAATAATTTTAGGATTAAGTATTTGACTCAATGGATCCAGAAACTACCTATTTGTATAGTTTTAATGTTATGCCTTTCTAAAGCACTTCCAATAAGTTTTCAATACCATGTCTAGGATATGAAAATATAAATATTGTTCTGAATAAATAGAATATGTTAGAGAAAATTTATTCCAAAACTAATGGTGAGGGATGTTAGGTTTTGAGAAATAGTTGGTGATTAATGGTATTTAATTAATTTGAAATTTTTTAATATTTTCTCTAAACAATTTAAATTACTAATAAAAGACTATTAATATATAGATATGTACAATCAAATGACTAAAATAATATTAATTTCATCTGTACTAGATAAGGAAAATATTATCACTTAATTGATTTTCTAGGAATACTATTGGTGCATGCGTGTTATGATGCACCATGAACAGAAATTATAAATTCTTGAAACTATACTTCTTAAGTTCAATTCTAACAATTTTATTTAAGAATATGTATCTCTCTATTTGAAGCTGGTGGAAGATTGTATGTGTGTCCAAATATTCATCCTATCCTCCATTCCCAATGAGATTTTCATTTAATATAAGGATATGAATGCATACAAATTTCTTTCTTACCATGAGGATCTCTGTTAAGAGAAGGAGAGGTGAAAGAGATATCAGTCTACAATGCACTGTTGAATGAAATATTAATGGATTAGATTTGGAGGGGTCCCATGTATTTATGATGATTGGCTACATTGTGCAATGAGACAACTTGGGGTTTAAGACCCCAGATGACCTACATATAGATATAATTTTTTCCTAACTACCTACGAACATTTCCTATTTTATTTTTAATTAAAATTAAAACAATAGTCAGTAGACACTTTCATAAAATCCTAAAATTACTCTCTTAGTTGATAAATATATAGTGTATGATAAACCTATTGTCCTTATGATGAATTAGAATATTAAGAACAAAGAAAAGGTAACAAAGACTAATTACACGTCTAAGGCTATATAGCCTCATCCATATATGAAGAAGAAGATCTGGTGGCTATAAAAAGAATGGAATAAAATATTATTTTATGTGGAAATCATAGATTCTAGAAAATTAATTGATCCTAATAAAATAATCAAGAGGATGATTCAGGTGAAATTGTTATTGAGTGTAATTTTATATATTTTCATGTTTAGTATTAGATGCTGATCGTGGAGATAAATTTTTTATCTATATATAAAAACTATGTAGATTTTAGATGTAAATTGACATGGTATAGATTTATATACTACAAATGGAGTGAGGCTAGCATCCTTAGCTATTGGATTCAACAATCACACATTGTCGAGAGGTTTTATTTTGGCATTAATGAATTGTTGTTTTTTTCAGGTGTTACTACTGACATTAATATATATTTATTGTTTTGATTTGGATAAATTTGTTTTATACATTGTTAATAATGGTTTCTATTTTTATAAAGACATCATATGTTATTTTATGTAGCATTTGAACAATTATCTTCATGTATTGAATTACCAAAACCAAATATTAGTAATTGGTTAGCAAAAATACATGTGACTCATTTATCATTAAGTAATGGAATCACTATCTTGGTAATTTAAATGTGAAATGTTTGAAAAATCCTTATCAATATGGATACTTAGACTCATTTGAGTTTGAACGACTTGAAATATTTTGATCATGTTTACATGGTAAGATAACCAAACCACAATTCATTGGTCAAGATGAGCACATAAATTATATATTTGGTACACACTAATGTCTGTGGACTAACTAATGTTGATTATAAGGGTTGATTCTCATATTTTATTACTTTTACCAATTAATCGAGGATGTATGGTTATATTTACTAAATGCGGTATAAGTTTAAGTCCTTTTAGAATTTTGAAGAGATCATGAATGAAGTTGATAATTAGTATGGTAAAAAATAAATAAACATTGTTTACATTGAGGTGGGCAATATGTTAACTGGTATTGTTTTTGATTTTTTATAGGATTATGGGATATTATCCAAACTCACTCCTCCTTATACACTATAGTGGGAAGGTGTTCGCTAAAGGTGAAACCATAACTTGTTATACATGATAAGAAATATAGCGAGTTATATGAGAATTATATTATCCTTTGGAGGATATGAATTATAGATGACCTCATACTTACTAAAATGATTTCAAAATAATGAGGAAAATGACATTCTCTTCAAGTTATTCAGTTGGAAGAAACTTGTTTTTTTATATGTTCAAGCTTGGGGTTATAAGAAATTTTTAAAAATAAAAACCTGATGCATAAAAGAACTCTCAACATAAAAGGTAAAGTAAATATCTAAAAATCATGGGTGGTGACTACAGGTTTTAGAAATTGTTATGTAATTGTGTATGATGAACCATTTTCTCTAGTTTCCAGGTTTAAACTCATCAGAATTTTGTTTTCCATATCATATTACCATGATCATTTGATATTTAAAATTAAATTCAAAACTAATTTCCTTAATGAGCAGATTCAGGAGTATTTTTATATGAAACAACCAAAAGAGTTTGTGAATCAATAAAATGAAAAAAAATTCATGATGTTTTTAGAGATCTATCTATGGATTTATGAATTCATAAAACTTTTGGAACATTCGATTCAATGAAGCTATAAAGGAATTTGGGTTCAATAAAAATGAATTTAATCCACGTGTTTTCATGTGGTTTAGTGGGGGGGATTTTATTTGTAATACAACATTTTTATTATATATTACTAATTATAAATTATATACAATAATTATAACATGCTTAGGAATGGTTAAGAAGGTGCTTATACATAACGGACATAGGTAAAGAAGCCTACATTTATTGGATCAAGATCATTTGTGATAGATACAAAAGGATACTTGTACTAATTATAGGTATATACATTTTCTATATATTGAAGAGATTTAGTATAGAAAAATAATTAAGATATTGGTTCAAGTGATACATGGTATAAATTTATTACGGAAATTTTTTGCACATACATAAGCTGAAGGAAAGAGGATAAGTAAGATCTTAGACGCTTCTTCCTTATGATTTATCATTCAGTGTATGTTATATAAGAGGATTTATAATTCCTGGCTTAGCTTATAGTCAAAATATATCAAGTTGTTTTTGGTTAACAACATTTGATGGTTGTAATGGTTATCCTTAAGTATTTAAGGAGAAATAAGGACATATTCTTATTTTTTTGGAGGTGATGAAGTGATAGTCATGAAAGGCTATATAGGTTTTATTTTTCAATAGATCAAAATGATTTGATGATGCTTTTGGGATATATAGTTTTTATAATTAGATGATTTATGAGGTGGAATTGTTTGAAGTATCAAATTTCCAATGATTATACAATGGATTTTGAGTATATTGTTGCTCTCGATGAAACCTAGGAATTAATTATGATTTAAAAATTTTTATAAGATATTTATGTTTTACCAATTAGTCAATTTCCAATTATACTTTACTTTGATAAAACATTAGGGGTAAATCTATCCAAAGAACTGTGTCACACAAAAAGAAAAATCAAATACTTTAGAAATTTTTTTCTCTTGATGAATTTTTATTAATATGGTGATGTTGGAGTGAGAATAGTATCCACAAAAGAAAATGTGGATGACCCCTTGACAAATGTTTTATTTTTTCAAAGGCCTGAGTATCATGTGGGAGCTGGTGGACTAAATGTTATTTTCATTTTACTCTAGTTTTAGTGGGAGTTTTTAAGTGTTGGTTCTCTAGAAATGACATTGTTAGTTCTTGATTAAATTTTATTTAATTATTAATGAAGTTTATTATCACATCATGATTGTTAATTTTCATGAAACTGGAATGTGATAATGTCTTAATATTATATTTCATGATGAAAGGTTATAACAGTTCCCCACTATGATGAGAACATATTGGTGGCATGACATTATTTTTGAACTTTTTCTATGGCTGGTTGATATTGTAAGATGGGACATAGATGATACTAGAAATTAGGGCTCTAAGGATCATAAGGAATTTAGATAACTTATAATGTGTTCATATTTAGTAATCTCAAAGAGAGGAGGCTTTGAGAAGAGATATGTTAATATAAAATCCCTATTTCCATGTGTCATTGGATGTTCTTATTTATATAGCAGTGGTTTGATCAAAAGATTTTATTATTATAATTAAAAGATATCATGAATTGCCTAAATTTTTTTATATAGAAAAAACTATTGTGAAATATAAATGAATAAGTCAGGATATATTGGGTCCATTATGAGTGACATTGAATTAATGAATGATGCAAGAAAGGACTATTCTTGTTTTTCCTATGATAGAAGTAGAAATTTTAAGACCATTTGTGGGATTTCAAATCAATACAAAACTCAATGGACTTGGTGTTTGATGGGATATTTCATTTTTAAAATGTCAATGAAAGAGATATTGGGTAAATAGGTTGATTGAACTAGATTCCAACAAGGATGATTAGAGATACCATGACAAGGGATTATATTACATGATATGAATTTTTAGGATTTTGGATTTCATTGTAAAATTATGTTCATTCTCCATGGGAGACATTATCTGTCTATATATATTAAACTTGGACCATGGGTAGTTTTTTTTCCACTGATAAATTGGCCAAGGGTGTCACAAACTATGTGTATTGTAAGGACCCAAACTTTTATCAATGCAATTTCTACCTTCTTGTAGTAATTTCATCACATTTGGAAATAAAATGCACATCATGCTTAAATAAATTACTATGTGGCCTATAAACCAAAAATTTTCACTTCTACATCTTGAATTTCCAAAATCTTACATACAAGGTTGCAATCAATAAGATATTTGGAGTCTGATAGGAAAAAAATAATTTTGGGTGGATAGTAACTTACCCTTATGAATTATAATCTACCCTTATGAATATTAATATAACCCTTATGTATGGTTAATCATCCAAAATAATTTTTGCCACACCAATAAATGTATAAATAAAATTTAGGCATCTTATAATTGACAATATGACCATAGTAAAAGTGTTGGTATTGTTATAAGTCATAAATATTTAATTATAATTTTATTATTAATTTAATAATTTAAAACAGAATTAATTTTTCATAAAATATATCCACAAATTAATATTCTGAAGTCTTATAATTATAAAATAATTTTTTGATAATTTTTTTTAATTTTTTAAAAAGTTAAAAACACAGTTTAAATTTTAAAATTTTCATTTTTCATGTAAATTATGATTTTAATTAAAAAATAAATTAATCATATATAGAAAATTATTTATAAAAAATGGAGTTCAATTTTTTGTTCTACACATCTAAAAAATGGTTAGGGTTAATTTCTAGAATTGTTCTGAAATACTAGAATTTTTTTGGAATAATACTATACTATAAATTTATAAATAAGCTAAATACATTAATTATAGAGTCATGGATGATGTTATAATGATGCATGAGAAATTAGTTCAAAATCAAATTATCATGTTACTTAATTTATTCATGGAATCATCCCAATTTTTTGTCTTGTGGAGAAATGATAAATTAATGAATATATTATTGTGAAAACCCATCTCCCCTCTACTAAAAATACCACCCCCTAAACCCTCATTACTTCAAACCTCTCAAGCTTCATGACCTATCAAAATGCTTCAAAAATCTCTTCGTCATCCCCTACCACACATCTAGAAACCCTTTTTTTGATAAAAATTCCAAAACATTTTCCCTAAAGAGGCTCTGAAAGAATAAATATTCAATAAGTAATTTACCTATCTTTTCTTTCAATATATTTTCAAATTTCATTTTCTTTATTCTCATATCCTCAACATTAATTATCCAAATTTCATGAAAAATCATGTTCGATTGATTTAATGGTATGATATCATGTTATTAGAATATTATTCATTATAATCCTCCGTCTCTTTTTTTTATAAAAAGGAAATTGTTACCTGTGATGTGTTAATTTACCCACATCGGGGGTGTGGCACTTCCATTTTCTTGAAATTCCTTAAAGGATGTAAATGAACCCCTTTAGTGGTTGAAAAAAAATTTTAATATGTTTTTAACCCCTTTTAGGTTTTAGAAACAACTTTTATTTATAGTATCAATTGAAAAAACAAAACATGTTCTTTGGGAACCAAAAACCACCATAATTAACCTAAAACTATCATTATTAAATTTTATCTAATGATTCATCCACATTGTATATAACATAAATCATTAAAATATCATTTAAAATCCTATAATATAACTAATAACAAGTAATATCAGTTCTTTATGTTTATCCATGTTGTACACAATCTTCCATTAATGTGTATAAGTGAACTGTGCATGAAAACTAAGAAAAAGAACAATCCTGAACAATAGATTTAAACTTTATAACTCATCCAAAGGTCCAATAAATAAATAAATGAAATCATAACTAAACATATTAATTTATATAAGGTTATGTTTCCAACTGATTAATAAAATGTTATTATACATTACATTAAAGTGAAAAAGTGTTCAGATAAAATTTAAGTGTAAATTCTTGGAACACAACTATATTTATTTGGGTTTTTCTCCTTCAACCCATTCTCAGTATAGATATGCCTTAAAAATAATTTATTAATTATTATCTTTCCTTTTATAAGATATAAATATTCTATAATTTATATTATAAAAAACCCAATGTTTTTCAAAAGAACTCTTCATTTAAATTAAAAGACCCTTTTTTACTTCTCGAAGATTGTTTCGTTGTTCCCTCTAGGTTAACGGTTCTTTTTCAATAATGATATTCACTCTTTATTTTGGGAACCAAATGTTTATGAATTTTTTATTTATGATTTTAATCTTTTTTCTTTCATTGGTTATTTTATGTTCATGTTTTACATATTTTCAATGTGGAATGCATGATAATGTAAATGTTATTATGTGATGGGTGCGTTTGAAATTATATAGGGCAATATGAATGTTTAAATGTGAAGGGTGTTCTTGGAATTATACATCACTCCAGTGAATTGGGTAAAGTGATGAACCTCATGAGTGAAATTAAAATTATGTGTTAACATGATGATTTATTTTTTCACAACTATGTGTTGTAGTTAACCACAAATACATGAGGTTTCATTTTTATGCATTGCCAATTTACAAGTATTATCTTAATGTTTCCTCTCAGGATTATTATCGTATGCCTATTTTATGATGATAATGATTATTCTCATGCCATGTTATATTGTTTCATTTAATTTTATTTCCTCTTACTGGGCTTTTATCTAACCCCTTTTGATGTATATCCGTAGGAGATTGCATGTACTAATGAGAATTTAAGAGCCAATAATAAGATATTGGAGAAGGAATTAAATAATTTTTTTTTTGTTTTTAATGTTATATATTGTTCTAGTTTTCCCAATACAATAAAATTTTTTATCCTCTATGTGTAATTTTTTTAGGTTTTTTATCACTTAAATGATTTAAAAGTAATGTAAGAAAATAAGGGTCTATATTGTTGGTCTCCTAGGCAAGGGTTAGTTAATTTGGGAATTTAGATTAATGAACCCTAGAGAAAACCTATAGTATGATACTAATTAAAAAAGCACGCAAAAGAAGCTTTGAAAAATATAGGGATTTGATAATATATTTATTTAGTGTATATTAAAAAAATGAATAAGTTATTTATTCCCGACTCTTTGACTTTTGTTTTGTTCTAACCTTTTATATTTAAGAAAATGGTGGGAACTAGAAAAAACCATGCCCATAAACTGTGTAAGGGATAATGTAATGATTGAATGAATGATATCCCAAATTCTTTGGGAGGTGGAATTCAAAACATCATGGTGATGCTTACAATAGTATCTTAGGTTACGAATAACAACGTAAATAATGAGGAACTCTCTCCTTTAACAAAGAGGGAGCAACTGGATATTGAATTTTTTATGCAGCAATGGCTAGTGATGTTTAGTGTAACTTCTGATCAACTAGTTCTAGAACTGTGGATCAAATACAATGGGAGGATCATTTTTGTGCTTCACTTTTCTATGATGGAGAAGGTGACATGAGACATTTATCGTATAGATGGAGAGGTCAATCAATGGTGGGATTTGATTAAGAACACTAAACCCAGAGAGGAAATTGAAGAGAGTGAATGGGATGAATTTAAAATCTTGTTTCTTAACAAGTATTTCCCAAGAAATTTTCAAATAATGATTTCAAGGTAATTAATTGAGCTCAAGAAAAAGGATGGATAATCTTTTATGACCTATGAAAAAAATTTCACAAGGCCTACAAGGTACGCTTTGAGTTTTGTTATCAACGGTGATAGAAAAATTGATAGATTCTATAGTGTTTTAAAACTAACTGTCAAAAGGGTCTTAAAATGTGAGGCATTGAGATTTATGAAGAAGTTGTTCAGTGTGCCCTTAAAGTGGAGATGGAGTCTGGAGAATGGTCCCATGGTTATGGTGATGATAAACGAAAGATGGAATTTCATGTTGAAGGATCTAATGATAATGGTTGGAAGAAAACTCAACCAAACGAAAGATTCATCATGGGAACTTCGTCAAAGGGTTGGGGGGAAATTATTCTAGTGTGGTAATGAATGAAAACATGATTAAGAGTGTTGAAAATACATGAGAAGGAAGGAGAAGGTAGTTGATGAAGGGAGAGGACCACCTGAGGTCCAATGCTTTAACTATAGGGTGAAAGGGCACTATACAAGCTAGTGGACTAAAACTCGATCCTTGAGGGTACTTATAATCAAAAACCATCAAATCTAAAGGGTAAAAGGGAAGTATTATGCCATCACTACTTCTAAAGTGGAGAACAATGATAATGTGGTTTAAGGTACACTTCCTATTCACTCAAGAAGTTAAAAGTGTTTTTTGATTCAGGTTCTACAAATTCCATTATATCTTTCATGTTTCTAGAACTATGGAATCAATTCCCTAAATCCATGAAGTACATATATCATTAAAAACAGCAAGTGGTGAAATCACTGCATCCCAAGTGTTTTAATCATCTCCTATTCGTGTATGTGGGATGATTTTTCCTGTGAATCTAGTAATACATCCCTTGGTGGAATTCGACGCTATAATGGGAATGTATTGGATATTGTTATATAAATAACATATCAACTTTCAAGATGGGGATTTTTTTTTCATATTCCAATCCTTCCCATGATTATCTACAAATAGAAGAAAGATCATGAATCTCTATTAAAAACTCCTTCAACGATCTTGGTGTTGATTCCCTATGAAAAGGGATACCTGGCTAAAATTGTTGCGTTAAAGGAATGTGTTATCCTAGAGAAAATGCCCATCGTGAGGGAATATAGTGATGTATTTTCTGAATAGTTACCCAGACATCCCCTAGATCGTGAGGTAGAGTTCTCTATAGAACTCATACACAAAGTTACATCTACCTTAAAGTGTCCCTATAGGATGTCTACTACTGAACTGGAGGAGTTAAGGAAGAAGATACAAGAACATTTGGGCAAAGGTTTCATACACCCCTGTTTATCACCATGGGGTGCGCCAGTGCTCTTTGTGAAGAAAAATGATGTAACGTTGAGGATTTGTATCAATTATAGGGTACTCAACAAGAACACCATAAGGTACAAGTATCCTCTTCCAAGAATTGACAACATGTCCAATCAGATAAGATGAGCTCAATTATTATCAATGGTAGATCTTCATTCTAGATATCTTTAGATAAAGGTGAAGAAGGAATATATTTAGAAGACTTCCTTCCATACAAGGTATGCCCTCTATGAGTTTCTGGTGATTCCCTGGGGACTTGCTAATTCCCCTGTAATATTCTTGGATTTTATGAAAATATTCTTTAGACGCTATCTCAACAAATTTGTGGTTGTGATAATTGATGATATTCTCATGTACTCTAAGAACAAGGAGGAACATGAAGAGAATACAAGACATGTGTTAGTGACATCTAGGAAGGAGAATTTGTACATTAAGTATAGAAAATTTGACTTTTGGAATAAGAAAGTCATGTTCTTGGGACATGGGATCATAAGTGAGGGAATATATGTTGAACCATCTATAAAAAAGGCGATCGAGGAATAAACCAGAGCCTCAAGCATCATTGAAATCCATAGATTTATTGGATTAGTTAGGTACTATCAATGTTTTGTGTGAAATTTCTCATGATTAACTATCCTCTTAACAAGGTTAACAAGGAAAGGGGTCAAGAATTTCTGGGTAGAATAATATGTGGGAAACTTCAAAGAGCTAAAGGAAAGGTTGATAACTACACCTGTATTCACATTACTGAAATGTGGAGAACAGTTTGTGATATATAGCAATGTTTTAAAGAATTTATTGGCTAACATACTCATAAAAAATAATAATGTGATAGTCTACGCCTCAAAATAGTTGAAGATCAATGAGAATAACTACCCGACACATGATCTAGAGCAAGAAGCCATGATTTTTTCCATTAAAATCCAGCATCACTACCTTTATAGTGAGAAGTGTGACATATACACATACCAAAAAATCCTAAAGTATGTATTCACACAAAAGGATCTCAACATGCATCAATGGAGATTATTAGAGAAAATTAAGGACTACGATTGCTCTATTCACTATCATCCCAGAAAGAATAACAAGGTAGCTAAGGCTCTAAGCAAGAAAGAATCTGTTACTCTATCCATGTTATAGATTGAGAAAGAAGCTAACTTATTGGATATACAAATGATAGATTTAGAAACCATTACTGAAGGGGATATATCCTACCTTTTCCAAATTATTTCACATCCATCAATCCAAGGGAAAATTAAGGAGGCATAAAGGGATGATCTGGAGTTACAAAAGAAGGTGAATGTATAAAAAAAGATCTAAGAGTTCCATATTGACTATGACGGTGTGATTCAGTTGGGAATGTGGATTTTTGTGCCTTCATCACATGAGATAAAGAAGGAGCTATTGGAAAATTCACAAAGGTTAATTTTCCATGTCCATCTTGGTATCATCAAGATGTACCAAGATCTCTACGAACACTTCAAGTGGGATAAATGAAGACAGAGATTGTAGAATATACCTCAAGGTGCTTGGTTTGTCTAAAAGAAAATTGAGAGGGACAAAAGTAAAAAGGTATGTTGCAACCATTTTCTATACCCAGGTGGAAATGTGAGAATGTCACTATGGACTTTGTCACGAGTCTCTCATAGACATGCAATGGAAATAATTTTATACGGTTTATAGCTGACCTACTCACTAAGAATACTCATTTCATAAATATATGGGAATATATGTTGCTTGAACAACTTGAAATTATATATATCAATGAAGTGGTGAGACTGTATGGTGTTTCACTCTCGATTTTATCTAATTCTAATCCAAGGTTCACATCAAAATTATGGAGGAGTATTCAACATGCATTGAGTATTGGATTAAATTTAAGAGAGACCTATCACTCCCAAACTGATGGCCAATATGAAAAGACTATCTAGACACTTGAAGACACGCTTAGAGCCTACTCTTTGTAATTCAAAGGCGTGTGGTATTGGCATCTCCCATTGGTTGAGTTTTCATACAACAATATATTCCACTCGAGTATTCAGATGGATCCATATGAAGCTCTTTATGTAAAGCTATGTAGAACTCCAACCAGTTGGGATTAAGTTAGATAAACAAAGCTACCAGGACATGATATTTTGTAAGAGATTAAAGAGAAGGATCAAGTCATCTAGAAAAATATAAAATCTTCTCAGAGTCAGAAAAAGAGCTATGCTGCCGACAATCGAAGGGACTTGGAGTTCAATGTTAGAGATAAAGTCTTGTTTCAAATATCATCATGGAACAAAGTCATGCGGTTTGGAAAGAAAGGGAAGATAAACTAAAGTTTCATTGGCCCCAATGAGATCCTTGACCACTTTAGATCCATGGCCTAACAACTTCAACTTCCACCAAAAATGGCTCAATTTCATGATGTGTTTCATATATCACTCCTAATAATATACATACTAGATCGCCCACATGTACTCAACTAAGAGGTTGTATAGTTTGAAGATAATCATTATTATGAGGAGAATCCAGAAAATATTTTGGACTGAAGAGATAAGGTTCTACGCAACAAGACAACCCACCTTGTCAAAGTGTTATGGAGGAATGATAAGTATAAAGAAGATACATGGGAACCAGATTATGTGATTTGGGATACTTACCCTCACCAATTAACTTAAAACGAAATTTCAATGGTGAAATTCCAAAAGGGGTAAGAATGTAACGACCCAAACATTTATCAATGTAGTTTCTCCCTTATTGTTGTAATGTCAGTGCATTAAAAAGCACAATTCCACATAATGCTTAAATGTACCACTTTGTGAAATTTAAATATAAATGTTTCACTTATGTTTCTCTAATTTTGAGAATCTGACATGCATGGTTTCAATCATTAATATGTTTGGAGTCTGATAAGGAAAACATAATTTATGGTGAATAGAAACCTATCCTTATGAGTAGTAACTTACCATTATGAATATTCATATAAACCTTATTAATGATAAATCATCCAAAAGAATAGTAACCTTACCAATGAATGCATAAATAAAATTTAGGCATCTTATAAGTGAAAATTTGACCATAGTAAAAGTGTTGGTATTTTTATATGTCATAAATATTTAATTATAAATTCATAATAAATTTAATAACTTAAAATAGAAATTATTTTAATAAATTGTTCTCATAAATTAGTATTTTGACACCTTATGATTATAAGATAATTTTATGAGAACTTTATTAAATTTTTAAAGTGTTAGAAAATATGTTTTAATTTAAAATTTTATAATTTTCACTTAAATTGAGATTTTAATAAAATATTAAATTAATCATACAAAAAATAATTATTTAAAAATGCAGTTAATTTTTTATTCTACACAATAGAAAATGGGTAGAGTGAATTTCAAAAAATTTTCTGAAATACTTGAGTTTTTAATGATTAGTTAAATACTATAATATACAAAATAAGATAAATACATTAACTACAGAGTCATGGATGATGTTATGCGGATTTATGCCCTATTTTTTCAAACATATATTCTCAAGTTACTATATAAAGTAATGGAATCATCAATATTTCTCGTATTTAGGAGAAATAATGGATATATTATTTGGAAAACCTCTCTCCCCTCCACTATAAATACCACCCCTTACACCATCACCACTTCACACCTCTCCAGATTTATATTTTGTCAAATTTCATATGAAAGAAATTTATTATCACATCCCCTTCTTCAAGAATCTATTTGTTAAATAACAATACCTAAACCTATTCCTAAATAGGCTCTCAAAGAATATATATTCAAGAGGTAATTTCCCACGATTTTCCTTCAATTTTATTTCATATTTCCTTTCATTTCATCTCTTATCATGAACTTCAATTATCCAAATATCATGATAACTCCATTATGATTGATATATTATTATTATATCATGTTTATGGAATAATATTCATTATAATCCTCCCTCCCTCCCTCTCTATAATTGTATTTTTATAAAAATGCAATTTTTTCCATTGATGTGTCAATTAACTTACATTGTTTTTGATGCACTTACATTTTCCGTAAAATCCATAAATTATGTCAATAAAAACAATAAGTGATTGAAAAAAGATTTTAATATTTATTTTTTAACCACTTTAATGTTATGTAATCTAATTTTTTCATAATACTAATTGATAAAACAAAACATGTTCATTACGAACCAAAAACATCCCAAATTAACTTAAAATGAACCTCATTAAATTTTTACAAATGATTCATTAACATTGTATATAAAATAATTCAATAAAATATTGTTTAAAATTCTATAATATCATTAATAACATGTAATATCAGTTCATGATGTTTGTCCATGTTCTACGTGAATTTCTCATCATGTGTACAAGTGAACCATTCAAGAAAACTATGAAAAAGAACAATGTCAAAGAAAGGATTTAAACTCTATAACTCATAAAAAGGATCATAAAAGAACTTAATGAAACCATAATGAAGCATATTTATGTATAAAATGTTTTTAAATTTCTAATTAATTAAAATAATGTCAATTTATAGGACATTAAAGTGATGAAATTTTACAGGTAAAAGGTAAGTGGAAATTCTCTATCCCAACTCCCATTCTTTTGGTTTTCCTTCTTCAACCCATTTTCATTATCGATATTCCATAAATATTATTTATTAATCAATATCTTACCTTTTTTGGGATATAAATGTTTTCATATTGATTTTACGAAAAACCAAATGTTTTCCAAAAATAACTATTCTTTTAATAAAACACACCCTTTTTACTTCTCAAAGATTGTTTCACTCTTCACTCAATGTTAAAGGTTCCTTGTCAAGAATAATTTTACCTATTTATTCTGGGAAACAAATTTTTATTAATATATGATTTATGATGCGTAAAAAATTTCATTCAATGTGTTATTATATATTCATGTTTGACATATATTTAATGTGGCATGCACTATACTGTAAATATTATGATCTGATAGGTGCACCCAGAATTATATAGCACAATATGAATGTTTGAATGTGATGGGTACTTTTGAAATTATAGAGTTCTCAAATTCACTGGGTAAATTTATGAACCTCATTTGTTAAAGTGAAATGACGTGTGAACATGATGATATCTTTTTTCAAACTATTTGTGTTAGTAAACCACTAATAAATAATGATTCATTTTTATTCATTTCCACATTTCAAGTATATTTTTAATGTTTTTTTCTCATGATTATTATCCAATACCTATTTTATGATGATAAATATTATTCTCATCTAATTTGGTTTTGCATTATTTAATTTTTTATAATCTTATTGTTATTTTAGACCACCACTTTGTGATGTATTTTCCCAGGTGACTACATGTACTAAAGAGAAGTTAAGAGCCAATAAGAAGCTAGAGAATAAGGAATTAAATAAATGTTTTGTGTTTTAATTGTTCTATATGGTCATAGTTTTTCTATGAAACTAAACCTTTGGATACTCAATTTGTAATGTTTTTATGTTGTTTATCACTAAAATGATATAAAAGTAACATAAGAAAAGAGTGGTTGCTATATGTATCCACAATATTAGTTCAATTGAAGTATTTAATATTATAGTTTAGAAAAAATATTATTTATTTGGGTTAGGTTAGTCAGCATAATTTAATAAAAAATATTCAATGTAATTAGTGATTTAAATAATAATAATAAATATTTAATTTCATATTTACTGAATATAGTATTTATTATATTTTTCATAAAATATGAAATGGAATTTATTAATTAAATAGTCAATATTCAAGATTCATAAAATTTCCATGATGGAAATAGGGCGGAGCTTAATGAAGTTATTAGAAATTTTATAAACTATATTCACTATTAATTTAAATTCATTTCATAAATAAATTGACTACTAAAAGTAATAATATTATTAATAGAATTTGGGTCAACTAAGAATAATAATGATGTTTAGTGGCTTGTGTTCGATTATGCAACCATAAACCCGTCGTAAAAGATATTTACTTATCACTATTTCATAAATATATTTTTGTATAAATAAAGGATAAATTGAGACTCTATAAATCCCTAGAGAGATATATAGAGAACTATAATGAGCTCCTTTTTCATACTCTCTCAAGACTTCAAGAGTAAACCAAGATTTCTTATTCTTTTGAGAAGAATACTGATATAATCAACTATGAAAAACACAGGCGATCAAGACCAGCGATGCTAGAAACTGAAAATTCCATGACGACGGATAAGGAATTTTGTTCACATGTCCATAAGCACAAGTGAGATTCTACCCTAGGATCCTATAGCACAATGATGGTGTGATGAGATATATTCCCCTAGATAATCCACAAAAAATAAATTACTAGTTAAGATAATTCTATAATTACTTGTAGAGTAATTATAAAATACAGGTGAAGGTCCCCTCTTATAGAAGAAATGTTTTAATCCAGCCTAGTAAAATATTTATTTTCATTATAAATTAAACTTTAATAATTTTTTTAAATGATTACAAGTAGATAATGACTCAATTTTGAGTGGTTTATACCAACAAAGGATGATTCAACTGAATCCAAAGGTTTAGTTTCTTCATCAAATCTCAGGGCAAGGGCCTTTTTCCACCTTTATCTTTTTTCTCTTAGGATATTCCCCAATTTTTCTTAATCTGTTACCCTATCATTTATGATTTATGATTTTAATGTCGTTCGTTGTTCTAAAATTAGAAATTTTAGTATCTATGGGTTGTGGTCCTTCTTTTACGACCAATTCCAGGGATATTCATTGAAGCCATTATAATCACACTAGTTAAGGAAATATTTTCAATACCATCACATTTTTAATGAGTTCATTTAATTATATGTGTTATAATATTCTCTTTAGGACTATATTGATATGGTATATATCATATCAATTTTCTTTTCAATGTATTTCTCTAATT
This sequence comes from Viscum album, assembly GCA_963277665.1. Lineage (NCBI taxonomy): Eukaryota > Viridiplantae > Streptophyta > Magnoliopsida > Santalales > Viscaceae > Viscum > Viscum album. The sequence goes on along the minus strand of OY728133.1, from coordinate 1,569,704,537 downwards.
TATTAGGATTTAATTTTTCTTAATGGATGTATTGCATAGTTAAATGAGAATTTTAATTTTAATGATATTTTTTCAATTCCAATTTGTTTAATTAAATGATGATACTGGTTGTCCTATAAAAAATGATTTTTCATTCTTTCTGGGTCAATGAAGATTTATAATGTGGGGTGGTATGTTATTAAAAGTGTTTTCCTGATTTAAAGGGGTCAGTTTGAAGTAAGAAATTATTTAATTATTTCTTTGAATCGATGTTAATTTATTCCGATGTGTGGTTAGTGTGTTCCTTTGGAAATTTAATTTTTTAAATGGTTTGAATTAGTGACTTCCATGTGTATGAATACTATAATTAAAGTGAGGGACCATTTGGGACTTAATGATAATGGTATATCATTAGTTATTAGACACACCTTTATTGACTACCATTGATATCAGTTATTGATGATTAGGTGATTATTAATGGTTTGATGAAATGAAATTAATGTTTATACTTGAGATAATGGGAAAATTATTTATAGGGGAGTATAAGGGATAGAATTGATTATTGGGTTATATTACCCTGGCATATATGGTTTCTTTGTAGATGACATATTCTTGGATAGAGACCCACCTCGATTATCTATTCCATTTGTTACCCTAGGTAACTATATTTGACACTAGGGGACATATACTTTTCTAATTGAGTGTTTTCACTAACTAGTGGAACTTATTTTAGATTCATATAGCTTTTGTATTTACCATCAATGAGGTCAGTTAAGAGTGATTCAGGTGACAAGTGGAGGACTGGAAGACCTGTAGGCTTTGCATTCTACTTATTTTCCTTGTGTATTTCCCTATTGATTTCTTGGTTATCTTCTCATTATCTATTTCATGTTTGATTCATTTTTATGGATTATTTATAAATTTATTTTCTTAATTATTTATTTGATCATACTTTTATATCTTGAGTATTTTTTGATGATCATTGATTTTATTTTGTTTTTCTATTATTTTTATTTCTATTCTTCCATGACTTTATATGTTATATATTTAATTATAGATTTCCTTAATCTTAAACATTCATGAAGTGGGTGTAAATTATTTAAAGAAAATAAATGGGTTGTTTTTAAATTTATATTTCAATGGTAAAAGGATGGTTTAATTTTGGTTTTCAATTGAATGATTCATGAAAATAGGTTATTTAAGGGTTTTTACCAACTCCTGTGTGTATCCGACTAGACTATGGTTCACATAACGAAAATCCTATTAGTGGGTATATAATGTTTAAGTATTATTATTCTTTTCAATTCATGTATTATAGGTTTTATTGGAATCAATATCCTTTTGGAATTAGTGGACGATTGGTACTTGGTGGTGACTCTAGAGTCCATGGTGTTGGTCTGGTAAGTCTCTTGGATGCATGGACTAGTTTAGGTCATGTTTTCTGTTGGACTCCATTTCCACCGTCTTATTATTCTCTTCAACTTGTAGATTTTAATTCTTATATTAAATATATTTTTTATTAGTAATTTTTTTGTGTGTATTTATCATCATTATTTATCTTTATTCGTTATTTGTCTGGTTTTTGGTTTATGATATCTACTTTGGATTTTTTTCGGATGTCTATGTACTTCAGGTTTGGTTATTAGTTGTAAATTCCTCTTTATATTTTGACACTTAATTGTAAAATACTTACATATTGTCACTTGTGATACCATAACACTAATTTGCAAAATAGGGAAATTAGGATCATGCCTCAGGCCGAGTGCTGTGTGGGGTCATTTTTTTGTTTTGGTTGTAGTTCATTCCAATCTGTTACTAAATCCTCCCCCATAAATAGAACATTCTAATCTAGGACCACACATATATATTATTTTATTTTTATAATCTAATTCATGTATATTATACCATTTTGATAAAGCTTGGTAATATAGAATTCCACTAAGAAGCTATATGTGAGAACACCATATAGAAATTTATTTACATATTAAATAAAAAAATATTTTATTTGAAGAACTAATATCAAAATCACTAACAAGGGGTTTATCACTAATGTATCAATCTCATGTACTAACATACTATGGTCACTACACATCCATTATTAGAGGGTTTTATTAGAAATCATCATGTATCATTCCTGCATAACTTTTTTGTGTTAGAGTGAGTAACTCAAGAGGGGGGGGGGGTGGTGGGGGTTGAATTGAGTACCTGATAATTTTTTTGATATAAAAATGTCTTAATAAAATCACCCAATAAAAATAGAAAGTGAACAGTTAATAAAAATAGTTAGTTGAGATGATTTGGTTATTAATTAGTTAAAAAATTTAAAAAATAAAATTATGCAAAAAAATCCTAAAATAAACAACACATAAGAATAACTATAAAACCATATGTTTTTTATGATTTAATGCAAATACAATTTAAAGATTTGAAATAATGGAAACAAAAATAAATCATACAGTGGAATAAAAAATAAGGGGTTTAGTCTCATGCTAAGAACTAATCCCATCCACGGGGAAATCATACACTACCATGCGGATTATATAACAATAATATGATCCACAACTTGGATCAGGTATACAGATTATAAATTACAAGCTCTCTCCTATACTCAAAGACCTCTTCCACAATAACCATTTGAATAATAAAAATACAGGCCAAACATAATCCTCTTCCACAAATGTTTTTGGTATACTATTGAAAAGATAGTGAAGATAATATCTATATCTATCTAGTTCAAAATAAATCTTCGGTAGGTATTCATAAATAGATAATGAAAAAACCTGAATGTAAAAGAAAATAAAAGAACAAGAAAGAAATAATATATAAAAAGGTTAATGATACTAAGTCTGTAGTGGTTTAGATTCTTGGAAATCCTTGGATATAGCATTGTGAGGATCTCGAGCAGTTTCCCTAAAAATATCAGTAAAATAGAGCATCAAAAAGAACTTTTTTATCTATAGGAAATGATATTGATATTAAATTGAGTTTCAATAAATCATATATGATGGTCAGTAGGTATAAAGTGTGTATTTGGTTTAGTTATGATCATTGCAGTATTTAGTAAGGGAACTATTTGGTCACACATCATCCATGAATGAGTGTTCCTTTCGAGAATATAAATCAGTGCATGAAAGAGATTCATTTTGATGAATAATCCTTGTTATCTTGTAGACATTCATACTATGATATTAATATTTCTTCAACGTATCTAGGAAATAGTTTAATGAATAGTCATTAAATAATCCCACTATATTATATTTAAAAAATTATTCATTAGAAGCATTTAATTCAAAACATATAGAATAATGACGTCGAATCTTATGGTGAAAATACATCTCTAGAGGTAATACATCTGTAGTGGAAAGTCATCATTGATGGGATTAATTTGCGGTAATGGTGAGAAATATTTGAAAATTATTGATATGTCGTGGTGACTCATATATCGAAATGATTCAGCCTGGTAGTTAGTTAGTCTGGAGGTTAATCATTTTAACAAATGGTCACTCATTCTTGTGGTGGCTCAATCTAGTGAAAATTGATGTTTTTTTTGTCAGAAATTATAGTGCCATCCCAATTATGGTGTCTATACATTCTGGTGTTATGTATACTCTATCAGTCGTACATTCTGGTGGTAAGATAGTTGAACTAACAGTGACTCATTCTGGTGGCAAGTCATGCATAGTGGTTTGACATTTTGAACTAATTTTGACTCATTTGAACAAATAGTCAAATTTTTATCAATTTTCATTATATAATAAAATGATTTAATAAAATATTAATTTCATTAGAAATATAATTTACATGATTTGTAAGAATAAAAATAAGGAGTTTACAAAAATATACCCCCTTTTGACGATCACAAATCTTGAAATTTTTATAAATCAGGTATAATATAAAGTATGATATATAAAAATGAATCTAATGAAAAATAGTCTACTCAGAATCTCAAAATTTATGCGTGAGATAAAAAAGTAATGGTATCAAGGTAAATAAATGTGGAATCAAAGATAAGTGCTGTAAAAGTTAGTCAAAGTTATAATAGTAAATGATATAATACATAAAAACAATTTGTAGTAAATAAGAATATCCAAATAAAATAGGAATGAAAGAAAAAAGTAGGATAAGGTTATTCAAAGATGTAATGATTCAAAGATAAACTCGGTTGCAAAGGTAACATATCATAGAGAATATAAATGTTGAATTAAAGAATAATCTAAAAAGTGGTATAAAGGTATACTTAATTTAATTAAAAATTGTATGAAGTATGGTTCCAAAGGAAAACATAAATTAAAAGGGGTATTTAATTCCATAACTATTATCCCACTTTTGGGATTACCAAAAAGGTAAAACTTTAAATAGAATTTAAAAGAGTGGAATAATAATAGGTTGGCATAAATATAATATGTAAAGAAAAAATGTCAATAAGATAAAGTGTTATATAGAGATTCCATGAAAGAAGAAAAGTTATTACATTGCAGCCCAAAAAGGTATACATCAAAAAAAAATATCAATAAAAAACTAATGAAAATACAAGCGAATCTTATCTCTAGAGGTTGGATCCACAAGTCCCTTACCCTAATCAGATATAGTCAGGACAGATGTAGAAGCTGAGAATGCTGTGGAAATGGCTAGATGAACTAAAGGAGCCCAAGGTGGCTATCAGATGACAAATGTCCTGATATTCCAGATGGTTTCCACATTATAATTACAAAGGGATAATACTAAGGAGGTATAGTGTATGAAGAAGGATAATATATGAAGGCTGTATTGAGAATGACCACTAGATAAACAATTTCAATGCTATCGACATATAGAAACGACTTCATAAGAGTGAAAAAGTACATGATAATGATAATTTATATCTTATTTGATACACTCCTTGGAATAGTAATATTTAATAGACTTAGTGATGGTTCACTATCAGTTCTAGCCTCATTTAAACATTCCATTTCCAGTTTGTGTATATTATCACCATTCTAATAAATAAATCTTAGATCCTCCTAATGAGTACCATGTATATCTTCGGAAGAATAATGAAATTACTCTTGATCCCTAGACCAAACCTACTCCACATCAATGAAAATTTAGGGACGTGGAGCAGAAGATATATATGCCACTGATGGTATACTTTTTACAATCTCAATCAAAGATGAATAATTGGTTGAAGATGATGTTATCATATCCTCAATAACTGATCTCATAAACTCTTTCTCACATTCCACTATTATGTTCTTAATCTCCGATTACTTAATGTGATGATTAATTATTGGATTTATATGTCATACTAATATCTCAATGTGGAGTCGCATAAAAGACTCACTAAATTGAGTGACCGGAGTTGATTGTGACCTCAAAATTCTATCAAAATTTTCAAGAATCATCTGATAGAAAGATTCTAATTCTTCCCTATAAACTAATGGAACAACAACATGGGAAGGTGTAGAAACCTATACCAAATTAGATCAGGAAGTATGTTAATTTCCTGAAAACCCCTGATCAAACTACTCTACCACAGATCCTTTATGATCCATCTCACCTCCAGTATGTACAATAGTTATATTAGGCCCACCATCATCATCTGAGTCATCATATTTACAACCTAGTGGCTTGGAACTTCAAGAATGATTTTCTTTGTGGTTAACACTACCACTATATAAGAATCTCTGTGCTCTTCAAGAACATCCTCAACTTCCGTGTACTCTGAAAAGTCCAAAACCAAGAAAATAAATCTTTTTAATTTATCCAATTCAGCATAAGAAGAAACCACTCTAAAAAATTAGATTATTTTCCCCCCTCCGTAGAAAAACTATTCTTTATTATAGAAGATGCATCATCATCAAATTGGTGCTCTAGAACTAATCTTTTGAAGGGATCAGATTTGGATGAATTATGTCCCTCAATATGTCTTGGTTTAGGTGGGAGATGTATCTCCATAGACCAATATGAAGCGGTAGAACAATTAGGGAGAGTTTTAGGAAAACGAGCAGAGCCATAATATAGAACTAGGCCCTTTGGTATGTCAGGGACACTTCCCTCTCCAATAGAAGAAGCCACCAAATTTTCAATATCTGCATCAACATATTGCTCATCTGAATACTCTACTATCTAATCTAGATCAAATCCAAGATCAAAAAACATATTGGGTATGTTATCATGATCAATAATATTAAAACCATCATACATATATTTATTATCTCTAAAACAATTATTCATCCAAGGGTTATAGCTCAACCTCATCCTTATAAAAATTACTTTAGTTAAACAAAAACCTCTACATTTAACCATAGATTACTCATCTTCATCAATCACAAAATTTAATTCCAACTAGCATAAAATCAATTTTGGATAAATTTGAGAGTTGGATCTAGAGTTTGACTTAAAGATCTATATCATGTGTATTATAAGGTATTTGAATACTTTAATCATATTACTTATTTTTATAAGAAATTGGAGATATAGACCAGGATATCTCAATTTAGTTAATTTCCCATTCCTAGGATATAATATATGTTGAACCAACTTGAAGAGAAGATTTCATTCCCCATACAACTAAACTTAAGATGGCCTTTTTAGAGTTCAATCTCTAGCATGATCATGAAAATAATCCACATACCTCAATGATTCACTTTTATTTGTTATCAAAATATAATAATGTTAAAATAATCTTCAATCAGAATCATTTAAACATTTATCCCATTCCTTTGATGAAAATGATAACTATTTATAATAAATCATACTTTGAATTAGATCTTTCTTATTCCCCCAAAAGAACTCTCCATACTAAGAAAATTGAAGAAAAAATATATGATATAATGGTCATTCATTTTGAGTGAACTAATCTACCCATCCTTGGTCCAAAAATAATATTTATCACTAATGACTTACTGGAAAGCAACCACTTTGTATCCACTTCCTTTTCGACAACTACTACCCGATTCTCCAGTTGCATGTTCCTTGGTTATACAATAGTTCAACTCAGTTCTCTTTTTGATATATTAGAAGGATGAAATTACCTAGGAGAAAATACTGGAGGTCACTTAACTCACACCATTTTAGGGGAGTGAAGGAGAAGAAAGAGTGAAATAAGGATTAAGTTTGGGAGAGAAGGAAGGAGAAGCAGTTTGAGGGCAGGCATGCGAGTATGAGTGGATCATATTTAATCTTAATGATCAATGTAAAATTCAGTTATTAGAATCCTTATAAAATTATAATAAGAAACACATTAAATCAAATTAGGGTTTAATCATGAAAATTATATTCAATAACAATACTTGAAGTAGAGAATGATGAGTAATCAATAGTGATTCTCCTATAGTGAGTCAGCCAACTGTTAAAGGCTAACAAAAATTTATCACACGTAATTCATGTTAGATGTAGTTCAATATCGTAGAATTCATTGATTTTGTTTAAATATTAACAAGATGATATTCTATTCCTATTAATTAATGGTTTATATCACACAATTGAATTTTTCCCATTAAAAAGTGTTTTCCGACATAAATATTATTTGTCTTAAAACGTGACACAATAATCATTGAAATATTTATCACACCTATGTTGTCACAATTTATTTGAAAATATTTTAATTGATATGAATAATAGACCATAGAGTGTTATATCTACAAAATTTTATCACCAAAACTACATGATCTATATATTCTGCTTCCACAGTAGAAAGTGTAACAAAAAATTATTTCAAACTATACCATGACACTAGAAATATGCATAAAAGTTGACTAATTCTAGAGATTCTTTTTCTCTTTTGCATGAAACCACAAAAATCATCATCTGAATACCTTTTATGTCATATGATTTTTCAGTATACTAGAACCATGATAAATTTACCTTTTATTACAGGAATTTTAAAATATTTTTAATAAAAAATAAATTATATTCTCTTTTCTTTTCTAGAAAATGAGATCACATACACACACTAAACTTAATATCAGGCCATTTAGCAATTAAATATAGAAGAATACAAATCATAGCTCTATAAATGGTTTGATACACTAACTTCCCACCTTCATAAAAATCCAACTTACAATTATTAATTCTTTGAGTGTCACGAAATTTAGTGCTATCAAAACTAATGAATTTTAAATGTTCTGTAATGTACCTACTTTGAATGAGAATAACTATATATTTATTTAAGAAAATTTTAAAGACAATAATAAATTTATGTTCACCCATTAAACTCATTAAAAATTTATTATTCATCATCTTTAAAAATTAAATACATAGTAAATTTTTCTGGGTTTCAAAAATAATATCATCAACATAGATTTCAAAAACTAAAACACATTTTGAAATTCTTTTTTAAAAGGAGTTGGATCAGCTACAGCTTTTGATAGAACATTACAATTCAGATGAGAACTGTTCCTACCATACCCTGCTCTATGAAGTTGTTTTAAACCATATAAATATTTTTATTAATATGAAAACATGATTTGGATAATGATGTAAAATAGAGGGGATTTGTTAAACAAAAGTGGTTCTTCTTGTATAACAAAGAAGTATATAAAAGGCCTAAAGTCTAGTCTCTAGTGCAAAGGTTTCCTCATAAAATATTCTATCTTCTTTAAAATATCATTGTACAGTTAGCCTAGATTTATTTCATACTATGGTAAGATACTCATCAACTAGGTTTCCAAAGAACCATTTAATTTTAATATATAGATTGTGTTTAATTCTAATCAAATATTCCCATAATTTATTTCATTCAAACTGACTTAGTTCTTTTTGGGTTTCCATCACCAAAATTTCATCCATAATTACATCATTGATGTCATTAAGTTCAATTTGTGACAATAATTCTTGATGTTCAACCTAATTTTTAACCTATTATCTATACTATGTACATATGTCTAGGCCTTCAGCTACTAAATCTAGAGAATGGTATTTAAGGGTCCTTACTGCAATTTTAAAATATCTTATAGTCATCTCATGGTATTCAACAGATTTAGGTTTAGGATGTGAAGGTTCCTCTTAATTAGATGAATTTTATTCATGTTTTATAGAATTCTTAGTAGATTTGGTATTATTGTTCAAAGTGGTCCTTAAGATTTTCTAAATTGGTTTTAGGCTAACGTGGATATGTATCATCAAACTTTACATGAACATAATTTTTCGCAATCTTGGTTATTTTATTAACCACTCTATTTGATTTATGAGAAGTTTAATAACCACAAAAAATTACTTAATCACTATTGGAAGTTTATTTTTCAAGATTTTTCTTAGTGGTATGAATAAAACATTGTAAGCAGAAACGCTTATGTAATTAAACTTTGGAAATTTACAATTACATTGTTCATAAAGATTTTTAATTAATATAATTCTAATTAAAACTTTTTTAATTATGAAACAATTTGTATCCATAACCTCTTCATTAAAATAAACAAGACGGAAATATTCATTTAGAATAGTCTCATAAATTTCTTGATGTGTCAATTGATTCTTTCAACAACACTATTATAATATGGGGTCATAAGTGAAGAAAGGTTTAGATTATATAAATTTTGTTATAAAAAAGATTCTGTGTCCTAGTTTTCAAACTGACAACCATGATCACTTCTTGTGGTCTTAATACTAATTACACTATAATTATATACAGATTTAGAACACATTGAAATTTAAGAGGAGGAATCACTTTTTTGATCGAAAAAATACCCAAGTATACCTTGAAAATTCAACTACAATAAAATTAAAATAATGATTATAATTTAAAATAGAAGCTATAGATAGTATAAATATGTCCATTCAAAAAAAATCTATGGGTTGAGATGATGAAAATTCTTACATTGATCTAAAAGTTATATTATAATGTTTCTATTTATGATAGGGGTTTCAGAGATTATCATTTGGTAATTCTAGATTTGGTAGATCTTTGACTAGCCCATTTCTAGTTATCTTTTTAAGTGAGTTAATATTGAAATCAACTAGTATCCTATTCCAAATACAATATTTCTTATACAAGAAATATATATAGTAATGTTTTTATGAAATAATTAATCAAAAAATAATTGCAAAAACATTTTAATTTCTCGAGAAAGTATATAACAAATCATTTTTTGAATAAAAAAAGTTACATTTTTTATTTTCAAATTTAACATAAAACCATCATCACACAATGGTAATATGTTAAATAGATTTTACTTAAAACCATCCACAAATAAAACCGTAGAAATAAAAACTGGGTAAGAATTACCAACTAACCATGGCCAATTATTCTCCCTTTAGAATTCTCACTAAATGTGACATGTCCACCATCCACGTTTTTCAAATTTTCCAATCTTTAGTAATATCTATTAATGTCTATAGAATTTACACTCTCTACATAACATATGTTCATAATAGATCTATTCTAGTAGGTTCCATACAAAACATATTTTACACTAAACTCGATTTTGGTGACCAAATATTCTATTTTCCACAAATTTCAGTAATTAAGGCATTAGGAACCCAAATTTTCTGAATTGGATAATTATAATTATACTCGAAATATTTTTAATTTTTTTAAAACAAGTTTAATAAAAACTACTGGCAGTTCTAGATCTATAAATGAATCTATTTAAAACTATTCTCTGAAGTCCAGGATGATATATAATACCAGCAGTGTATTTTGGTGTTGTTTTTTTTGAAACTATTTTTTGATGGAATGTATACCCTTATAAAGTCTTTAAAAACTATTATTGAGTTTTACATTTAATAATTTTAATTCAGTATTTTCTTTCATGATTTGAGAATTTTTATCTTTCTTTGCAGTGATATGTGATTTAATATTAATAGTTGATTCTTGTTATTTATTTTTAATTTTATAATTATCCATTATCTTAATAAATGTATCTTCTATCATGTTACATTATTTAAAAATCCCTTAATTTGTGATATTATCATCATTTCCTTCATCTCCAAAATGATTAGAAATATGTGCAGGGGAATTAGGAAAGGCATTAGATACCTCAGTTGTTTTTGTCATGAAAACCTTGTTTTTAGTGTCATGTTTTTATTATAGGCTAGTGTCTAAATCAATGGAACTATCCTATAAAGGCCTACAAGTTCCTTTCATATATTTGATATATTTCCTTTACTTTTCATCATTTTTATTTTTGAATTTTGACTTTGGAAATTCATATTTTACATTCCCTTTCCTCTAAAAATCATACAAAAAAAATTTCATTAGAATTTCATCTCTCATACTATCTTTTTTCCTATTTACTCTATTGTAAAATTTACCTTTGTAGCATAGTTTTCTAAATAGTTTTTTCTTATTAAAATTATTAAACCATTTAGCCAGAAAGAATATCTCTTCATCACTATCAGTTGGTGATTCTTTATAACATGAACATTGAACAGAAACAAAATCATTTATCTTTGAGGTAGTGGTATTGTAGGATACATATTTCATTTTTGGTTTATCTTCATCCTATCTATTTACCTTAGGTTCTTCTTCATATATCATCGACATTAAATGCATTCTTTGACAAGAATCATCCAAATATCATAATATTCTATGATTGAAACTATTTTTCATCACCAAATCTTTGGTAGATACCTCAATAGTATCGTGAACTGATCCTTATGAGAAATATAATTCCCTAAAGAGTTTATTGTATTCCTAATCTCATTCAACTAGAGATACTTTTTGGAAACAATATCATTAGGTTTCATCATAAAAGTATCATATCTAATTGTATAATTATTTATTTTTATTTCTTTAACATTAGTGTTTCCTTCATGAGAAGTAACTAAATTGTACCTAATTTCAATAGATTTTATGCATACAGATATTTATTGAATTCTTCATCACTAAACACCGAAAACATGTAATTTATTGATTTACACTTATTATTATTAGTATTTTTTGTAGGGTCATCAAACATATTTATTATAGTACTTGGAATGTTATCTTTATTTAAAATATTAGTTCAAATTTCAAAATGCATGATGTCAATATAATTTTTCATATTGATTTTCCTCCATGAATATTTTGTGCAGTTAAATAAGGGAGGTTTTTTGGTTATCGGACTTCTTGTCTATTATAAATTATGAATACAATTTAGAACTAATTTAAATTTGAGATATTTTAAACACAACTAAAATAATAGTTGAGAAGGTATTTAAAATACATTAAATATAATTTGATGGTCGTACTGAGTAAATATTGTGGAGAGAGGGATAATGGATTATAAAATAAAAATATGTTACAAAAAAGACTAAATAACCACCAATAAAAAACATAATCACCTAGTTAATCAATACATAGTTCAATTAATATTTGTTATTTTAAAATATTTCTCTAAAATTGATTAGTTCTCAGTTAAAACAATATTAAAATTAACTTTAACCTTTGAAATAAATTTACACTAGAAATTTTTAATATAAAAAATATTTAATACTAACTATCAGAGTAACATTTTTGTCCTGTAATTTAAACCTAATCCAGTTTAAATATTTGAAATGAAGAAAATAAAAAAATTACATAGCAGAATAAAATACGGGCTTTATTCTCATGCTAAGACCTAATCCTTTCTAAATGGAATGTACCCATGACCATGTAGATAATTTTAATACAATATGACCCAAAACCTAGATCTGGTATACTGAAAATAATTAATAAGTATTCTATGCCACACAAGAACATTATCCACAATAACCATTGGAAAAAATCTATATAGGCCACAAAAGGACCTCTTTCACAAATAATATGGGCATATAGATGAAAATATAGAGAATATAACATTTAGTATTCACTAGTTATGGTATAGGAGTCAATTTGAGTTGACAAATAGATAAAAAACACTACCAAAATATAAAAAATAATAATTTAGCATACACGAAATTAGGTATAGAAAAGGAAATGAATTTGGGTCCTCTGTGATTTAGATGATTTAGTGTCTCTAGATTTATCATGGTGGGGAGATCAATCCAATTCTATAAAATATGTAGTAAACTAGAGAACCAAACAACTATCTCTTCTATTGGATTGATATGATATTTAACATAAATTGACTTCCATTATTTCTCAGATGATAGTCAATAGGTATGTATCATCTCATCTCTTGAGTGATGAACCTTTTAGTATTTAGTATGTGAAGTTGTTGATCGCACATCATGTAAACATCAGAGAGCTCTATAAGAATATAAATGACTACATGAAGGAGTGTCTATTTGAAGTATGATCATCAATATCTCATGGATACTCATTCTATGTTCTGACTTTTTCCTCAATGAATCCATAATTTTTTTTAACAAATAATTATAAAATGATCCCTCTACACTAAATTCAAAAAAATATATTTTATATGGATTTAGTTAAAAATAAGAAAAACAATGACAATGGTTCTTTTAGTGGGAAGACATATCTCGCAGTAAGATATATATATAGAAAAAGGAATCTCTAATAGTAAGAATTATATGGTGGTGACACATACTAGAGGTGAGTCATTTGAACTGATGGTGAGACAAATCTAGGGGGAATACATCATTTTAGGTGACTCATATCTGATGGAGAATCAAATATGGTGGAGAGTTAGTCTAGAGAAGACCCAGTTCGGCTATAAATAATTTTAACTAATAGTGAGTTAGTCTAGCGGTGAGTCTGTTTGGAAGTGACTCATTTAAACTAATTGCTGCTCAGGCTGGTGGTGACTGATGTCAATGATATCTGTAGTCTGGAAATTAGAAATTCTTTCAACAACTCAACCCTGGTAGTCATATATTCTAGAAGAATCTCAACTCTGACAGTCAGAAATTCAGGCATTAAGACATTCAAACTAATGTTGAATAATTTTGATGGTGATTCATGTCTGGTGGTGAGTCATTTTGAAGTAACAGTGAATAATTCCAACACATATCTAAATTTTCTTCCAATTTCCATATATTATAAGATTCTTTCATAGAATATTAATCTCATTATAAGCATAATAAAAATTATTTTAAGAATTAAAATAAGGAGGTTCCAATAAAATTCAATTGGTCTTTCATAAGAAGAAAATATACTATGGTTCTACTACATAAGATACCACTCCATTGTCATGTGGGAAAACATATTATAAGTTATTTCTAACACATTAATAAAATGAAACCTATCATTAGTAATACAAATGGAACACATTCATGTGGATGGAATACTAATCCTACATTCCAAATGTAATGTACATAGAGAACATCACTATAACATGATCCCAATATCATAAACCATAATACATAAATCTACAAACTAATGTGTGTTAGCCTATTTGAAATCATACAACTCTAAAAATTGATATCTATAACCCAAATACAATTTACATAGTAACTTTTACTACTAGAAATGTAATTATCAATACAACGGTACGATATCCATTATATACTCCGACATGACCCTAATCACAATCTACCATCTCCCCAAATATTTAGAAATAATAGTACCTGAATACATTATGTGATATTGACCACATATATATAATATAAATATGTAACATCTCTTCCCTACTTCACTCTATAGTAACCATTCGAGAGAGCTATTGTGAACATATGTATAACACCCTGTATGCTTCATGTTTTTGACTAGTAGTGAGAGTCTAGTTCCGTATCATGGGGACACTATATCCCCACATTAGAGTAGAGATAATAATATAAAATTAACTAAACACTATAGAAAATAATAAATAAATGATTATTAAAATTTAATAAACATATCAATCAATAATAAATGAAATTTCCAAGTATATATAGAATGACATAGATTGATGAGATTTTTATCAGGCTTAGAAATGGGGTTCTTAACTCATCAGTCCTATTTCTATCGTATGATCCGACACATCTATAATCAATGTTTACTATATCCCTAAATAGTAATAAGAAATTAAAACATTATACATTTTTTGTATCAATCACACTTCAATGTCATAATTTTTTAAGGTCCCCAATCTAGTTTAATCAATAGTAATGAGTATATTGAAATACAAGGTCCTTAGACACCCATCCCTATATGCCATAGGGCACCAAATAGTACTGAAATTATAGTATAGTACCATGGGGACAAAATAAAACACATGTAAGAGTAAATATAACATCATAAAATTAATCAAAAACCTCCTTGATGATAAATAAAAATATTATTCATTAAAAATAATTATATACATCAATAATAAAGAAAATAAAAAAGTATACAAACAATTACATAGAATCACTATCTATCCACAGAGCGAACATCATTTACTAAATCAATAAAATAATCTCATCAATGGGTTAGTGTACTTACATACATCCCTAAACCTCTCCTCATTTCGTCTACTATTCTTATATGATCTATCATAATCGATCAATATACATTGGGACTTTTCAAAAATTGATTGTGTAATTAGTTAAGCCATCTCTGGAACCCAAGTGGCATGGTCGTCTAAATACGGTGTCCATAAAAATTAATAGGGTTTCACCAATGAAGTTATATAAATAACTAGTAAATGTATTATACATACATGATATACTCAGATAAATAAATATATATGGGAATAATGGTAAATAAATAAACAACTTTGAACCTCCAGTTTTAACTTGACACGTGAGATCAACTATACATAGTTCAACTAGTTTTGGGATGCCTCTAATAATGTTAAATGATCATGGAAAAAAAATATTAAATCCATTTATAATTACGAGTATAATGTTATTAAAAATGATTTAGTGTCAAGAAAAATGGCTAATTCATATGATAAAAGAATAAAAACACAAAATAATATGACAACCAAATCCAAGGAGTGTCTCTATGAAAATTCATACAAATAACACAATGAATTCTGGGAGTATGTATATAAAATTCCAAACTAATATAATAATGAATCCAAGGATCTTATCAAACTCCTTCCCAACTAATATGAAAAGGAATCCAATATTTGTTTCAAAGGCACTCAAAACCTACAACATAACGAATCCAAGGTGAATATAAATGGAATTAAAAACTAATAACTTAATGAATCCAATGAGAAAAACCGAGGAATTCCAAAACAATATGATGCATGAAATTCATATCAAAAGATTAAATCAACGTCATACATTGTATATTAATACATCATGTTGGGTAGTGTGTTCCTCTTAAACAATATCATGTGCCATTATCAATTTAGGTTCTAAAGTGACATTGAAAATCAACACTACCCATTACCTTCACCCACCATCCTGGGTGTTATCATCTCATTAATGCACCAACATTGGAACCCTAGGTGACATCAATATATAGACACCCTATGTGGGATATTTTAACTAACTCACAACTTTTTGGTCAAATCCTATCACTTAAAGAATATAGAATACCTCGACATCACCATTAACCATATACATGCCTTATTGGACTCATTTTTAAAACCACAATGACATCACTCATAAGAGATATCTTAATTCCCATCTCATTTCCAATGTCATAGGTCAGTCCAATCACCAATCCTATATGTTATTACTATTACCGTGGTCTAGCCACTATTGTACACATTTCCCAATGGGGGAAGAACACCCACCCCACAATCACTATAACTAGACCAAGTCTATAGGGTTTCTCTTGGTAGATTAATGAATATTGAGGCCACTCATTCCCACCACATCACATCCCTTTACCCTAATGTGACAAGGGAACATATACTAAGGTTTACTATGTTTAATTAATTAGATTACACCTCTCTAGGGAGCTATGTATCTCTTGTAAAACAAATATATTCAAGGACTAAACCATCGATGGTCGATGAAATCAAGATAGTTTTAAAGTTTCCATCATAGTCATTGTTAATTATTTAGTCCAAGAATTCCATTTTTACAAAAAATATTCATTTTAAAAATAGTTATAGAACTATGAGTGGTGATACCACATATAATATGCCAATAATGAAATAAATAATACCTTAGGGGAAGGTATGAAGAATGAGCCAACACAACAATGAATCAATTAACTTTTTAATTAACCACTTGACATCTATTTCCTATGCTCTCTTGGGATGAATTCCCATCATCCAATCCCATGAGGACCTAACAGAAAACTCAACATTGAAATTAATGAATTATAATGTAATTATAAATGAATAATTGATTTTAATTAAATATAACTATTATAATTAATCATAAAATTGGACTTGGTTATCCTGCCACACTAAAACTATAACCAACTACATACTAACATATGATGACTTTCTCTTGGTACATCACTACATAAAACGAAAAATCAACTAGCATCAATTCAATGGTAATTTTCATTTATTTTATGTAAAATACAAAATAAGTACACATGGATACATACATTCATTTAAATGACGTGAGATGACATAAATATACCATCTAAATACATCATATATCTACTCCATATGAAATCATCATAATTATTGGAAAATATCACCCTACTCTGGTGAACCATATTGGGAACCCTATAAGGGTTGCATAAAATTTGGGAAAATTGAGAGAAAACAACAATGATATCCAACTCGGGGAGATAATAACTATAAACACTAAGGAAACACATCACAATCCCACTCAAATATATTGGATATTGAAAGAAGATGAGGGGAGAGGTTGAATTTCCAATAAAAACCTAAGGGTGAAAGAAGTGTCGGACTCCCACTTAAGAAATCAAGATGTAGGGAGGGTATTATGAAACTATTAATATGAAACATGATTTGGAAAAATAGTTGGAAAAACCATGTGCCAAATTTGAATCATTCAATATCCAAATCCCCTTACATCTCATGGTTGGTCCTGATAGTTTTCATAATAAAGTGTCAACCATGTAGATCTTGTTTGAAATTTAAATCTTAGTTCCATGTAGTTTTATACATCCAGGTAGTGACTGTGTTTGGAACTCACAAGAGAATACAATTTACATAGTTATCTATGGACTATGTGTGGTTTACACATAACCATGATCTATATGTAAAGAATGACTATGTGATTTATAAAAAGTGTTAAAAAGAAGCTGTATCTTAGTGATTTGCATGATTTTTCCTAGAAAATGCACAAATAAACATGCACTAATGAAAAAAATCAAAAAAACATCCAAAATTAATCTATATGTTTCCAATAATCTCTTGAGAACCCATGAAACCTATCGATCATCAATCCATATAAAAAATGATAAACATGAGACATTCCAACTCTTGTAATTTCCAAGAAAAATCTATATTATCAAAAATAACTACATTCAAGACTAAAAAAATTGAAAATTACCCAAAATTTCTTATCTCATAAAGGGAGAGGGTTTAATAAAATTAATTAATTCATATTATTTTATATTATAATTCTAAATTTTTTTTTATAAAATATATATATTTTATAACCTTTCATATTTTTATTACAAACCATACATCTTTTTTCATGAAATGATCATTGAAGACTATGATTTTGGACACACTATTTATCTACTTTTTATTAAACTATTTATACAAATTTATTTATTTTACAATTCTTGAATATGGAGGGTTTTGTATTCAATGCCTATTATGACTATTTTTATTAAGGATAATGATACTTATATACCAAAGTCTAGAAATTTTTTTAATTTCTTATTTAAGAAACATGGTTATTATATATTATATATTGTTATTTTATTTAAATAATATTTTTAAAAATATTTAAATCTTATTATATTAATTTCATTATTACAAAAATTATTCTATTAGTTTGTATCTTTAAAATAAAACATTAAAAAATCATAATTCAATTTTATGTGATATATATATATATATATAATACGAGGTGTTATATTCCCCCTTTAAATAAATTATTTTTTTATGATGTTTACTTTAAATAATTAATTTAAAATTGTATAACATGTTGAATTCATCTTAACATTCACTGCTAGGATTTCTCAAAATGTTCACTATTATAAATCATAATCATTAAACCAATCTTGATCAGTTAGTGATATTAATTATGAAAAATAGTGTGAAAATGTTTTCCCTATTAGTTTATATAAATTATACCAGAAATATTTTTTTAAAAATAAGGGTTCTCAATATATAGTTTTTCTTTTTAAATACTAAAAAATATCCAAATTCTAAGAAAAAGTACACCACTATCATGAAATTGATAATTTCATTAATTCAATTGTAATCATTATCCATATAATTTTATACTATCATTCATCAAATTCCATTTATTCAAGTATGTTTTCTAGTTCAATAATTGGATTATATGAAATTGTTATTTAGAAACACTACTTACTATAAATAATGTAAACAATTAATAAGACAAGATACTAATGTAATATATTATTGACATAGGATACATATATATTTTTAAACCCATAATAAATACTTTTTAATACTTTATTAATGATTGGATATAGATTTTATGTATTATCCTTTATTTTGAAAAATATAGTTCCCAACGTTTCTGCTTTATCTTTCTTTAATACAAACTATAATTCCCCCAACCATAGTCCCCAGAGATGGTGTGTTATTTATTTCATGGTTATTATAATATATGAGATTAAATCCACCAAATAATATTCTATTAGTCCTTAAGTGACTAGATACATAAGTATTAAAGTAAAACTTGGAAAATTACAGCATTAAATAAATAATAATTATTCCTTTCTACTATCTATAGTTTTGGTCAAACCTAAAATTCCTTTTTAATATTTACAGAAATGAGGAAATATAATAAATTAGTGATATGAGAAGATTAGTAAGGGATATCATTCAACACGGGATAACATATTATAATAATGTTATAAAAAATATAAAATTAAAACATTCAATATCCATGATATATGAATACATAAGAATTATTAATTCCATGGTTGCTATAATGAAAATTAATAATCACATGGGTAAAAATAAATGATTTCATAACAATGGAATTCATAATTCCAGGCATCATAAAAATACCATCAAGGCCATGTTACAATCAATCATACATATATAGGTAGGGATACACCGAATACTCTAGACATTTTGTCTTATGAGACCAATAAATGTATTAAGGTGATATATAATTCTAGGCCCCATATACTTCTTAAAAATTCAAATGAATTCAACATATAAATGCTTAGGATATGTAAAAAAATAAATAATGTTCTCATCAGTAACTCATTCATAAACAGGGATGAATGATAAATAATTTTCTATAATGATCTAATGGTATAAGTGTTGTTATTACTTCCCATACAAAGTAAATGTTAATTATATATATGACTACTCCCTTAAATTTTAATAATTAATAATAGGGTATTAACACTATAGAGTGTAAATTTATATATGTTTAATATATTCTATATAATTCAATAGAATTATGTGCATATATAGGGGAATACCATTTACTCAAAATAATTATTTATTAGGAGCTAAAATCATGTAGTATAAATTGGTTTATGACTAGGATAGTTAATTACATCGAGAAATGGAATTGTATGGATATCAAGGTGATTTACCTAGGGAATTAATAATAATAATTAGGGATTAATAATTTCCATTATTTTCCCTTATTGCACAAAAAATTCATTTTAAAGTATAATACGATTTTATTCATATTTAATGTTTTGGAATATCTATCGGATGTATGATAAATTAATTTTAGGTGTAGTACTATCTATAAGAGATATATGTTCATTTTATTATATGACTATGTAACTAAGAAAAAAAGGTATTAATCTTAAAACGAATTTTATATTGATATGTGTATTGGATTCTATAGGTAATAAATACATGTTGATATCATGTGAATTTATACATAAAAACCTATTATAAAACATGCCAAGGATTTGTCGGCATGTTAAGTAGTTGTATTAGTCATAGGTGGTTATCTATATCACATGTATTTCAAAGCTAGTTCTGGATGTTTTTTCTTGTATGGTGAACAATTTACCTCAATCCTTAATTGTGTAGGTTTGTATTTTTATTTGTCTAGGGCAAATGAAATCAATGTTTGCTCCCTTATGAGCTTATAAAAATGGTATTTTTAAGGAACACTTCTTCTTTTGGATGCCAACACTACAAATTTATTTATTTATTTACTTTTATATAAATACTTTGATTTATACCAGATAGTTTAATGGCTATGTTTTAATGGAAATATTATAATATTATAAATATATCATGGTTGTTTTATTTTGTTTTTGTATTGTATATGAAACACACTGTAACACCCCTAGTTTTTCTGAATTTATTTATTTTTCAAATTAATTTAATATTTGGATATTTTCACCTCACTTGACACTAAATATAGATTTTTTTTATAAAATAGCACTATGTTTTTGTTTTTTTAATAAATAACATCATGGGAAACTCGCACTACATGCAACAACGACTTGGCTTTCATTACACGTAACACCGAGTTTCTGAGAAACAACACTTTACAATTATAATTATCTAAAAAATATAGTTATAAACTATCTATTGAACTTGTAATATGAATAGTATTATAAAATTATTCAATATTAGTTCAATGGTCTTGAAAATTGAAAATATAATTTCTGGTAAAGTCTCTATCAGTGTAAAACTACTATTATTTAAATGAACTGCATTTTGATGAACTTCTATGAAATATAGAAAAATAAATTTTAGACAAAAATAGAAAATTATTTTGATAAAATAAAATATATTTTTTATTTTGGAATATAATAATTAACTTTGGGGGAATTTTTGGTATTTTTTTTTGAATTGTTTCCTTTTACGATTATTGAAAAATACTGTATTGTAGTTAAAAAACCGACATTTTTATTTAAATAATTACATTATATTAAATTTATTTAAAAGTAACTACATATAAATAATACATATATTAATCCAATTTAGGTAATAGGAGTCATTTTTTATAGTAGAATTAGATATAAAAAAATAGTGAACTTCTGAACGTCTCTTTTACCCATAGTCTAGCCACATTTACAGGAATTACCTTAAACGTAATTCTACCACTTCTGTTAACTGAATTTTGGAAAATAGAAATAAATTTTTGTAGCCAGTATTAAAAATTTGGTGTAATAGGATCAAAATATGTTTTGGTGAATAGGATGTTTTGACTCTTTAGTGCCACATTTAATGTTAAATAGGGTTATTAAACGTAAAATAATATTATAATAATATTAAATTATACTAAAACTTGTCCTAAATTAACTGGACAAGTATTTTTCGACCCTTGTAAATTTTTTTTCAAAATTATGATACTTTTTTATCCACTTCTGTTAGATTATGATATTTATTATATTTTATTTAAAGAAGAGTTAAAAATGTCCTATTAAAATTCTAATAAATAAAGAATTTTTAATATAGGGTTACACATAAGAAAAATTAAACTATAAAAATTAATTAGAAATATATAAAATTTATATTCATCATGATAATTTATTTATAATTTTTAAACATTAACTAATTAAATTTACTTATCAGACAATGGTCTTGTAGTAATAGATTTATTAAAGGAATAATCAAATAAAGGATATTATTAATATTAAAAGAAATATCATTTGATATATTTTATGCCTTCCACAAATTTTTTGGATGACTATGACTTGATAGTGATGATTTAATTTATTTTTTTATCTATAAATATTTTATAATTTTCTAAAAAAGTACGTAACAATTTATGTCAATATTGACATAAATGAGATTTTAAATAATTTTTTTTTAATAAAAGTTAAAAACTTCCCAAAAATCTATATTTTAGACAAATTACAAGGATAATGTTTAATATGTCATAAATTATCATATTGGGGTTCATTTGGAATTTATTTTAACTATAATAACCCTATAATGTAAAAAAGACAAGTTTTCATGGTAAGAGTTAAGTTATTTATCTATGGGTTAAAGACAAAAAGATAAGGTTATTTTATGATCGAAAAATATCTAAAATTCATTATTTGAGGGTATTTATGCAAATAATCATATCAAATTATAAATAAATCATTTTGGATCTGTTTGAAATTGAAGATAAATTTATAAAAAATTAATGGTTTTGGAGTTTCCTAAAGTCTACCTTCCTATAAAATAGAACATCGCCTTCTATATTATACATATATATAAATCCATATGGCAGAAAAGACCCTTGATTTTTTGTTCTAAAAATTCCATACCTTCCACCTATAAGACTTACCTTGGGGAAAAGGCAACTCATGGAAGCCCTTTGGAACAAACCAAAATGAGTTACCCGATTCCAAGGATGCTTGTTTCAGTGTGAAGAGATTCAGGACACAAGGTAAGTGATTTATATCTCACCTTTATTTTTGTGAGGAACATGTTTTATAAACAAATTATTCCTTATAAGTGGTTTATATACATCCCATGAATTTATTTAGTGATCATTTTGTAGGATATTATGATATTTCTATAATATAATATTTTTTTTCACAGATAGGGAATTCGATTAAATTGATTAGAAGGTGATGATTATTGATTTCATAATATCTTCCACATTTGGGATTGTTTCATTTTATGCCTCCATTGGAAAAAATTTATCATCAATTTCAATGTTTTTTAATTATTTTTCATAAAATATTTAATATTCTGCTATATATTTTTAAAGTACTTTTTATCCAATTTTTATTTTTGACTTCACAATTTTAATAGAATATTTCATTCATTTTCTAAAAAATGTAATTTTTTTATGTGTCAGGAAAAATTAAAAGAATAAATTTATTTTTACTTATAAACAATGAAAATATTTTTACTCTTTTATAACTCTTTATCACTTGGAATCTTCCCCTACAATCAAAACAAGGATATTTTCTAATAAAATGTTTTCATTTAAAATTGCAAGGCATTTTTTGAAAAGAAAACTATATATGTAAAGAAAGAATATTTTCCTCAAGAACCATTTTAAATGATTCTCATGATTCATTTATATGTTTAAAATGTGGTTTCAATGAAAATGGTTTTGAGAATTATTTAGTTGTTAAAAACTGAGTTTTATGGAAAATTCATGGTCTAAGTGATATTATAAAATCTTTCCCCATCTATGATGATATAATTTGTTATAGTTCAAGAATACCATTTATATTATTTACCTAACTGGTTTATTTTTTTATGGAATTCTGTTTATGAAATCCCCTTCTTTATACACATTATACTTTTATGAAATTTTTATGAAACCTACCTTTTTTTCACATGTTATTTTATGTCTATTTGTTTATGACACCCATTGCATTAAATTGGTTATGATAATAGTGTTTTTGTTATTGTGGAAAATATATGTATGATTTCATTATGAAATCGGTGTAACTTGTATCTCACTCTAATGCATTGGGTAAATATGGAAAACTCATGAGGTATATATGTTATGCGTGAACCTGATTTAATGTTCCAAATTCTATGCATGGATTTGGGTTTCATATCCATAATTCAATGTGTGGACTTAGTTTTCTTGTCCATAATTCTGAACATGGACCCAGTTTTCATGTTAATAATTATATGCATGAACCTAGTTTTCATGTATATAATTTTATGTATAGACCTAGTTTTTAGGTCCATATGTTTATTCATGGTCCTAATTTGGGGTCCATAGTGAGTGAACCTATTAGTTTATATACATGTTCAAAAATTTATATCTTTTTGTGTATGACACAATTTCGTTGTTTATGTCGATTTTATCATATTATGAACTATATTATTTTATTTCCTTACAATTCATGTCATATGAACTACTAAGATCTTAATTCCATGTCTCATGATTATGAAATTTGATATATAGGATATGGTCTTCTAATATTTTGATGATATTCTCACACCCTTATGGTCATGATTATGCTTATAAATCACCCTTGACTACCCTTACTGGGAATTAGTTCTCACCCCTTTCTTGTATTTCCTTTTCCCAGGTTAACAATAAAGGTTTTAGGTAGAAGTACTAAATGTATAGATCTTTATGGGATATGCTGAAGATATTTCACTAGGATAAAAGATTATTTTTCTATGTTACCAATGACACCAAACTGTGAGGGTCCTCATGCATGTATTACTGTATGTACTAAATACTCATCTAAGATAATGTAATATCCATTTATGTTAAGCCTGGGTCACTATAGTTTGTATCAAAGAATTTTTTTTTCATTCTTTGGAACGTATGATGATTAAACATTACAGATATCCCTAGGTATATTTCTAAAGATATGTCTAGTAATGTCCCGAAGGATAAGTTTAATTATAGGATACAATACTAGAATTTATAAACGATCATGGATTACCTGGGATTAAACCTATGATGTTATAGATTGAAATTACTATTCTTGATTATATGCTTTTAATGTATGATTAATGTTGATCAAACTATTATTTTTGGTTTTTATCAATGGATGGAACCCAAAAGAACCATGTTAATGATGATTGCAATGGGAAATTCAATTATTGTCCTTCTGATCAACAAAATGATATGGGATATGTATTGAAAAATACTATCTCTATAGTAACACATGATATAAATCATGATAGACATCAAAATGAGTAGAGTATGGAAAAAATTTCAATTGATTCCTTCATGAGGAAACTTCCACCTTCTTTTGGTGGGTCTTCTGACCCACTGGTTACTAAAAAATGGATTAGTACCATGGAAACAATATATTATGTATCTTAGTATTCTGAATATGAAAAAGTCATGTTAGTTATTTATCTTCTTGAAGGTGAAGCCGATCATTGGTTGAATCTTATTAGGAACACAGCATATAATGAAGAAATTGAATATATTGAATGGGAATAGTTTAAAGAGATATTTTTCAGTAAGTAATTACCTCATTTTATATGAACAGATCTGGAGAAGGAATTCCATGAGCTTAACCAAATAATGATTAACCTATTGGTACCTATAAAGATAATTTTACAAGATTTTCAAGGCATGGTTTTGGGTTAATCATCATCCCTCTGTGAAAAATTTAGCGATTATTTGGTGGCCTAAAACAAAGTATCTATGAGGCTTTTTCTATAAGGAACATAGAATCTTTAAAGAATTTGCCTATTGTGAACATAAAATGGAAATATAAGTTGGAAACTCTCATGATTTTTGAGATACGAAAATGATAATGGGGATTAATGAAAAACACATGTGTTTTTTCCCAAATAGAGAAGAAAACGTATGAACCTCCTTCTTTCTAAAAATGATAAAATGAGTACATAGGGGAATGCCTGGATGGAACAAGATGATGCTTAAAGTGTTGGAATCCTGGTTATTGAGAAAACGATTATCAGAGTGATGTAAAAGCGCCATTAAATTGAGGTAAATCTCTTGAAAATGAAACAACCACACTTCAATGCTACAATTGAAAGAAAATGGGGCATTATGATTATTGATTCCCTTATTTAAGGGTTATATTTTATTATCAATGACAAAAAACTATGAAGGACAAAGACAATATAAAATCACATGCGATTACTATTTGAAATGTAGAGTACAACAACGAAGTGGTAGAATGATTGAGTGATTATGTAAAGGGACTCAAGAATAATGTTTTAGAATCACTTTTATGGTATTATGGATTATTTGGTCCATTATGTATTTTCAACACGTATTTAAGAGTATACGCAGAATGGTATTGGTAAACAAAAAAGTGATTCAAATATTTTTGGAAGACACATGATTAAGGAATTGATAACCCTTAATATGAATATGATGTTGAGATAATGATATTTTAATAAATATATGTTTTATATGAACAATTAAATTGGATGATATAAATTTTTTGGAAACTAATTATAGATTTATTATTATAAGGGTTATACTAAACTCAATGAAGTATTTAATATTTTGGGACTTAAGGAATATATCCAATAATATTTGGAATAAGGAGACATGATTGTTTTTAATAAGATTATATGGTAATTCAAGTTATTACAATGACTCAAGACAATAAATGAATGGAATTTTCATATGATTATAATGTCACAACTAAGAACTACCTTTTGATATATGGGAGATAATTGTTAAGATGATTTTGGGAAACTGTTTCTAATTTTTAGATTTTTACTCTCGTAAGAGTGTAATGTTAAAAATTTATGGAATGTTTCTGTTAAACATTATTTAATTTTTTGAGATTAATGTATCATCTCACTATAGGTATATTTATACTTATTTAATAACTTGGTATAACCATTTTCTCGAAGATAGATAGAATGAAATGTCATTCTTAGCATGTTTTTCTAACACTTTAGGAATGAAAAATACAACTTCATTTCTTGGAATAAGAGATGAAGTGGAAATTGATATTGGAATAACAAATGTTGATGTTATGATAAAATAATATAAGTGTATCTTCTCTTAATAGTAATTCAACATTTTTAAAAGGAATCTGGATTTAAAAGGTTGTCTTTTTATCAACATTTTGGTGATTTCAATGAACTCTTTCATGTTTCTTTAGTTTATGGTTTTTTGATTGTTATAATTATTTTGATCACCCAGTTTCTGTTGATCAGTGTTATTTATCAATATCTATTTATGCTTTTCTTCTATGCCCAAATCTTTACCAATGTTCCCCATCATATAGACTTAATTATGATTTACTTTGGGGAACTGTTATTTTTCAACTTTAACCTTTTGAAAGTAATATATAGAATTCATTTTTATGAAGTGAGTTTATTTAAATGTAATATTAAAGTATAAATACTTTGATAACCTAGATGAATTTCAGGGCCAAAATTCATTTTAAGGGTGGTAGAATGTAACACCATGAGATTTTGTGAATTTATTTATTTTAGATTAATTAAATATTTTTATATTTTCACTTCACAAGACACTAAATATAGATTTCATTTTCTATATAATTTCACTATGTTTTGTATTATTTAATATGCAACTCCATGGGAAGCCTGCACTGCGCGCATCTCCCACTTAACTTGTGTTACACACAACACTGAGTTTCTACAAAACATCACTTTACTATTATAATTATATAAATAATATAATTATAACATAGTCGTTGAAATTATAATATGAATAGTAATAAATACTTTTTAAATAATTGTTATAATGGTTTTGATAATGAAAATTATAATTTTTGGAAATGTCTTTATATATATAAATCTATAATTTTCTCAAATGAACTTCTTTTCTTTCCCTTTTATTAAAAATAATAAATTTATTTTTTGACACTCATAGTAATTAATTTTGATAAAATAAATATTATTTATGATTTTTTATTTTTAAAATTATATTAGGGTGATTTTATTTATATTTTTCTGAAAAGTGTCGATTTTTGATGAGTAGTGGAAAATACTCCATTGTTGTTAAAAATTGACTTTTTTCATTTAAAAAAATATTTTACATTAATTTGATTTTAGAGTTAGAATAGATTAATAATACATATATTAATCCAATGCAGGTCATTGGAATTATTTTTATGATTGGATTTTATATAAACAATTAGTGATCTTCTGAATGTATCTTTTAGCTGCATTTTAGTCACATTTAAAAGATTAACGTTAAATGTAATATTACCTCTTCTTTGAATTGAATTTTGAAATGTGGATGTACATGGTTGTAATAACTCTAGAAAATTTGGCCTTATAGGGTCAAAATAATGTTTTATGAATAGTAACTATAGTGTTTTATTTTTCACAGTTAAAGCGAAAGAGGATTATTAATGGTAAAAATTATATTATAAGAAAGCATAATTTCCCAAACACTTGTATTAATTACATTGGATACGTTCATTTTGACACAGATCAACCTTATGTGTAAAATATGATTATTTTTAATCCACTTGTGTCAGATTAGGATATTTATTATATTTTATTTATAGATGATATAAAAATGTCATATTGAAATTTCAATAAACAAATAATTTTTAATATAGGATTATACATACGAAAAATTAGACTACAAATAGTTATTATAAATCTAGTATATTTATGTACATCATGATAATTTATTTATACGGTTTTGACATTAAATAATTTAATATAATTGTGACATAATGATGGTGTAGTAATGGATTTATTAAAGTAAAAATCAAATAATTGATATTAATTATATTAAAATTAATATTATTTTTGAGATTTTATGCCATCCAATTTTTTTCTATGGCTATTAGATGTATAAAATGTTTTATTATATTATTTTTGAAGCAATAAAGTTGTTAGGATTTTAGAATATGTCATGAAATAAAAATCCTGAAAATGGACCTAAATTGGATTTTAAAATAAACAATAATTTATTAAATGATAAATAATTCATAAAAATACATATTTCAGTCAAATAACTAGGATCTAGTTAAATATGTAATTAATGATCCAATTTGGTTTCGTATGGAATTTTACTGTAAACAATTAACCCTATAGTGTAAAAGGACAAGTTGTCACTATAATAGTTAAATTGTTTAGCTAACGGTTAATGCCAAAAGAGAAGGTTATTTTTTTGAGCTAAAAATATCTCAAATTCATTGGCTTATGGGATTTATATCATTCCTCATCTCATCATAGAAATAAATCACTATGTAGATATTTTAAAATAAAATAAAATTTATAATAAATTACTAGGTTTGGAGTTTCCTAAATTTCCCCTCCTCTCTCTTATTAAAGAGAAGATCTCCTTCTCTTTTGTACTCAACTCTAAGGCCTCATGGATCAGCCGAAACCTACCCATTTCTTATCCCAAATTGACATTATTACTCCAAGAATCCTTTCCATGGTAAAACAACCACTCACAAAATCCATTTTTTAGAAACCAAAAGGATTAACCCGATTAATAGGAATCCTGTTTGAGTACGAAGAGAGTCAAGACCTAAGGTAACTGATTTTTGTATCACCTTAATTTTTTTGAGAAAAATATATCATACACTACATGATCCTTTTAAGAGGTGTATATAAATTTAATGAATGTATTCTGTGTGTCATATCTTGAAGATTATGATATTTTTATATTCTAATTATTTGTTTTCTTACAAGGGGAATATGATTCAATTGATTATAATGTGACCAGTATTGATTTCACAATATCTTCCATATTTTGTGTTTTTCATTTTAAGTATCCATTGGATAATTTTTATCATCCATGTCCATGTTTTCAAAAAATGTTTACATAAAATATTTTACTATTCTCTAAGGGATGTTTAAAGTCATTTTTACGCATTTTTGATATTTTTACTTCACTATTTTAAATGATTATTTCATTCATTTTCCAAAGGAGGTACTTTTTTATATTTTTTTTGGAAAAAGTATGAGAAGAATAAATTTTTAACTTATACAAAATGCATGTATTTTTACTTTTTTAAAATGATTTATTACCTTTAAGCATCCCTTGCAATATTACAATTTTATTTTCAAATAAAAAGTTTTCTTCTGAAATTGTATGGCATTTTCAGGAAAGAAAACTATTTTAGTGAAGAAAGAATATTTTACTCAAGAAATTTGTTAAATTATTTCCATTTTTCCATTATTTATTTAAAAGTGGTTTCAAAGAAATGGTTTTTGAAAACGTTTTATGTTTTAAAATGTGATTTTTATAGAAATTCATGTTCTAAGATATCATTAAAAATCATTCCCCATAGATGATGAAATTGTTTGTTATAGTTAAATAATACAATTCATATTATTTTTATGAAAGGTTTACGTTTTTATGGAACGATGTTTAAGATAACCCCTTCTTCTTCATGGGTTATGCTTTGAATGAAGTGATTATGAAACCTGTCTCTATTTCATAGTTTATTTTTTGATGACATGTTTACGGCACCCATTCCATTACATTGGTTATGAAATAATTTTTAATGATATTTTGTCATATGTCTGTACGATTATATTCTGATATGGGTGGGACCTATAT
The DNA here is from genome assembly GCA_963277665.1 of Viscum album. Taxonomy (NCBI): domain Eukaryota; kingdom Viridiplantae; phylum Streptophyta; class Magnoliopsida; order Santalales; family Viscaceae; genus Viscum; species Viscum album. Next base: position 1,569,673,868 of record OY728133.1, on the reverse strand, counting down.
CTCCCTCCAATGCATTGGGTAAATATGGAAAATCTTGAGGTATATTTTTGGTTCTTAAACCTTATTTCATGTCCACAATTCTATGTGGAGACATGATTTTCATTTTCATAATTCATTGCATGGACCTGGATTTCATATCCATAATTTTATGTGTGGACCTTGTTCTCGTGTTCATAATTCTATACATTGACCAGGTCTTCATGTCTTTAGTTTCATTCAGGGACCTTGTTTTCATGTAAATATGTTTATGCAATGTTCTAATTTCATATCCCTAATGGGTGAATCCTTTACTATTTTTATATGTTCACAAAGTTATAAGATTATGGGTATTCTATAATTTCATGCTTTATGCCAATTTTATGATCTCATTGATTATGTTCTTTGATTTCCTTATGATTCAAATCATATAAACAACCAATATCGTTATTCTATGTATCATGATTGTGATATTTGATATGTATGATATCACTTACTATTGTTTTGATCATCTTCTCATTCCCTTATGCGAATGATAATTCTTACATATCTCCCTTTTTTTACCATTACTCACAATTTGAGATTAGGCCTTTCTTATGTTTTCTTTACCCTGGTTACGAAGAATGGTTTAAGGTAGAAGTACAAAAGGGTGGATATCTTTATGGGATATGTTGAAGATCTTTCACTTGGATAAAATATTTTGCATTCATATTTCCAAAGACACTAATCTATTATGGTTATTAGGCATGTCCTGTTGTAATGTACGAGATATTCATCTACAATGGTATAATATCCATGTATGTTAATACTGGGTCTCTTTATATATCATTTAATGTATTATTTATTTAAGTATAATAAATAGTGAAATATCACATTTTTACATTCTCATCCCTTAAATAAATGACCTCCTCATAATTTAAAATTATTACTTACTAATGATATTTGATAACGGTATCAATAAGATTACTCTAGATTTAGTTTAAAAACAAAGTGTGTATCACATGTATTCACTTATAATGAAAAAAATCGAAATATTTTGTTTCTTCCTAAACATTAGTGTAAAAAATTTATTACATTTTTACTTTAAAATATATATTATTTTTATAAGATTTCATAGTCCATAACTATTATTATAGAATACCCTAAATAATTTTAGGGTATGCAATGTTTTTTCTTATTATTATAATAGCTACAACATACAAACATACCTCTCATAACCTATGTTCATTCAACTTGGTGGTGTGTGTGTAAATAAGAGGTCAAAAAATGAAGTTGAAGAAGAATCCACCTTATCCTTAGTGGTATCATTGAGATCCATGCATAGACCCCACCCAGACCATTATTTAGTATCCTCATCCACCACATTAGCATATGACCCCTCCACCATTCACCTACCCTATAGTGTCAGCTTCAATAGAAAACCACCCATATCTTCACCCACTTATTGAAATAGTACTTTCATTTCATGCTCCCGAAATTCTCTTTGGATAAAAGATGTTATAAGATAGATTCATCACCATGGTTTCTCTAGGTGACTCTTCATATTACCCAATAAGGCCTTATAAGACGTAGGCTATTTCCTACACCTGATTTATCGCCCCACATTATCTTGCACATCAAACATGATCCTACACTACCCCCATCTTTAAAATCACTTTGTAGACACCACCTTTGTCACTTAACTACTATTTCTTATATCACTTGTGGTAGTGGTGGAAATTTTTATTTTTACATCCACTATCAAAATGGTTATTTTCACTTCTTTGGAAGCATCAACCCATGATAATAATTAATTTATGGATGACCGAGAATAAAATAATTTTCTATCTTCCATTATTGTAGTGAAATTAAGATCTATGTGTAAAGAAAAATAGTTTGTGTCCTAGAACCCATCCATTTTTTAAAAATACAGAGAATGTTCGGGGTAATATCCCCATAATCATTGAATATGATGTCTATGATCAAATATTTAATATACTACATGTATTATTTCAAACTAACAAGAATGAAACATATTAAAATTTATATTCCAATTTACATTTATTTCATAATTAAACAATTAAACAAAAAGTTATTTTTTTGATAAACAAGACATTAGGGTGGTATAGTATGAAAGTGATCTTGGAAATCAGAGTGCTTAGAATAAATTTAACGACCTATAAATTAAATTATGTTTCTAATAAAGGAAATATTATTTTATAATGACTCATTTATTATTTTCACCTAGAAATAGTATTAAATTTCAAAATAACAATACAAATCATGTTTTCACACTGACTACTAAAAATAGGAATATTAAAGTGATATAATGAAATATGTATAATACAATCTCTAAATGAAACTCTATAGGCTTGAATTTCTATATAACGATCTATCCAAACATGATGTCAAAAAATAAAGAGAAGTGTTCTAATAAATAATAAACATTATGAGAAAATATGTAATAACATTTGTATGTAGTGAATGATGAAATGATAATGATGGTTTATTTATTAGAAAATATTCCCATTCATCCTTATGAATGTTAGTCAATACTTATAATGAACATTTTCACCATTAATATATTATTAAGTTATCCATTATTATTGTTAGATATGAAGACACAATAAATAAAAACTATAGATTATCATGGAAGAAAACAAAATTATATTTTTAGAAACTATAAATATATTTAAATTCCATTGAAAGTGTGTTTTATTAAAAATATATATGTTCTAAATAAATTCTATTTCAATGAAATAATATTATGAAAAAAATTTTAAATTATACTATAAATTAATTAAGTCCTAATTAATTTTTAAAATGGGTATACATTTTACTATGTCATAAATACTTTTAATTTTCATTAAATATTATTTCTTATTTAAAAGTTAAAAATTACATATTTATATATTTATTTTGATAAAATAATCTTTTTTGATTTATCACAAACATAATTAAATTAGGGTGAATTTTTAATAAATTTCCAAAATAGATTATTTTTTGGTGATAAAGTGAAAATTACTATTTCACATATACAATAATTTTATGACATAAATATGATGTGTGTAATATTTAAATTATTTAAATAATTCACTTAATAATAATTTAATAGAAAAGGTATAAATATTAATATAAAAAAAATATCTTGAATTTTAATATTTGTAATTTAAATTTTTGAACTGAAAATTATTATGTTGAGAAAAAAATTATTTTTCGGATTTAGTGCATTAAATAGGTTGGTTAGAAGTGGAATTTACTATTGGGATTTTGTTGAATGTTAAAAATATATCTATCACTAACTTCTAATACTAGTAAATTGTTATAATTTATTTCACCAAAAAGTGGTTGACATGTAAAATAAAATATGAAATATTTTAACCCATTGTAACCCACTCACAAATGTAAAGAGCAATAATTTTTCCCATTATTCTCTACTAAAAAACATCTACAAAATATTAAAAATTCCCAATATTATATAAACCCATACCGAGTATTTTCTGGGCATCTAAGGGGTCTCTATCTAGATCTAAGAATCATACTTCCATAATAATTGTTATATTCAACTACTTTTTCAATTCTAGTTAATATTTTCATTAAGAATTTTGATATAAATTTATTATGATGTCGAATGTTTGTAAAATAACCTATATTTTTCAATATTATGTATTATTAGTGATATAATTTCTCTATCTCTCATTAAACCCATTTCATGTTCAATTTTTTCGTTCATATTATGCTGACAACATCAAAAAATTATTTTCTATGCTATATATTGATGTCATGAATAAAAAATGATATTTTCATTCAAGTGTAGTCATTTAGATTTGAAATTAAACTATTGATTTGGGATATCCATTTATCAAAACCAAATTCCCTACTCATGGGTTATTATTTGAATTTACTAATGATTCATCTTTGATGTGGCACATATTTTGTTAGGCATATGCAAGGTAAACCTTAATACTACTTCAATGCATTGGGAAAAAAGTATTTTCTAGAGATAAAATATTCATTATACAATAGAATCATTCTTTGTTAATGTTTTGTGATTATTTGGTTAAAATATTAGTAATACTCTTTATGACAACTTAGTGATTATATTTTGTTATATGTTTATAAATGTATCGTGATTATGTTTTAACCACATTTCCATTTTATACCTCATAATATTATATTCATGTACTGATGGTATGCCTAATGTTTGTATCTGCATGTTCTTATGTTATGAATTATGTTTTATCTATGATTTCATCTTACATTGCTTATCCATTTCAAAGATTTTTCCTTGACCCATTCATTTGATCAAATTATGGTTTATTTATTGGAGTAATTTAGGACTAGAAAACATTAGTATGATCCCTAGGGATAATTCTAATGTTAGGATAACATCTTGAAATTTTGGTGAAGTATGATGTGAGTGGCTAACAAACCATAAAATCCTTGTAAGGATACACAAGTGGATGCGGCTCTGGAAAATATTTACCTAGGGGTAATAACCCTAAAAATGGTGTATTGGGTATTTACCTTATCAGAACCTGGTGTGCTAAATAGAGGCCCTTATTCCCATCTTTTTTTACAAACCCTAGAGAGATTCTTTGGCAATATTACTCTTTTTATAAACCATCATTAAAATATATATAGAAAGAGTAAAATTTAAATTCTAATAAATAAGGTTTTAATGATTATGATCCTAGTTTACCTATGTCATAAAAACAATAGGATTAAACTAAATATTTTGATTTATTATCTAAATAATTCATTAATTTTTTCATTTTTCTTATTTATTTTTTCTATTTGGAAAATTAATAAAAAATGAAGGTCCAATGTGGAAAACAAAGGTAATTTTAAATAAATAGATATCCTTCCTAATATGATGGTATACATGGATGAAAATTTCATGATGATGTTTCCCCATGTAAAGAATAATATTATTGAGATTTTAGTGAATCTAGACCAACTTAATAGGGAGAAGCTGGCAGTTTTTTCATTCATGTGTTAATAAACACCACGATTTTGCATACCCTATGACTCATTGATTTCAGAATAGAGGGTAAGTATGGTTAAAAAAATATTTTATGCACTAAAATATGTTGATCCGAATAAGGCCACATTTTCTATTTATCATTTAGAGGAAGAAGAAAAATAGTGGCTCAAATTGACTGGCAACATGAAGAACTCGGATGAAACTAATTCTTTGATGTGGGAATTTTTAAAAAATATCATTTTTAGTACTTATTTTCTTTAAAACCAAAAAAAATGGTGGAAAAGGAATTCCTTGAGATAAATGAACAGGATTATGAATCTATCAATAGTTATAACTTAAAATTCACAATCCTAACATGATATTCTTTACAATTTATGATCGATTCTATTGAGTAGATAAATCAATTATTTTGTGGGTCGAGAACTCATCTATAAAAGTCTTCGAAAACATAGGGATTTGGGGGTTTTGAGGAAAAGGAATGTTTTTTCTCATGTAGCAGATAATTTTTGAAGATTCATAGTAGTCTCAGGGATATATTGATAAAATACGATGTATGAATCAAACAATTGGTAAGTGTAATACCCATGACTATGAGGGTGAATAAAATAGAACTTCTATGATGAAAAAATATGTAAAATGGAACTAAGGAAATTTTTTACCATGGAGTGAGAATTTATAAAAATGCTTAAAGGACACCCACATTGCTCAAAATTTTTTGGGAGATGTAAAACCTCAACACAAAATTTATAATTATGAGGGGTAGATTTTGAAAATGAATCCATAGGTTAAATTATTCATGTGTGGAGAGTTTGGTCAATTATCTAACTAGTAATGAAATACAATAATTGTGTAGGTAAATATAAAAAATATTAGAAAACAAAAATTGATCAAGGCTATAAAATTTAAACCTTGAAAGTTAAAGTTGATTCTACAAACAACATGGTAAAAGGTAACCTTGTTTATCACTCAAGGATTTCAAATATTTTATGACTCTTGATCAATGAATTAATTTTTTCCTATTTCATTTACAATGAAAATTAAATCAGATTCCAGTACATAAAAAATATAGTTGTCAGTTAATCCTACATGAGGAACTATTTATGATTTAAGAGTATATATGGATTCCACTATTGAATTCGGTGTTTGAAATATAATCACAAATCTAGTAGTCTTTCTATTGGAGGAATTCTGCATAATTCTAGGTATTGAGTGAATATAAAGGTATAGTGAAATGATAAAATATAGAAGAAATAAAATTTCATCTATCATAGGGGGAAAAAGTAAAATCATATACAAATGAAAGATATCCCAACTCGTGTTTTCTCAAGGACTACCCTTTATATGTTTCCTTATGGAAATGATTAGTGAATAAGGTGATGAAAGGGAAATATAAAATTCTGAATCTGTACCAATTATTAAAAAATACATAAATATATTTTATAAATAGTTATATAGACCTCCACCAGATCGATATATAATATTCTCTACTTAACTCAAACCTATATCCAAACCAAATCCAAGCCCCCATAAATAATGAAAATCTTGGTGCTAGAAAAATTAGGGAAGAAACTAGAAGATCTCTTATAGAAGGGATTTATCTATCCACATGAGTCTCCCGTGGGGGAGAATATTCATTTTTTGAAGAATAATGATGGATAAATGCGTATATGTATTGACAAAATGGAATTTAATGGGAACATCATAAATAAAAAATAACCTCTTTTGAGAACTGTTTATTTATTAAACTATATGTTTTGGTTCAATAATTTTCTAAGATTTTTCTTCAATCAGGGTATCATTAACTATCGGTATGGAAATAAGATATTCCAAAGGCATCTTTTCAAATAAGGTATGAAAATTATGAGTTCTTTAATATTCTATTCAGTTTGAAAAATGGTCTCGTGATTTTTTGATTTTATAAATGGAGTGTTTAGAGATTAAAATGATAAATCTGTTTTGGTCGTTTTCAATGATATATTTATATATTACAAAGATGATGAGGAACACCTAAGAGTCATATTAGAAACTATGAAAAAGTGTAACTATTTTCCAAATTTATTAAATTAGAGTTATTTTTGGAATAAGTGGAAATATCCAGAAAACTATGCATCATAAAAATGAATCATTGTGGTTCTATCAAAGATTAATTTTTTATTTGAGTGGATTCATCCAAAAAAAGTGATCAAGATTCAAAGATTACTTTTTTTAATGTGTAATATATAAGGTTTGTGAATTTTTGTTTGTGGATTTTGATCCTAATAAATAATTTAATTCAAAAAGTGTACATGTTAATTTTGATGAATTTATGTGATGAAATATTCCAAGTATCAATGAAGATATTTGTTAGTACAATAATTCCTAATTTAGCCACTACAAGAAATGGATTATTTGCCTTGAGTGATGAATCTATGAATGGTATTGGGAGTTTCATTATGAAAAATGAGATTGTGATCTACCGTGAATCTTAAGAGTCAAAGCCTAATGAATTGCATTATAATTCTTAGAACTTGTAGTTAGATATTCTTATTTTGGATTTAATGATTTGGGGGAAATATCTTTATAGAGAAAATTATGATATATACATTGAAACATAAATTTAAAGTTTTCATTCTCACAAAATGAATTGAATATGATACAAAACGGATTGTTGGAACTTTATAAGTACAATGATTCTTCAACTTATTATCACCCGAGAAGGAAATTTTTTTTATATGCATCGATTAGGCAATATCCTTGTATTATTAAAATGATTAAAATTGAAATAGATCCATTGATTATGGCCATAGAATGGTTGAAAATGGGGACCATAAGGTAAGAGACGTCATCAATACAATCATTAATGATTTTATAGAATTTATTACTCGAGATTATTAGAAAACTACCAAATTGATGATCCTTTTATGTAAAAGACGACAGTGAATATGGAAAATGGGATGTTCCCAAATTTCAATATTGATCATGGACTATTGAGATTTGGTACAAGGATATCTATCCCATCTATTCTAGAGATAAAGAATGAGTTTATTGATGAATATCATTGCTCTATAATCTCAATACATCCCAAAAATTTGTTAAAAATATACATAACTTCATTGTCATTGTTGGAGGGGTAATATGAAAATGTAGACTTATGATTACGGTATAGAGTTCTTGGTGTGGCTACAAGTGACAGAGGAGTCAAAACTTCACAATGGGGAATTAAATGAACTAGATATTTCTGTATAGAAGTGGGATAAAATCAGTATTGACCTTATCACAATCCTAATTAAACATCCAAGAGAAACAATGCAATATTGGTAATTGTTTATTGGTTAATAAAGTCTTCTATATTCATTCCCATAATATATTATTTCTCCCTTGCATGTATATATTGACACTATAATCATAAATTAGTGAGACTCCATTTATTACCATTTTGAATTGATTATAACTGATATCCAAGATATACCTCTCTATTCTTGTGTAGCCTTAAAAAAGTTATGTGTACAGATGTAAACATGAGAACAACTTAGCATATTCAAACTGTCAAGTATTCTGAGAGGAAAATTGAAAAATTAGAATACATGGTAAGGGTATTGTTACTTTATTTTTAGGCATTTAGGAGAAACAACATTCACTTTTTAGTTTTTAGTATTAAATTAGTTTCCACTTGGGCATTCAAATTAAATCATTTTGATATCGCATTATATATAGGTATGGAAATTCAATGTTTTGTGATGAAGTTTGATAAAGGAGGATGTTTGAACGATATATTGTATAGGAGAGTATACAAAACATACAAGTGATTTAGAAATACATCACGGTGTTCAGAGTCCATATAATATTTATGTTGAAAAGAAAACAAAATTATTCAAATTCCACATTGTAGATCATTCATTTTTTAAGATATCACTGTGTAAGGAAGTTAAAATGTTTATAAAGAAGGAGAAATAGAATCAAATGTACATTAGACCATTTTAAATTATGGATCCTATTGGAGTAGTTGCTTTTCAATTAGTATAACATCAAAATCCTTCCAAAGCCCATGATGTCTTCAAAGTGTCTCTATTGATAAAGTATAAATCTATCCCAATACATATACTTTATATTAATGATGTTTAATTGGAACATTAATTTTACTACCAAAAGGAACCAATGAATATTTTTGATAGAAGGTAATAATTGTTGAGAAACAATAAAACAGGACTTGTGAAAGTGATATGAATAAATTATATCTTTGAAGAAACTAGTTGGGAACCCAATGAAGGGATAAAAGGAAATCATCCCCATTTATTTAGTGGAAAGAGAAAATTTTTTAAGGAAACAATTATTATGTTTGGGAGAGGATGAAATGAACTTCAAATTATATTATGTTATTAATATAAAAACACGTATTTTCTAATTAATGTTTTATTATGATATCATAGAAAAGAAGATAGATTTTATAAGCACATTACAATTCATGTGTTGATATGGATTACTATATATAAAAATGGTAATGGTACACACACATAAAAGAAAAAAAATTCAACAAATTGAACTCCATCGGTTTGAATTCCATTGTGATGTTCACTCTAGGCACGATGATTATAAAATGAAAGGGAAGCTTTAGTAAAAAACATTATTGATGGAAGTGTAATAACATTTATAAGAAGTGATTTATGATGTTATAATGATTAATTATTTATATGAAAATATGACCATTCAGTATGTTGATTTTTGGACAATATGGTTGGTTTAAATTGTGACCATTAATTAATAAGTCAACTAGTCGTTATTATTGTTCGTTATGAAGATGAAACAAAGTGACCACTGTGATAACAAATGATGTAATGAAAATTGTATTTTTGGAAGCTATAAATAATTTTAAATTCAATTAATTATTTATATGATAAATTTAAATGTTATACATTATTTTTAGTCTCATGAAATGAAATTTAAAAACACATTTTAAATGATTATATAAATATATGAAGTTTGGAGAAATTTTTATAACAATATGATATTTTACCTTGTTATAAAAACTAATAATTAAAAAAAGATAATTTTTAATTAAAAGTTAAAATATTCATATTTTTATTAGTATTTTAATAAAATAATTATTATTTATTTTCTTCGAGCATTTAAATAAACATAGGTTTATTTTTTAGAAGTTTCTATGAATATTGATTTTATGTTGAAATGGTGAAAATTAACGTTGTATGAGTCTCATGATTTTTTAACATTATTAGGACATGAGAATGATTAATAAATTTAGGATATATTTTATTCAAATAAAATTTAATTTATTATGTAAAAATATTTATTTTAAAAATACTATTTCGAATTTATAAATTTATACATTAAATTTGGAAATAAAAAATTTACTTTTGGAGATAGTAATTAATTTTTGGATTTAGGGTATTAAATTGGCAGGTCAGAAGGTGAACATTAAATTTATATAGATTTTAATGTAGAAAAACTCCCACTCACTAATTAATATGAAACAAAATTATTTTTAATTTATTAAAACCATATTTTGATAGCTTATATAATAAAATAACAAATATCATAAACCTTAAAACCACCCTTACAAAAGCATAAATTACCACCCATTATCTATTTCCTCTCCACACAAAACCCACTTGGAATAAATATACTCTACTTGTCATTATCTAAAGACCACCCATGGAGTTCTGAGACTTATTAAGAGTCTCTCTCATGATATAGGAAGTATCCTTTCAAGGTAAGGGCTCTCTTCCACCATATTTTCAATTCAAGTGAATCTTCAATATATTTTTTTTGATTATTAGTTTATTATGTTATAAAGGGATTATAAAAACTACCATTTTTTAATATTTTTTACTAGTAATGATAGAATTATTATCCCTTTCTCATGAAATCAATATAAATATCTCTTTTGTATACCTATCATTTTAATATATCCAACTATTGATTTTCCATGCTATATTGTCATTTCATGAACAACTAACCCAATTTTCAATCAAGGGTATTAATTTATATCTTTAATATAACTATATATTTAATAAAAACTTTTATGAAACCTTATTTCCTATATATTGGGTTATAAATGATATTTACTTACAATTCTTGATAGATGTGGAACACATGATATTAGACATATGAAGGGTGCACCAATATAGTGATCCAATGCATTGGGAAAATAATTAACTCTAAATATGACATGTTAATGATAGATTTGTTACATTATTTGGAAATCATTTATAGTACCTTGTTCTATAGAGTATGTGTTAAGACTTATGACACCATAGTGAAGAGATTTTTAATATGTTTATGCATGTCTCAGGTTTATGTTGGTGTCACATTTACATGTTATTCCACAAGTTATTATATTCATATAATTACATCATGCATATGGTTTTTATGTACATGTTGTTTTGTTATAGGAAATAAACCATTAAAGATAGTGGAAAATTTGTTTCTATTTTTTATGTATAGTATATACCTAATAATATCTACCTAGTTTCCAAGACACTAATCCTAAAAATTACTATTAGATTTTTATGTAAAATTTTAATTGTTATTATGGATAAAACCATGAAATAAAAGGAGAGTCATAATAATAAATATCCCATATACACATTACAAAAGTAGATGATTTAATTATCAAAATCCATCTCATTTGGAGTCATTTAATAGAATATAACATGATCGACTTCATGTGGTGGTCATTCATGCCTATAAACTATGGTATTATTAAACTAACTTTGAAAATGTACATATCTTTCACACGTACGGCATTGGATTATTAATGGTGATTTTAGATGAATGTCTTCCACTTCCATTGTACTAACTTGCCTCTTCAATTTACTATGATATTTTATTGGTCAATGACCACATATTCAAAAATTAAATATTTTTATAGTCCCCTTGATGAGATTTATTAGGAACGTATTCCAGTATTTTTGACATATAAGAAATGGATCATTCTTTCCTTTATCATCCTTTTCAATTGATCATCCATAAGAATCTATCATACCATTCTTTAGTGTCTTTAAAACTTATACTATGTTAACATTTTTAATCATTTTCCAAGGTATAATATTTGGAATAACAACATGGATCTTTAATTAATATCTCATTCAAATGGTTGTTTTATTATGTTAATCTTCACAATTTCACTCACACCCTTGGTACCTTCTAGTTATATCGACGTTGTTCATTCAAGTTCCAACAATTACTAATATCCAAAGGTTTAACATGAGAGAAAAAATGTTTAACATTATGGGGAATTATCAAAATAATAGATGTAATTAATCCTAAATTCACATTTTTCTTTTTCATTATAATATTTTACTACAATTTATTTTATTAAACCAATATCAATCTTAGTTTGCACTATGTAACATTAAGTTCTGTTCTAAGATATTTCTTATCTTAATCCCACAATTTTACATAGAAATCAATTTTTCATAGAGGTTAGAAATAAAAATTTGATCAACTAATTATTATTCAATTGATGTTTGAAACTAGGTGTGTAGTTATGTTTATTTATCATGCACTATGAGATGATCAAGTTTTTTGGAAAAATTACCTGAAGGTAACATTGAATAATTTTTAATGTTGACTTGGTTTGTTAAAAAAGTTGGTTTCATTAGTTATTTGTGGTGTTTGAGAGATATTTTTGACAATATATGTTGATGAAGATACATGAAAAAGGTATGAAAAATCTAGAGGTGGTACAAAAAGAGGGTGCACAAAAGAGTCATGCACACCCAATGCGACATCAAATTAGGTTTTGTGTGGTCTGAGGGGATCTTGAATGAAATGTCAAATATTCCACACAGGGGTCAAAAATGCCTATAAATAAGAGGTTAACGCCATATTTTAGGATCTATAAACTTAGAGGAAATTGGATCTCTAAATCATATAATAATTGAGTGTAAAATGAGTTGCACATAAGAATTGGAGTTTCACGGAAGAAACGAAGTTGTTCGAAAGAATGGTGTTTCACATAAAAATGCTGTTGTGTTTAAGAGGAAGTCTTTCACAAAAATCATCAAATTTGTGCAGAAGGTTTAGTAAGGGTTACATGAAACATTTTATGTTTCCCAGTATATCTATGGTAAAACAATATTCCTCAGTGGATGAAAGTGAAACTTCAACAGAGCATCTATCTATAGTTGAGGATAAGACATTCAGGCTAATGATGGGACCAACATGTCCATAAACTGTGTGTGAATTCTTTACCAGAATAGTGTGCGAAGGAAGAGGAAGATGGAGTTTCTTTCCTCTGGCTGTGAGCTTGATAAAGAAACATAGGGATTTCTCATGGGAATGTAGTGACTAGACCCTAATTCATTTAAAGGAAGTGAGCCTAGTCATAGAAGTGATGGTTCCCAAACCATAATTATTAGTATTAACCCTTAGTGAATTTGGAATAATCAATATTTTTCTCTTGAATTCTACTTGGATGTAGCCTAGTGGGGGTGAACCAATTAAAAATTATTGTGTCCATGTGCTTTCTTTCCTGCAATACATTCAAATAATCATCCTAAGAAAAAGATAGAAATAATAACACCATCATTAACATAGAAGTGAAAACAAATTTACCCATATAATAAGGAGGTCAATATCCTAAGGGATAGGAATAATTATGAAAGAATATCCATAACCTGATTCACCCCCTCTTAGGGTATCTTGGACCCTTTTTGATGTAGAAACGTTAATATCTAATCTTTATAATTTGGGTTATTACCCCTAGGAATATCTATGAGAGAGACTATATCAACTTATAGTATACATATAGTGTGTTAATTACTTGTAGAACCAAGTATTCAAGGATTTATTAATGTTTCAAGATAAAATACTACACTATATTCATGTCTAGGGGTTTCAATCGGGTTATCTAACCTAAAATCTCAAAAATAAATTCACTAATCTACATGAATAACTAAACCTCTTCCATGATACCAAATATAGTGATTCTAGCTAAAAAATTCCATAGTTTACAACTTTTTGATGATATTGTCTTTATAATTAATAAATAATAATATGCCATAGACTAATAGGTTTAGTGACTTTAGAAAATATCTACAAAATTATCTTATTTTACAAATGGTGAGATATATTTCTCTTAAAAACATGATATTATACAATCTTCTTGACATCTCATTAGTAATACACATCCTCAGAGCCTAGGTAATGAAAAGATAAGAATTCGGTGAGGTAAAAACCAGTATTGGGTGAATAAACATTTCACCAATTATTAGTTCATAAGAATAAGTAAAAAACATTAACATATGAGAACTATCATAACATATTGAGTGATAACTATAAAACATAGGTTAAATTCAATGTACATGATATAAGAACAGAAATCCACAAGATATGATTAAATCTTATTAGCAATTACATGGTTTAGAATAATTTAAAATAAAACATGAATCCTGAGAGAATAATATCAAAATTAATAACATATTTAATTTTTTTTAAAACAAAAACATTGAAAAATATTACTTTTCTAATACATAAAATGAGTGGGTTATATATAAATGAATTACACCTTTCAAATATTGAATATACACTAGTATAAAGAAAATTGATTTCAAGGCATAAACCATTATTTCCAATAATTATTAGAATGTAAATCATATTTTTGAATTCCTAATATTATGATATATAGTCTTATAACAAGTTTATTTGTGGGATATTACAGAACCAACCATCTCAGTTTTATAACATAACCACCCATCATTAGTTTATAACAGAACATCAATTCTTGGTTTATAACATAATTACCCATAACTCATCATTACATATGTGTTCTAATTAAAAACCATTATCTTTTCACTTTATTAATAGTCAATGTAAATAAAATGGTTTTTATAAGAATGAAAAGGTATAAAATAACATCCTGAACTGAATCAGTTATGCTGAAATCCTGATCAGAAATAATAATTACAAAATAAAATAATAACATAGGGTGACTCATGATTCATAACTAAATTTTAGGATAATAATCTGGAATATAATTCAACATCATAAAAATATATTTTTTAAATTTTTTTTGTATCAATCACTATAGACATCATTTATATAAGTCTCTTTTCAAGAAGACTACATTATTTTTAAGATAAATAAAAAGAAAAACATTCATGAATGTGTAATGGGTTAAAAACCATTTCCCTATAAATTTAAAGACAACATAATTTAAAATGGAATGTATTGGGAAACAATTTTCAAATGAGAAATTGTTTATCTTTAGGGAAAGAGTTTGGGTTTTTAATCCCTTTATGAATTTAGTGACATTTGAATTAAATGTAATGTTATGATTGAATATTATATGGATTTATAAATACAATGAATTAAATCATATATTATGAAAAAAATCAATCATGTGTAGTATATACTCCCTAAAAATAATAAATTGGTGAATATAAATAAAACAAGCCTTCATAAAGATAAGATGAGATGAAAAAACATAGCTTTTTTACTTGCTCAATAGATGACACAAAATCATCCTATAAAACTAGAGTTTCTCCAATCATAATTTTTTTTCATAACATTATTCATATATACTACCCTTTATAAACAATATTTTTCATAATTTTTTATGAATGTATTGTTTATTTGTAGATTATTTCAACCACCAGATGTTAATTAATTTATCCATTTGCAAAAAAAATTATTATTGATAACTTTTACCATTATGTGAATCATTATTAATCATTAATATATAATTTCATATAATATAATAAATAACATAAATTTATATTTAAATCTCTTTTATAATTTGATAGGTGTATAAATTATGTCTTCTGAAAAAGGTATCCATGTTGTATTATTTTAGTGATTTTTGTGGATAAAGATGATACTATAATATAAAATAATATATTTAACATGGAATTTGAAGAAAGATATAAATATCAGTATTTTGTTTTTTAATTTAATAATATTCATATTTATATTCCCATATCTATTCAAGGTAGAGATTAATAGTATCAATCATATAGGGGTTAAACTGACCCAAACATGAACATGATTTAACTCTTTGATAAGTTTCACTAAGGTGGTTTTCCATTTTACATAATATAAATATAGAATAATAATAATGAGGATTTTTTTATTTTTAATGACGGTTAACCAATTTTTATGATTATTTTTCAATGAATGAAAATATTGAAGAATATAGAAAAACTTGTCTTCATAGAGGATATAGTCCCCTCTCACACAATTGATGTTCTACTCTTTTTCTAACATAATGGAAATAAATAAAATGGTTGTAACATTAAGTTTAAAATATAAAATCATATAATGACACTTAAATCCACTTATATTTATGGTGATAAGATATTTCGAATGGTAATATTTAGAAGAAAAACATAAGAAGAAGATAATACTTATTTTTAACAATTTTATATTTCCTTAGAATCCTACTTGGAATTAAAGGTCATAATATAAAAAAGTTTGAATTAGGGCTTTAAAATGATCGATTATATTATGGTGATATAAAAAATTTATATTTTCATATAATAATTTGAATATGAATTGTACTGTTTGGTGTGGGAAGTTGTATCCCTTTATAAGAAAAGAAAACATCACTTTTGTAAACCCTCATCATTTTTCAATAATGTCATGACATTGGATAAGGGTAAATATATAAAACAAATGGAGTGTGGGAAATTATATGGTTGAAACATGCCTCATACATTTATTTTGGGACAATTTATGAGTGATTTAATGCCTTTTTTACATGTGACATTTTTTCAATATTAACATTTACTAAGGAAATACATTTTTAACTATGTTATTCTCCATTTTATTAATAATTAAATATAAAAAAAACAAATAATTTTTATTTTTTGAAACTAAATTTATTCTCAAATTTAATAAAATAAAATTTCTAAATGGTTCAAAATTTACATTAAAAATAAAAGATATTATATATAATGGAAAATTTATTTTTTATATAAAAATGACATTTTAACAGTTAATGTTTCTTAATATTATATTGTATTTATTAACTATTAAATTATACTTAATATATTTATATATAAAATTAAATATTATATCCGAGTCATAATTTAAAATAGATTAATATTATTTATAATTTAATAATTATTATTCATCATTATAAAAGTTTAAATGTATCATTTTCCCAATTAACCTAGTAAATAGAAATAACATTGGTATTATAATTCTTATAACTAAAAATTATATTTTAATTAATAATTAATATTATATTTATGGTTCTAAAAAATTGACAGAATTTATGAATTTTAATTTATATGACAGGGAAAATAAATTATAATGTCAGTGCATGTAACGGGTAAAAGACAATTTTTAGAAAATTATATTTTTTTGAAAAAAATTTATATATAACAAAAATATTAATGTTATAAATTATTTTAATATTAAAAATATCATTGTTTTTCTAAGTTGTTTTATGTGACATTAAAATAAAACCAAAACCTAATTTCCCTATGAGTAATTCTAATTAATGAAAGAAAAAAATTGATTTCTGGAAATATTACTTGATTTTATAAAATGATTTTCATTGGTTTTATAAACTGAAAATATTTTTTAAAAATGATTTATTTCAATTTGTAAATATAAATTTTATATTTTAGAATGGTTTAATAGAAATATAAGTAATTCCAATTTAAGGGTATTAGAAAAATATGTATTTTTAAAATTACCTTAAAAATTAATATTTTAGAAAAATGTAAAAAATTATACGAAGATAATTTTTATATACTAAATTCAAAAATAAATTTCATTTCTTTAATTTAAAATTATAAAATTCATTCTGATATTTTACTATATAAATGAAAAAGGCACAAAAAAACACTTTTTAAGAGAAAACATATTATTAAGTAAGGTGTAAATTAATTTTTAATTATTATCAATGAATATATATTGGTTATATGAAAAATTACTATTATGTATATTTATATCTAAATGAAATTTATGTTCATTTTAATATTAGAGAACAAAACTCTAAAAACGCATTGATCTTAAAATTCCATTTGTATTGATATTATCATTTAATTCAATAAATAATAATTACTTAATGATATCATTCTAATAAATAATTAAAAAAATCTCTTATAACCTATATATATTTTAAGGGTAATGTAACTGGTAGTGGAAGTCGCATGTTGTGTTTTCGATTTCTCTGATTTCACAGCTTCTTCTATCTACTTATCAATTTCTATGAAATGATTTCCCTCATGATACAATTTCTCAAGTTCAGCCTATGATTGGTCTTGCAAAAAACATAGAAAGGGTACCTACCTTTTGATTTCATAGAAATTTGCTTCATAATAATGAAATCATCTTTCAGATATAGTTTTTCATTCTTTATTTACTAATTTTTTGGGGTTACGTAGATTTATACGATCTAATTTTATGCCTCTGTTTTAACATTTATACGTTTATATTCAGAATATATCATGGTTTTTTTCATTTTAGTTATGTATATTGTGTAAAACATAACACTTAATATGTTAATATTTTTCGGAGAATTTATAGTGAAATATCTGATCTTTACATCAACCATGATTAAATATATTAAACATTATGTTACCTAATGAACTAGTGGCTAATATTATTTTAGGGTTAATGATAGTATTAATTTCTGAAAGAATATATGATTTCATTTGGATTTATCTTCATATAGACTCATATGGTCTTTAGAAAGGTATTTTATAAAAGAATGTATGATTTGGTTTTATAATTTCATTAGTATATAGTTTTATGAATTAATAATTTTGTTTTTGGGATGGTAAGTAACTATAGGTGGCCTAACCTAGAGTTTTAGATATAATATTAGAGTTTATATCTCGAATGGTGTATATGTTTCAAATACAATAATCTAATTTCTTTATTGTGTGATATTTTAAATTAGGATGATGAAATTTATTTAGGCCGGGGGTGGGGTGAAAGTAACACCTTGAGAATATAATATATGATTACCTTTAACTATGTTAATGTATTTGACATGATTCTCCACAATAAACGCATAAGTTAAAGAACCATGACACCATTATGCTATTGAAACCTACTAATTAAATTAGATTGTATGAATTAGACTAAACTCTTCAGGAAATATTTAAATAAATAATACAAATGCTACTATTAGTATTTATTAAATTAAATTAGTATACCAAAAACAAAAAAGAAAATCATTGTATGATTAAAAGAATATTTTTTCAAAATTAATGCTTTATTTCAAGAAACTATGTGAATTATGATTAAATAAAAATAGAATATATTTATAATATGACAAATGTATTATAAAGAAATTAATATTAAATTGATATGAAATAATTTTTAATAATAGTTAACATATTAAAAAACAATTGTCCAATTTCAACAATTTCTACAATATTTTTTGATTTTATTTAAAAATAGCTTTAAAATTTTTAGAAATTTAATTTTTTAACATAAAAATAACATTTGGATTAATCATAGAAATATAATATTAAGTTAACATTTTGGTATTTTTGTAAAAAATGATTTTTCCGCAAATGATATAAAATATCATTTTACAAATATAATGAATTTTATGAAAGTATTTATATATAAATATGAATTTTAGATTCATAAAACATTTTTATAAGAGAAATAGTACTTTTAATGTTTTTTTATAATTTTACTAATTTGGGTTTTAATTCAGAATCCCATATTTGATACTATATAACATATGTAATTTTTATAATGAATTTTTTTTATATGTAATATATTTTCAATCTAAATTTAATTTTTATCAATATTATTTATTGAATCAATTGAAATGAATTTAAAATAATAAATCACTAGTTCAAAATTTTATAATATGAGACCTTTTATTTATGGGCATATAGATCATGTTACTATAGATAAAAAGTAGTTACAAGGGTAAAAGATAAAACTCTAAAAGTAAAGAATCTAAGTGTAAAAATCCTTTATAAAATTTTAATCATTTGTTGGAATGTGTGTTTGAGTATTATCTCAACCTTATACTTCTTCAATAAATAATTTTTCAATTTTGGTGCCACTTTATATGTTTAACATGTTCCACCTATATATTAAGTTGAAATATTTATAAAAAATCCATTAAGGCAATATATAAAATACGCATCTCCCCTCCTTTACTCGGAATTTCATTAAATTAATTTTTCTAATCAAGACCACCCATTTTACCTTCAAGTATTATATTCATTCACTCTTTCTTGGTTATGTTCAAAATATATATTTTTATGCTATCCATTTATAATGGATCTTCTAAGGAAATCTCAAAGTGCTCAATGAGAGTAATTAATTACACTTTACTTATTTATTTTATATTTTCCATTCAAATTATATTTTCCAAAACCCTATGTAATTATATCAATATTGGTTATATAATTAATTTCATTTTATATTGTAATAATCACTAATCACTAGTTTCTTTTTCTATTAAGAATCACAAAATCACAGTTTATTTTTTGATCGAACTACTGCCACCATGACACTACATTTTTCATTTTCCTTTGCCAACTTATAAGGATGGTATAAGAGGGAAATTTTATAAATAATTATTATATTCATATTTTTCTATTCTAAATCCTTCTTCCATATTACTCCATTTCTTATTTATGGAAAATGAAATATCAACCATATATACATCTGGAATACAACCAATAAATGGATAATTGTCATTCTTCTTTTCATCACCTACTAAAATGGGTGTTGATGGGGATGAAATTAAAGGATAAATATGATTTTGATTATATTTTGGATTTTATGGTATGAATATATTAGGAAAACATTAATAATATCATCAATAAATTATCATTGTTAATTCAATCATTTATAATGACAAAACTAAATATAATATGATCTATTATTTTAACGAAATGGAATTATATAAATTGTCATCACTATATAATTAATTATAGTTTAGATACATTTAGCAAATTAAAACTATATATGTTTATTATGATTCAATTATTATTTTATGACAACAAAACCAATTCACAATTATCCATTAATCTTGGGAGGTTCGTGTTTGGGTTGGTTTAATCCCATACATGAACAATACATTTTATTTATGTCATGAATGAATATTAGAACATATTTAGTTGTGTAATATGATATTAATATGTTAATATTATATTTTTTGTTTATGTTAAGGATAGAAAATCATTTAACTCATTAATTAGTAAAACACCTTTCAATCAGTAAAAGTTAGTTTAACATGACCATTACTGATTTTTTGCTCATTGATCATAACCTAAAATACAATAAAATAAAATTATTACTTTTAAAAATAATTACTACATCTATTAAATTATCTTATTTTATCTTATTATTATGAAATTTATTTAACCAATATACACCAATACAAGTTTTATGAAACTAGTTCAAAGAGATAAAAATTACTTACACAAATCTTTGAAAATAGACAAAAAAGTATTAATATATGTATATTTTTTGAATGATTTTTGATTAGGATTATAAATTTTTATAATTATGAAATTATTTTCAGTAATATATTTAATTAAAATAATAGAACAATTCAAGAAATTTGGTGAATGTGAAAAATGAATTAGGTCTATGGTAGGGGTTTTCTTCTCCTATTTCTCTAATTTTTAGTATTATGCACCTAATTTGATTTTGTGATGTATATAATTCTTCTATGATATATCATATCAGGTACTATCTTTTCATCCTAGAATTATAATTTTCATTATAATTCCTCTTTATAAATGGTTTTTGATTAAATTGTTACTCAAAATAAAAGGATTTACTTAGCCTTAGTTCCCATACTTTAAAACATATAACATGTTTTAAGACATGTTTTCTTTATATATTTTATACTAATTTAATATCCCATGAATATTTTATACACTATTTCACTGTAATTCATTTGTTAATCTAAGATGAATAACGTTATTTTCATTAAATGTATTTTGGCCCATTTTCCCTAAGCATTAGAGTTTTTCGTAAATCAATTTTATTTCATTGCGTTATGATCATTCAGTTAAATTATTTATCATAACATTGGAGAATTTAGAACTTTTATTATATAATATGTATAATCATATTTTAAAATTTTTTAACACTTAAATCTCTATTCCCACATTTCATGATTCATGCAGTCTGTTTCCTATTAGGGATACTGATAACTCAAATTTCCATCTAGTGAAAAATAATGACTCATATTGTAATTTTCTTCTCATTGCATTTTGTTATCCCAAAATAATATCTAATTATATTTTTTTATAATCCTTGATAGAAATATTATTATTTAATACACATCAAGGGGTTCGTACCCTTCCTATAATGTTAGTTTTGCACAAAGGTATTTTCAAAATAATAAAAATTTGGTTACCTTTACCTTATTAGTGTTTTTTATTCCTTTTATCGAATATTTGAGATAAAATAATGTTATTATATGAAGAATTATTAAAAAAATTCTAAATGTAATGTTTTGAAACAATTTCAAATCTTCATTTCGAAAGCGACATTTGAATGGAGTAATGAAATTATTAGATGATATTTATGTTAAAAATAGATTTGAAGATATCTATTATTATTTTTCATACAAATATATTATAATTTTAAAAATTATTTACTGTAATAAGGATTATGTTTCATGAATTTTCATCGTATATATATATATAATCAATTATAAAAACTAACTCATGGTAATAAGAAATTTGATCTTGAACCCTTCAACTGTGATACCATTGGAATCAAAAACAAATATGGGGGTGATTTTCATTTATGTAAGCATCCTCACTTGTATACTTTATTTCTATTATGAAATATTATATTGAAACAGTGATCTTTATTTCTCTAGATTTTTTATGAGCATGTTATGCCCAATATTGGAAAAACAAATTACTCATTACCGAATGTAGTCAGAAAATATCATTAAAAAAATTAAGATTATAGGATTTTCTCATAGAATAGTTATTTACTTATTAAAAATGGAAATCATATTTTCATTTCATATATTGTTATTAAAATATGGATGATTATTACAAAGTTCAAAATATACTATTAAACATCCATGATCATTCTTTGGATGGGTTTGTAGGTTTTGAGCGCAACAGAAGTCCAGTGGTTGGTGTACCCATCATTTAATTTTCCATTTACAATGATCATTATGAGAACTATCATGAAAATAAAATGATGGATATTTGGAAAAGAATGAAGAAAAAAAATGGAAAGGAGTCCAAGATCCACAGGTAGGATCATCATATGTTGGTTAAAATTAATTTAATCAAAATACAATAATTGTCTCGATGAGATCCTCTCTCCATTGATGTTTCTGGTACCGATTTGATGTGATCCTTCATTGCATTGTAAAATTAAAGTGTTGGGTTCCTCTTGTGGAGGCCCACTCTTGCTCCACATATATATGCATCTCACAAAAGGGATCCCCAGTTGCTAACATGGAAGAGCCTTCGTTTGTGATGTATTCCACTGATCGACTTGAGAGCAGCTTGTAAGGAACTTTCCTTAATCTGGTAGAGGAGGATCTATCTCATACCTTGAGAGCATTATTAGAACTAAATAATTCTTTCTCATCTTTAGAGATTTCTCTAGATCTGATGTGCACAACCACCAAACATATAGAGGCTAATGAGAATTATATAACTATGATTTTAATTACATATAATAATAAAAACAATTAATAACCCGAAAGTATTTATTCATTTCATTTAATTCTTAGTAAGACCCCATGTCTAATAATAATAGTTGACTATTATTATTAATTGAAAAGCACCCAGTGAATTACACCTAATATTATTTAAATAAATAAATACAATTATTTCTAAAAAATACTAAGAAAAATTACACGGTGTGTATATTAATATACACAGCGTGTACTTATGTTTTTCTATTTTCTATATTTCGTCCAAAAAATTTAATAGACCTTGAAGAATGGGTATTTATTTATTAAATAAATATCAATGAATTACTCACTAATAAATATATTATTTCACCCACAATATATTCTCTCGAATAACTAGTATTGAAATAAATACGATCAGACATCCTTGAATTATTATTAAACCAAAATCAGGAATAATATTTATTCGACTTGTTATATTAATATTTAACTGAGATACATGGACACAATTAGTGTGTGACCCTCTAGGCCTCATTATATATGGAATTAGGTGGACCCTGACTAAAGTCCAAGGTTTTGTTCTAGCAATAGACAAAGGAACCGATAGAGAAATATGTTAAGGTTGTAATGACATGTCACCTCTTACAAATTATTATTGTGTAATGCTATCTCTTTTTCTTGATATCTCGAATCAAGTGGGTTTCATGATAGTTCCATTAATCCATGTTCTCTTTCTTTGACATTCCATAATTGGACTCTCCCATTACAAACGATGGCCATGGATTTATATAGGCTATATCAATTCTATCAAAGGGACTAAGATATCTACTTCTGTTATGGAAAATAAGTGAAAAATACTTTCTCATATTATCTATTAATGTAGTATTACTCATGATGCACCCCATGTATCCTAACTCACTGCGAATAGTGTGTTGTCACAATTTTTTCAACACATCTAAGTCCGTGAGTTGCATTAACCATTTATAATAATATTAAAGTCTATGTACTAAGAAACACATATGAAGATAGGAGAATCCAATGACACTATGAAATGTGGATTTCCTATAGGAGGGTCTCATTCTCATAATATCCTCATGGATTTTATCAAGGTTGTACACCATTAGAATATGCCTCAGAGATTTATGAGTCCTCTCTTGTAATTGGCTTTATTATTTGTGTCCCTCAAATAATTTCACCCGATCATGGAACATAAATATTCAAGAACAGTGTTATGGAATATCCGGGTTCTCATCATTGCAGGGATCCAATATGTCTCTTTAATGCAACAACTATCCTTAGGACATTATCAAATGCAATTTGATGAAGAAGAAAAATCAAGATGTGAAATTGTATTTATTAATGATTAAAATACAAAGTAGTTGGTTCTGGGCTACCAAATCAAACACACTCCCAATTGGACTAGAGCCAACTGCTAACAAAAGTTAACCCATTAGCTCTCACATGATATTCATGGCTCTGCTGAGATAGGCCATTAGTCATGGGGTCTTCCAGGTTCTCTTCCGTGGAAAATCTTCTCACTGCAACTTCACCACTTTGATAGAAATCCCTCAAGAGGTGACACTCTTAGAGAATGTTCTTTGTCTGTTGAAGTGCCCTTGGTTCTTTAGCAAGAGAAAACCTATAGTATCATCAAAATACAATATGATAGGAAAATTACTTATAGGCCCCACATCATGCTCCTGGACTTATTTCTAAATCCACATGTCTTCATTGGATGCATTATAAGACACTATATATTCAAACTCTAGTGTAGAATTGATAACAACTAGTGTATTTGAACTCTTATGGCTCACAGATCCACTGTTGAGATAGAAATAATTTTCTGCATGCAACTTCAGATCATTCTAATTTCTCTGAAAATCATTATCAGCATATCCTCTAAGGAAAATCTCCATGTCTCTTCCATACACTAGGAATATAATTTTAGTTCTTCTCAGATACTTAAGGATAGTCTTAACAATAGTACAAAATTGTTCTTCTATATCAACATTATGTATTCCTACTATACTTAGAGTATATGAAACATCAGGCCTGATAAATTAGATGGAACCCACGATGGATCCTACAAGTAAGGCATATGGTATCTTACTCATCCAATCTTTCTCCTATTTTTTCTGAGTACACATTCTCTTAGAAAGATGTAGGCCATGTGGCACTAGAACCAATCCCCTCTTGGATTGTTCAATACTAAATCTCCTCAGTATATGGTTAATGTATGTACCTTGACATAGTCCAAGAAACCTCTTGGATCTACCAAGAATGATCTTGATGCCATGAATTTAGGCTCCTTCACCTAAGTCCTTCAGGGAGAATCAGTTGTTTAATTTTACCTTAACAAACTGTAAGACTAACACATTATTTCTAATAAGTAATATATCATAAATATATTCTTCCAGGATAACAACCACATTCCCATTAAAACACTTATAAACCCATGGATCAATTTTTTTCTTAATGAAACCAAATTCATTTATGGCTTCATCAAATCAAATGATCCATGACCTGGAGGATTTATTTAATCCTTAAATGAATTTCTACAACTTGAAAACCTGTTTGGATTCAACTAGTTTCAAAAAGACTTATGGATGTGTCATATAGACATCTTTTTGTTGTTTCCCATTATGGAATGCTATTTTTACATCCATTTATCAAATATCATAGTCAGGGTAACCTACTATGGAAAATATGATTCTTATGGATTTAAACTTGGAAACTGGTGGGAAGGCTTCATCATATTCAATTTCTTGACACTGTCTGAATACCTTAGCCACTAGAATTTCTTTAAAGGTGTTAACTTTCCCTTATAATTCCAACTTTCTCTTGAATACCCATTTGGAACCAATAGTATTTGCATCAATTGTCTCATCGACCAGAACACAGACTTGTGTCATATACATAGAATCCATCTCAGAATTCATAGCTTTTATCCATCCTACAACTTTTGAGAGTAATACCACTTAATTGTAGGATAGAGGTTCTTCATTTTCCAATAATTATGATTCACCATCCTCGGTGACTAGGAAACCAAATCTCTCTTTTCCCCTTACCTCTCTGGAGCACCTTGGCAGTACAAGTGTTTCTGTAACCTCTTCCATGGGGACCTGTAAAATTTATTCCTATTACAAATCTTATGTATCATGAGAATAAAGGTCTTCCAAGTAAATATTTCTCCCACTATCATTTTAGAGGATGTGATCCCTCTCAAGAAATACGGTTCTTCTGGTGACAATAACTTTCTTGTATGAAGGTTTATATGGTTAATATCATTTTGTTTACTTGGGACATCTAATAAAGATACACCTCATGCCCCAGGGTGCTAGTTTTTTTCTTAAGAAGTCCTTAACAAATTCTTCTCATCCTTATACTTGTTTGTAAGTCAAAATGGATTTCTTTCCATTCTATAACTTAGAGGGAATTCTATTTTATGACTTAGTTGGTATTCAGTTTAATGTGTATGTTGCAGTTTGTAATTTATATTCCCAAAAGGGTAATGAAATATTTGCATGCCTCATCATCAAAATTACTATATCCAACAAGGTGTGGTTACTCCTTTCACTAACAACATTCCACTATGGTGTATAAGGAGGAGTGAGTTGAGATAGAATCCCAGACCCCCATAGAAGATCAAAGAACTCTTGGTTCTGATATTCTCCACCTCAATCTGATCGATGTTTCTTTATTTTTTTACCAAGAAGATTATCTACTTCATTCTTCAATTATTTAAATTTCGGTAAGGAATCTGACTCAAACTTCATTATGTAGACATAACCTTATCTACTAAAATCATCATTAAAAGTAATGATGTAAGAATATCCACCTACAACTTCTATTGGAAATGGTCCACACACATCTGTTTACACCAATCCTAGAAGCTCTATGACAATTTCACCCTATCCACAGAAATTAAACTGGTTCATTTTAAATTGTAAATGTGTGTGACATCATTGGAGAGGTTTTAGCTCAATAGATTCTAAATAACCATCTTAGTCGAGATTTTTCAAGCTCTTCTCCTTTACGTGACTGAGACAGTGATGCCACAACTGGGTGATGTATAACTCTTGCGATTTTTTTCTTTATCGATTTCCAACACTATGTTTTTGTAATTTAATACATACAAAACACTATTTAAATTCACCATAACATAACATACATCTTTCTTAAAAAATTATCAAAACATATTTCCAATCATGAAAATAAATCCATCCATATCCAAACATGATACAAAAATTATATTCATGGTAACACTAAGAACATAAAAACATTTTTGTAAAACCAATAGCATCCTAGTCAGAATTTAAATATGGTAATCACTAATGGTTAATGCAGCCATCCTCATGATATTGGCAGCTCGAAGATCTACCTCTCCTCTAGAAATCATTTTGAATCTACTTGGTTCATACATTTGAATATAGATGTGATCCCCATAAGTTGTATATAATATCCAATGTGTAGAAATTGAAAGGTTACACTCAATAACGAACACATATTTTTCATACTCACACTTCTGGGTGTAGTTTCGATTCCAGTGGCCTCACTTGCCACATGAAAAACATACCACCTTCCATTTCTAGCCCTGCCTCTGGATCACCCATTCTAGGAGGGACTGTGCTTAGGGGATTCAGACTGCTTATGAATCCTTAGCCCCAATGACTTGTCCTTCCTTTTCATATTCATCATAAGGACTGTGGTTTTGTTATGCCCCATGTCATTATCTTCCTTGATAATTATGTTTTGATGATCCTATAGACACTTCTTATTATTTCTCAGGTTGTAGTTGGTTATAAAGCTAGAGAAGGTACTGGGTAGTGATGATAGGATTATATCTGTATGCAACTCATCTGGGAACTCAATCCCTACAATGCCCATATGTTCAATATAGCCAATAATCTTGAATACATGAGGCCTAACTAGCACAGAATATCAATACATTATTTTAAACAAAGTATTGGAGATCTCATATCTCTCTTGTCTCTCCTTATCTTGATATATATACTTATGCTGAGACATCATTCTATACACATTCATGTTTTCATGTTAATTTAAGAGATCATTAGACATTGGACGATAGCATGAAACATTGGATATCTATGGAATCATCCATATGTTTCATATAGAGAGATAGTTCCTCATTATTGGCCACTTTTCCTGGGGAAACTATAACAGGATCCTCCAGCACGTACAATTTTCTCTCTTGGAAAAAGATGACACGTAAACTCCTCTGGTATTCCTAGAAATTTTTACAGGTTAGAAGGTTTTCCAACTCATTTATGGTTCCCAATGTTATTTTTGAAGTCATTTTTATTTCCACTTATAAAAGTTAAGATGAAAAAAGCTTTAATACTTTATCACGATAAAATTGGGAAAAATAAATAATTGAATACTTATAAGTCTCCCAAAATTTTATCAAAATCCAATGTCCCTCACCATTGACTTTGGAATATTCTATTGACTCGATTTTCTAGTGTAAATGATCCAAATTTCTCTTCACATTACCCTAACTAGGGTTGGTCATGAAATGTGAAGGGTTTTAGGTAGGAATTCAAAATGCCAACTGCATTAACTCGTAGCTCCTTAATCGACCAAGTGCACTCTACAATCATGATATCCATTTATTTGGTATTTCCTCTACCTTTTCAACTTGGTCACACCATATCCTACTATAGAATTCAACCCTTGATGGGAACCAAGTCAAGTCAAACAAAAACCATTAATTAGAATTCCGTAACAATTGAAAGCACCCCAACTAGGGTTGGTCAAGCACATTGAACTATGGTTCGATTATAACCAATATTATCGAAGGCTATATCGGCATGAAATTTTATTTGAGGGATTTTATCCTTATACATAAAATTTTAAATTATTATATTTTATTACATGCTTGATAATATTAAGTGGGATGTACCTAAGTTATTAACCATGTCTAAGTTAATATATATTCATAATTGTGTCTTATTTTAATTCCACTTTTCATGCTTGTTTAATTCATTTATTATGTGATCATGAAATCCCAACTATAATAAATAAACCTTGAGACTTACCAAAATAAAACAAATGGAATAATCATGAGCTTGTTCTATTGGTTTGTTAATGTAGTGGTAAATAAAGCAACACAAGTCCTTGGGGAGAAACACCTTGAAACATTTGGGTTTGTGTTTATAGTTTTCCACTTGTCCACATTTGTATCTCCTTGGATTTGTTTCACCTTGTCTCCTAAATAGATTCACTACCACAAGCATGAGAGATCAATCAATTAGATATGCTTTTTTCTCACTTGTGGGTGAGGGGTAAAAAATTGTTTCACATAAATGAAACCTTGGTCAAACATGCCCAACATGTTAATAAGGAGAAGGCTCACATGCCAAAAAAATTAATTTATATAAATAAATTAAAAGAATCTATTCACATAAAAAGTTCTTGGTCAAGCTAATGATCATCCATACATGCAATGATATTTGTGAATAAATAAAACTGACATTCAATCATTTCATCATTATTGTTTAAGATAAATCATGCTCAAATAAATTAATTATCTTTAATTAACCAATCCTTTTATCTTAAACCCTTTTTGGAATTTTTATTGATATTCTAATACATCATAATCAAGAACAAATATATTAATTTAAAATTATCTTTGTACGTAACTTGTACCATGGAGGCAACCCTGTTAATTTAAATTCAAAACTACCCAATGGGTAGAAATGAACATTAAACATATTTTAAATTAATAGATATACACATAACATTTATCATGTGTTGTGACTCTGATTTATGCCCTAACCACAGTACACATCTCATGGGTTTGTATAATATAATAATAAATTTTAATAAATTTAAAAAATTTAGACGAGTAAACGACGTGGAGTTCTGACTACCTGGTGTGTACTTGTGTTCACTATCCATCTGAATTAAATGCCCGAGGACATGGCTTGTAGATGTACATCAGAATTCAACTGAGTACATGACATGTTCATTGGGACACACAATTTTTAGTATCCCTATTAAATGATTTCCATCCAGGAAAGCTGTGTACGAGGTACATAGTCTAACCCAAACCCAAAGGGACTACACATATTTTTTAGTGGGTACAAAACATGTAATATAGAAATGTTGTCCCTCCAATTCCTTGTAAAAACATAGAGTATTAATGATTTAGATAGAATCTAATGACACGACCTAGAATATCAAACCATCCCCATTCATGGAATATGCTCTACATGGTGTGTACTGCCAAATACATGCTGTGTGTTATGGTTTTGTATGGCCTGGATACTTTAGCACCTATAGATGATATACATTGTTTTATTTTTTTCAAAATTAATAGAAAAATTTATTTTTTTAAGGTGAACGAGAAATGAAAGAGGGTGAATAGATCCAAGATATATATTTATAGAATGAATAAATTGAATCAAAACCACTAAATTATTAAATGTGTAAATCACCAACAAAAAAATAATTATAATCAACCAGATGATCGACCTTATACCACATATAGGTTTCAGACGCAATGGAAGTGCGTTCATGGGTGTACCCAACTATAATTTTTCTATTAACAACGATCAATCTGAGATCCTTCAAGATAATAAAACACTAGATCTTCATAATAGAATAAAGAACGAAAGAAATGAATGGGTGACAGAACCATATAGAGGATAATCATATGTTTGTTATAATTAATTTATTTAAAATACTAGAATTATCGTGATGGAAATCTCTCTCCTTTGATGTTTCCAGTCATGATCCAATGTCATCCATCATTGGGTACTAGAATCCAAGTGTAGGATTCTCCTAGGACTGATCCACGCATGATCCACATATCTCTGGGTACTGCTGAAGGGATCTCCAAGTGCTAGTGCAGAGGAGCATTTGCTTGCAATGTCTGGCTTTGATCACCTTGAGAGACTGTTGCGAATCACTCGACTTGATCTGGTGGAGGAGGATTTCTCTCATACCTTGAGAGAGTTCTTGAAAGAAAAGAATTCTCTCTTATCTTGAAAGATTTATATAGATCCATTGTGAACAGCCACCAAAAATTGCTATGCTAATAAGAATTATATAATTGGGATTTTATTTATTTATAATAATAAAATGAATTAATTACCTGAAAAGTTTATGCATTTCATTTAATTCTATGTAAGACCCCATGTATAATTTTAATAGTTGAATTTTTTTGTTATTTTATATGAACCTAGGGAAGTACACCTAATATAATTTAATTAAATAAATAATATTATTTCCCATATATCCATATAAAATTATACGGTATTTAGGTTTATATAAATGGCATGTAATTTTATTTTTCCATTTTATTTATTTCATCAACCACATTTATTAGACTGTGAAAAGTGGATATTTATTTCTCAAATAAATATCACTACCTTACCTGCTAATAAATATATTATTTCTCCCACAGTATATTCTCTCGAATAACCAGTGTCGACAAAAATGCGATCAGGCATCCTTGAATAATTATTAATCCGAAATTGGTAATAATATTTATTTTACTTTGGAAATTAATATATAACTGAGATACTAGGACAAACTTATTTTGAGTGGGATGGAGCCTACCAAAAGTCCAAGGTTCAATTCTAGCAACACACCAAGGAACCCATAGAGAAATAAGTTAAGGCATCAATGATGTGTCACCTTCAACAAATTCTTACCATGTAATGTAATCTCTGTGTCTCGATATATCTAATAAAATGGGTTGAATTATATTTCCATAAAACCATGTGCTTGATTATTCTTTATTTGAATTTCTAGAATTGAACTCACCCATTCCTTAACATTGCCATGGATTTAATTAGGATATATGAATTCGAACTAATGGCTAGATATATCTACCTCCATAATGGAACAAAAGGGACAAATCCTTTCTCGCATTATCTATTAATGTAGTATTACTCATGATGTACCCATCAAATCATACCTGGCTGCAAATAGTTTTTGGTCACAGTTTTCATCAATACATATAATTTTGCGAGGTGCAATACCAATGAATAAAAATCTTAAAGTCTAAGGATGGATAAACATGTCTAGAAATAGGAACATCCAATGACACTATAAAATGTGGATTTCCTCCTGAAAGGTCTCTTTCTCAAAATATCCTCCTAGATATTATAAAGGGAGCACATGAAGACAAGATACACAAATGTTTTATGAGTCCTCACCTCCTATGGCTAGTATTATTTGCATCCTGAAAATAACATTATCCGGTTATATTATATATATATTCAAGAATAGTTTTATGACACTTCAAGGTTATCATCATAGTAGGGATCCCATATAACCCTTTAATGCAACAATTATCCATAGGATATTATCACATGAATTGTCTCACAGAAGAATAATCAAGATGTGATAAGGTATTTATTAATGAGTAACGTACAAAGTAGTTGGATCTAGCCCACCAACTTCATTAGGGTTATGGTTATATTTTTCCTCTAATGACATGTGGAAAAAGTATCTATATTCTTGATAATTATAAACTAATAATGTGGGTAGATAATGGATTATCATTTTATATCTTTCATTATAGTAATATATATGTTTCTATTTATTTATATGATCCTTATATAATGATTTTAAATTTTTTGTTGAATCATATTGTGAATTAATTTGGCAAAATAAGGTGATGGATGAGGCCCAATGTTATATAACCCCTTGATGCGTTGAAAGGTATCATGAGTCAAAAAATGTTAGGTTTTGGGGTACACCTATTTCAATAAACAGATAGTGTCTTGGAACATAGACTTGACATTATATTTTACGTATGGAATTATAAATTCAAAAAGTACAAGATCCGTAATTATTATTATCCATGTTTTAATTTATTTTTATCAATATGAAAAGATCACAATTTCAGTTTATTATGTTCTTATTCACGTTATTTATTACTTGCATAATATTTATTTCTTTCTTATGTTTTTCATAGCTTTATATATATCTTTCCATTTCTGATAATTTGAACTATTTACCTTCTTATGCTTCCATCCATGAGGTTATAAAGAAGTGCAGTAAACATGATCTGTTTATAAGGATAACACCTGTGGAAGAATTTATTGGAGATATTAATGACACATAATGGATTAAGTAGTTTTAAATATAATGGGAAAAAATATCAGTTTGATATAAATATTAGGTGATTTGTAGATTATGATTTTACCTAATTATATAAATATATAAAATTAAATGGTTTTTTGAATTTATGTAAAGAAATAATTTATATAATTCTTGTAACTATTAGATATTTACATCTATGAATCTATATTTAGTATCAATGCCAGTATATAATGTATGTGTTTATGACACCGAATCTGGGACCATTGGTTTGGGGAGTTACACAATATGATCATGTTAAGGATATGAAGAAACCCAAGTACCATTCTATACTTACCAAAAATCACTAGAGCCATAAAATCCAGCCTTTATAGGCCACCATGTTACAACTTACTACAACACCAAAACCAAGTATCCACCTTTTGATCACTAAAAACATCTTATATATATGTTTTAAGGACTTACTATAGTTGATATTTCAATTCTAACTCCTACATATTCTACTTTTAATTCCTAATAAAACATCCAGTACCAAAATTTCACCATGTAATATGCTATAAAATCACCAAATGTTACATTAGGTAAATCTCAAACAATTCCCATCCTTCTAAATAAAAACTAATTTTTTAAAGGAATGGGAAAGGAAAATCATGGAAAAAATTCTTGTAAGAGACCACTTAGGGATATCTCTAAAACCTAAACAAAAAGAAAAACCAAATAAAATAACCATGTAATATTACTAGATTATTAAACCAATAACAACTCCATAATTAAATTTGAATATAATAACTAAAAATCAATGAAGGGTTAAAATAACATTTGATATTGAGATCATGACTATGTCTTATGATCCCAAAAACTATTATCTGAAATAATAAACCTCCATAGAAAATGGAAAATGGGAATAAAACACCAACACAACAACATCTTCTAATTATCCAAGATCTCATCCAGCCTCTCCATGAATTTCGTATCCCCCTCAATAATGATCTCTTCACAATAAATGGAAAATGATTAATTGTGAAGATAACGCTAATGATGGGACATATGGATGCCATTATGGATACAATCCATATATAGAGTAAGTTCCAACTGATACACTACCTCACTAATGACATTCCATACCATAAAGGTGATTTTAAATTGGAGAGAAATATTACACCCCTGGAAACACCTACGCTGCTCTATATAATTTTAAAACCTAAACAACACACGGTCTCCAACTTAAAAATCTATGGGTCTTCATCTATGACTATATTAGGCCTTCTCATTGTTCTATCTGGCTATCATCCAATCACGAAACATCTTAAAATTATCTATTTTTTATAAAAAATACGTACTTTGGAAAAAAAATTCACAGATTCGGTCCAGTACAAAACATAAAAAATTTAACTACCATATAGTACCTCTAATGGGGAAATAATGATGAATGAGTGGTATATTTTATTTTTTAAAAACTAAACCAAGATTAGGTGCTTCTCCCATAATCCACCAATGTTTTGAACATCATATTTCTATATATTGTACATTGTTTTGATGATTTAATTCTTCGACCTATCTTTTTCAGAATGAATAGCATTGCTATGGTGTAAATCAGTGCCAAAAGAATACGATAAAATCTTTTAGATCTGTTTGGTAAATTCTGGATCCCAACCATAAATGATGATATTCGGTACATTAAATATTCTCACACATTCATCCATATTAATCCCCATATAAATATCTTGGATACTCGAATGAATCACCATAGTTGACTAGTCCAAAAAAACACTCTACATCACATAAAACAACATATGATTCATACCACCCTCTAGACACCACTCGAATGAATCACCTTGGAAGAAAACATTTTGAAAAATCCCCTTCCTACGAGTCATCTAATGAATACTCCTTAAATAAATGGAATAACAAATATTCCACTATCATTTGGTAGAGGCATCCCTAATAATAATTCTATTTTGTTCTATGATTCAGATCGACTGGATCCATTATTTCCCTACAAGAATCCTTAGTCTATCAGAAAAAATCTCCCCATGAATTTATAATACACGCGTCAGCCAAAAAATTAACTATTTCTTTGGTTAAAAATATTTTAAATTTATAATCTCAAAGAAACTACATCTACCTTCAATGATATAAATTCAAATCCCTCTTATGAGAAACATATGTCAAAAAATTTTTTCCTATAAAAACCATGAATCACTCATTAATGAGTTAATGTTGCTAAAACCTTAGGTCAAACACTACCACCACAAAATCCAAGTCACATGTCACATAGTTTCACTTGTAGGTATGTAACTGCCAAGAATAATAAGTGACCACCCCCCTCTATTGCATCAATAAAATCCATTTTGTAGATTGGATGCATCATAAAAGTCCTTACACATTACCACTTTCTAGGGAAAAAAATCCTTGAGGTATAAAAAGGGGTATATTTTAGGCATCCAAACACTTTTTAGAATTGATCAGTCCAAATTATGTCCTGCTAATTCCTATTGGGATCTATTAATGGGGTTTAAATCAAAGACAATTTAGACAGAAATCCTCTAATAATTTCCCAAAAGTATAGGTAATATGCTGAACAATTCCAATTTCTTCAGTGACACCAATAAAATAACTTCATTTATCATCGATGGGCCCATGGGCACAACCTTCTAAGACAAAAAATGTCTAAATAAGCACACCAATAGTGCTAAAATTTTTATTAGAAAGTTACCTGTAGATTTGATTTCATTGTAGAACATTAAGAACAACTCTAAAGTGATTGAAATAATGCTAAATCGACTTTGAAGATGTAAGAACCTGTGTTTTTTTCCAGACTGTCGTTTTGAGAAATAATTTGAATTTTTGCTATTGAATGCTCATGAGTGATAAAATGGAAATTTTTCCCCACCAACTGATCTCAGATAATTTTTCTAACCACTCTGTTGGTCCTAGAATAGGGTGTTTACCCTAGTACAAGAGTTTGGTGGAAATCTGAGCTGTTTGAATTTTAGCAGAATATTTAATATTTAATGTTATTAAATTAAATATTATATTATTCACGTAGGTTCGTTTGGAAATAATTCATAAATGGAGCGTTAGATTGGGAATCCTCCTGCTTTTTTGATTCTGGAATGGGGAGTTCATCCTAGGGAAGTTATAAACTCTTGTCGGGCACCGGGCCCAGCCCGAGCCCCTTTTTCTTCTTTTTTTCTCTTATTTCCTTTTATTTTCTTCTCCCATCCTTCCTCCTCCTTCTTGAACATTCTCCATATGTGCTCACCCTTGGACATGTATTTTGGGGGAATTTTGATATTGATAAAGAGAGAGATATGGGAGGCAATAGGTGTACCGATTCAAAGCTCTCAATGTGCAGAGTCGGCATGCGACAACTTGGAGCCGTGAAATCAACCAAAGCATTGGCGGTTTCTACTTGATCGTAGGTCTGTTTATGTTTTTTTCCATATATACCCTTAAAAAATGTTATTTTATGTTTTTAAATCCTTATATTTCTTTCTTGTATGCCCATGGGGCTCGATCTGTTGTTTCTGGGGGAGAAAACAGGCGTTTCAGGTGTTTTGAGGGTTTTCCTGTCCGAAAACCCAGAACACACAGCATGTCTTCCAGTGGTACATGCTGTGTGTTCATCCTATTTGGGGAAGGTGAAGTTTTCTTAATTACACGCTATGTAATTTGAGTACATGCTGTGTAGTGGGTGGTCGTGTGGCTGGCTGTTTGGAGTAGAACACGAAATAGTGTTTTTTCTGGAGTACACGCCATGTACAGTAATGTTCACTCCATGTAGTGGTACTTAGGCATGTGTTTTAGTGAAAACACACATGGTGTAACTTTTTGTGAATAGTACACGCCATGTACGGTAATTTACACACCATGTACTATTACACAGGCAGACCCCATGGGTCTGGCCTTGTGTTCTGGCCATGTACTACTTCAACTTAGTAATTTGGGGATATCTTATGCTCTGGAAGTTAGAATTTGGCGTGTGAGTAGTCGATTCCAAGCATATTTCCTCATAGATCGCAATGGTGGAATGATTTTGACATTAAGAAGTCATATAGATTGAGTTGATGGGGTTTTTATCAAAATAGAGGGGTTCTTCCTCCTCTTATCAAGTTCAGTTGACACCTAAGAGTGAGACTGGGTGTGGATGATAGGTTGGGTGTTCAGACCAACTTAGTTAAGACCTTTAATAAGAGATGATATATGAGATATCTCCTATTACCTATGCTTTATAGGATGTTCCCCTTGTGATACGTTCCCTTCTAGCCTATAAGGCTTTGAGACCAGGTACTTCTAACGATCCCTTGATGGATGCCTTTGCTTGTGTACTAAACTTGGGAGTTCATTGTAGGGTCTCTCTATTGTTCCTCATTTGATAGGAACCATGTTATGGAAGGCCTATGTTGTCTTTCATTTGAGGATACCTTGTAGGATTCCTACCTTACTCTTCGCTAAGGATCCCGCATAGGATGCTTTCGCACGTGCTTAGCTGGAGGATCCCGAGTATGATGCCTCCTCTGTGTTTGACCTGAGGGACCCATTGGGTGCCCTTTGATTGACTGACCCAGAGTTGTTATGTTGGGATTGGGTAGAGATGTTGATCGGGTGTCACCTAGAACCAGTGTCATACTGGTAATCCCTTTGGGCTTTGGATGTATTGTTGTGTTGGGCGTTCGGGCTGCCCTCACTATTTGTTTATATCTGACTTGGTTTTGTTGATGCGATAGTGTTTACCAAAGGTGCTGTTTGGTTGGTGGCTGTTGAGCCTGATGCGAGGCATCTTTCTTGTTATTTTTGATTCCTATTATTCCTTGTGTGCTTGAGTATAGGTGGTTTGATTGTAAATGGGGTTAGTTACCCTATTGTGGATGTGCTTACCCATGTTACTTGATTTTGACCGTTTGGTCTACCTTGTCGGTTAGGCTGCCTTGTTTCCATGCCTAGTATTGTAGGATGGAGTGTTGTATTATTAATTATTGAGATACTATAGACTGATTATCCAAGTAGTTTTGAAGGTTTACTTTGGCCATGTAGCATTACTATGCATTGACTTGCACAGGGCTGTGAGAACCTGGTGTAGTAGACTAAAAGGGGATAGACTGAATGAGGTTCCCCAGAGTGTCTTTGAACATTATAGACCATAAGGGGATAGACCGAGTGAACGTCCTCAGAGAGTATTTTGGAATTATAGACTATAGTGGGATAGACCGAGTGAGCTTCCTTAGAGAGTATTTAGGCATTATAGACTATATGGGGATAGACAGAGTGAGCTTCGTCAGTGAGTCATTGTTTTACTCTGAATTACTGTGAATAACTACAGGTTATAAGGGGAACTGACTGGGTGAGCTTCCTCCGAGAGTCTGTGAAAGAACTAGGGCTATAAGTGGAATTGACCAAGTGATCTTTCTCAGAGAGTCCCTTGATCTTGGGTCTATAAGGGGAATTGACTGCGTGATCTTACTCAGAGATTCCCAGACTACCTTAGACTATAAGTGGAATTGACCGAGTGAGATTCCTTAGAGAGTCTTATAATATTTGTATAACCAAAAATAGAGAGGTTTGGCTGAGTGTACAACCCAGATGGTTGTTGCTACTTGTTAGGTAGGACCAAAGGGGATGGCTGTGAGTACTTCCCAGAGGGTTACCTATTGTGTTACCTACTTCCATGTGTTTTATTTGTTGAACTAGAGGGTTGCTTGTTATTTTTAGCACGTTCATAGGCATATGTACAGCGTTGGCTAAAGCAAGTACATTTTAATGGGATTATGGACCCATAGGTTGACTTATTTGATACACAGCTTGATTGGAACAACGTCCAACTCAATGCCCTTGAATAGGAAGTCCAGGAGATCAAGCATAAGGTCCCAAGGATAGACTGATGATGTTGTTCTTGTTATTTGAATCACTGAATCATTAATATCCATATTTACGTATATGTGTATATGTATGGGACTATACATATGTACATATATAGATATGGACATCCATGGTGGCAGTTGCCCAGTTGACAGGGATTACATACCTTGTGTTCAACTATGGTTGCACGTTTGGTTTACTACCTTTTGTTGTGTTCCATCTAGACTGAGCACATTGTTGTTGCATACAATTTTAGTAGCACAGTTATAGTTTTCTTGTCGGGGTGCCCTACTGAGATTATTTATCACCCATGTACGTGCGCCTCGGTTTATTTGTAGACCTTATGTCTACTTTTCAGGTTGTGCACGTGTTGCATCATGGATAGGGCTGAGCCCTAGTGTTTCATGATCGAACGGAGCTGGTCGAGTGGTTATACTAATCTGGCTGCTGTAGTTTGACAAGGTCTAGAGATCGGGTACGTGGATTGGCTTACAGATAGTATCAGAGCCCTGTAATTTTACTTTCAGTTTATATTATACTTGTATTTGTATGGTCGGCCCAGTGGGTGACTAGTGTTGTTTCTTATATCATAGATGTTTTGGATTTTACAACATTTTACTATTAAAACTTGTTTTATTTCAGTTGTTTTCTGCTTCTGCACTCTGTTTACTTTCTGCTGTGTATGATAATTTGTTATTTCTGCTGGTTTCTTACTCTGTTATGAGGGAATAGTTTCCACACTATCACACACTAGGCCTTTGATGCTAGTTGGCAGCCTCTGGCATACTGGGAGGTGCACTTGAGGCCTTGTGGTGAACCTGCTCGGAGCACCGCTTTAGTGTAATCCGAGTTGGGACATTAAAAAGTGGTATTATAGGAGTTTTCTTTCCTGGTCATTACTATTTAGTATATGATAGACAGGAGTATCAGGAATGTGTCGGAACCTGTGATGGATATCGGGCTAGTGTTTCGAGAACACTTGTTCCAGTAAGAAGTCCTGGTTTCGAGGGTTTGGGATTGTTGTTCTGATTTTGCGATGTTATGGTTGTATATGATTTTCACCTTGAGCAACACACATGTTGTGTTGTGTTTTGATTTACTATGGATCTCTGGCTCTTGGCCATTAGTAAGATTCTAGGGATGGATTTCGACTCTAGGCCAGAAAAGGGAAGAGTCGTCTCAAGCATCATACTAGCCATGTAGGATTAACATCATATAGGCCTGCTAGTGTGTGTTTTTACTAATGGCTGAGACCTTTTTCTCTACATACACATACTTTTTACTCTGATGGAAGGTTACATGGATCTACATTAAAGAGTTTTTGTTAAGGATGATGTCTCAATCCTTGTGCACTAGTGGTGCAGTGACCCTAGTGGCTTGTGATGCCTTTTTGTTTAACCCCTTATTGGGTGTTGTTTCTTAGGTCTGTGGTTATATACTTGGATCATTGAGAATGATGTTGATAGATACCAAGTATTTTCTTGTGAACTGGGCCTCCTTGTGGTATTTCTGTATTTAGATACCCAATGGTTGTTAGCTCAGCTTGTCTCTTTTGTTTTGTTTGTGACTTCCAAGGAGTCATTACTTCTGAAGATTCTTGGAGAGGATCAGGGGCCCTGTAATCTGTGTTTCGGTTTTGACTTTCTTTGGTCGTTGTGATCTTTACCGTCTTCTGAGAGGTTTTGGATCTTTTGTTCTAGGTGGTTAGACCTTGTGACCATGTTGTGAGAATTTTTTTGTAGGGATAGGTGAAATACATAGAGACCCTTTGTTTTGACTTGAACACTTATTGATCGATGTCAGTTCCATTTTAGGGAAACCTGTGTGAGATGGTTGGCCAGTGTTTTCCAATGCCTTTTGGCAGTGTTTTTTTTCCACAACTGGTTTCGACAAGCAGGCATGTTTGTGTGCCTGGCCTGGTCGACCAGTGCTTCTGATGTTATTGTTGGATGTGGAATCATTTGAATCTAGATCGGTGAGTGGATGGGAGGGAAACGAGGACCGATGTTTCATGACTTTTAGTCGACTCAGATTCTGGAAGTTGTGTTGTAATGTCCTTATGTTTCAGAGGTGACATTGTGAAATTTCTGGTAACAGTGAAATGTTTGACCTGTGGTTGAATCCTAGTCAGGTTTTGGTAGGATGTTAGCATAGATATGAGGGAGCTCGAAACTCCTTCAGTGAAATATTAGTGTACTAATGTAAGAGATGATCATGCGATATCTTGATTCATCTTGTTTATGCTGAGAGAGATTCGACCCTACATCGAGCTCCTTTTTCCTTCTTAATGTTCTTCTGTGTGGTGGATGGAACCTTTTCTGGTGGTGCTATAAGAGTAATTTAAGGAAAGACATATGGTGGGGAGTGTACCATTGGCCTTTTGAGGGCGGTTCTCCTTGTTTAGGTTAAACATCAGTGTTTTCTAGTTGAGCTCAGAGTTTTCTTTTAAGATGACGAAAAGGGTATTCCTATAGTGGGGAGTACCATTTTGGTCATAGTTGAATATCTTCTATGTAGAAGGTAGTGGTTAACGATATAAGGCTGGTTGTTTGACAATCTAGATTGCTTGGTTGTCTAAATGCTCGTGTTATAAACATGGTTGCAGGTTCTTTCACTGGGCTTCTCAGGGATGAGAAGGTTTGTTGTGGGGAGTTTGTAAGTACACGTGTTTTTTTCTAGACTATGGTTTTGAGTAGAAATTTGAATTTTTTCTATTGGATGCCCATGAGGGATAAGATGGTCATTTTACCATACCAGATGACCTTGGATAAATTTTCTGACCAGTCTGTTGGTCCCGCGATAGGTTGTTTACCCTAGGATAAGAGTTTGGTGGAAATCTGAGCCGTTTG
The DNA here is from genome assembly GCA_963277665.1 of Viscum album. Classification (NCBI taxonomy): domain Eukaryota; kingdom Viridiplantae; phylum Streptophyta; class Magnoliopsida; order Santalales; family Viscaceae; genus Viscum; species Viscum album. Next base: position 1,569,631,588 of record OY728133.1, on the reverse strand, counting down.
AAATTTAGTAGAATATTTAATATTTAATATTAATAAATTAAGTATTAAATTGTTCAGGCAGGTTCGTTTGGAAATAACTTTTAAACGGTGTGTCATATTGAGATTTTGTCTGCAACGTTGAGTCCAGAATGTGGATTTTATACCAGAGAAGGCATAAACCCATATTAGGCACCGGGGTCGGCCCGGGCCCCTTTTTCTTCCTTTTTTTTCTTCTTTCCTTTTATTTTCTTCTCTCTTATTTCCTCCTCCTTTCAAACTCAACATATGAGATCCTTCTTGGTTGTGTCTTTTGAAGAATTTGGATATTGAGAAAGAGAGAGAGATATGGGAGGCAAGAGGGGTACTGATTCAAAGCTCTCGACATGCTGAGTCGATGTGCAGCAACCTGGAACCATGAAATCAACCGAAGCTTCGGTAGTTTCCAATGAAAGATTGGGCTATTTTTTTTTCATAGATCCTCTTAAAACGAGTTGTTTTTTTTTTAAAATCCTTATATTTTTTTCTTGTAATCTAATGGGGCTCGACCTATTGTTTACAGGGAAAAAATGGGCGTTTCGCGCGTTCTGAAGGTTTTTCTGTCGGAAAACCCAGAATACACGGCATGTGTTCCAGGGATAAACACCATGTTTTCTTCCCGTTTGGGTAAGAAGAAGTTTTCTTAAGTACACACCATGTACTTTGAGTACACACCGTGTAGTGGGAGGCCGTTTGGCTGGCCATGTGGAGTAGAACACAGAATAGTGGTTTTTTTGGAGTACACGCCATGTAAAGTAATGTACACGCAGTGTAGTGTTACTTGGGCATGTGTTTTAGTGAAAATGCATAGGGTGTAACTTTTTGTGTAGTGTACATTCCGTGTACAGAAAAGTACACGCTATGTACTATTACACAGGCAGACCCAATGGGTCTGGCCATGTGTTCTGGCCATTTACTACTTCAACTTAGTAATTTTGGGATATCATATGCTATGAAAGTCAGAATTGGGCCTATGAGTAGTCTATTGCAAAATTTTTTCTTCAAAGATCTAAATTGTGGAATCCTTTTTACATTTGGAGGTCATTAAGATGTGGTTTTGGGATTTTTTATCTAAACGGAGGGGTTCTTCCTCAGTTATCAAGTTCAGTCGACACCTAATAGCGAAACATGGCATGGATGATAGGTTGGGTGTTCAGAACAACATAGTTGAGACCATTAATAAGAGATTATCTATGATATATCTCCCATAAACTATTATTTAGAGGACATTCCCCTTGTGAGACATTCCATTCTGACCTATGAGGCTTTGAGACCGGGTACTTCAAAGGATCCCCTAAGGGATGCCTTTGCTTGTGTACTAACATTGGGAGTTCCTTATAAGAACTCCCTTTTGTTCTTCCTTTGATAGGAACCATGTTATGAAATGACTATGTTGTCCTTACTTTGAGGATACCGTGTAGTATTCTTCCATTACGCTTCTCTAAGGATCCCGCATAAGATGCCTTCGCTCGTGTTTACCTGGAGGATCCCAAGTATGATGCCTCCTCTATGTTTGACCTGATGGACCAAATGGGTGCTCGTTGATTGATAGACCCAGAGTTGTTATATTGGGTGTGGGTAGATATGGTGATCAGGTGTCACCTAGAACCCATTCCAAACTAGAAATCTCTTTGGGTTTTGGATGTATTGTTGGGTTGGGTGTTTGGGCCACCCTCACTGTTTGTTTATTTCTAACTTGGTTTTACTGATGCTGTAGTTTTTACCAGAGGTGGTTCCTAGTTGGTGGCTCCTGAGCTGGATGTGAGGCATCATTATTGTTTTTTGGGCTGCCTACTATTCCTTATGAGCTTGAGTATAGGTGGTTTGTTTTTAAATGGGAAAATTTTCCTTACTGTGGATGTGTTTACCCATGTTACTTGATTTTGACCATTTGGTCTAGCTTACCTATTAGGCTGCCTTGTTTCCATGCCTAGTACTGTAAGATGGAGTGTTGTATTCTGACTTGTTGAGATGCTATAGACTGATTATACAAGTAGTTTTGTAGGTTTACATTATCCAAATAGAATTACAATGCTTTGAATTACACAGGGCCGTGAGAACTTGGTATAGTAGACAAAAAGGGGATAAACCGATTTAGGATCCTCATAGTGTCTATGAACATTAAATACTATAAGGGGATAGACCGAGTGTGCTTCCTCAGAAAGTCTTTGGTAATTATATAGTATACGGGGATAGACCAAGTAAGATTCCTTAGAGAGTCTTCGGGCATTATAGAATATAAGGGGATAGACCGAGTGAGCTTCCTCAGAGAATCATTTTTTTACTTTGAATTATCGTGAACCACTCCAGGATATAGGGGTAATTGACTGGGTGAGCTTCCTTAGAGAGTCTGTGAATGACCTGGGGCTATAAGAGGAATTGACCAAGTGAGCTTCCTCATAGACTCCCTTGACCTTGGGGCTACAAAGATAATTTATTGTATGATCTTCCTTAGACTATAAGGGGAATTAACCGAGTGAGATTCCTTGGAGAGTCTTACAATTTTTGTATTACCAAATAAGATGGATTAGGCTGAGTGTACTACCCAGAGGGTTTTTTGTACTTGTTAGGTAGGACTAGATGGGATGGATTTGAGTACATCCAAGAGGGTTACCTGTTGTGTTATCTTCTTGCTTGTGTTTGATTTGTTGAACAATAGGGTTGATCATTTTGTTTAGCTTATTCAGAGGCATATATCCGGCATTGGTAGAAGTAGGTACATGTTGATGGGATTACGGATCCGGAGGTAGACTTATTTGATACATGATTTGAGTGGCACGGAGTCCAGCTCAATGCCCTTGAATAGAACATCCAGGAGATCAGACTTAAGGTCCCATGGATCGACTGCTGATGTTGTTATAGTTATTTGAATAACTTAATCATGAATATTTATATTTATGTAAATGTGTATAGGTATGGGACTATACATGTGTACATATATAGATAAGGAAATCAATGGTGGCACTTTCCCAGTTGACAGGGATTACATACCCTGATTTCAACTATTGTTGCACATTTGGTTTACTTCCTTTTATTGTGTTCCAGCTAGGCTGAGGACATTGTTGTTGCATACACTTTTAGCGGCATAGTGATAGGTTTCTTTTTGGGGTTCCCTATAGAGATTATTTCACACCCGTGTACATGCACCTTGATGGAAAAGTAGAAATTATGTCTACTTTTCAGGTTGAGCATGAGTTGCATGGTGGATAGGGCTGAGGCCTAGTGTTGAGTGATTGAGTGGAGCTGCTCGAGTGGTTGTACTGATCGGGCTGTTGCAGTTTGACAATGTTTGGAGATCGGGTGTGTGGATTGGCTTGGAGTTTATAGAATATCACTGTAATTTTACTTTCAGTTTATTTTGTATGTGTATTTGAATGGTCGGCCCGGTGGGTGAAGAGTGTTGTATTATACTGCATAGCTGTTCAGGATTTTACAATATTTTACTATTACAACTTGTTCTATTTTAGTTGTTTATTGCATCCAAACTCTATTTACTTTCCGCTGTGTATGATAAAAAGTTATTTCCATGGTTTTCTTACTCTGGTATGAGGGCAAGGTTTCCCCACTATCACACCCTTGGCCCCTCACTGCTAGTCGGTAGCCTTTGGTGTATGGGGAGGCGCGCTTGAGGCCTAGTGGCGAACCGGCTCGGAGCACTGGTTTAGTGGATTTAGAGTTAGGACGTTACAGATTATATGAGGATATCATTGAAGAATATAAATAATAACTGGATAATGAACTCACAGAATATGGAGTTGAAGAGCTTGATAAAACTATATGAAACATTCATGACATGGAATGATGTGACAATGAACTCAATTTTTCCAAACCAACACTAGAAAAATGTCTTCTAGATACCACCCTTATTTATCCTCATTTGATGATATTTGGACAACAAATTAATCTTGAAAAACCAACTAGCTCCCTACATCTTTTTGAAAATAATTTTGATCCATGTAAGTGGATAAAAGTTATCTACCATCAATTTTTTAAAAACTGTTCTAGTCCACACATAGACTCTAACTACCTTATTCCTTCTTTGAAAACAAAAAAGGTTCCACCCAATGAAATACATTTGGATAGATAATAAACATATTTAACAAACCATCAATTTATATCCTTGAACCCCCAACACCAATTGTTTTATATGATATGTAGTCACAAATTTTTTTTATGAACCTAGTTATAACTCCATCACAAATTTGACAATAATTATAGTGATCAATATTACAACCAAATGTTGGAAAATATCTAGGGACTGGCCACTACTATGGGAATCTCCACCATTTGAGCTTCCACTAAAAACTAGACCAATTGTAATAAGAGAGGTCCACAAACCTACCATCCAAATGATAGCCTCCCTAACTAATGAACAACACTCTTCATCCAGTTTAGAAAACAAGAGCCCTCTATAGATGAAATCATAAACTTGACTCACAAGGTATATTTAATTCATGCAAAGGATAACACTATATTACTGAATATGCAATTTAAATAAGTCATACATCGACTGAAGCTACCCCACTTGCCCACATCCATGAATGATATCAATGAAACCATCAGTAAATCCATCTAGCATGGATAAAACCTGGGGTACTGAATGTATCTCTATCCCCAAACAAAAAAATATAAGAAACTCGGTGAAACCAAGTAGTTTTATTATTCATATATAAATTCCCTCAAACCAGGATTTTCCAAAAACAGAATATAACATGAAAAACCTTAGACACTTAATGCACTGCATCCTTTATAACATGAATATATGAATTTGAGATCATTATCCATTCAACTAAAAACATCCACAACCACAAATAGTACTTGTTCTCTTCTGATATGGGTAATAATGGGGATTAAATCTTATGGATCTACCTCTGCATAATGTGGGATAAGCCTATTGACCTGGATACTGAACAAAAATGGAATAAACTTGCTTCTCATATGACCTTGGTGAAATATTCTTCTATTACAATGAAAAGGGGGCTTAAAATACATGAAAAAATAACACCATAGTATTGTTTTGAATTAATAATAATAATGTATATGAACTCCATAAGTAAAACGCAATATATAAGTGAATCCAATAGAAGCTCAAAAACTGATAGACTAAGAAATAAATGAACCAGGCCATTATAAATGACAGCATACTAATCTGCATTTTTATTTTCCTAAAATTCTTGGCACCCACCTAAATACTTTATCACTAAAAGAATATTCTAACCACCATGTTGGGATACTTTTCCATGCGAATATATCTCCTTGATCACTTCTACATTTTTATCCACATACAATTACTTAGGAGGAATAGCTATAATAAAATCATATCATATCGATGGATGAAAAAACACTTTAATACATTGTACTCAAGAATACTCTTCGGTATAATGATCAAGAGTTAAACATAAAATTCTTCAAACTTGATACAAAGCTTCTATATGGTCAGGATACCATCAAAATGGAAGAGTAGCTCCTACCTCTTTATCATTTTCATCATTTAAGACAATAACTTTGATTGAAACACTTTATGTAGGAAATCCAATGAAACACCCACCTATTTACCCTTTATATGATACACCATGGAACATAAACATAAATACCATTACATTTTACTAATTTCATATGGGAACTAGTACTCACCATTATACGAAATTAAATAGAAGGTGATCTAAAGTTCCATTAGCAAGTGCTCCATCTCCAGGATATAAAAAATCCCATCATACATTCCCAAAACATGGTTCTAGAAATATTAAAAAAAATTCTTACTGAACTCATCACACACAGTCAGATCGATTCTATGATGATAAATTTGACAATCCTTCAAAACCAATTTTCCACAAGTAGCATAAATCTATTGAACAAGATCCATTTCTAAAAAGGCATATAGGACGAACCCCAAACTGGGTAACATGGAATTTTTTAGATTCATTCCTTTATCTTCATATCAATTTATTATATCACCCCATCCAATAAAAAGTGTTCAAATATATAATTCATGTATCTATCATAAGTCTCTACTCCGAAAACAAATTCACTTCAATTAATACATTTAGAATGTGTATTTTCCATGAGATGGATTATAAGGTCCCTTGATATTTTGTATCATAACTAGTCTCCCTTTCTTACATCATGATTTATTCTTATGAGAACCAATTTCTATATAACCCATGAAAGAATCACAAGTTCCCAACCTGATGTAGAATCCTGTCTCTCATCCAAAAGCACGTGTACCACATTTCTCTAATACCATCGACTTGTCTCCCTATTGTACTAGCATTGATTAGATGAAGTGACCCTTGATGACCACCTACAATAAGATATTTTTGGTAGTTTATAATTGAGGGTATAAAAAATTCAGTGGGTGTAATAACCATCTTATCCTATGTCAAAGATCAATGATATGATTAATTATATCAATCAACACCATGTAGTAAATTTAAAATATAAAACATATCATAATTCACATCAACTAAAACAAATAAGAATTATAGAATAAAAATTTTCCCGAGTTAAATATTAAGGGAACAAATACTATTAAAATGAAAAATCTACGCAATCAGAGCACTTCTTGGTCTCTAAAATCCTCCTTGAAACTATAAAACTAGTTTGTATATAAATAGTGTGAGCATAAAATGTATACCGAGTACATAGAAACCCTAAGGTATATAATGAAAAAAATATATCAAATTGATCGACCTGTAAATAAATTATGGACCTAATGTGTACCTGAACTAGTTAGATAAACATTATATTATCAATAATAATCACTCTTAATGTATCATATCTAATGATGTAAAATAATATCCACAGAACATGGATAAATGGTATCCCACATACGCTTCCCCACTACGTTTCCTCTCTTATTCTCCAACCTAAAATGTCCCTTTCTCAATCTATTCAATATATAACCATCATTATACATCATTACATGCATGATGTGGCTCACGTCATAATCCTTCCTACTACAGCACCCTGTAGGGCATGACAACCTATGATGGAATTATTCAATACACTAACATCACATGCCACAACCACATAATCATCAATCCCACCTCATATCCAATCACATCATCATAACAAAGAATCCGAGTTATCAAGAATGTGGAGGACATCAACCTCTTTCCCTCAGACATCCTTGAATGAACTTTGTTCATATCACGTTCTCTTACCATTAAGAATCCCCACTATTATTTTCCACTATCAAACGATACTCATCACTAACTAGGTACCTTCACCACATACTACTTCTAAATGATGATCAGGAAAGGGTGGGAAATCCATATTCAATTACCTATACATGATATACATTTATCTAATCATTCTCAAATCACATGATTGTGGTTACTAAGTACTCCATGCAAGTCAGGTTCATTTTTAAATAACATCAAAATATAATAATATTTAATATATCAAAACACACATCCTAGGGATTCACGTCAACAACACTACCATAACGTGCAATACGACCACTTCAGCATGCGACATCCACCGCCAACATCCTCCACCACTAAAAGAAAATATTTATGAAACACAACCAACACATGTCCCATAATCAACTCTTTTAGAACTATCTGTTAACCGTTTTTAAGATTTTCAAGTTCCCCACACCATCATTCATTTTTTATTATATTAAAATCATGTTTATTCAAAATCTAGGAAAATGTACTATTACATAATATCATTTATCAATGATCAATTCATCAACCTATTACGATATAATAATTTCAACCAACTATTATTTAATAACCAACTTAAATTCATTTATCTCCTAGACTATTCCATTTCCATTCCATTATTATTATTTGCATCCGATTACTACAGGAAAACTACTACCACATGCTATAACATAGTATCCCACCATCTCAGAATAATGAAACACATCTCACACATCGGTAGTCATTTTTCCTCAACCATTATATGTAAACAACTATCATCTTTCAACTACATACTATCCATCAACACAACCCATTCCAAAAGGAACATCTCACACATAGGTCATCATTCTACCTCAACGATCGTATGTAATCAAACTTCATATTTCCACAGCATACCATCAATCAACACAACCCAATACAAAAGGTCATAAAGCATGATCCCCATCACATTTTAACCCTCGGTGGTCACCACCACCAACAAAAAAGACCCACAAGGTTCACAGTACCATGAAACAATTTCTCCAAGCACACCAACACACATAATAACATATTTTATCCAATAATAAATTTTATATAGTGGTTTCATAACATCTCATTATCATTTATATCTTTAATTTCATATAGTTCCAACTCCATACATTACCCATTATTTAACTATATATAAGTACTTAACCTTTAATTCCTGCTGGGTTCAATAAAACAAAATCTCAAGGAATCTAAATAACACATCATAATATCACACATTGTTTTTAATAACAACAGTGGTTTATATAAAAGTTAGAATGTTGATATAATTCCATTAGAAAAATAAAAAAAGTAAGCATGTATGGGTTCATCCCCCCAAAAATTAACATTTAACCAATTCATTATAACTTTAATTTAATCCACACAATCCCTCCAAGGAAAAAATAATAATTCTGAACTAAAAAATGAACAATTGTAAAGGGAGAACAATGATCCCCTCTCATAAACAAGGATTTCTGAATTTATGCACAAGACCTATGAAAAATAAGATGATCTCTAGGATCAAATCACTCATGGGAATAATGAAAAAGTATTAAGAACCTATAAAAGAACCTTTACTATAAATATGTAGACACAAAAACTCCCAAACCAACAATTTAAACCATCACATCCTTTTCCTTGGTGAGAATGCGAAGAAAAATAGAGAAAGAAAGGTAAGAAAAAACCATAGATATTAATGAAGTATATTCTCATGGATAAGGGTAAAATTCACTGAAGAGGGTAATGAAATATCTCCATAGGCTACACAGATATTGCATGACATTCGATTGAAAATTTTTATAATAATGTTTTTTGAGGGGGGGGGGGTAAAGTTTATACCAAGATGTTAATTAAAATACCCTAAAATTACACCCCAAACCATGATATAATTTGAATGGATTCTCTATATTTCCTTATGAAAGTCTATCTGGTACACTGAAATCACCACAATCCAACTATCCCATATGATTCACACCATAGATCCCTATAAGATCCTATAGGCTCATGGAAATGCTATGGAGATTCCCATGAACAACATTGTAGCTAACCCAAAATCTATAGAGAAACATAATCTTGCAAGTCCATGTTGCCACACTATTGGTTTTCCCTATATTTCAATGAAGTATAAACCTTCCCATTACCATATTGTAGCTCAACTCCATAATACATCTGCCTCTCAAGAGGTTGGGACAATGGTTACGTAACACCCAAAGATGCCATTCCAGAGCTCACCTCAATGTTATAAGAATTAATTATTTATAAGATATTCTAAAAACTATCATCATAGAGTCCTATAGTACAAGAACATAACCACACCGAAAAATTCCATTACCACGCCCCATATCACAGCTCCATTCCATAAGGTCCCCCTCTAGTAGATATTTCAACTACAAAAAAATCATAACATACGTATAACTCCTACCAGAACCTATTGAACCCCAAGAATACTATGTTCCATCTGAAACATCCCCACAATTTTGATGCAACGAAATTTGGAATAAAGAACTAAAAAACATATACTACATGTTAATGAAGAATTTTTAGGTGAGGAATCCCTGAAACATAAAGAATGGAATGAAAAAACTAACTTATGCATTGCAAATTAAATAACAATTAACACTTGAATATTAATTTTAACAACAATAAAATTAATATAAAGTTAATATGGAAGTATAAATGAATTTTATTATGTGAAATAACTATGAACAAAGTTCTTGTTAATATGCATAATTAATATATTTTTTCAAATAATTTATTTAGAATTTTCATAAACAAGTGGAAGTTTGAGGTAAAGTTTTCTTGTCCAATATCACTTTAAAATAAATTTTACCTATATTTAAATTACTATTTGAGAAACTTATATAGTAATCAAATATAATAACCCATTTATTTAATTATACAATTTTTATATCTATGTTTTTTTATTCATCTTACTATTTCACATCCTTTTGTTAACGATTATGTCAAAAAGATTATTATAGGTTGAGCTAACAATAACCACTCTATTATATATTATGATGTAATTCATGATTTATCCCATAAAATTTCAAAAAATAAAACAATTAATATTTATAAGTGTAATATCTTTTGGAATTAGTTACATATCAAAACATCATGAAAACAGGATACAAAAAATGTTTTGAAAACATCATTGACAATCTTCTAGAATCCCATTACTTTTATAACTGCTCGAGATTACCTGGGGACATACATAAGTAAAGGGAGATCTATAAAGACCCAAAATGGAATAAACATGGAATAAAATAATGAATATATTCTATGTTATTCAATATTAATATAAATGGTTAATAAAAGTAACATGAATACTTATGCGAGTTATAACATGATAATCATAACATGGGAATTGTGGAAACAAATTAAAATACTACCTCATAAACATAGGTCAAGCATACCAGCCATCAAATTATAATAGAAAGAGTCCCATAAATGAAACATTCTCATTGCCTATCCAAACATGACGTATCATGTTACTAAACAATACCCAATACATTGAAGTGCTATATAATTTTGGGTACACATGTCACATTCACTACATTCTAATGATTAAGTGTGGTGCATAGATCATAAAACATTGAATCATTTTTAATAACTTTTTATTAAACTATCCTGGAGTGTGTAATACATAAATTCATGTCCCAAGTAAAAAATTATATGTTCATAAATTTCAACAAACTGTATAGGAAATGTGTATTGTATTCATTACACAATTGTTTTGGGATGAAAAAATCATGGTGTAATTTCGACAGCATAACAACACCACATAAAGATTCATAAAATTTGGTTGATCAGTGATAAAGGGTTATTTAATCAAATTTAAATCAAATTTCAAGTAATAGTTAAATTAGAAATTATATCCCAACATTATAAATTGTTAATAGAGGGCATATGTTAATGAAGAAACTTGAATAATGAAAGACATAATATCAATATTTCGACATGGTAACAAGTGTACATAAATGATATTGAGAGGATTAATGAGGGTTAAAGGGGGTATAATAATTTATAAATTATATGGAAAGTTAATTTAATATATAATAACATATAAAAACATTATAAAATGGAATTTAAGATGCATAACACAATAGAAGTTCTTGAATGGATGCGAGAAGAGAGAAATCCATTACAGAATTAGACATAGTAACAACTTAGGTATCAGTCAAAATGAGGGAAGATAAATGGTCTATCATTAAAAAAATACAATTTTCTAATATTATAATTATTATAAATTAATGTAAATATAATCAATTAAAAATAAATGGACTAGTTTCAAAAGGAGGTGCTTGAATTGAAAGGAGAGGATAATAATCCATTACTTGAGTGTGGAACTCCAATGGATTGGGATGGGATACATGAGAGCCTGTGGGAGACATGGGATGTCTATAGGGAGTGAAATGAAGAGTAAGAAATTCTAAAAGGATTTTGAGCGAAGTTAAATGGGATATTTTGTTGGTTTATATTGGAAAATTTGGGGATTATTTTATATTTAGGATTTGGATGCTACATAATAAAATAACCAAAACAGCCCCCCATTTTTATTGACCATAGTTCTGGCCAAATGGAAGTTTATAAAATTATTTTAAATTTCCATGATATAAATTAAATAAAATAACACCCTAACTTACATGGTGGTGAATCATACTCTCAAAAAATGGATTTAAAACTGTAAAATATAATAATAGTTTTGGTGGATTTGTAATGGGTTTATAAAATTATCAAATAAATATATAATCACATCATTTTATGGTTAAATAATATATTTGGTCTTGGATACCATTTATAGTATTTATTACATCTCTTTTGGGACATTAAGATTCTATAATACAAAAATATACTTATACGGTCTTTAATTTTTATAGGAAAATTAGACTATCTCATAATGTTATGAAAAATTATCCATTAGATAATTTCAATGTATGGATTCTAGAAATAACACTAATTTTATCATAATAGTTTCATAAATATTTTCTATATCAATTTTAAAATATTAATCAAAATTTATTAAGAAATGTTTTCTTTTTTTAATAACAGTTTTTGAACCATTATAAAAATGACCTTTTGTAACGCCCTGACTCCGGTAGCCCAGAGTCAGTGGATTGTTTTATTACATTGGAATTATTATAAGGAATCATATACTGAAAGACCAATAAGTTTATAATTCTTGGATAATATATTATATACATGAACTCTACATTTCAATTTCAAATACAAAACAAAGAAAAAATTAACCTTTTGGAATTCCATTAATCCCCAAGCTTAACCCTACTTATCAATCATAAAACACTTCTTGGAGTCCTGGGAAAATAAAATAGAAGATAGGGGTGAGATTAGATGCTCTGTAAGGATCAAAAATATACCAGAAAAATTCATAAATAATAATAAACATTTAAGGTAATGTATAAGCCTAAAACATAAGCCTTTAAAACATAAAAATCTTCATAATATGTCCAATATAAATAAAACAATTCCATTTACATATTTACATGGATATTCTACTAGTCGAATAATCACATGAAATATCGATAGCCAATTTCATAATGATGGAATTAAGAATACCAAACTTCATAACCACGTTGTGAATGCCTTATGCCAAGACTAAAAATAAAATTCTATTAAGGCCTTGTGCTATGACAATAGTTTTTCTCATGAGAACTATTGATGAATCATTAAGCTATAGTGGTCTCCTCTCATCATTTAATATGTCTAATGCATTCCTCATATGAATAGGTTTACACATAACATAAAAATTCATATTAAAATTAGAATATGAAATGTCAATACCTTATCCTTAAACCAGGAATGGTATAAAATAACACATCCATAGTCAAAAATATCACAACTCCTTCCATACAATATTGATGTTTTGTATAATAAATGAACATTGATCAACAATAATATCCCATTAAAGATGTCGACATAGTTGAAAATGATCAGTAAAAATTATTGAGAGACAAATACCTTTTTCATGAAATCATTTAAAGGTCACATTTTTTTAAAGGAAGTCATTTAAAGGATAGGTCTGAATAAAAGTGTCCCATTACACTTTGAAACATTTGATAGGAATTTTCATTTTAAAACTTTCATTTCCATATAAATAAATCCTTAAAATCATTTTGAAAACCTAGACATTAACGAGAGAGGTTTAGAAGAATAAATCATTAAAACATTTAAAATTACGTTTTAGTAAAAAGTCCCTTAAAAAGAATCCCTTTGAAAACTATTTTTGGAAACATGGATGTGGAAAATAAATATTCCCCAGTAGATACTTACGTAAAAACATCCTCGGATAATAAAGAGATTGTGAAATTAACCCTTACCATGCACTTTCCTTTGGCCGAGGGTACATTTAACCTTTTATATAATGACCATAGTATGTTATTAAATCATACCAGAACCATATTAATTTTTATTTTATCATACATGATTCATTTATGACTTTATACTAACCATTTAATAATTATTTCCATGTTAAATTAACATTTTAGGTAATAATCACTTTCTTTTTCGTACATGTTTTAACTTGTTATTCATGATCGTATGTTTTTTATCATGATTTAAGTAATCCTATAATATAAAAATTTATTTATATATCTTATATATTTAGAATATAAATATTTAATATAAAAAGATATATCAAATGGAAGGCACTGTTTATGGAGATGGTTGGCCATACGTACGCATAAATGATGTTTCCATTATCAAATTGTATTTAATGGAAGTAAGTGAATAAGATATTTGTATGTACATTCATAAATAAATAAATAAATATATATAGTATAATTATTATTTCATATATTAAATACTTATTAATAATATATATATTTTTATAATCATCATTGAATGGTGAACATGGGAATGAATCACATTGCGTCGTGGAGACTGTAATCCGTACGTACGCATGAGCGACAATATCATTATATTAATGCTGAGATCATATTTAATTGGAAGGTATATCATATATAAAGAATAATTGACATGTTATATTTATTATTTAAATCAATTATACTCATTATTATACCAATCCAGGAAATAAAGTGTTTGAATAACAAACTATACCACAATGTGGAGACGGTAAGCTGTACGCACGCACGCATGGTGATATTGTAATTTATGTGATGGGTAGAATAACGAATACAATTGTACCATATTTATAATAACATCAAAGTATGTTGGAGGTATTGGAGTTATTATTTTGGTTTGGAAACAACAAATTAAGAGGAAGTGGAAGAAGAAAAGAACATGAAAGAGGGTGGTGAAATTATTACATCTTTTTTGGGTGTTTCATTTTGAGTTGATCAAAAGGGCTTCTTAGGTTAGATTTATGATAAAAGTAATGAATATAGGGTAATTTGAGGGAATTTTTAAGGATATTTGGGTAGGTTTTGGATAAGACCAATGGATTTGGAGGTGTTATTTTGAGAGACTATGAAGTGCCTTTTTATAAGAGGGGTGAGGGTCACTTTAGGAAAAGATTACAATATTAACTTATTATGCAATCATATTCAGTTTATAATGGCTCCAAATGAATTTATTTTGAGTTTCAGGTGGTTATCGGTCGAAATAATCTCAACCAATAGGTTTTAGACAAGTTTAGAATACTATTTTAACCTTATCTTATATATTTAACTCTTAGTTAAATAGTTTAACTTTTACCGTGTCTTTTTGTATTTTTAACACTATCTGGTTAATGAACTTGCCCTAAAATTCCAATAGAACCTCATGGGATTCATCAATGACATATATAAGATTATTTAGTCCCTTTGGATGAACCTTTGATTTTTGGTAATATTATATCAAACAATAACTTATTATTTGTTTAAGAAATTAATTTTTGTCAATTTTGACACAATTTGGTATTTTGTTTTTTTGAAAGTCATAAAAACTTATCACTTCGATTTTTTAATCTAATCAACCCTAAAATGTCATATTAACCTAGAAAAGTAATGTATGGCAACAAAACATTTAAATTTGATTTATTTTAATATTTATAATATAAAATATTTTAATATTTCATTAAAGAAGAAATCACTACATCATCATAGTGTCATTAATAATATTAATTATTTAACATCTAAAATTTATAAATAAAATAAAATTATGTAGAAATTTTTTTATCTTTCTAATGAATATTTATAGTCGAATTTATCTTATGTATAACCCTATATTAAAAATGGTTTAATTATTAAAAATTGAATTTAACACTTTTAATTATACATTAAATAAAATATTAACAAATGTCCTAATCTAATCCAAGTGGACCTAAAGGGTCATATTTCATTCATAAGGTTTTTTTTTCGAATTACACTTATCTAATAGAATCAAGGCATGTGTTAGGGTGATTATATTATCATTTTTACCCTTAATTACCCTATTTACTTTTAACCATGGTAAATAATATTTAAAATTTACTATTCACAAAAAATAATTTTCATTTTATTAAAACAAATTTTACATAATAATGTTAACCGTGTCTCTCAAATTTTTGAAATTCAACTCACAGATGTGGTAAAATTATATTTTATGTAAATTTTTGAATTCCTTTAGAAGGTGGGTAAAAGACGGTAAAGAGTTCGATATAATTTTACATATCTAAACATATTATAAAATTACTCCAATGAATTACATTTAACATATTTAGGTATTATATATCTATTTTTACCTGAAATAAATTAAAATAAAATAACTTATTACTTAAATAAAATGTCAGTTTTAAGCAATAAATTAGTGCTTTTCACTATTCAACAAAAATTGAATGTTTTTAGAAAAATATCAGAAATTCACCCTAAGATAATTTTGATATTCTGAATTAAAAAATGAATATATTTTACGAAATTAAAAACATAGAAGTTTTATTTATTAATTTAATATTAATTCTCATTATCAAAACCTAAAAGCATGTTTTTTAAAAAGTAAAAACTATCAAAAGATTGACATGTATATAAGTCAAATTTAAATGTGAAATTACTTATAATGACCAAAATTTAATTAAATTATGAAAATATAATCTAATTATACTTCCAAACCATTTAAATGTATAATTTAACACTATAATTTTTTTTAATAAAAATGTTGTTTTCAATTAAAATTTTGTATGTTTCACTATTCACCAAAATATAAAAGTAATCAGATAACCCCAAAAATTTATTGATACTAAATTTTTATGTCTTGATTCTAAATAATAAATTTATTTTGTCAAATTGAATATATAAAAGTGTAAAATATTGGATTTAAAAAGTGTTTTCCATAAAAGGAGGTAAAATTGCATTTTCTATCAAAAACATTCTTTATTTGAAAAAATTGAATTTGTTCTTATATTATGTCTAATAAAGACAAAATATTGATTTTAAAATTATATGGAATATATTAAATTCAAAATTCTGTTAATTCTATTCATAACAACTTTTGAATGACTAGTTTGGTTTGTCGTGGTGCACATGAAATCGGTTTTGCGTGTATCACAAGTTATTGAATTACATTTAAAAAATAATGTACTATGAAATATTGAGGTGTTACATTATATTATACCTCATTAAATTGTGCCCTCAAAATTCTAAATTGTTCTTAAAAAATAAAATTTAAAAAATAGAAAAATCCCTTTGTGGAAAACACATATCAAAAATTGTGTAATTAAATATTATTCATAATTAGAGGGAAAGGGAAATGAAAAATTAACCACCAAATTATGATATTGATTAAGAGAACATTGGTGGAAATTATAAACACATAATTGGTGAAAAAAAATAAATATTTTTAGGTAGTTATTGAAGCCCTTAATCACAAACAAGTGTAAAATTGAGGGCCTCAATGCCATCAATCTAATATAATGTAAAATATAATTGGTTCCACAAAACATATGGTATTGGGGTAACACATTTTTGATTTTAAGAACCCTTCCACAATGGTTAAGAGTAAATCTATTCTTATAATAAGAGGAATATATATATATATATACATGGAAATTAGAGTTTCATCCTTCTACTAATTCATACCTCTAACCCATCATT
The DNA here is from genome assembly GCA_963277665.1 of Viscum album. Classification (NCBI taxonomy): domain Eukaryota; kingdom Viridiplantae; phylum Streptophyta; class Magnoliopsida; order Santalales; family Viscaceae; genus Viscum; species Viscum album. The sequence continues at coordinate 1,569,614,397 of OY728133.1, read as the reverse complement.
CACTACCAAAAGATAATTGAATTCAAAAATATTCTTTTTATCCTAATCGTATAATGTTCCAAAAATAATGAATTTTTAATTCATTTTTTAGAATATTTAAAAAAACTACATTATACAAACCAGGACATCATGTATGCCAGTTGGTAGGTGATCAATCCTTGTCGCCCTTCGGTTGTGGGTTCATGTCTCGCGGCCTTGCTGGGCGTGACGGGTTGTCGCTTGACCTCTGGGTTGTCTTTTTTTTGACTATCCAAATATACTCTCAAGAAATGATTTAACCTTAAAAATAGTATCCAATGTCATACTTAAAAGATTCCAACCATTAGACTTATCAGAAATACTTCTGTCCAAACTCACAGTCAATAATTTACAAGCAAGGTAAACACAATGAATATCTTTTTTTTTCACGTATCAAAATATGAGTACCCTCATAATATATTATTTTAAAATAATATATCACCCTGAATACCATTAAACCATATTTATTACATTCATGATAACTTATATGTTATAGAATATTGTATATACTCCTTCTATCCAAAAATGTTGTAAGCTCTAAGAATGATAGAATATACAAATCATTAATCAGTTTCAATATAGTCAATAATATCCAATAAAATTTATCCAAATCAATCAGATATTATTCCAAAATCACTACCTCAGTATCAGGACAATATTATTGTCTTTATTTCTCTCAACTATATCTTTTCCCAAAAATTTAACTTCCCATTGAGTCACTTTTCATGGTTCCACACAATCTCAGGTCCTTAAAAAAGTAGTACTGTAGTACAATCCTTATATACTCTATAATTCTTATAACATGCAAAACATTAATAAAACACTCAAATGACACAATAATTTAATAATAATATAATAAATCTAATCATTTTTCTTCATCGTCAGTAGTATCATAACATGATTATTATCCAATAGCAGCATTTGTGGTATACTCTGATGACTTGGACATTGATTCATGTAGTGTCCCAACTCTTTGCAAATGAATCATTTTACATTTGAAACATTTTTCTTACCCTTGAAATTTTGTACTTGGTGTCTTTTATCTCCACACATATAACAAACTCCCATTACCTTCAAGAATTAACTACAGTGTTTCATTCCACAATTATTACATATGGGAAAATCCTTCTTTTTCCTCATCCCTTTATAAATCTTTCTCTCTTCCATCCTTTTTTTCTCTTGCTTCTATTCAAAGCCATATGACTCAAAAAAATTTTACTTATCTTATTAACACTTGATATTATTTCTTCGTATGATGAGAATACATTTGAGACTATTTACATTTTAAATGTTGGCTTAATACCATGAAAGATATAATTATTATTAATCTTTCAATCATGCATATTACCTTAATTTTCATTCCTTCTACTTGGAACCATTTCTAAACATTGGCATACACTAGGTTAGTTTATTAATAACAATTCATAATTCCAAATTTTTAAAATTCTTAACATAAATTAAAAATATAATGCATATAATATATAATGATAAAATGTCTTCTTTGAGGATGTATGTAATCTTAAATCCTTCAAAATTTATTGTAATGAAAATGTGAATTATCCTAAGCATATCCCCTGGGAGTGCCATAACCAAGAGTGCAACAAGGCCCATTTTAATGTACCAGGATACCCCGGGTCAAGCCCCAAACTTCTTGTCGGAGTTTTCACTTATAGGTATATCTGTTCTAGAGCCTCCTCTACCTTATCGTATCCATAAAAGGATGTATTCCTTGGAAGATACACAAAATCTCTATACTAACAAAATTATAGGTAGTTATTCAATACTAATATTCAATGTCTGTCTTAGGGTAATGTTCTCTAATCAGTGTTTATCTAAATATATTTCCAATGTTGTTGCTAAAATTCCCATGATACCAACTGTAACGCCCCAACCCTAGAAGCCTAGAGTTGGTATATTATTTTAATACATTTTCTTGATTACATGGAATCATGTCTCGAAAGACCAATCAAATTAGCAGTCTTGGAAAATAGATTACATACATGAACATTACATTTCAATTTAAAATATACAACATAGCATAAATGATCCTTTGGGGATGCCATAAATCCCTAATCTTAACCCTACTTATTGATCATAAAACACATCTTGGAATCATGGGAAGATAAAATATAAGAAAGCGGTGAGCTCAGATGCACAGTAAGGATAAAAATATAGTGGAAACATTCATAAATAAGAAAAAAAATTTAAAACAATGTCTAAGACTAAAACATTTGCCTTTTAAACATAAAATTCTTTATAATATGGCCAATATAAATAAAATAATTCTATTTACATATTCACATGTATATTCTACTAGTCGAATAATCACATGCAACGTCAATATCCAATTTCATAATGATGGAATGCATAATGAAAGATTTCATAACCACATTTTCATAGCCTTGTGCCAGACTAAAAATAAAATTTTGTCAAGCCCTTGTGCCAAGAAACTAGTTTGAATCATGAGACATACCGATGCATTGAGGAGCTATAACAGGTTCCACCTGTCACTTACTAAGTCCAATGCATTCCTCATATGGAAAAGTTTAAACATAACATAAATATTCATATTAAAACAAGCATATGAAATGTCAATGCATTATATATAAAAAATTATTGGTATAAAAATAACACATACACAGTAAAAAACATCACAAAAACTTCAATTCAATATGGAATATATGTATTATAAATCAACTTTTAACAAGAATAATATCTCGTAAAGGATCTTGACATAGTTGAAAATGATCAATAAAAATCAATGAGAGAAATATAAATTTTTATTGAAATCATTTAAAAGTCACATAATTTATAAAGGAATTCATTTAAAAGATAGTTTTTAATAAAAGTGTCCCATACCACTTATAATATTTTGAATGGAATTGAAATTTCAAAGCATTAATCACTATATAAAAAATATTTAAAATCATCTTAAAAACATGGACATTAATGAGAATGGTTTAGAAAAATAAATCTTTAAAACATTTAAAATGATGTTTTAGTAAAAATTACATTAAAAAGAATCCCTTTTAAAACTCATTTATGAAACATGGATATGGATAATAAATATGTCCCAGTATATACTTACATAAAACAACCTCGAATAATGAAGAGATTGTAAAATTAACCCTTACCTTGCACTTTCCTTTGGTCTAGGGTACGTTTATCCTTTTGTATAATGACCATTGTATATTATTAAATTATACCAAAGCCATATTAATATTTATTATATCATATATAATTCATTTATGACTTTATTCTACCCATTTAATAATGATTTCCATGTTAAATTAACATTTTGGGTAATAATAGCTTTCTTTATCGTACGTGTTTTAACTTGTTATTCTTGATAGTATCATTTATATCATGATTAATATACTTACAGAATAAAAATATTGATTTATATATCATATAAATTTATAATATAAATATTTATGATAGATAGATATAAGAAATTGAAGGCACCATTTATGAAGATGGTAGGCCATACATACTAATAAATGTTGTTTCCATTTTCATATCTTATTGAACAGAAGTAAGTGAATAAGAAATATATAAGTACATATATATATATATATATGTATCCAATAGAATTATTATTTCATATATTACATAAATATAAATATTATATATTTTTATAATCATAGTTGAATAGTGAGCGTGGGAATGAATCTCATCGCATCGTGCAGACGGTAATCCGTACTTACGCATGAGCAACAATATCAATATATTGATGGTGAAATCATATTTAATTGGATGGTATATCATATATAAATAATAATTAACATCTTATATTTATTATTTAATTCATTTATACTAATTATTATACCCATTCAAAAAATGAAGTGTTTGAATAACAAACTACACCACAATGTGGAGATGGTAAGTCGTACGTACGCAAGTATGTGGACATTGTCATTTATCGGATGGATAGAATAAATAATATGGTTGTACCATATTTATAATAACATAAATGTATGTATGAGGTATTGGAGTTATTATTTTACTATGGAAACAACAAATAAAGTGGAAGTGGAAGAAGAAAAAAACATGAAAGAGGGTGGTGAAATTATTACCTCTTCCTTCGGTGTTTCCTTTTGAGTTGATAAAAAGGGATACATAGGCTAGATTTATGATCAAATTAAGGACTCAAAGATGATTTGATGGAATTTGGGAGTATATTTGTGAAGGGGTTGGCCTAGCCAAATAGATTTGGAGGTGTGATTTTGAGATAAGGGTAAGTGCCCTTTTATAAGAGGGGTGAGGGTAACTTTATGAAAATATTAAAATATTAATTTATTAAACCTTAATATTCATTTAATAATTTATATAAATGAATATATTTTGAGACTTATGTGGTTATGGGTCGAAGGACTCTCAAACAATAGGTTTTAGACTTGTTCAAGATACTATTTTAACCTTGTCTTTCTAGATTTAACTCTAAGTTAAATAGTGTAACTTTTACTGTGTATTTTTTGTATTCTTACACTATATGGTTAATAAACTCACTCTAAACTTCCAAGAGAACATAAAGTGATTCATTAATGAAATATATAATATTATTTAAGCCGTTAGGCTGAACCATAGATTTTTGAGAATATTATATCAACCAATAATATAGTATTTGATTAAAAAATTAATTTATGTCAAATTTGACACTATTTGGTATTTTGTTTTTTTGAAAGTTATAACAACATTATCGATTAGAAATTTTTTTATCAAATCAACCCTAACATGTCATATTAACCAAGAAAATTCGTGAATGTCATAAAAACTTTTAAATTATATTTATGTTATTATTTATAATATAAAATATTTTAATATTTCATTAAAGAGGTAATTACTGCATCATCATAGTTTCATTAATAATTTTATTTATTCAATTTCTAAAAATTATAAATAGAATACCGTTAAATAGGATATATTTTTATCTTTATAATGAAAATTTGTAGTTGAATTTATTCTATGTATAACTAAATATTAAAAATAGTCTAATTATTAAAAATTGAATTTAACACTTTTAACTCTTATTTTAATAAAATAATAATAAATGTTCTAATCTAATCCAAGTGGACCTAAAGGGTCATATTCAATTTCTAATATTGTTGTAAAATTTCACTTATCCAATATAATTATTACCTATGTTAGGGATATTTTAATAACATTTTTACCCATAATTACCCTATTTACATTTAACAGTGGTAAATAAAAGTAAAAGGTTACTATTAACCAAAAATTATTTTCATCATGTTGAACTAAAGTTTACATACCAATGTTAACCATAACGCACCAATTTTTGAAATTCAACTCACAGAAGTGGTAAAATTATGTTTTATGCAAACTTTCAAATGCTCCTAGAAGGTGGGTAAAGGACGATAAAATGTTCAAATTTTTTTTATATATCTAAACATATTATAAAATGACTCCAATTAATTACTTTTAATATATATATGTATTATGTATCTATTTTAACTTAAAATATATTAAAATAAAATAACTAATTACTTAAATAAAATGCGAGTTTTAAAATATAACGCAATATTTTTCATTATTTATCAAAAATTGAATGTTTTCAGAAAAAAAAGACTCACCCTAAGATGATTTAGATATTCTAAAATCCAAAATTATGTCTAATTTACCAAATTAAAAACATATAAATTGAATTTAATAATTTCAAATTAATTCCCCTTTTTAAGACCAAAAAGCGGGTTCTTAAAAAGTAAAAACTATCAAAAGATTGACATGTGCTTATGTCAAATTTAAATGTGAAATTAATTCTGATGACCAAAATTGTATTAAATGATAAAAATATAATGTAATTATAATTCTAAATCATTAAAATGTATAATTTAACACCTTAAATTATTTTTATTAAAAAAGATGTTTTGAATTAAAATTTAGTATTTTTTCACCATTCACCCAATATGACAGTTATAAGAAAAACCAAAAATTTATGGATACTAAATTTTTATGTCCCAATTATAAATAAAATGTTTATTTTGTTAATTTTAATATATAAAAGTTTTAAATACTGGATTTAAAAAGTTTTCTCAAATAAAACGTCATAAAATTTAATTTTCAAAAAAAAACACATTCTTTATCTAAGAAAATGAATTTGTTCCTATATTATGTCTAAGAATGACATAATGTGGATGTTAAAATTATATTGAAAATAGAAAATTCAAAATTTAGTTATTACTATTCATAACTGCTTTTTAATGGCTATTTTTGTAAGTTGTGGTGCGCTTGAACTCATTATTGCGTGTAGCACAAGTTATTGAATTAAATTATAGAAATAACGTACTATGAAATCGCGAGGTGTTACACATTCGAAATTCATAAAAAACATGATCATTTATATATAATATTTCTCTTAATAATTATGTTTTATGATTTTTTTTAAAAATGTATTAATTCATGAAAATTAATTCCTTATTTGAATTTGAATATTACCCAAAAATATGAATTTTTTATTATATATAAATAAAAAAACAGTTATAATGTTACCATAATAGGATGAAAATATATCAAATATTCTATACAAAATAATATACCTTTTCATATATATAGGGCCTTGATACATATCCCTTTAATACACCCACAAACACCCTATAATGGAGGTGTGTGTTGGGGAGACATTCACAAGGTGGTTTGACGTACATGGTTTGGGTTGTGATGTCCATGATCTTGAACTTCTCCCATAAACAGTTTCTCCCATGATTAAGTTGTTGTATATCATATTGGTCTTGGTCAAGGGATAATCCTAGTGATGTTATATACCTTGGATGCTCTAATATATGGGACTAATAGGGTATGATCATAATAGTTGAGGCCATCACTTCGTTTGTCTATGTCAATTTGATTTGTTAAACCCTATATTTATTCTAATCACATGATCTCTATTCAATATCTATATTATCAAATATAATGATATATAATGATCTTCTAAATCAAATTGGATATAATCAAATGAAATAAGTACCAATGTTTTATAAAACCAAATTACCTAATAATATATTTAATTAAAATAAAAATTGAATTGAATTTATAAAAATTTGTGTAATTACAACATTCCCCCCTTATTAGTTTTCCCTTAAAATTTTTATTTCCCTCAAAAAAACAAAAGATGGTAACTTTGTTTCATCACTTTCTTCAGTTCTCACATCACTTCTTCAAACTTTTAGTTTCTCCACAGGACCTTAATAAGGTGCATTTTCTTATTTCATATAACATTATCTCATTGATCTAAGTTCTCCACCTATTGATCCTTATGTGAATTTTCACTCTCTAATGACAACACCTATAGATTGAGTACATGTGAGGGGTTTGGTATGTACATTAAAAATATAGATATATGAAACACACAATTTACATGAGATAGGTTAGGTGGGAGTTATTTTTGGAAGGACACCACTCTAATGTGATCAATGATCTAAAAAGGAAAGATGTATCTTGGACTAAGATTTTACTTCTTCCAAAATCTAATCAATTTATTCCATGGTGCTATGTAGAGGAATAACATGTCTCCCACAAAAACTATAGATCTCATGGATGAATTTCAACAGAACTCATCTATTGACTTTTGGAAGATTTTAATTTTATACTAAATGGTTGTAACCTTATCCACCACTTCCTAAAAAATTTCAGGACCTATTAGTTTTTTATTCCCGAACTTCATCCAATCATGCCTGTGTTCTAAACCTCCTCGAAAAATGTGATTAATAGGGATCCATTTTGATGGTTGAGTGGAAACTGTTGTTGTAAGAGGACTCTACTAGAGGATTGTGTTTATCCCACATTCCTTACTTGTAAATTTACCATGTTCTCAACTTGTCCTCAAGTGACTAGATATTCCACTCAGATAGGCCACTATTTTGAGGGTGATGTGACATGTTGAAGTTTAACTCAATATTCATTGTAGGTTGGAGACTCTTCAAGAACATAGATGTGAATCTTGGAGCTCAAAGAAATAAAATTGATAGTGGTACTCCAAGAAAACTTACCACTTCTATGATCTATATACTTTCATGATGATCCATTGAAATACAATATCTAATTTTGATTAATTGAGTTGTCTTTGTAAGACAATCCAGAAAAACCCATATAACATTTTTTCATTGTATTTCATTAGATGTGATATAAAAATTATAGGGAAATTTATACCATTTCCATGTTGGTGTGGTTAATGGTTTCATCATCACATTATACATATTACATTCACCATTCATTTATATACATATCTTGAACTTTGATTTATATTCAACCATGTCCTTCTACAAATTGTCCCACCAATAGTGTACATGGAGATATCAAAATTTATTTTTGTTTCATGGGCTAATGGAGAAATTAAAACAATTTCAATCATCCAAAAGTTCTTTCTTTAACAAAATATTTGATAGAAAAAATTTTCTTGAACCAAATACAATAATTTCTTCTTCATTAACAAGTAACTCCAAGGATTTTCATTTCCATAGAGTTTCAAAATTATTCTGAATTCCCACATATTTTATTTGTGCATCAAATAAAATATCTTGAGGGGGTGGTTGAGAAATCAATTATCAAATATTGATTATGTTCCTTCCTTTATGATTCCCATGTCAATCCATCCAAACAAATTTTTTTTTTATAAAAACCACTTTAAGGGGAAGTGGAAAACCAATGATCACAAGACACATCACTAAGACCTAAAAGAAATCAAAAAATTAGGAAACACGAGGCTTAGATGATTTGAGTCAGAAACCCTATATAATTCCCATTGCAGGGTACCAAACTGAGTAATTGGATCCTCCCTAATTAATTCCTCGTGGTAAGACATAATTTTGTCCATAGTTTGAATGAATTCCTCCACAGAAATTATGCCTCTGTTGAAACCCCAGGAAACAATCCGGTCTTGCTTTTCAATCCACTCTGGTTGCTCCTCCGTGCATATCACCTGCATCTGTCTTTCATAAATTCTATCAGTGTCCTCCTTTGAGTAATTTAGACATACATCTGTTCCATCCATTTTATCATTGGAGTGAATAATGAGTTTCAGACACTCATTTACCTCTCCTTTCATCACTCCTTCGTCTCTTCTTGAGACACCACATGCCCTACGGAGTGGGCCTTTGGTCGCCATACATCCACCTTTTTTGGATGACCCGGTCTCCATTGGTTTCAGAAAATGAGAGTAGTCCTTTTGGCCATTGGATTTTTCCACCTGTGCCACAATGTATTTATCGGTGTCACATTTACCTTTTTCCCCCTTCTTCCTTCTTGGGCTATAGTGGCCATTCCAGAAGGCATCATCTATGCTATCCATAGAGAAAAGACAAAGTTTATCTTCACTTGAGTCATCCTCAAAGTGCTTGTCTTCCTGATTTTCCAGGCCTTCAATGTGGTTCTTCAGAGACACCCCTATGCCTTCTTTGGAGTGCCACAACCTGCTAGGTGAGTTTTCCTTGCCTTCTATTTGGTTCATATCTTTCAGAAGCTTGGCCTCTCTTGAAGACTTTTGGAAGGGTAAGGGAGTGTTTGGGTCAAAAAATCCCAAAACACTAGGCCCTTCTTAGGAACATAGACCTCCAAAAAAAACCTTCAGCAGAGGCACCAGACTCCCCCAGCACTGAAGACCCTGGTGGTGCTACCTCCCCCAAAGGTTGTTCATAATCGCAACCCATAAATTTCACTGATCCACTTCCTTCACCAATCGACATCAAGACCTCTGCCTCCTGAACCACCACCTCTGTACTCCCATATCCTCCTCTCCAGAGCTTTCTTTAGCCATCGGCCCCTTAGAGGTCACTTCAATAACATCTATCTGCTCCAAAACCTCCAACTGTGCTGGAACCCCTGGCTGTCCCTGCACCACTGGGCTAATGCCCAAGTCATGATGCAATCGGGAAAAAACTTCAACAGTCTGTGTCCCTGAATCCTTGGTCGTAGAAGCTTTACCCTTCACCTGGAGGCACCGTAGGGGCAATCACCACCCGAGAGCCACCATCCTGAAGCAGAATCTAAACCAAGACTGTCCCCGACTGAGTTGCTACCAAAACACCTAGAGGACCTTGACGACTGGCCTCTCGTAAATGCCCCAAATGGTGACATGAAATACAATAGTTTTACCCTGAGTCAAAGATCATGAGTTTTCTACACTGGAATTCATCTCCTACTATGATCCAAACACAGTCCATTTCATGTCTCAAGACAACATCCTTGACAAAATTTCACGGAGAGATAAGGTGGCACAGTGACTCAGTTCTAATATCGGAACATAGATAATGACCAACCATGTTGCCCAGAAATCGATGAATTGGAGGATTTTGAAAGGGGAGGGGGAGTTCAGGAAAACTAACCCAAATTGATCTCACCAGAGTATCTTACTTCATATGGAAATTATAATACCATTAGAAAAGGAAGAAACGAGAGCCGTTGCACAAATGAGGAGCTCTAGACCACGCCTCAATAAAATCCTCCTCCGACGAGAACCGAATCATCATATTCCACTTGTCAAGAAGCCCTACCACCACTCTGTCTTTTAAGCCCCAAGAGTCGAACACAAACCTCTCAAAAGATTCCACTGAGGGGTGAAGATGCCTAAATTGGGCCAACAAGGATAGATGCATAAAAGCTCAAGCTTAGGTGAATTCGGTAGGTGATAAAGCGAGATTAGGGCATCCACCATGGATGTATGGAACCTTGGGGGAAATGTCGATTGAAGGAAATGGGAGAAGGGATTCTGGATTTGAGAAGGGTAAGAAGACTGCCAAGAGGTTGTGCGAGGAAGAGGTCCCTCCCCCACCGGTGGGGGAGGGACGAGGGTTTCGACCATCACTGCTATGGCCATCTCCTCCCCATCCTATGATTCCCATGTCCACCATTTTCAAATCCATGAAGGTTGTGTCCTTCTCAATTCTCATCAATGAATGAATTTTTAGATATATTCTACCTAGGGAATCTGGAAATATATTTTCATTACTTGGATGATAGTAGATCGAGTAGCCAAATTCCGTTATTAGTTATAACAATATTCATTGGACTATAATCAACTCTTTATACGTGAATATATACATTAATATTTTGTGATCAAAATATATTTCACACATCTCTAAAAAGATAAAATGAAACCATATTTTCAGAGCTATGATCCTGACAACCAATTCAAGATCACACATTTTGTTGTTCTATTTGTGAAATTTTACCTCCCTTGAAGCATAGTCTATGAATTTTTCATTATTAATTAACACATATCCCAAACCCTTCATCAAAATCATCACTAAAAACCCATGAATAGAACTCCACATTTGGGTAGTGTGAGTATGGGTGGCATGATAAGACCCTTTTTCAGCTCCATGAATCTCTCTTCACATTCATCATTCTAATACAACTGGACTCCCTTCCATGTAATCAATGTAAGAGGGTTTGGAACAGAAGAGAAATTTATCATAATTTCGTTATAATTCCCATATAACCTTAAGAAACAATTAATATTTATCATAAATATTGGCCTCGACAATCCATAAATTTCTTCTATCCATAAAGGGTCCACATATATCATATTTCTTGTGATGATATTCCATATTATAAGTAATTTCATAAACCCAAACCCAGAGTTTTTGTACTTGAAAAACATTTATCCTTTCGTATGTTATTTAGCAAAGTACATAGATAATCCTAATACTCATCCATAATATTGGAGTATATTAAAATATGACCTGTAAAGAATATCAAAATTTGACAAGTTAATATCTAAATACTGTATTGATCTTGTATTTGATTATTTATCACTTAGTAGAGTGTTTGGATGGCATTACTATGAACTCATAGTTCCCATACCTTGTACGAAAATTTCCCGTGGTGATATCCTCCTTCCTCACCCTAACATGGTAATATCCCGACTATAAATCCATCTTAGAGAGGCATTGTTCCCCACATAGCTGATTGAACAATTAATTAATTAAGGGTAGAGATACTTATTCTTTATCATGATATTGTTGAGGTGATTATAACTAATGAAAAGGCTGATTGCCCCATCAAACTTCCTGAGGAAGTGGATTGGTGCACCAGATGGTGAAGCACTATGGTATATGAAGCCTTTACCTAAATTCTATTATAGTTATTTATTGTGCTCCTAAAGTTCCAAAACAACCTTTACTAATGGAATCCTAGATAATGGGAATACCACCAGTATGAGTTCAAAAGAAAATTCAACATCTCGACTTGAAGGAAGAGTAGCCAATTCCTGGGGAAACACATCTCTGTATTCCATTACAATATGAATATATTAATGAATTCTTGTATCTATATACAAAATAATTTGAGTTACATAATATTTTTTATAGAAAAATAATATCCAAACTAGTGATATTGGTTTTAAAAATGATTCATCCTCCCCCTAACACTTGTAAAAAATTGGGGGTCGATTGTTAATACAGAAAGTGATTTCCTTCTCATGGAAATTAATGTTGTCTCCGTATAGGAAAATTCAATCCATGCCCCGAATTGAATAAGATTCCACAAAAGGTAATATGACGATGTTTTATGAGAATTTAATCCCAAAAAATATGATAGGGGAGGAGTGATATACTTGAGATTATATAATTTCTCTAGTTTGCATTTTCACTAACATCTATACATCCATGATTAGTAGTGGTGTTGGATTAGTTTTACTAAACATTTATCCTATGAACGAATGCATAAAACTATAGTAAAAAAGTGTGTTCACTATTCTTGAGTGAATAAAAATCATACCTATCACAGATTAGTTTTTAGGATCCACCTCAACGATTGTGTTGTAAAATCTCACCCATACTACCTTGGAGGATATCTGTTGTCTCCAAAAACCCTTGTCTTAGGGAATTAATTCATCAAGTGCCCCAGTTCCTTATAGTTAAAACAAATAACAATGCGCTGAGGATGTACTAGAGAATTTTTTTATTCCATCACATTAGAAGGTTTCTTCTGGTAGTAATCATTAGCTACGTGTCCATCCTTCCTGCACGAAAGTATTTTCCAATTCCCCTCCAGGAATTTCTTGTGTTCTTCTTACCGCACCTTTCAAAAGTTGGATGTTTAAATCTCTTATAACCATTATATCTCTACATTGAAATTCCAAAATTAAACATAACTTTATTCTTCTTATCCATATTATACCATTGATAATTACCAATCACCATTCTGACATTGAGGGAGCATTGAAAAATTTTCTCATAGCTATCAAAGTCACATATCACTTGATATTTTTGTGGAGTCAGTTGGATCCCACCAAAGAAGTGGTCAAACTTACATTTAGGGGTAACAAAAATGCTTGAGGAATATCATGAAATTCTTATAAATTTTTCCTCATATGAACTGATAGATTCTTTATCTATTTTTTGGGGGAAAGTAAATATAATTCAATTTTAAGATGGAGAGTATGAGGAAAATAATTATCGAAAATAATTTTCCATAATTCTTTAAACTCCATCAATTCAATTACTTCTTTAGGATTTGTATTCTAGTTAAATGTCCACAAAGATTGATCTTATCCTTTAGTAAAATAAAAAACCATTAGTACCTTATCTTTTTCAGAACATTTAACGATGAATAAGATAATCTCAATGGAGTTGATCCATTGTTCTATGATTATGAGATAAGATGATCCATTGAATGCTGGTGGTATTTTTTTTCATAAAGGTCTCAATTGTCACTTATTCTTCTTTAGGAGGATTTGGACACTCCTCCTAATCCATGTTTCTATTCAGAATTTTATTGAACAAATATATTACCCCAAAATATTTTGTGATTCCATCTCCCATCAGGTTGTGAATCTCATTCGGGATGTCATCACGTTTCCCAATTCATTGATTGGTTTACACATTCGTATTATTTTTGATTTTTTAAAAGAATAAAAGGAAAACTTTGAAAGACTATTTTAAACTAAAAAAAATAAAGGGGTATAAATAGATATTAAATAAATAATTTATAAATTACATTTATTTCAATAAATTAAGAACTTATAAGCCTCAATTTGTGTTATCCTTGATCTATTTCCCATCATATATTTTTATTCTAATTTTTTGTTTGTACCCTTATTAATGGTTCAAAATGAGAATATGAATTTACCCAAAAAAATATACCTAGTGTGTGCCAAAATAGTGGCACAGTAAGGATCATTTTCATGTACCAGGTTACACTGAGTTAGGCCTGGAACACCTTATCTGATTTTTTAACTTGAGGTACATCTGTGTCCAAACTACATCATCTTGTAGTATCTAGAAAGATGTATACATTGATCAATAAACCACTTAATCTATACTTACGAAAATTTCAGGATGTTTTCTTAGGCATAGTCTTATCCCTAAGGCTTTCACTAGAGTTTTCTAACCATAATCTCGTAAATAATAAAACACTTACTCTGATGCCAATTATAACAAACCTATTCATTATTACACATTAATTCATTATTTATTGCATAAAAGGTCACATTATACAGTATAAATTAATGAGCAGTCAATTTTATTTTTTAATTAGTACATATAACAACATATTGAACTTGAGATACAAAAACATTATAAAAAACAAAATATCATCTTCATGGTGGCTCTGTGATGGCGTGTAAGAAGTAGTCACTTTACCACATGTTAGTGTGTCAGTAAATCCCCTAGACTAGTGAAATATGTTCTTCATAGATGCTTGGGGTCCTTCTCTTATCCGAACATCTGGTCAGACTTGATGATTAGGGTGCTCTCTTATATCCAACTCTGTTTGGTTCTTCTCTCTCGTCTGTTACATTACATCCGATGGATGAGGTGTCTCCATGAAAGTCCATTAGTATGTTCTATATAATGATTTTAAATATATCACATATTTTTAGAATTAACTCCATGATTCCTAGTCCCAATATTCTGAAGGTCAAAGTGATGGATATCATCATACATGTGTCTCCTCATGGATCACCTCTTCATTGGTCCCCTGGTTCTTTTGGAGGATTCTCGATCTTATTATCGAAATTGTAAAATTCTTTATTTCAGGTTCATGAATTTTTGGACTGCCTTCCTTTGATCTTGGATGATAGTGTGAATCACTCTTTATTGATTAGGTTTTGTCTCGCACTACAACTATATCTAGTCTAAGTGACTCTAATGATATGGAATCTCATTCAATGGAATCTTAAAAATATGGAAGGTTGATTCAATAATTCACAAACCATGAATCCCCTATCAGTGAGGTGTGTACCAGATATCATTAAAAGAGGGAGGTGATGCTAACCTTCTCAGTGGCATCTTCATGCCATGTAGTTCTTGGGTCAAAATAAAAATTCCCCTCACCAAATAATTATGATTTTGATTTGAAATACCCAAGGTATATGTTCCTGGGTAAAAAATGATATCCCTGTTTATGGAAGGGTACATTCGAAGGTCACAGTAAACAGTATTATAGATCCCAAACAACTCAATTTTAAGATTCAAGGTTTTGTGCAATGACCTGGACTATTTGGTTACATTCTTAATGAACTGATAAAAGACTACATATGGGTTTTAATGGATGCTTATTCTTTGATAGAGAAAATTTCAGCTTATATGCAACCTATCTCATTCAAGATTAGTATTGGTACTTGGTACATACTATTCTTTTTAATCAATGGAAAATGTGATATCGTGGTTGAGAAATCTCTATAGATGGATCTTGGAGAATTACATCAAGGGTATGAAGATTGGATTATGGGGGAGGGGGACTTTAATTATATCATGGACACTTTATAGAAGAAGGGTGGTTGTCATAGCTCACAAAACATTAGGAATGAATTTGTATCATTGACTATAAGTAACATGCTATTGGATCTAGGGTATTCTAGAGACAAATTTACATGGTGTAATAACCAGGCTGGGAGCTAAAAAATGGTATTGAGTTGATCGATTTTTTTCTAATATTCAGGTGGTTTTTTCATTTCATTGAATAATATTCTATAACTTGGTTTGATCTGTATATGATCACTAGCTTATTTGGTTCCATATTGAGTTTAGTGGAAGAGAGAACAAGTGAATCTTTTTCTTTATCTAATGGATCTCAGACCCTTTTTCAATTGTTTGATCAGGAAGTCCTAGAGTATACCCATGCTAGACACATCATGGGTGGATTTTCATATTAATCTGAGATGGATAAAATAGGATATTATTATTGGGAGTGTGAATTAGATATATGCTACTATTTTATTAAGTCCTTAAAATCATATATTGATATTTCTAAGACAAAACACGAGGAGGTATGGTATGATAAGAATTTTAGAGATATCAATAACAAGAAAGGAAGGTTTTCATAACTGCTTATTGAGAAGGATAAGATGGATTATAAATTATCTATGGAATTATTGCTCAAATAGGTAGACCATAACACATGGTTTCTTCATGCTTGTGTCAGATTCAAGAAGAGTCCCTTTACACATAATATTCAGATGGAGGATGGAACATTCATTAGTGATCAGAATGTTTTTGGTGGTATGGTTGAGGCTAATTTCAGGCATCTAAAAGATGATGTTGATACCTCCATACAAGAAGGTTTTCCATAGGATATTATTTGGTCTTTTAAAATATTTCAAGGGTTGTATCGAAGTCAGTGAATCATTCTATTAGCACATTCGAAATGAGTAGAATGTTTGGGAAGTGGTCAAATACCTCAATCCAAGGATTTTTCTAGGACCCGATGCTTTTCATAGTTCTCTCTATGTGGCATCCTGGATCATAATTAAAATAGATTTGGTCAAAATCATTCAAGATTTTTATAGAGTGGGTAGTCTTCTAAGTGAGGCCTACACAACTACTATGGTGGTCATAGAAATGTTCATGGATCCAACCAATATCATCCAATTAGGCCAAATGTATGTGAAATATCTGTTACAAGGTGCTGGACAATATTATTAAAAGAAGGACAACTCCTCACATGCACATATTTGTATTAGAGGTGGTATACAAGTTTATCCAATGAAGGTCTATTAAATTGTCTTTAGGCCTGGTTCATGAGATGATCGGAGGCTTCAACATCAAAAAATGGAATATAGTTTTTCTGTTATATTTGATTTGAAAAAATATTATAATAGGACAGAATAATGCTTCATTATCAACTTGATGTCCATGATTGGTTTTTCTAAGTAGGTGATTGATCTTATTTTTAGGTGTTGTAGTTCAACATTGATTTATATTTCTATTATGGGAAATATTTAGATTTTTTAATGTTTTCTAGGGTCTTGTATTGGGGGAACCATTATATCCAAGAATCATTATCCTAGTAAAGTTTATTCTCAGTATATTAATCATGAGGAGTATTGTTATTTGATCCATTATTCACCATCATTGGAAACCCATTATCCATGGTACCCCCACATACATTTGGATGATGATAATATTATTTTTGTTTATTAGGGAATTTGGTCTATTGGGAATCTCGTCATGTTCCTAGAAGAGTGTAACAATTAAAGTGGTAATATTATGAATAAACATAAAAGTAATATTTTCATTTCACATAACTATTTAGAAAGGACACGTACGAAAATTTAAATTATCTTGTTATCTTAAGAAATCAGTTCTCTATGATTTATTTGGGTGACCATATTACTCTAGGATGTGTTTGAAATCATCATTTTAAATGGATACTGGATAAAATTTATGGTCAAATCAATGATTGAAAAAACTAGTTTCTCTCATATAGTGAAAAATATGATAATTAATTGTGTGCTTTCCTCTATCCCAATAATCATTTTTTTCAATCTCTGTGTTCCCAATATGGTTATATGATGAATGAAGAAATTGTTTGTGAAAATTTTGAGGGATGTGAATGATGAGGGGAAGTGTCATTGGGATTCCTATGAAATGTTGTAAAAGGGAACTGATGTAGAGGAAATTAATGTGAGGATTTTGCATGGTTCCATGCACTATATGAAAGAAATAATTTCAACGGATACTCTTGAAGGTTGTTTCATGTAGGGAAAATTCATATCATGGAAGTATAAGTTGGTTTCAAGATTTTTAAATGACTAGGTCGTGGGACTATGGAAAATTATTAAAGGCCATTCTAAGGAGAATCATTAGAAATTATTTTAGAATTTTTGTCTTAGTAATATAATTTTATGGGGGCATAATTGGAAAGGTTATACATTGGGGTTATAAGGATGTCCCATGCCTAATATATCTTTTAATGAGTCTATAATGTAACAATTGTTAATTAAAATTGTTCTGAATCCACATTATCAAGACATATTTGATAATATTATGTTGAATGAAGAGGAAGATAAGCTGGTATTCAAATAATCTTCATCAGGGTTTTTCAATGAAAAATCCTTTTGTGTTCTATGTCATGGATCTATAATGAGGGATCAATGGGTGTGGGGCACTATTTTGTTAGGATATCCCTGAAAAATTCTTTTTTTTTTGTTTGGTGAATTAGTAACCACAATGTTCACACTAACAAATAGATTCAATATAAAGACATTAACCTCATCTAAAAATTTCCATGTTGCTCACTAACCTGTAAATAATCAGCTCTGCATCTCTTCGTTCCCTAGGAATGGGATAACATGATTTAGAAGTGGTTTTGAGAATTATTTAGGTTCTGAGGTCATAGTGTACATAGGGATTCTTTCCTCTGTATCCAGTTTGATAGTACTGGGTGTAACACCCCAGGTAAATAACGTATATGACATTTTCATATTTATCCATATTTTTGAATAAAATATTAATATTACTTCAAAGGGAACACTATGCTTGATGGCTTATCCAATACGCAACAATGAGTTCCTTTGAAATCTTACGTTGCACTCTAATAATAAAATAAAATTATTTTAAATGGTAGTTAATACCTAGCCGTTGTAATTGCGGCAATGAACAGAACTAACTACAAAATGATTATATATGTTTGTAAAATATTTTTTCTTTTTTCAATAAATGTTAGAGGATTAAAAATGCGAATGAATCCAATTTTTAAGCGTAAACATTCTAATATTTTTTAAAAGGTTGAGTAACCGCCTTTTGATGGAGAACCTCTTTTAAATCCGATTTTTGAAAATTTTATGTGTTATATTTGACAAAATACAATTCTTCTTTAGAATCGGGACATCAAAATTTACTTTGTGTAATTTTTTTTTATTTTTCCGAAAAAGTTCAATTTTTAATGAATAGTGAAAAATGTTGTATTTTAATTCAAACCCTCCTTTTAATCTAATTTATTTATATGATTATATTATCTTTTGAATTGGTTCTAAAGTTAAATTAGAATATATTTTTTCCATTTAATCCAATAGTGGTTTTCGGAATTAGTTTCACGTTGAAATCGGACTTAAACTAGTGTCAATCTTTTGATACTTTTTGTTTCATAAAAACATGCTATTTGTTTTGACATCAGGAATTAATTATTAAATTAATTAATGAAACTTATATGTTTTGAATTTTGTAAAATAGAAATATTTTTTTAATTCGGAATATCAAATATAGCTTAGGGTGAATTTTTGGTAATTTTCTGGAAAACTTCAATTTTTTGATGAATAATGAAACCACTAAGTGGTACTTATAAAAACTGATATTCCGTTTAAATGAAATTTTTACACATTTGTGTTTTGAATTTCAAAAATCCAACATACATGGTTGTCATTAATAAGTAAAATGGAGTTCAATGGGATTAAAATAATTTTTTTGGTGAATAGTAACTTTTATGTTTTTAATCGCGATTAGAGGTAATTAGTGTAGTTTAAGGTAAGAATAATGTTATAATAAAATGAAATAACCTAGACACATGTCCTACCATCATTGGATGAGTCATGGCCGACCAATAAAATCCATGGGATAACTTAGGGGACCCCATGGAGCCACATTTGTAGGAAAATGACATTAATACCTTTTTATTTAATGTTGAAATTAAAATGACACAAACATGAGTTGTTTTACTAAAACAATTTTTACATGGGGTTATACAAGTCAGAGTTTTGACTATAAATATTCATTGGAAAGATAAAAAGATTTACTACATATTAGTATTTTTTTTATAATTTTTAGACTTTAAATAAATTTAATTATTTATGCCATCATGATGATGCAGTGATTACCTCATTATTTAATGATTTAAATAAAATGAACAGATAATGTAAATTCTAAGCCCTAAACATGTCAAAAACATATTGTATGGGTAGATTTCGAACCCTTATCACCTTACCCTAGAAACACATTAATTTGGGACATTTAAAATCCGAAAATCATTTGAAAATAAAGTAACATTTTCTCACTTTCGAAGAGTGACCCTCATATCCCCTAATAAAAGGCCCCCACCACTACCCCTTTACCCACATCTCTCAAGCCTTTGGATCGGCCAACCCCTTTCCATTTTGCCTCTCCACATCCCTCTCCTCATCCTAGAATCCTTAACTTGGGCAAAAAGCTCTTCAACGGCCCCTTTGGTTTAAACCAAGATGAGTTACCCAATTTTAAGGTAATGTCTTCTCTTATGTTCTTATGTTTTATTTTGCTTCTCCAACCCCCTAAACTCTTTTTATTCCTTTGTTTTGTAACAACTCCAGTATCTTCAATATACTAGTATGTTGTTATAATATGGATTCGAGCTACACATACACACACCTTCATCTAATGGTTAATGAAAATTCTGTTTCTGTGGATGGCGAATTTCTACCTCACGAAACGATGATTGTTCAACACTCATATAACACCATCAAAGGTAGCCTTTAAGATGTCAATATATTTATATATGACATATAATATGTTTATTCTTCACTTAAGTTTCTGTTTTTTCATTTAAGGAATACCTTTATGGTTTCCATTATGGGTAAACACGATATCTTCATTTTAGGTAGTGCGGACTACCGCCCCTCAAAGTGATTTGATTTGTTAATGCCATATGTGGGACGTATAAAGGATAGATTTAAAATTATTATATATTATGTTATAATTGAATTATAATATAACTTTATATCATTATTATTTTCTCTCCATTAAAGTATGAGATAGAAATGAAAGTAGCGTTCATGCGTACGTACGGCATACCGTCTCCCTGAACCGTGCATTTTATTTCTTATACCCAAATGTAATGTACTATTATAAGTACATATATATAATGGAAATATATGATTTATTTTACATCTAAGTGATGAATATAATTCTTGAATTAAAATATACATACCTCTCATTTAGTTTTAATTCCATTAATATAACATAGAAATGAAAGTAGCGTTCATGCGTACGTACGGCTTACCGTCTCAATGAACGGTGCATTTCATTTCTTACCTCTAAATGATTATGTAATATTATAAATACATGTATATGATAAATATATAGGATATATATGATATACAAATCATGAATATCATTCTGGATATTATGAATCTTTGACCACACGAACAACATATAATTGTATGATGTTCACTTTCGACATAAGAACCAAATATCAAAAAAACAAACATTATTAACTTAAATGATTACATAATGTTTATAAAATTGCAATAAGTGATATAAACGGAATAATTATCTTGAATATGGTTCTTATGAAAGTATAAATTAACTCATGTTTATTATTCATAATGTTAAAGAATGATCGAGTCAAGTCGGACCCGAGGTAAGGGATCCTACCCCTCTACTTCTTTTTAGGCACACTTTTTTATGTCATTTTACGCTCATCTTTCTTATGATTGGGATGTTCTTTTGTATTACCATTGTTGTAAATTTTATGTTAATATGATTATAGACCCTATTTTATCTCATCAATCCAATTTTGTAAGTTTTAAGTTGCGTCGTTAGGCTGCCGAGTTTTTGTAAGAGATTTTTCATCTCACTTTTATTCCCGTGAGATTTATGCTAAATTTGCCACCATTTCCATTGAGTGGTATATTTACTACCCATTATTATACTTTTGTGATGTATAATTTCATTTATGTGTATTTACATCTTCTTTTTATGACCCTTCTCCCATGGGGTGTACGTTTCAAAAGTTACCCAAGTCGGTAAGGGAACCTTTCACCCTCCTATTTCTAAAAGACATATTTTGTTATGTATCTTAATTTACATCTTATTATGTTGGAATATGTTCTTATATATCCTTATTGATGTAAATTTTATGTCCATGTGATGAGATACCATTTTTTCTCTCATCAACTGTTTTTCTGAATTTTTAAGTGAGGTCGTTAAGCTGTCAAATTTTGGCAAGGGAACTTCTTAACCCAATTTTGATTCTTTGGGATAAACTTGTACTCCTTGAATATGTCGTTCTATGAATAAGTTTTAATGACCTATGATTGTTTTACACTTAATATCCACCTATATTGGGTGTATTTATATTTGTCACACACAATTATGAGAGTGACTTATCCTTAATTTAAGGAGACCTTCTTTATAATGGATTTCGTCTCATTTTACATTTCTATTGAGACTTCAAGGTTGTTATGCACCAGTTCACTCTTATATGGTGTATATATTGTCCATTGGAATATTATATCATGAATCCCTTTATTCTCATGATATTATAAAGTTTTGATTAAATGTTATTCCTCAATTATTGTATTCAAGTGTCTCTCAATTTTTTAAAAACCCTTTAACTAAAATATTGTTTTAAATGTTTTAATGATTTATTCTTATAAATATTTCTCATTAATATCCATTTTTTAAAAATGGTTTTAAGAATTTATTTATATGGAAATTAATGGATTAAAATGTTAGAAGCTTCAATGTGGTATGAGACGCTTTGATTTAAAAATCTCTTTATTAAATGTTTTAAATGGTTTTAGAATGGATTTCAATATCTTAAAATGTTATACTGTTATTGAAATGTGGGAATGTTATCTTTCCTTTATGCGTAAGTTATGTGCTATGAATATGTTATGGTTCTTGGGCATTGTTATGAAGACGGGTGGTTCCGTGATAAACTTAGGGTGGGTGAGCCCGATATAGCTCTCCAATGCATTGGGTAACGCGAAGGGGTTAAACGTTAAGGTTTCTCCGAAGAGATTTAGGGAATATACTATGATGGGTATTCCAAATGTAACCAAGAGGGTTACTCGCTACGTAAGAATGTTATGAATGCCTCAAGATACCTTTATGACTTATGATTTCTATGATTTATTCATGATATTTTTATTTATGTTAAATTGCCTATATTTTATGGGTAATGTATGATTTCATTCTTATGTATATATGAACTCATGTTTCCCTTACATATTTCTATAACCCTTACTGAGATTTTTATGCTCATCCCAAGTTTTTGAAATGTTTTTCATATGACATAAAGTTGAATAGGGTCAAGGATGGGATCAAGGAAATGTCAAGCTGTCCAAAACAAGGAACTAGACATGACTCTTTTGTTCAAGAGTTTTTATTTTGTGAAAAAAAATGGAAGCTGAGTAGATGTGTCTACATTGTAATCTTTGAGAAGTAATAGTTATGTCCTAATTCTCTAAAACTCTAATCCTTAAAATATCCTCAATGTGTAATATTTTAATAACTCAAGATTATGTAAGGTTTAAGGATGGGGCCTTATAGTTGGTATCAAAGGTCAGTTTAGATAACATTAGAGGTTAGGGTATTCTCTAAGAATAAGTGACATTACCATAATGGTTATGATTTCAGAAAGTGTCCTAGTTTTAGATAAATTGAATGAGTAATTATATCTTAGTGTTTATCTTCCTCATTAGTACATGATGGTTTTGTTGATATACTTACACTGACCTTTTTGGTTTTAGAAAATGGTTGGATCTAGCAGGCACCAAAGTAACAGTGGATCTGAAGAAAATAGTGATGGATTTATGAAAGAACAGCTGAATGATATGGGAGCTCCAATGAAAACTCTTGTGTTTATCCTCAACCATCTATCTGGAGTCATGATTGAACACCTAAACCTTAGTGAATTTTATAAGGCATCGTATATGCGAGAAACAAATCCCTATGGAAGTTCAGGTAATAATCATAAAGGTAAGTATGTTCAAAACCCTATGTGTCAAATATGTGAAAAAAAAACACATAGGAAAATGTTTCAAAGGTACAGAAAGATGCTATAGATGTGGAAATGAGGGTCATAAAGCAAGAACCTGCCATGGAAAAAGGAAGCATCTAGTTGACTCTAGGAAAGGGAAAGAAGTTCTATCTGAAGGATCAATTGAATGTTTTAAATGTGGTGTGCATGGTCATTATGAAAAAA
Organism: Viscum album; assembly: GCA_963277665.1. Lineage (NCBI taxonomy): Eukaryota > Viridiplantae > Streptophyta > Magnoliopsida > Santalales > Viscaceae > Viscum > Viscum album. The sequence continues at coordinate 1,569,590,244 of OY728133.1, read as the reverse complement.
CATGTCCTACGAAGAATTTTTGGGAATGGGGTCACCAAGATCCTAAAAATAATCATTTACCAATACCTAGTGCCATTTCGATTGAGGATGAAGAAATTGACAATGAAGAATGAAAGGTATGGATTATTTCTTAACATATGTTTTCCTATTATTGGAATCTTAGGATATGATTCATGATTTTGTTGTAGGGAAGAAGTATTTCAGAATAAGTTAAAAAGGAATGGCTAAATGGATCATGAATAATGTTTAATGAGTAATAAGTCATCATATAAGGGATTCAAGAGTTATGGCAGATTTTAGGATGGTGAAATTCTTAGATGTATTATGTCTCTTTTGATGATGGAGTTACATTAGAAGAATTTCTTATAGTATATGTAACCCTGATGTTTGATATATGAAAATTTTATTCAAGGAATAATTATCCTTTCTTTTGTGGATATAGTTATAAAGAACCATTTGGGTTTATATGATCCTTACTTTTGAGGTAATTATGGGTTACTATATGTTATGATGGAAAGTGAAAGTCATGAGATAAAATTGAGGTTAAATTATGTTATGGTTATTTTTGAAAGTTTTATCTCGTTTTTGGAAATGCTTTAAGAATTATATAGTTTTGTAAATGGGACAACAAGAAGACCATGTGATAACCCGTCGCATCGGACAAAGCTATGAGAATCGAACCCACAACCAAAGTGCGACTGGTATTTATCGCCTACCACTGAATTACGTGATGTCTCTGGTTAGTTTGACTAATTATTTTTTTATATGATCTTATGAATCTAGAATAAACTGATTTTGGATCATATATGGAAATTATTAACCTGTCATGGAGGATATGTGATTAGGTTAATTACTTTTCAATATGATACTTTTAGAGCAACTGATGTTATTTGAAGATAAGTGTTAATTTGTACCTTGGAAGACTATGTGACTAAATCCTTCAAATATTTGGGTTTCAATATTATTTTGGTTTAGTTTGAATAATTTTATGGACATATTTTTTATTGAATGGTCTTTGTTGAACTATGGGTTTTGTTTGTCAAATTTTGGAGATTATGAATACATTTTCTTTTTATAACGGGTTATCCTTTTGTGGATTATCTGATATCATACTAACCTTATTTGTTTTGGTTTTGGTTTTTTTCTCAAGACATGGGAAATATATAGTTCTCTTTTGTGGATTAGGTGATTCTCAAGAAGTTGATTATAGTACTCTTAATGCGAACAAGTCTTCCTAAATACTCATCTTTTGGGGAAAATCTGAGTTTTTGTAAGGAATCTAATAAAAGTTGAAAGTCAAAATGATAAGTGATTTTGTTTCCTTATGAATAAATTCCTCAATAAAATGTAACTTAAAAACAAAATGTTGTTTATTAAATTTTCCTATAGGGGAATCGAATACCGTTTAACCCATCACAAGTTTGTGATTTTATTATGGTTAACATTCTCCTAAACATGTTTTCTATCAATCTCCCTCAGAACAAGACCCTTTGTTTTTTTCTTCCATGTACATGTTTTCTTACATGGAATCCTAGTATGGGTTAACTCGGGTGACCTCTGTACTCCTCTTTCTTTCTTTTAAAGTGATTGTTTTATTGAATCTTGTTCCGATGTGAGATTTTCAATGATATTTCCATGCCCAATTTTAGAATTGCGAGGACGCAATTCCAAAAAGGGGGAAAGGACGTAACACCCCAGGTAAATAAATAATATGGAATTATCATATTTATCCATATTATTCAATAAAATATTAATATTACTTCAAAGGGAAAACTATGCTCGATGGCTTACCCAATATGCAACAACGAGTTTCTTTGAAATCTTACGTTGCACTCTAATAATAAAATAATGTTATTTTAAATGGTAGTTAATGCCTAGCCGTTGTAATTGCAGCAATGAACAAAACTAATTACAAAATGATTATATATGTTTGCCAAATATTTTTTCTTTTTATAATAAATGTTAGAGGATTAAAAATGTTAATGAATCCAATTTTTAAGCGTAAAAAATCTAATATTCTTTAAAAGGTCGATTAATCGCCTTTTGATGGCGAACCTATTTTAAATCTGCATTCTGACAATTTTATGTGTTATATTTGACAAAATAAAATTCTTCTTTAGAATTGTGGCATCAAATTTACTTTGTGTAATTTTTTTTTTATTTTTCTGAAAAAGTTCAATTTTTAATGAGTAGTGAAAAATGTTGTATTTTAATTCAAAACCTCATTTTAATATAATTTATTTATATGATTAGATTATCTTTTGAATTGGTTTTAAAGTGAAATTAGAATATATATTTACCATTTAATCCAATAGTGGTCGTTGTAATTAGTTTCACGTTGAAATCAGACTTAATCTAGTGTCAATCTTTTGATACTTTTTGTTTCATAAAAACAAGCTATTTGTTTTGACCGTGGAGATTAATTATTAAATTAATTAATGCAACTTATATGTTGGTAATTTTGTAAAATAGACATCATTTTTGAATTCAGAATATCAAATATAGCTTAGGGTGAATTTTTGGTAATTTTCTGGAAAACTTCAATTTTTGATGAATAGTGAAACCACTAAGTGGTACTTATAAAAACTAATTTTCTGTTTAAGTGAAATTTTTCCACATTTGTGTTTTGAATTTAAAAAATCCAAAATACATGGTTGTCATTAAAAAGTAAAATGGGGTTCAATGGGATTAAAATAGTTTTTTGGTGAATAGTAACTTTTAAGTTTTTAATCGCGATTAGAGGTAATTAGTGTAGTTTAAGGTATGAATAATGTTTTAATAAACTTAAATGACCTAGACACATGTCCTACTCTCATTGGATGAGTCATGGACGACCAATAAAATCCATGGGTCAACTTAGGGGACCCCATGGAGCCACTTTAGTAGGAAAATGACATTAATACCTTTTTATTTAATGTTAAAATTGAAATGACAAAAACATGAGTTGTTTTACTAAAACAATTTTTACATGGGGTTATACAAGTCTGATTTTTGACTATAAATAGTCATTTTAAAGATAAAAATATTTCCTACACCTTTGTTTTTTTTTATAATTTTTAGACAATATATAAATTTTATTATTTATGACATCATGATGATGCAGCGATTACCTCATTATTTAACGATTTAAATAAAATGAATATATAATGAAAAATATAAGCCTTACACATGTCAAACACCTATTGGATGGGTAGATTTAGAACCCTTATCATCTTATCCTCGAAATAAATCAATGTGGGACCTCTAAAATCAGAAAAGCATTTGAAAATAAAGTAACATTTTATCACTTTCCAAGAGTGCCCCTCCTCTCCCCTTATAAAACGTCCCCACATCTACCTCTTTACCCACACCTCTCAAGCCTTTGGCTCGGCCAAAACCTATCCATTTTTCCTCTCCACATCCCTCTCCTCATCCTAGAAGCCTTACCTTGGGTTGAAAGATCTTCAAGGAACCCCTTTGGTTCAAACCAAGAAGAGTTACCCGATTTTAAGGTAATGTCTTCTCTTGTGTTCTTATGTTTTATTTTGCTTCTCCAACCCCCTAAACTCTTTTGATTCCTTTATTTTGAAAAAACTACAGTATCTTCAATATACTAGGATTTTTTTATAACAAGTATTCGAGCTACACATACACACAACTTCATCTAATGGTTAAATAACATACTGTTTCTGTTGATGGCAAATTTCTGCCTCACGAAACGATGATTTTTCAACACTCATATAACACCTTCAAAGGTGGCCATTAAGATTTCACTATATTTATATATGACATATAATATGTTTATGCTTCACTTAAGTCTCTGTATTTTTCATTTAAGGCATACCTTTATGGTTTCCATTATGGGTAAACACGATATCTTCATTTTAGGATGTGCGGACTACAGCCCCCTCAAAGTGATTTGATTCGTTAATGCCATATGTGGGACATATAAAGGATTGATTTAAAATTATTATATATGATGCTATAATGTAATTATAATATACCTTTATATCATTTTTATTTTCTATCCATTAAAGTATGATATAGAAATGAATGTAGTGTTCATGCGTACGTACGACTTACCGTCTCCATGAACGGTACATTTCATTTCTTATACCCAAATGTAATGTACTATTATAAGTACAAATATATAATGGATATATATGATGTATGTTACATCTAAGTGATGAATATAATTCTGGAATTAAAATATACATACCTCTCATTTAGTTTTAATTCCATTAATATATCATAGAAATGAATGTAGCGTTCATGCGTACGTACGACTTACCGTCTCCATGAACGGTGCATTTCATTTCTTACCTCTAAATGATTATGTAATATTATAAATAAATGTATATGATGGATATATAGGATATATATGATATCCAAATCATGAATATCATTCTGGATATAATGAACCTTTGACTAGACGAACAACATGTAATTGTAAGAAGTCCACTTTCGACTTAAGAACCAAATATCGAAAAAACAAACATTATTAACTTAAATGATTACATAATGTTTATAACATTGAAATAAGTGATATAAAAGGAATAATTAACGTGAATAAGGTTCTTATGAAGGTAGAAATTAACTCACGTTTTTTATTCAGGACGTTAAAGAATGATCGAGTCAAGTCGGACCCGAGGCAAGGGATCCTACCCCTCTCCTTCTTTTTAAGAACACTTTTTTATGTCATTTTACGCTCATCTTTATTAGGATTGGGATGTTATTTTATATTACCCTTGCTGTAAATTTTATGTTAATATTATGAGAGACCCTATTTGATCTCATCAATCCATTTTTGGATGTTTTAAGTGGCGCCGTTAGGCTGCCGAGTTTTCGTAAGAGATTTTTCATCTCACTTTTATTCCCGTGAGATTTATGCTACATTTGCCACCATTTCCTTTGAGTGGTATATGTAATACCCATTATTTTACTCCTTGTGAAGTATAATTTTGTTTATGGGTATTTACATTTTCATTTTATGACCCTTCTCCCCTGGGGTGTACGTTTCAAAAGTTACCCAAGTCGGTAAGGGAACCTTTCACCCTCCTCTTTCTAAAAGACATCTTTTGTTATGTATTTTAATTTACATCTTTTTATATTGGGATATGTTCTTATATATCCTTATTGATGTAAATTTTATGTCCAAGTGATGAGATACCATTTTCTCTCTCATCAACTCTTTTTCTGAATTTTTAAGTGACGTCGTTAAGCTGTCAAATATTTGCAAGGGAACTTCTAAACCCAATTTTGATTCTTTGGAATAAACTTATACTCCTAGAATATGTCATTCTATGAATATGTTTGAATTACCTATGATTGTTTTACACTTAATATCCACCTATATTTGGTGTATTTATATTTTTCATACACAATTATGAGATTGATTTATCTTTAATTTAAGGATACCTTTATTATAATGGATTTCATCTCATTTTACATTTCTATTGAGACTTCATGGTTGTTATGCACCAGTTCACTCTTATATGGTGTATATACTATCCCATTGAATATTATATCATGAATAAATTTATTCTCATGATATTATAATGTTTTTATTAAATGTTATTCCTCAATTATTGTATTCAAGTGTCTCTAATTTTGTTAAAAACCCTTTAACTAAAATATTGTTTTAAATGTTTTAATGATTTATTCTTATAAATATTTGTCATTAATATCCATGTTTTCAAAATGTTTTTAAGGATTTTTTATATGGAAATTAATGGATTAAAATGTTAAAAGCTTCAATGTGGTATGGGACACTTTGATTTAAAAATCTCTTTATTAAATGTTTTAAATGGTTTTAGAATGGATCTCAATATCTTAAAATGTTATATTGTTATTGAAATGTGGGAATGTTATCTTTCCATTATGCTTAAGTTATGTGCTATGATTATGTTATGGTTCTTAGGCATTGTAATGAAGAAAGGTGGTTCCGTGATAAACTAAGGGTGGGTGAGCCCGATATAGCTCTCCAATGCATTGGGTAACACGAAGGGGTTAAACGTTATGGTTTCTCCGAAGCGATTTAGGGAATATACTGTGATGGGTATTCCAAACGTAACCAAGAGGGTTACTCCCTATGTAAGAATGTTATGAATGCCTCAAGATACCTTTATGCCTTATGATTTCTATGATTTATTCATGATTTTATGAGGTATGTTAAAGTGACGATGTTTTATTGGTAAAGTATGATTTCATTATTATGTATATATGAACTCATGTTTCCCTTCCATGTTTCTATAACCCTTACTGAGCTTTTTATGCTCATCCCACGTTTTTGAAATGTTTTTCACATGACATAAAGTTGAATAGGGTCAAGGATGGGATCATGGAAATGTCACGCTATCCAAAACAAGGAAGTAGACATGACTATTTTTTTCAAGAGTTTTTATTTTGTGAAAAAAATGGAAGCTGAGTAGATGTGTCTACTTTGTAATCTTTGAGATGTAATAGTTATGTACTAATTCTCTAAAACTCTAAACTTGAAAAGATTTTCAATGTGTAATCTTGTAATAACTCAAGATTATGTAAGGTTTAAGGCTGGGGCCTTATACCGGGAATAATTAACCTGAACAGAGGGAGAGATAAGTTCTATTTTTGGTGGTTTGTTGGACTATATAGAGGTCAAGGAATAAATACCTTCATGAGGGAGTTAAGAGATCACCAACTTCATTGTTGACATAGTCATAAAGTATGGAGGTTGGAATATATTTTCTCTAGGAGAACCGAAATAATGAACCATAAATGATAAAAAAAATTCTGATAGATATATTTTGTCCCTCCCTCTGTGGTTTCTATCGAAAGGATAGTGGGTGAAATTGAAACCACCTCATGTTGGATTGAAATTAAAAATGGATGAATCTTGAATAAACGGACTAGAATGGTGTGGTGGTGTATTTTGAGATGGAATTGGATCAGTGGGGCTTGCATACCCTATTGATTATGTTCAAGGAGACTAACTTATGGTAAAATCCAAGTAATTTCCTAGTGGCTTGTAGATTTCATTAACCAGGAAGCAGAAGTTGAAGTAGTGGAGACAAATTTATTAATAAAAAAATTTGATTCCCAAACTAGTGGTTATCCCTTGAAGCAACATCTATATCATTCGAAGTATAAATATCCTCATTAGTGGTTAGGTGCCGGAAAGTCACACATGGCATGAAGGTTATTAGTAGTAACATTTCCTTTCTTCTATGTATATTTATTGTGGGTCACTTTTTTATTTACTAGTATGGGATATATCCCACATAAATGTTTATGAATTATGTGAGATTATTCTATTGGTCTTCAATTCTTTCATCCATCGTGATTTTAAAAGGTTTTAGATTTTCAAGAAATTTAGTAAATAAAAAATCCAACATTCTTGATGAAAACATCTTTAATATTCTTCTAAAATTCCAATTTATTTAAATTGGATTGGAATATCCTAGAAAAATACATAAAGAAGGGGTGAGATATAAATCCCATTAAGGGAATAAACAAGGGATAAAATGAACAAGAAATAATAGTTAGATAATATGTATATCATTTGGTAATAAAATATAAAATAATAACAAAGCATGATATAGCATGATAATCATAACATGGGAAATGTGGAAACAACTTAACACACTGAATTTCAAATATTGGTCAAGGATAACCTCCTATACATCATGATATAAAAATTCTCAGAAAAGAATAAGGATCAATAGATTCCCCCACATCACGTATCCTAATACGAAACATTACCCAATTCATTGCAGCACTACATAATTTAGGACGCACCTGTCACATTCCATTCATTCCCGTTCTTAAGTGTTCCTCAGTGATCACAAAATATTGAATCATTTTAATAAAATTTTATTCCATGATTAAGGAGTGTGGAATATATACATGTAAGTACCCTATCAAAATTTTTATATGAATAAATGTGAATAAAATTGATAATAAATGGGTAGGGTATTCACAAACTAGTTGTTTTTTCATGAAAAATATGCGGTAAAATTTTTGTTGCATAACAATATCAATTAAATATTTAGAAAAATGTGTTAATCATAGAAGAATGCATATATAATCACATATAAATATAATGAGAATTAATAAAGACATGGAAATAAATATAACAACATTATTAATTGGTAATAGAATGTATAAATTAATGATGAAATATGAATCATGAAAATAATCCTAACTATATTTCAGCATTGTAAGAGGTGTACATAAATGATAAAGAGAGTGATGATGAGTGTGAAAATTGGATCTCATCATTTATAAATTATATGAAATTTATTTATTAAATGGATGAGAATATCCCAACATAATAATATTGATTCTAATGGGAATAATAGAAAATAAGTGATGTAATGAAAATAAAAAGATAGATATCTCATAGAGAATTTTGGCATAGGGATGACTTAGGTAGTGGTAAAAATGAGGGAGGATTAATGATTAAGATAATTTTTATAGTAATTCATTTATTAAAAATAAATGTAAATATAAGATGTTTAAATCCAAATGACAAATTTCCAAATACATTTCTTGAATTGAAAGGAGAGGAGAGGAAACCCTCACATGAGGGTGTGGCTCAAAATGCTTGGGTGAGTCTTATTGATTGTTTAGGGGAACCTTTGGAGTACTCTAGAGAGTGTACGGAATTATATGTATGTTTTATAAGGATTTATTGTGATGATAAATGTGATATTGGGTGGGATTATATAGGAAACTAAGAAGATTTTCATAATTATTTTGGTTTTGGAATGTACATAAAAAATCCAAAACCATAAAGAAAACCATTATTTTTTCACATTGGTTCTTCCAAATGGGTGTGGTTATTATTTTTTATAAGGAAAATGGTCGAACATAATAAAATAATACTCTAATTATGTAGAGGTGAGTCATACTCTTAAAAAAATGGGTATGAAACATTAAAATATTTTAATGATTCTCTCTAATTCATAAGTATGTTATAAAATTAATAAAATAAAAAAATTATTTTATTTTAAATGTAAAACATTTATTTGGTCATGGATACCCTTTATTTTATTTATTAGACCACTTTAGGGTCATTATGATGTCATAATATAAAATTTATATGTATACAATATTTAATTTTTACCCGAAAACATGAATGTCTTGAAAAATTCGGAAAATTTAAAAATTGAAGAATTTTTACATTATTCTTCCCAATATAATATTCATTTCATCTAAATAATTTTTTTATATATGAATTTATACTTTTAAAATATTTATCGACATTTATTGATAAATGTTGGGTTTTTTTGATAATTGGAGTCTTTGACCAATTATAAAAAATAAACTTGACTTCATTAAAATTATATGATAATTTATATTTAATAAACATTAAATTATACTAATATTTTATTAAAATATCGTTTATTTCAAACATACACTAATTAGTGCAATTAAATTCCATAATTTAATTTCAACATTTCCCAAAAATAAAATACTTGTTTTATTATATCTAAATTAAAATCTTTTACAGAGTAAAAACAATATGATGAAAATATACCCATTGTTCTATAAAAAATAAATTATTGTCTAATATAAATGGGATCTTGATATGTATCCGTTTAATACAACCAGAAATTCACTAAGAGTAAGGTGAGTGAAGGGGAGACTTTCATAGATGTGGTTCATCGTACATGGTTTGGGATGTGGTATCACTGAGCTTCAAGTTTAAGGGACATTTATTTTTCCTAATTATAATTTGAAATATTTTTAAATATTATTCCAGAGTTGGGAGCTGAGACAACATACAATTCTGAGGCCTGGTGTGGATATAATTAATTTTGTAAAAATATTAAATATATTTAATATTATGGATAGACATTTAATTAAATAAGACATGGTAAATCTTAAGCAGTTGATCATATTGAAAATACGATACCATGATTGGGTTTGGAATAAGGTGTTTTTTTAGGCACGACATAAAACGAGTCAGAGTAGGACGTTCGAACCCCTCGCTTGTTGGAAGGGTGTTAAATGGGTGAAATTAATTATTAATTTAGTCATTTAATGGATCAAACACAGATAAATCATGAACAAGGACATAGATGAGAAATTTGAGACCAACGATGATCTTAAAATGTTGGATTGACAATAGGTGTGGTATAACTAGTTTCAGCATCGGGAGTTCGGCTTATGTGCCATCATGGAGGAGTAATGAAATAATGAAATAATTATTTATTTAATTATTGGATTAAAAACCCTTTAACCTTTTTTAGGAGAATAAAATTATTTTTAGAGGGGTCGCCTTATAATTAAGCTTTTTAAATGATGAAAACTCCTCTCCTCTGCTTCCCATTGGAAAATGATGGATGATGGAAAATAATAACGGATCTTTAGATCCAAGCATATTGGTGCGTGACGAATCAACAAGTCTCCTACACCATTGGAAAGAATGTTCTTCAAAATAAGAATATTCAATCTTGAGGTAGGAATATTATTTGGTTTTTAATACCTTTGATTAATTATTCAAAAATGATAACAATTAGTTCTTCAATCTGTGCCCCTTTGACTAGTCACAATATCTATGAAAATATTGTTTTTTAATTTTTCATCTATCCTGGATTTCACATACTCGATCGGTTGGACAAGAACACTTGGAAAACGATCCATTCCGTTTGTTTGTGTTCTTTTCTCCCCTCTTTCCTTACATTCATCACTGTGGAATCCCTATGGATTCTTATTAAACAATTTCTAGGCGACTCGATCTTGATCGGGTAGCTGGATTTTGGATAGATTTAAGAAAAGATGCATAACTGTGAGTGGAGACTAGATCGGTGTAGATCGGGATCCGAGATTTGTAGATTTGCAATTTTGATAATTTTCGGGTTTAAAATGAAGGTTCGGTGGCCTATAGAAAGGACAACTATCGAGTGCACATTTGGCCTTGAGCGGGCAGTAGGTGCTGGTGAGCATGACTTCCGCGGCGTGGTTGTTCATGCACGGTAGGTACGAGCCAGGCAGGACGGTGACCCTCGATGTTGCGGTTGAGGATGCTCGGAGTTTGGGTAATGGTGGTCGGACGTGGTTAATGCAACGAACATCAATAATAGACATTAATAATGATAATATTTAGTGACGCATTAACAAATCTAAAATTCGGGATCTGTAATTTTTATTATACATATTTATAATTATAATAAAGATGATATAATTTTTTAAATATCGGAAGATAAATATTTAAAGGTTAATTTTTTACAGTTATTACATTAAATAACTATAAAAATTTTGGACCAAAAATCATGGATGATTAATAATATTTAATTGGAGACTTAAATTTTTAAATTTTATATAATGAAATACGAAATGCGATATGAAGTAGATTTCATGGACGCATGGAGGGGATGCGTACAACATGGGAGGAGATGGTTTTGTGTGTGGAGGGTTTCCGCCATTCACCTCATAAAATTTTGTTAATTATATTATAATAATAATTTTATAATTAGTAGTATTTTATTTTTATAAAACACCCTTTCATCTGTGAATTCTTCGTGCGACATCTGATTGAAAACCACTATTGGTAGTGTGATCCTGAAATTGAGATGGCCCTCAAAATAACCATGTTGGATACCCTTTTTCGTAGTCATTGACCAGGTCAACGAATCATCAAATAATAATAAAATTATTATTATCATGAGATCTTTTCCTGAATCATATTCATCATACGATGTCGATATGAAGAACCGTCTCTGACACTGCGAACCTAAAATTAAGAAGAAGATTTCAAGGCCAATATCAAATATTTAAATTGAGATCATGGTGTGGGCCCCAGGAGGCTCAGTTTCCAAGTATTGTGGTGAAATGAATAATTTTTACTGGGTATCTATTTTGGAAAATTGTGTAGTCCATCTCGTGTGTTTTTCTATGAAGATAACAATGGCATGATCTATATAATTTGTTTTAGGTCCAAGGAGTGGGCCCCAAGTGACGCCATTCAAGTTCAATGTAGTGATATATGAATTTTCAATTGGATTTCCATTTAGGTATAGGGATTAGTTGATCTTATGTTTTTTTCTCCAAGGATTGTAACAGTGGAATCCGTTTGTTATCCAATGCTATTTGGGGAGGCCTTCTAGTATAAATTTGTTTTCAGCCTTCGGTTTAACAATGAGAAATTTATGCTCTTCAACCTTTTGGAAAGATATGTCATGTACTTTGGGAGTACACAGGAACACTTAGGGGTAATTTTTTTTGTATTCTACTACCCGATTTTGGATAGGTACATGACCTGGTGAAGAGGAAGGGCCACATGAAATGTGTTCTCCCCACACATAGTGTACCAATTTACGAAACTTCTATCTCTCATATCTTTTTCTTTTGGAATCAGACTTCGGTATATGAGTAGCTTATCCTAACTAATTTTTCCTGTATAATGTGATGATTCCCTTTGTAGTATCATATGATATACAATGTGAGTTTTTTTGGGTTCGATGTGTATTCAGGATGGCACCCGATTACTACAGTGGCATGCTTTATGAGAGGCACCATTAAATAGGGATGACCAGAGTTCCTCAGTGCTTTCTAAGAGTTATCATCCAAGAGGTATCACCAATGTTCCTCAATTCTTCCTGAGAGGTACCATCTAGAAAGAATGGCCAGAGTAGTCCCGATGAGATACTAGGATGACACAGAGCACAGTCACTGAGGAGATATCGGGCAGACCTATAGTGTAGTCCCCGATGGGATGTGGGGCTAACCCAGAGTGTAGTCCCTGAGGAGATATTAGGCAGATCCACATTTTGATCCATGTAGCATTGTCCATGATTTTTTTGATTAGTCCCTCAACTGTGCTAAACAATGGAGAGGTGTGTTTTGATTTACATATAAACACATAAGAAAGAGAGAGAACATTCCAAACTAAGATGTGTTCTTGTGAAATGACCTAAAAGCATACAGGTCAGTCAGTGATGCCGAAATCATTTAGTATTGAAGTATGGTGATTTAGGCCCGTTTTACTTGTGATCCCTAGGTAGACACCTGAGGTGTAGGGATTTTAAAATAGAATTTTTCATGGATCTTTTGTCTACATACATTATTGGGTTGAGATGTGAGATGGAGATCCCCTTACTCCCTCGTTTGGGATTTTTGACGGAGCATATATATATATATATATATATATATATTATTTCTTTTTCCCACCCCATGGGTTTTGGGTTCTCTATTTCCATCAGAGGCGACGACGTGTGAGGTACGCCACATGATTTCTATGTACAGATTCTCGTGGTTAGACATCTCCTCACTGCTCTGATTTTCTAGTGTTTGGATTAGTATACATTCAGTCTATTTTTTTATTTAGTTGTTCTATTTACATTCACTCTTTTTGTACCGTGTTATTTAAACTAATTATGTTTAGTGTATCTCTTATGCCCCCCCTTCCCATTTTTCATCGCATTCTACTTGGTATGTATATACTCAACCCTATATGGGATTCTACCAAACATGTCATGTATTTTAAAGATGAAAGCCATTTCAATCATGATTTCAAAGGGTCTTAGTGATAAAGATTGTTTCGGCCATGCATGGTGGTCATATTTGGGACATAAGGGAGGGGATCTCTCAACTATTACTCTTTTTCAGCTTCTTTCAGGTTGGGATTGGTTTCTGGTTCTGTCATGGGATTTTTCAATTACTTTTCAGTATACACCACTATACGTCTGTGCTCTATGGAGGTTCAAGAATGTTCATTTTACTTTTCAGCAGTTCCAAATTTTTATTCTTTCTCTCTTCACTTTTCCATTCAGTTGGGGGTTTGTATGCATGTTTTAAGTAATGTTTTCACTAAGTTTCATTGTTCCTTTGGAGCTTGTATCAATCACCTGTCCTTAGAAGGAGGGCTTGGGGTAGTCACATATCGAGTCTTTCTTAGGATGGGTCATGAAGAATTTGTATCAGAGGTTCTTCAACCATTGAGACATTGCTTTAGAATTTCCCTAACATGGTCTTGTTTGGGTTTAGATCAATAGTGTTGAAGTGTCTCAAGAGTGACTCTCTGGAAAGGGAGTCCAATGATGTTATGGGTGGCTAACGTATCCCTTCCCCAGGACACTGATTACCCAATTGTCAACTTGGTACCCTGAGACACATGTTGTAGGGATCAATGAGACATGCATTATATAGGATTGATTCTTTGAAATTTCTTTTAGTTTCAACTCTCGAACGTATTTGATATATATATATATATATATATATATATGCTCATATAACAATGTTACACCTTGATAACATTCAAGATGTCTTTATGATGACAATGAGCAAGGACAAAATCACCCATATGTAAAGATGACCCTATGAGCAACAAGACCTTAATTTAGGACCCATCATGTGATCCCCATTGTCTAGTTGGGTAGGTAGCAGCACCCCAAACTATTGAGAAACAGACATCCCCATCAGATTAGGTTGAGGACATGCACAGGCTGAACACATTTTTCATGTTCCAATAATAGAGACCACTAAGGTTCCATGGGGATCCAAACCCCAACGAAAAGAGGTTTGTCTAGAGTCGGTAGTCTACCTCTTCTGGATTACACAAACACCTTCGGATTGGATGGTGGCTTTGGCAGTCAACCTTTTTTTTAGAGTAGGTGGACGTTGTTGGATCTTTGTTACTCAGATACATGATGAGTCATCACTATCATGGGAAAACTTCTAGAATATATTTCGTGAGGGTTTCTAACCATCCTTCTTACACTCCATTTTACTTTACAAGAACCTTATGTTATGGAAGGGAGAGATGATAGTGTCTGAGTCTGTGGATAGGTTCACAATCCTTGATCACTACCCTTTGGACATAATCTAAAAATATTACCTCTGAGCACTGATGTTTGAGTAGGAACTCCATAGATAGATCCTTGTGGTCATAGTACCCTTATTAATTCCCAACTATGCCTTGGTATTGGAGAAAGCACTGCTGAATAAAAAGGTTCCTTCCGAAGGATGCCATACAATAGGTTTTGTTAGTGAGCGTAACAGAGCTGAGACATCTGCCATATCTAGCAGATGCCAAATGATGAGATTTTGATGTAGGAGATATTATCATGATCTGACTCAAGCACTGGGTCAGCTTAGAGGGGGACATTGTTATGGTTGTGGTGGTCCATGTACATGGCATAAGACTACACAACCAGGTATGCTGAAAACACCAGACACATTGCAAGTGGAACACCAATGCAGAGACAGTGCTATAATTAGGGTGGTCCCCATGGAGGTGCTATTGGCGGTGGAGCATGAGGAGTTGGAGGTGGGGACAATGTTGTGAGGTATTTCCACCATCACCACTCAGCCTATGTAAGGCACAAGAATCTGGTAGGTGGGTAAAGGGATAACCACAGGCTTTGGATGTCCACAATTCTATAAAGAATGAGATGATAAATGGTACTCATTGTGTCTTTTCTACTTTTTGTAGTAGAACATGTTAGACATTTTGTAAAGTACTCTTTTATCTCTACTCCTTGACTGATGATTTATTAGTGTAACAATAGGTTTTAGTATAACCTTGTGCTGGTGTTATTCAACATAGCCATGAATACATGAGGAGTGGTGGATGAGTCCCAATGACTTGTGTACATTTAGGTCATGGCTGTGAGATGGAGTTTCAGTGTAGGTCCTAGTGTTTTCAGTGTAGTTTTCCTTCTTGAAATACTTTTTCTAGAAATTCCACTAGTGAGTATGATGGAGTGTATAGTTTTGGGATAATCTTCTTCCAAGAGGGGAGAAGACATATGGGTATGCCACATGATTTCCTTGTTGATCCTATTACAATTGGATGAGTTTACTCCCCTGCCATGTTCATTTTTACCTTGTGGGATCAACATCTTGTTTTAATACTACTGTTATCAATCACATGTCAAAGTGATGGAGCCCCAAAGAATGGAATTTATTTAATTTCTATCTGGGGATAATAGTGGTAATATCTTCCATGAGGGAGTGGATATTCTTCTTATGGGAGAGCACTTGTGGGAGACTCAGACCACTATATTTTTCGGCACGTCTTCACCCTGAGAGACTTGAACATGAGGCGGTGATGCTGGTTGGAAATACCTATAGGTCTATGACTTACATATAGTATATACTCCAGGAATGGGAAATTTTTAGTTTATTAGTTTAGTAGGATGTCCTAGGCTAGCCTAATGTGGCATGTTTTGAAGTAGTTAGCTTCCATGCAACTGACCCTGGGGGAGCAGGAGGGTAGAACTTTTCTTCAGACGATGGTGTTGTCCCCTTCACTTCATAAGAATGTTATAGAGTCTTGGTGGTGATGCATTCATGGTGAAATAAATTTTGAATAGATATAATAGTGTTTCTTACCATATGGATATTCTGAATAAAGGAATCAAGAGAAACTATTTTATAGACAAAAAGTGATTCGAATAGTGACAAGAGATAGCAAGGTTCCCTACTTCCTTTCACTACCCCTAATAGCTGGATCCGGTGCACAATTCCTCCAACGTTTATCCGCTAAGGATATACATGTATGTTCTAGTGAACATCATCATTATGAACCAGAAATACATTAATTTATTCACCTTCTCTATTGGATCCGAGAGGATCGAGGCCTGAAGAATCAATGGGTCACCTCTTCTATTGGCAATCAGACTCTTCATTATAAAAATATACATGCTTAAGGTAGGACTCGTCTTTGGTTTTTTAAAACTTTAACTAATGATTTTTCATGCTGATAATTAGTTCTTCAATCTTTTCCCATTTGTCTAATCACAATATATACGAACCTATTGTTTCATAATTTTTCTTCAAATTCAGATTACAAATTTTTGATTGGTTGACCAAAATTGCCTGGAAAACGATCCAAACCATTTTTTGGGTGCATTTCTCCACAATTACAATAATTTATTCACTTTGGAATCATTGTGGATCCTGGTTCAACATATTCTAGGAAACCTGAACACAATTGGGCGGCCAGGATTATGACAGATTTAAGGAATGATGATGAAATCATGAGTAGAGACTAAATTTACGTATATCAGGACCCAAACATCCTAGATCTACAATAATTATAGATTTTTCAGCATAGAATGATGGTACAGTTGAATAGAGAAGGGGTGGTGGTCCAGAGATGGTCTGACATAGAGCAGGCGGCCTACTGTGGTCTGCACGACTTCTGGTGGCGAAGTAGTGCGCATGCCGTTGGCAAGGGCCAGGTGGGACGATGGACCACGATGTTGTAGTGGAGGTGCATTAATGTTAGCATGATGTCGGTCAGACATGTTCAAAATGGCACATGTTAATAATAATAATTATTAATGATAATAATGGGGGATGAGACAATAAATTTCTAATTGTGGATATGTTATTGTTATTATATTAATCTATAACAATAACAATGATGGTATAATTTGTTAATGATCAGATGATAACGATTTAATGGAGAATTTTTTATTATTATTACATTAAATAATAATAATAATAATAATAATAATAATAATAATAATGGTGTCCTAAAAAGAATTTTTTGTGAATAATATTTAATAAGAGAATTAAATTTTAAAATTTTGGATACTGAAATTTTAAATGAGATATAAAGGAGACTTCATGGAGGTGTGGAGGGGAGGCATACCACAAGGGAGGAGATGGTTTAGAGTGTGGAGTGATAATGCCACGTGACCCATCCAATTGTTTTAATAATATAACATTAATAATATTATAATTAATAATATTATATTTTATTAAAACAGCTTTTCATCAGTAACTTATCAATTCAAAAATCAATTGATGAACTGCTAGGGGTAACATGATCATGGAATTGACATGATCATTTTATGACCCATGTTGGACACCCTTTTTTAGACATATGGAAAAGTCAATGAAGCATCCAATAATAATAAAATTATTATTATCTTGGTATCTTATATCCGACACATCTCCCTCATACGGTGTCGGAATGAGAGGCTTCAGTAACACTAGGAACCCAAAATTAAGTAAGAAATTTCAAGACCAATTTCTAATATTTAAATCATGATTGAGGCACATGCCCCACATAACTCAGTTTGCACATTTTCCGGTGAAATTCAAATTTTTCATTGGGTAATAGTTTTATACAAATGTGTAGTCTATCTCTTGATTTTTTATGAGGATATAAATATCACAATCCATATTGATTTGGGACTAAGGCATGATCCCCACATGATTCCATTCAAGGGAAATGCATCTACATATGCATTTTCCATCGGATGAACATTCAGGGAGATTTAATAGTTGAAAATGTTCATTTTTTCCAAAGGATCACAATGGTGTGATCAATTTGGTTATCTAGTGCCCTTTGAGGAGGCAATCAAATAAAAGTATGTTTTCACCCTACAGTTTAACTACGAGAAATGTGAACTCATCAGCATATTGTCTAGAGATGTCATGTACTCTGGGAGTACACTTGGATACTTAGGGGTACTAGATTTGTAGAATAAAACTTATGTATGGACAGGTTTATGACCAGGTGAATAGGCGGGTCGACACAATGTATGGGCCCAACATGCACCTTGTATTACTCTATGAATCTTCTATCTCTGGTATCTTTTACCTTTTTTACTCAGACATTAGAATAAGAGTTTCATATCTTGAGTGTCTTTAATCATAAAATTAAATTTTTCCCATGATAGTAGATTTTCAGATATGATCTATGGTTTTCAGGGTGGTATGCCTATCTAGGGCGACATTCGATGACTGCAGCGGTGTACTTTCTGAGAGGTACAATCCAATTGGGATGACTACTGTTTGTCAATGATTTTTGAGAGTCAACAAAGAGCAGGGATGAAAATATTTCCTCAGTGTTTCCTAATAGGTAACATCAAATAGTGATAACTAATGCAGTTATAGGACATCCCTCCCACTAGGACGGGTAGCATAGTCCCCGAAGAGATACTGTGTTGACCGAGAGCATTGTCCCTATGGCCATGACTGGTCTGACTAAGATCATAGTACATGAGGATGTACCCAGCTGACCTGGAGCATAGTCCCTGAAGGGATTCTTAGATGAACTAGAATGTAGTCCCGAAAAATATATTGGGTGGACCCTCACACCGAGCTGGGAAGCATAGTCCCAGATGGTTTAGATAACACTCTCGACTATACGACATAGTATCAAGGCATGAATTGATTTACCTAAGGACTCATAAGAAAGAGGGGGCACATTCCTCTCATAGACATGTTCTTATGACATGAACTAAAACTACACATGCAAGTAACTACCTCCCAATGTAGAGAGTATTGAAGTGTGGTGATTTTATCCCCTTGGACTTGTGACTTCTAGGTATACACATGAGGTGTTGGGATTTGCAGGTGGCATTTTACTTAGAACATTTGGTTACTAACTTTATTCGGATGAGAAATGAGTTGGAGATCCCATTACTCCTTTGTCTGGGATTATTTAATAAGCACACACACACACACACATATATATTCTATTTCCAGTGCCCACCCCTTGGGTTTTTAATACTCTCTTTCTTAGAGAGGAGAAGATGTGTGCAGTATTCCACATTCTTTCTAGGTCTAGTGTCTCGTGGTTAGGGGAGTCTACTATCCTACTATAGGTTGGAATTATTCTGAATGATGTTCATATCCTCACCATTTTGACCTCCCTGTATTTGGATGTGTCTACTTTCACTCTCTTATTTGGTTGATTTATAATCTTTCTCTTCATTATTTTTATACCTCGTTCTTTCTAATATTTCTATTTAGTGTTTCTATTACATCTGCCTTCCCCTTTCTTTGGGTGTTCTACTATCTATGTAAATACTCACCCCAACATGGGATTCAACCAACATGTGTTGTGGCTTTTATAGTTGACATACATGTCGATCGAGATTTCATGAGAGTTTAGGGATACGTAGTGTGTGGACCGTGTATAGTGGTCAGAGTTGGGATACATAAGTACAGATCTCTAAATTGTTACTCTTTTATAGTTTATTTCAGATTCGGATAAGTTTCTGGTTTGGGTATATGTTTTCCCGCTTTACTTATCAGTATACACTACCGTACCTTTGTACTGTTTAAAGGTTTATGCAAGTTCATTCTACTTTATAGCAGCTGCACATTTTTATACTTTCCCTCTGTACTTTTTCATTAATTGGAGTGTGTGTGTGTACATGTTTTAGGAAAAGGCCTACTTGTGTTTCATTGTTTCTTTGGTTCTTGTCACCAACCCCTAGCCTATGGTGCTGGGCTTGCGGTAGTCATGACATGTGCCCAACTTGGGTTAGGTCATAATAGAACATATCACATAAATTGTTTCAATCATTCTTATGTTGTTGGATATCTGCATGGGATTAGTCAAGTGAAAATACTATTGATTCTATCTTCCTTGGAATCTCTAATAACTGGGCTTCATATGGTAAAATCCTTCTAGTTGATGTCGTCACTTCCTTTGTCTGTGTCAATTTGATTTGAAAAAACACGATATTTATACTAACCATTTGATCGCTATTCAAGGACTATATTATCAATGTTAAATATACATAAAGGTATTTTAAATCCAATTATATTAAATAATTCTAAATAAAGGCATATGTTTTCTATAACCATATTACGTAATATGACATTTAATTAGAAAAAATGGAAATTTTTTTTATAACAGCTCATGTCGATACACTAACATTTTCTCTTATTATTAGTAGGGAATCAATAAGCTCATATTACTATTATTTTTTTCTATTATAAAATATCTCTATAATTATATTATTTATGAAGGTAAATCTCTATTTGACTTATCTTTATTATTCAAATATTTAAAGGTGCATCGTTTTAAAATTTTCTAGACATTTTATTTTATAGTTAAATTGAATTTATTTATAAAAGGATTAACAAAATATTTTTTTGTATAATCCAAAAGAAAATATATTCCTTATATATTTTTAGGATTTATTTGTGTAAATTACATTATATGTTTTAATGAATTTTAAAATTAAATAATATTATGAGTGCATTATAAAATATTTCATTGAATATAAAAGTTATTAAAAGTGTAAGGGGTATTTCATTTTATTCTTATAGTAATTTTATAATTTTTACATAATTTGTTTCACCTACGATAAGATCATTTAATATTTATCATTCCATAATAGAGGTGTTTCCAAATGATGGCAGCCACATTCATACTCAATATGTATTGTGATCATGTATTATAGAATTCTTCATTGAACTTGTTTGTTTTCCATGGGTTAATTATCAATAATTGAATATTGAATGTTTATATATTTATATGGAATTCATATACAATGAATTTATTATATGTCCAATCATCCCAATACTATATTTTCCATAAATTAATTGGTTAATATTTATATCTCAAGAGATAATGTGAAATCGATTATGGAGTAAACTGAATCCAGTAATGACTAATAGAAATTAGGACATAACCAAATCTAAAAGGGATTATATCCATACTATAGTGATTGTATTGGTAGTGAATCATGTAAAATAAATGACTTTCTATAAATATTTTATACCAAAAATATTATACCATAATCTTATAAGTATGTTTTTCATGGTTTATGAATATTTATTCACTTTTTGACACACCGATTTTCATATCATTTTCAATGCTGAAATATTAATTCAATAAATCATGATTTAGAATATATGTATGATTCGGTATGATTATATTATATTTTATCAAATCAAATTTATTGTTTTGTAATACACATATGATTATCCTATGACCACATGTTATCTACAGTTGATACCTCCCATTTTTACCCTTACTGTGGATTTGAGCTCATCCTTTCCCTTGTATTTATTCCCAAGGTTATGAATAAGGGTATTATGCATGATATGTATAAATGCATTTCATATGATTTGAATATTTATGGGAGGTACTGATGATATTTTAAAATAACTCTTTTATGTATCTTGACTCCAATGGCATTAAAACTATAGGTTTTAGGGTGTTTTTATTATGAGATACAATGATTATTCATGTAAAATGATGAAATTGGTATCCATTTTGTGGTTATAACATCTTATATGTTATTCGATAAATTAATTTTTTTAAAAATAAAACTAATATAAAGTTATAATAACTCATATTTCAGGCACACACACACACACACACATATATATATAAATATCAAATCAATGGTGTTATATTCGGTGCATTTAAAAAATACTCAATGTAGAAAATATATCAAAAAATTGTTGAAACAAAAAAACATTTTTTGTTTAAATATATTAATCTAAATGTATTTCCACACCATTGATCATTTGAATGTAATTATAAAAAGTTCATGAATGGTAAATGGAAACATGGATAATATGGTATCTTAGAAAAGATGAAGAACTGATCAATTTTGTGGAACCCTTAACCAACACCCCCTGGATCTTGTTCTACAAACACATACATTACATTCATGCATTTATACAACTATGGATTCTTCAACATTACTATTCTATAATTAAATGAATTATAGGAAACAATAATATGACATACATTACAAATATCATTAATAATTTATCATTTTATAATCCATGGAATTAAATGTGTTTCCTAATCATTTCATCATTTCAAAAACTATGGAAAAGAAATGAGTTTCAAAAACATTCATCAATTCATTATTGTGTAACCCAGAGAAAAGGATTATCTTACATAAATATTTTATAATAATTATCAATAATGACATATTCAAAGGATAAGGATTGTATCATTGTACTATATCCCATATAATTTGTATTAAAATTTTGGGGTAGTTTTCATTGATGAATACAAATCCCAATAAATGAGGGAGTACCTCATTCAGAACATGAAAAAAATATTTATTTTAAAATATTTTAAAAATCAAGAAATGGATAAAAATTACTTCAATAAATCACTAGGAATTAGTAAAATTATTCTTGAAAACATTCTTAAAAAGACAAAGACATGTAAGAGAAAGGGTTTTTGACGGAATATAAATAGAAATTAGGTTTCCTTAATTTTTATTTTCTTATCATGATTAATTGAAGTGATGAAAATAATTGGAAAACATTTATTGAAATCAAATGACCATATCAAAATGACATTCATGATATTATTGAGGCATATATCATAATATTTAATCATTAGAGGCATTATTATAAACAATTCTGATAAACAATGAGATTGTAACATGAAATCCTTACCTCAAATTCCCCTTATTTGAAAGTAATCTGACCAATGGTATTATAATTTTTCAATTTTTATAATTCTTTAAAATAATAAGAAAATTTGTTATAATATTTTATGTGACCATTTTATAATATTTCCACACCTTTTTTTTTCAAAAACTCATTAAAAATAACCGTTTATGTGTGATAACAATTTCTTTAAATATGGGTATTTTAGTTTGGTAGTTCACATCCATGTAAATTATTCTTAGTTACATATTATTAAATATTTAAATGATAATATATATATATATAATATAATCATTCTATTCATATTTATTTTCATATAAAAATTTGGAGGTATAAAAAATAAATTACACAATTCATGGAGATAGTGGGCCATACATACCCTTGAAAGTTATTTTCACTTTTCTGTAGATGTAATTAAAGAAATGTAAATAATAATTCACCTTTATAGAATAAATTTTATATAATATATTTATATATATAATATCTATCCATATATCTATTCTTATTACTATCCATGTAAAATGGAAATAAAAAATGAATCACATCGTTTAATGTAGGTGGTAGTCCACACATACAAATAGGTGAAATTATCATTTACAATAGTTTGGAATGTAATAAGGTAGATATTATATTTTCATTTTTGATGTATAATTATTCAATAATTATTATTTATGAATATTAAACCAATAATAATGCCCCATAAAAAATATATAGGTACATAATGAATTGTATCACTACATGGAGATGGTAATATGTGCACACACACACACAAACACTATATATTCACATCACATTTGATGGAAGGAGGGCGAATAAAGGTAGTATTATAATAATAATAATAAATTTTTGTATACTGAGGATAGTAAAGTTACTATTTTATTTATAATATTAATGATTTTATGGAGGAAAATTATAATTAAAAAAGTGATTGGTTAAGGTGATTACATCTTCATTGTAATAAATTCTATAGTTATACACTTAATGGATTTAGGGATGGTCTTTTATAAATACATAACATATAGAATGTGTAAATTAGAGTTTAGAAGAAAAATTTATATAGGTTGGTCGAGCTAGAAGGATCAATGTGGTCAAAATTAGTGAGGGAGGAGGTTCCATTTTATAATTGAGGGGAGTGGCACATTCAGAATTTCCCAAAATATTAAATCATAGTAAATTTATTCCCATTAAAAATAAATCTAAATGACTAGTGATTATATGATATGTTAGGATCGGGTTATAATCTTATCAACAATGATAATTTATAATGTTTTGTGCCATTTTAAGAATTATATAATCGATTGAACCATGGTTAAACAATATTAATATTAACTACAAAAACAACTTATTTAATATTACCAGATTTTATTTTGTAATTATATTTTGAAAATTAGCCCATAAATGAAAAAAAAATGATATTTAAGAAAGTGTAAAGTCTATTGTGTCTCATTTGACATTTTTTTATTCTAAAATATTTTAATAAAGTAATATTTAAATAAAATTTAATTCATGGAAATTTTTACACTATTCATATAATTTGATATAAAATATATAATGACAAAGTTGTAATTAAAATAAAATATTTCAACAAAACACTATTATGAAATGTTCACCTATAAAATTCATGGATCACTCTTAATAAATTAAAATATATACCATTTATTATTTTTAAAATTATTTATAATTTTTAACATTAATTGAATAAATATTATTTTGGTGTCAGGTATGAATTTATGTAAATTTCTTAATACCTAAAAATTATAGTTAATTTACCATTATTAATATAATTTTATTATTCATAAAATTAATATTCTAATCCATTAATATCTTTTTTTATTCTATTTTGGATAGATAATCGATATTTAAAACTAAAAGAGTGAAATTTTGCGACTTTCAATAATATAATTAAATTTTATGTAGTTTTTACGGTCAAGTGTCCATTAAACCAACGAATTTCATGACTAAGGTGATAAGCATCCAATTTCCATCAACCCCAAATAACTATTCTCTATGTATTATGCACTTATCACATAATTTTAAAATAGATAAGCCTGATTCACATATTACTAAGATGATAAATTTTAATATAGTTTCTATTCATACAGACTAACACTGCTCAAGAATTTTTTTACCACTATAGTGGATGAAAATGCACAAACAATCTGGAATGATCGAAATTGTTTAATTTTTCATAATTATCTTCTCAATCACCATTTAAAAGAAATTGAAAATACACACTATTTTCAAGGATACTTTCTTCTTTGTACAGTTATTCATTCCACAATTCCGTTAGGGATTTCCTTATTTTACATCATCTGGGGAATGACGAAAATTACATCTAGCATAAGGGTACTATTGTAGTCTATTGGAAACCACCACTTCCATGATGGATGAAATTTAATGTTTATGGATCCTAAAAAGAAATATTGAATCTTTAAGGTAGTGGATCTATCTACAAAGACCATAATGGGATTATTTATGGATGCATTTATAGAACCTGTGTGGTTGCATCATCATTGGGAGTGGAAAAGCATAAATATTTTATTGTGTTTAATTTTTCAAGTGAAAAAATTACATAACAACGTATGGATTGAAAGAAAATCTACCATAATTATGAAAGTGGTGGATAATGGTGCGAATCATATTTCATGGACACTTATAACTAGATGGATGGATTTTTTTCACTATCAGGTGTCAACTAAATTATTACCCATTACTTTCATGAGGTGAAATTGGTGGTGGAAGAGCATCAATAAAAAGGATTCAACACTAAATTCACCTAGTTGTATGCAAATTATATGGATTTTATACCATTTTTTGAAAAATATTGTAACAAAATTCCCTCATTCCGACTTTTGTAGTTTCTTTTTATTTTAAAAAATGCTTCGTTTTATTTTTTACCCTATAATCACCCTGAGGAAACTATTCATATTTTCAAAAAATAAAAGGGCCCTATTTACTAAATTTGGACTTCATGATTCCAAATAATAAATACATTTTTTCAAATTCAATACATATATGTAGAATATATTAATTTTATAAGATGTGCACAACACACATAAAAACTAATTTTTTTGAAAAATACATTTAATTCATAAAAATTAGGTAATTTTTATTCCAAAACTAAAAAAAATATTAAATTAATGATAACATATTTTATTGAAAATTTTATAAAGAAATTTAAAAAATAATTAAAAAATGTGATTGATTTAATTTATTAATATAAAAATACATTTTACGCAAAAAATCTTTTTTACAGAAAAATATTTATTTTTCTCTCAATTTTTTAATGTATAATAAATTGATATACAATGAATTAATTTTATAAATATATTACCATATATTTATAATATTTTTTATAATTTAATGGAAACCCACCAATCTAATGATTAATCTATATATGCCACATTTTATAAAAATATTTTGATAGTATATCAGTGTTTGTTTAATCTTATTGTGGGATATAACATAATATATCAATGAAAATAAATTTTTATGAAAAAATAAATCATATAATTTATGCTGTTATATTATACCTCCCTTAAAATAAATTTTAACCTCAAAATTTATCAATTTGATACATAAAAATGTGGATATCATTGTTTCATTATTTTCCTGGGTTACCATATAACTTCATTCAATTTCTGAGGTCTCAAGAAAAAATTCATGAGGTGATTAGTCTTATTCTATAATAATTTATATCTGAGTTTTAATTTTTTTGAGGGTTGTACCACATAAGAAAGATCATGGTATATTATAATGACCTATGAGTTTTGTACATTTGATGTATCAGGTATATAATTTCTCCAGCGAGATACATGGGACACATCATAAACAAGATAGTGGTTTGGTGGAATCACAAAGTGATAATCTACCATCCATACCTGATCAAGATTATTTAAAAGAAAAATTACCTAGGGATCTTCTTTCCGAATTTCAAAATATTATAACCTTTTTCCAAGTAAAAATTCCAAAAAAAATCTTCTCATTAACTTAAAATTCCAGGTAATGCCAACGATTTTCAACATAACGTTTCAATCAAATTTGAGATTCCATGATGTGGTACTAAATGAATTTGAATTTGAATTTTATTTACAAATATAGATTAGGTGATAGTAGATTTATCTCTACAATATCATCCATGTATCTTAGATTTATTCACTTCTTTCCATAATGGGATTTATATGGAGCCACACGAATTCTCAAGTTAAAGGTATTACTGTTAGAAAACTCCACTAGAGTAAGGTGTTTATCCCATCAACCATTTATATATATAAATATGATACGATCTCAATATATCATATAGAGTTTGATGGTTTTTCTAAAACTGAACATATTTCTGAAGATGATATGTTGTACAGAAGCAAAACTCTATATCCATATCATAAGGAATAATTTTTTAAAACATCATGCTAAACATTAGATGATGTTCTGATATAAAATAACGTTATACTACATGAAGACTTACCAGTAAATTAATATAAAATATAGAAATTTAATAATGGGAAAAATCTTATCTAAACTTAACAATATGTTCTAATTTCATAATATGATTGAGTAAAACCTATATAACATTATTCCTATTTGATGTTTTTTGGATTCCAATGAAAAAATTCTTGTTGATGTTTTCCCATTATTTTGGTATAGGGAAGGGTTTCAAAATACACATAAAATTGTTTTTCTCATCGTAAACTTATTGATATAATAGGAACTGACCATTCCATCAGAAATATTTTTTCCAATCTCTATACCTCTTTGCATTTCTAGGATGATTAAAGAACTGTGATCTTTATCCAACATCGTCTTGTTCAAATCTCGAATAGATATAACACATACACTATTCTAGAATCTTATAATCCTATCATAATCAAGGCTAATCTCATGAAAATTTCTCACCTTATTTTTCTGTTCAGTATCTTCCTTCTCCACTGCTAAAATATACCCTTAGATTTTTCATTGAATGATTATTTGAGAAAGATAATATTTCTCCCCTTATATTATGATTTCATGAGAAATACATTGAATATATTGGATTATTGGGTCTTTGGTGATCCTCATCATTGATAAAATAAAATGTTTCTTTTAAATTATAGAATCTTCCAACATATTCTCTTTTTTAAGGACATAAAATTATTGATATTTCAAAATCTTTAATAGTGTCCAACCCTATTCTCTGGAGAATATACAATAATTTCTATTTGAAGATATAATATAAAATGAGAATGGCAGTTTATATATAAGACCATTATCTATAGTTATAATTCCTAAATATATTTGATGTAGAAATTGATGAACCTAACTATAAGAAAGGATTTTGGTAATTTTCTCATGAACCGTAATTTGTTATTGTCCATAAACATTGATCATATCATTCCACGTGAGATTGAATCCTAACAATTTCATTGATGAATAAATATAGATTAAACACCCTTCTCCATTATATAGTAATGTAAATGTTGGAAGTGGAAAACACATCCATAAGATATTCCAAATGATTTTATACAGATCAAAGATCATAGACCATTTTGTATGCTTCGATTTGATGGATCTTCGAGCCTGAACATAGTTACGGTTTAAAAGTTATGGACTTTCAATGTTGGGATGGAAAACTGGTTCATGGTGCCCATTCGCGAAGGTCCCTCGATGATCACAGAGTATAGGAACTTGACTGGAGCCTCCGCAAACACCACAAAGGACGATGATGGTTGAATCTATGGTTACGAAGAACATTAGGGAAAATGACCAGAGCCACTGCGAGTGCCTCGTTGTTCGATGATGGTCGACTCCGTAATTAAGTGAAACTTGCGGAAACTCCCTCCAGTTACAAAGTGTGAAGTGCTTCACGGTGCAATTGTCTCTTCATGGCATGCATTTTTGCTCTACTGTGGGCTCTACCAACCTCCATCACCAATAAATAGCCATCCTAGCCCCTTCATAAGAATGATGACGCCACCCCATAGGTAGCCTATCTCCCATTTCACAAAGCTCTCGAACACTGTGAAGTGATTCCCTTCCAAATGGATACTCCCTTTGTGATGTAGGTAGTTTCTTTAGGTTGGTTGAGCTTCTAAAAGCTACTTTTCTCCATGAGACACTTTTCTCTGTGATCTACTTTTCACTATGGCTGGCATGACTCTATGAGCGGCTTTTTACAATGAGCCTCTTTTCTCTGTGAGCGGCTTTGTTCCGCGAGCCGCTTTGCTCCACAAGCTGCTTTTCTTCGCGAGCCCCTTTGCTCTGCGAGACCCTTGGCTCCGCAAGACCCTTTTCCCCATGAGCCCATGTGCTCTACCAGACACTATGCTTTGTGAGACCCTATTCTCCGTGAGCACCTTTCCTAAGAAAAGATTCTTGGTGAGACCTCATGGTCCGTGAGAACCAATCAGTCATCAATTTCCTACCTTCGCGACCACTAGTCTATACCATTGGGGCAGGGCACTGCGAACTTTTCAGGCCAGTATGTCGGCATTTTTCCTTATGCTTTAATGTGCACCCACATTCCACCTATGGACCACTATGGTTCGAGATACTCCTTTATGAAACATGAAAAACCTTGAGTCGACATATTCCTATGGGTCCCTTTCACATGTCGTGAGTTGATATTCTAATCTTCAATTACTTGAGTACCATGATTTGAACCATTCCTCAAGAAACTCCTCCAAACCCTATCACATGGCTCCTACACTCGAATTAACTAGAAAGGGACACTTTTTCATAAGTCCCAACACCATCCTTTGCTAGGATCCATATTCCTGATAGTTCTGTCTATATGAATTTAAACTATAGTACACACAATTTAAAAAATATAGGATGCCTCTTACTCCAAATAAGAGATCCCTTATGCACCAATCATAAGATTCCAACAGTCTTCTCTACATGTGTATAAACTATTGTACAACCCATGGGACAAACATAGGATCCATGTTGCACTAAAAAATAGGTTCCTTATTTACCTAGTATAAGAAGCCAACATTACTCTCTACATGACTATAAACAGTAGTACACCCTATTTGACAACAATAGGATGCCACTTTCTCTAAAAAAGAGGTGCCTTATGCACCAAGAATAAGATTCTAATAGTCCTTACTATATGACATTAAACTATACCATGCCCTATCATTAAACAGTAGGATTCCTCTTCATCCAAAAAAGATATGTCTTATGTGAAAAGCATGAGATACCTCATGCAATAATTACCGTGGAATGATTTCAAGAGTGATGGAAACCATTTGAGCATTCCCTCACTCAACCTCATGATTCATGTGTCCTTAATTCTAATCATCATCCCCATTCATGTGTGAATGAATCCCCCTAGTAGCTTAGGACCATGCCACCTCTTCTCACCTACCTTTCTTGTCCAATGTCCCGAATGATATTGGACGACACTTTGACTTAGGACCTGTGTTTCAGACATAGTAAATAGTCAACCTTCATTTGATTGTCTTAATTTCTAGATAAATCGAGATGGATATAGTGTTCTGAACACTATCAATAATTATCTTCCATCACCATGCCACCCTCATTGTGTTCTGAATGTCAGGAAAGTGGTTCACACCTTTTATCTCCCTCTTCTCAGACTGATTCTAATGCCCTTGACAGTTTCCCACTTGTCTATTAGCACATAAGTGTAGACGTCAATCATATGCCTTAACCCAACTAAGAGTTGGTATGACCTCAAGGCTAGACATGAGGAAGATATTACATGAATCTTCCATGAGTAATCCCCGCTCACTATTGCCGCTCCTTTGTAGCACCTGAGAAACTTCTATGCGTAAGACCCATAAACCATTTTCGCTCTTTTGCGACACTCAGGCAGCTAGCATTCATAAGCCCCATTCACAATTGAAACTCCTCAGTGGTACATGGGTAGCTTCTATGCGTATGCCCCATCCATTAACGCTACTCCTTAGTGTAACTCGGGCATCGACCATACGTAAGCCCCATTTTCCATTTTTTCTCCTTAGTGGTAGTCGGGCAGCATCCATGCGTAAGCCCAATTCACTAACCATCGAAGCAGCACCTCTGCACCATGAGTTTTAAGTCTGCTGTTTCCTCTTGCTTCACACAGCAAGCATGAATCATGTGATGTTAAGGTAAGTATTGATCATGGCATCCACTTTGGGTCATCTTGGAGCATTAGCCCCAAACCATCCTGAACTAAGAGGTCTTTGACCCTTTCCAAGGCAAGGTACGTAAGAAGCCTCCCTGAAGTTCAATCCCACACCTATTAGTCCTAACCCCTTTTATTTCGGTTCACCAACACCTCTCATAAACGATGTGGACACTGATCTTTTCCATGGAAAGATATGTAAGAAGCCTCCCCAAGGTTCTATCCCAACACCTTTGGCACCCGACCCATTCACGTCGGTTCACCAAACCACTCTAAACTACTTAGACTTTGATTATTTCCTAGGAATGGTATGTATGAATCCTCCATAAGGTTCAGTTCTATCACCTATTAGTTCTGACCCCCTTCATATTGGTTCACCCTCATCCTGCATGATGTTAAACAGTATTCCCCCCCTTTTTCATGCAAGACATTAAACTATACCAATTAGAACTACATGGGCTTTGATCCTCACCACCCAGACAAGGTACTTTGGAAGCCTCCCTGAGCTCCAACCCCAATCCACCGTAAGCTGTTGTGTTACCCAACTGAACTTATGTTTTTGTGTACCACAATAAATGGCAAGCCGTTGTGTTCCCCGATCGACTGTATGCCATGTTGAATTCTGATCGATGGTATGCCGTTGTGAACCACAATCAATAGTAATCCATTTTCAACCCCAACCAGCAAAAAGCCATTGGGATTATCAATTGAAATTAAGCCATTGTAGTCCACTTATTTTGGACCCATATATCTGGTACACCGCTCTAGCGTCAGACCAATCTCGGGCTGCTAACCACGCATAAGCTCCAAGCATGTCATTGGGTCGTTGTCCTCTACATACACCCTGGTTCTATGAACCCCATATTAATCTACGTGGACATTGATCCTCACCATGTCATGGTACATAGGAAGCCTCCATGAGGATCAATTCCATCACCCATGTCTCATTGTGTTCTCTCTCCCTCGAGCCTATTTGTTTTGGGAAGGTCATACCCCAACCTAGAGGTTTTACTTTCTCCTAGTCTCATCCATACATGTCACCTCCTTAGGTGTCCCATCGCCCCATGAACTATGTAGACTTTGATTCCATTCCTTGGGGATATAAAGGAAGTCTCTTCGAGGCTCAAGACCAACACTACCATCACCTTAAAGGGAGTTCCATCTCATTCCCCCTCCACTTGATTCAACTCTCCATCATCCACCCTGATTCTTACCCGGGCCGCCACATCCTGGTGGGATCACTCCATTTACTCTAGCAGATAACCATGCATAATCCCCAAAAAATTCATAATCATTCCAACATGAGTTCCCCTCTTGCGATGTGAAAATATCAACACATAAGCCCCAACATTTCTCAAGGTCTTTATATTTTGTGTACACCTCGACTCATCACCCATTCGAATTGAGTGGGCTTGGATCCTTGTCTCATAGACATGGTAGGCAGGAAATCCCTATGAGGTTCAATCCCAGCCAATGGAAAACCTTGGTTTCAACCATTATATGTCTCTCTCTCCATGATATTCCCTCAGTGGTGTCCAGATCAGCCTTCACGGTGTGACGTCTACCCTTTGTGGGACACACCACCCTGGGTCTTCTCTCATTAGTTATTCTGAACTATCCATCTGGTGTTCCCTATTCTAGGGTTCACTCTTTTTTATCATCCCTCAAAGGTGTCCACATTTTCTTCTATGGTGTGATATCTCCCATATATGATGTACACCACCTCAAATCTGTCCTCATTCAGTGTCCTGGTCCATCCATCTGGTAAACCTTCAAGGTGTTCCCTCTTAGGGAAGTACCAATCAGATCCATCGTTATGAGACGATCTGGTCACTCTCATTCCATCTCAGCAAGTAGTTGAACTCATGGCCTACCTCATGTCAAACGGGAGATGAATAAAGAAAACCTTGGATGACATGCCTTTGATGTAATCATCTCTGCAAGATGTTAAACTCGCTATATAAACTTTGTTAAACAAGGGAAGATGATGAAATCCTCTGAGACATGACTCCTAAATAAGATACCCCTCGACCATTTTGGGATGACTCAAGTTATGTGACCTCAATATTCCCTCTTATGAAGAAGAATATATGTTCCCCAATGGCTATTCTTCCAGATATTCCCCGACATGCCTGATTTTTTCATCTACTCCGTCCAAATGTTTCTACCATTTCAAGACACCATGGAATGTCTTGAAATAAGTAGTGTAATTAAACTGCATCCTCAATGATATAGAATGGGAATGACATTCACAAGAAACAAATTAGACATTGAGGGAGACCCATATTAAGCGTCAAATTATTAGGAGAAATCCACAGAAGGAGGAACTAACATCCCATCATCCCATTTCAACCATGGAGAAAACATCCCTTAACAAGTTATAGATGCCACCCACCTTTGAAATGCCTGATTGGGGGGAACAGAAAGTGCATCCTCCACATACGGATGAATTCCCAGACAAAAGCATCAGAAACAGTAATGATAACTTCATAGACTAACCGTCTTTCTATTTCATTGAAACTTTCTTCAAATTAGTCTATAAAAATGATCTTATCTCCTTTGTTTTTCATCTTGGTGGTGGGATATGACAGTAATAATAAATTATCCACAAAGTGCTGACAATATGTATCCAAACCTAGAAAACATGGGATCTATGTCATAGTGGATTGTTTGGGCTAACATTCAATAACTTCTGTCATTGATAGATCTACTGATATACTCAATCATGAGATTATATGAAAAAATAATAGAAAATTTGAAAAACAAAATACACCCATTGAAAATTTTGAATAAATATTATCCTTCCTAATGGTCTCTAATAAAATTATAAAGTGATATTAATAGTATCACATATTCATTATATAGATAAAAATACCATATAGAAAGTCTACCTCAAATAGGTCAATATAATATCTAAAAACTCTAATCCTTATATCTATGAAGATAACAAAGATAATACTAAAACCAAATTGAATCACTATAAATTAAAATTGGCCATAAATTATATGAACTATCATACTGGGTATATCCCCCTTCATTACCCCCATTTGCTGATATATATAATGATGATCAATCTGAGAATATAATTGATTGCCTCACAGTTGATCAAACAAGTGATAAACAAGTGGTATAAGATACATGTTTTTTTAGTGGTTTTATTAAGTTCTCGATAACCAAATAAACATATCATTGACACATATTTATTCTTAAAAAAGGACATGTATCCCTATAGAAATTCAGTTTTCTTAATTAATAGAATTTCAATATTCTCTTGGAGTTAGTAAATCAGTTCCCAAAGCCTAATTGGGGCAATTTTATATCGAGTCTTTCAAATAGTTATAGAGTAATGTATGAGTTATACCAATAAATAAACTTCTTTATTTTGTGGATGATTATGTGTCCTTCTAAAAATAAATTAGAAAAACTCCCATATAATAGGCATATCAATGGTGTTGAGCTTTTCCTAAAAAGCTTTAGAAAAACATTCCATTAGAATAGAAATCATGACTCATTGAATAGTTGTAATTTCTAACGAAGGTTATTATTTCTTATTGAACTGATAGATAATCATAGGATGGTTTGAAATATAAAAGGTAACATCCTTTTCCCAAAAACCTTTGTGAGAGTTATGTAATGAAATTTTATCCAAGTCAAATGAAACATAAAAATCAACCATAGTTAGAATGATTATATTTGGAAGGATAAAATTCAAACAAACATCACATAGAGTATAACCAGGGAATTATGATGCAATAATCATAACATTAAAGGGGTTTTCTGATATTTGATCAATTAATCATTGATGTGGTACAATGGTACCCATAGAAAGTTACATAGATATAAAATAGTTGGTACATTGGAAATCAAATAAGACATCAACAGTTCTATATTGTATGGTAAGTTTACCTTTCACCACTTAGTTATTTTATAATACATATCCAAAAGTGATCACATGTGGCATCCCTTTTTCAATATGACTATGAGGGTTTTGACATCAATCCCCATTACTAACCATTATGTTTGGGAAAAATTTAGTATAATTAATATAATCTTTTCTTTTGAAACACTAGAGTGTAGATGATATATTATATGAATTATTCTCTATATTCAAATCATTTTCTAACATCCTTCCATCAAATTGGAATTTTATTTCATTATGAAACTCCTTTCCACAAATAATTATTTTACTGGCCCCATAAGAAAACATCTATCTTTTTTCCTTCCACAATTCTAGAATAAAGGAAAGTCCATCTTCTCCTCTACAAGATTATTAGATTTCAATTTGAATTCAATATTTATTTTCTTCTAAAAACTATTAGATAAATAGGTTAAACCAATCTCTCTCTCTAACTTTATGGAACATCCTATGATTTCCTCATATCTACTGAAGTAATTTACACCCAAATCATTTTGATGACTCAGTTTCAATCCACATTATAATTAGTCTAACATAATTTTATGTTGAATGATAATGATAGAAGCATAATTTTATGGTTTTACTAAATTTTCTGCATAGGTTTCTATATATTCCTTATCCATCTATTTGAGCTCAAGAAATTGAACATTTATTTCATTCTAATTATATGATTGATGAAATTATTAATCAATTAAGCTAATAATATCATATTACTACATAGAATCTATTTATTTATATTGCTTCGTGTTATAGATAATGATACAACCTTGATTATTTTACCCTTCCAATAAAAAAATAATAAGAATAAATTCCTCATTTTTTAAAAACTAAATAATATTAAATATCCTATTAATGGTATTGATCCATTTCTTTGAAACATATGGACTAATATACCCACTAAAAGAATATGTACATTGCCTTATGAAAAACTAAAAAAATTATTTTTAACTATTTCTTTTATTGGGATGAATGATATGATTCTTAAATTGTTATATTTATATAAGAATATCAATAATATATTTCATTACAGATCCCATGATATTTTATTTCTCAATGGGAAATTTGTTCTATTGTTTATCACATTCAACATTAAAATTATTCCTTCATTTTCTAACCATTGACTAATAAAAAAATTATTGAATGAGAAAAAAAATATATGGAAGACTAAATAATCCTAAAAAATCATTCATATGTTGTCTTAATAATGACACCTTGTTCTATGAATCAATAGATTTAACCAAAGTCATTCATGACAGTCACTGAGACATTAGGATTTTATGATATTTTTAGAAATATCCTAAAGTTTCCCAGTAAACCTTTATTATACAAGTATTAAATGGTTAACTAATCCTTTTTCTGATACAAACTAAAATGACACATGTATTTCATATATAAATGTCACATCTTAGTAGAAGAATACTAATTACCTAACCCAATAATTCATAGAATAATCGTATAGGTCTAGTGCCTTTGAAAATAGAGTCACCTAAAACATTTCATTATAAAAGATCTATATAATCTCAAGGTAACTTATTCATTACTATCACCAATTTTAGAAATATCAGACATAGTAACTTTATTCATAACATGGAGAATATAATTATAAGAATTAGTGAGATCATAAGCTTAGTAAGGGTAGAAATGTGAGATATCAATGATCACATGCGCATAACATGAACATAAAAGAATGAGAATATGATAATAGAACTTTAATGTCATACATTGCATATCATAGAACATATTATTGAACAATGGAATAAATAATGTTAGTTTAAATGAAATAATTCATAAATTTATCAATGAACATGTGCCAAGAGAGTATAGTAGTGGTATAAGACAAGTAATTGTTGCCAATACGTAAGTATAGAATATCATTCTGTTCGTAGTCAAGGATCAATTCAAATAACCTCATAGTGGGTTGGGTTGACTCCAAAAACCATATTATTAATATAACTTAATTCCCAAGACTATTATTGTGGACAAATACATTTACTATATTGGGTTTACTCCCTATTCCTAATATGTTTATCACTTGAGATATTATGCTCCACCCAATGCATTAGATTACGATATAGGTCCATTTGATCACCTAATAATTATCATACATCTTTGTTCCTAAAAAACATTAAAAATTCCTCATGTCATAATACATTTAATGGAATTGTTTTCCTAATTATTTCATAACCCGTTGAATAGAATCGGGTTTCATAACCTTGTCATGAATTTTTCGTCCATAACCCATAGAAAACGAACATGTTTTGTAAACAAATTATATTAATTAACATAAAACATATATTAAAAGTATAAGGATGGTATCCCTATATCATATACCTATAATTTCATAAATAAAATTTAGGGATGTTGTTATTGATGAATAGAAATAAAACTTAAAATCTCTAAAACCATCATATAGAAAATATTCTATCCATTTAAAAAACAATTTTTTAAAATAAATTAACACTATAAATATTATAGATTTTTTTTTAGAAAATAAACATAGAATCATATAAAGGAATATTCAAATCATTGATCGGTCCATATAGATGGAAATTCCAATCAATCTGTATATGTTAAAATAAAACATTCCTTTTACACTTTTGTAAAAAAGTCAATAAGAACATCATTTGGAAAATAAAAAGAATATTATTTTGAATCCAATTTTATTAAAATTAAAAAATGATATAAAATGACTTTAAAAAATCCACTGAGAATATTAAATAAAATCTTGAAAACATTTTTAATAGACGTGGACATGAAGGAAAAATGGTTTTCAATTAAAGCGAGAAAGAAATCTGGTCTCCTTAAAAAATATTTCTGGTCTCTTAAGTAATTGAAGTTGAAAAAATGAATGGAAAACATTTATTAAAAATAAGTAAACATATTGGAAGAATATTCATGATACTATTGAATTATATATCATACTATTTCATCATTACATCATTTTTCTGAATCAATCCCATTAGAAAATGAAATTGTAATGTGAAATGCTTACATCGAGTTCCCCTTGTTTAGAATGTACAATATCCTCCAATATAATGAATTTTAATTTGTCATTAATTTATAATTAAATCATATTAAAATTTTAATACCATTTATGATAATTTTATAACATTTCAACATCTATTTTATCTACAATTCCTTAAAATTATTAATTATTGGTGTTAACAGTTTCGTTTATCATGAGTATTTTTGTATAGTACTTCCTATATATTTAAATTCATCATAATTGAATAATAAAAATATGATATTCAGGATATAAATATATTTAATATTCATTATATTACTATGTATATTAATCTATAAAATTTAGATATTGAAACAATGAATTACACCATTTAGGGAGATGTCAGACCATTAGTACACATGGATTTTTTTTTCATTTTGACATATGGAAAAAAAGAAAGGTAAATAATAATAACTCTAATTTAAAAAAAATTATCAATATATATATATATATAATCTATTCATAAATTTATCCTCATCACCATCCTAGTTAAATAAAAATTCAAAACAAATCACATCGTTTTCTGGAGGTTGTAGTGAACACATACACGTGAGAGACATTATCATTTTCCACGGTTTTTAAGGTAAGAATACAAAAATGATACTAACATTAAATAATGATATTTATTTAATATTTATTGTTCATAAATTTTAAACCCACCATAACACCCCTTCATTAATGATGGTAATGAGAAATAAATTATATCGTTGGAGATGTTAATATGTACATACTCATGAGTGATATTTTCATTTCCCATTTGATGAAAATATGAAGAATAGAAGAGGATTCATATTATTAATAATAAAATTTGAGTATTTTATGATATATAATATATTATTTTTTGGATAATATAAATGATTTTTAAGAGGTAAAAGAATAATTAAAAATAAAGCAATTGGTTAAGGGGATTGAATCTTCTTTGAAATAACTCTTGTAGATATCCTCTTAAAGGATTTAGGGTTGGTATTTCTTGAATAAAAACGACTAGAATGGGTCTAAGGGATTTTTTTAGTGAACATTATTTCTGTTGGATGATCTAGAAGGCTCAAAATAGTGTAGAAAATGATGGAGGAGGTTCCCCTTTATAAGTTTCATTAGGGGTGGTTTTAGAATGTCTCAAAATATTAAATTATAAAAAATTTCTTATTAAGAAATATTCTTCTAAATGGTTTTTAATTAAATGATAAGATATTATATAATTTAGTAAATGGATGATCTAGAAGGCTCAAGATTTTTATTATTTTTAAATAATTTAGTAAAAAATTAATTTGAAAAAAAAATCATCATTTGAAATTTTGACAATTTTAATATAATTGGACTTAAAATACATAAAGAAAAATAAATAATATGATATTTTTACATGACAATAATTTATCATATTCACCCATAAAATTCGTTGATCAATATAAATTACTTAAAATTTATCACTCTTAATATGTTTAATATGATTTATTTTATTTTACCATTAATTGAATAAGTATTGTTTTGGAATAGTGTGAGTTTAAAAGGAAATTAAATAATACCTAAAATGTATAACTAAATTAAAATCATTAATATTATACCATTTTTCATAAAATGACTACTAATATTTTATCATATATACTTTTTGTCCCAATGGGAATAAATAATGGATATTTGAAACTAAGGGAGGGAAATTTTGTAACTATCAATCATTTAAATAACATATAAATTATTTTCAATGTTAGGTTTCGACTAAAAAAATAAATTTATAACGTAATCTGGTATTTTTATAATTTAAATAATAAAATAATAATTGTGTATTGGTGACTTTTCACTTTGTTGTAACATATATCAATCAGATTTACCCCATATCATGGTGAAAATGTTTACCACAGTTACTATTAATATAATCAAAAGGGAATATTTGTTACATTTAGACCTCATGTTTCAAAATATGTAACAAATATTTTAAAATTAATAAATAAAAGTGTACGAAATAAATTTTATAATAATCACACTAAATATAATGAAAAACTTTATTTAGAAAATTCCATTTTATGTTCAAAACATAGTTTCTTATTATCCCATGCCTAGAATGATTGTAAAGAACTATTAAAATATAGAATATAATATATTATATATAAACTTCATTAAAATAATCCAAAAAATTGTATAATTAAATTAATAATGTTTAAAATACATTTCTATGACAATTCTTTTTTCAAAAAAAAAATATTTCTTTTTATTAAAATGTTTTTTATTTTCTTTATAATCCATAGATAACCAATTAAATAATATTATAAATGTGTAAAAATACAATGTTAATAAATTATTTTATCCTATGAATACCCATCAATCAAATTAAATGTGATAAATATAACTTTAAATTATAATATTTTGATAGTTATCAAGATCAGTTTAAACGTGGTGTTGTATGAAACACAAGCTGTTGAAGTAATTATATTTTTCTTCAAAACATTATTTCATACATTCCTTGGGTGTTATATAATAAACTCCTAAAAATTAATTTCACCCTAAAAATTCAACACATTGATACTTTTTTTGGATATATTTCTTTCATTTCATCCTCAGATTCCCATATGCATTCTCAAAAAATTTAATTTGTAGATATAAAAATCACTAGTGGTGTAGTCGTGATCTATTTCACTTTATCTCTTCTATGCAACATTTCTAAGAGTTGTTACAAGAAAAATATATTTGTCTATCGGAATGACATATTTTTTTGGTACATTTGATGTATTGGTTATGTACTTCCTCATGATAGATACATGAAACACATCGTGAACCCGAGGGAGGTTTAGTGGAAGCGCTAAGAGTTAAAATACCGTCCCAATTCGATCAATAATCATGTGAGGAAAAATTGTGTATTCATATTATTTCTCATTTATTATTTTCTTATAACCTTGTACTAAGGGGAAATTCATAGAAAAATTATCCCATCCACTTTAAATTACATGTCATGCCCAAGATAGTTAGCATAACATTTTTATCTAATATGAGACGTCTTTATATGCTGATAAATGAATTTGATTTTCCCTTTAATTTAATCTAATAGATTATTTTATAATAGATTTCTTTCTCCAGTATCATCAACTTTTTTTGTACTTATTCACTATTTATATAGAGGATATTATAAGGAGCCATCAGAATGATGAAGTGAAAACTATTTTTTAAATAAAAATCAACTAGAGGAATGTGTTGATGGAAACCATCATTGAAAAATATAGATAAATATCTCATTAAATCATAGAGGGGTTAAATTTTAATCTTATAAAAAATATCTATATAATAATTATATGTTTTAATTAAAATCCACTCTATATCCAAATCCATTTAGAGGGTTCTCCCTAACTTCACGGTAAATATCAGATGATGATCATATACTTAATAATGTGGTCCTCCATGAAACCGTACAACATAATTAATAAAAAATTTAAAAATATGATCTACGGGGATATATTCTCTATCATAAATAATGTGTGCTGACTTTATAAGGGTATTGACTACAAACTATATTTCATTGTTCTCTTTTGAGGTTTTAGGGACTCCAACAAAAAAATCCAAGGTGATGTTTTCCCATTTCCATAATGGGGTGGGTAATGGTAATTAGATACCCTTATATTTTTGTTTTACATAATTAAATTTTTTATATATCAAGAACCTAGATACATACTCAACCATATACCTATTCATGAAATCCCAATAGAAATGTTGTTTTTGGTCTCTATAAATCATTATACATCCTGGATGAATTGAGAATAGTGAAATGTTAGATTAATGTAAATTCACCATCTCTAAATCTGGTAAACATTTAAAATATACATGGTTCATGAACCTTATCACCCCATCATAATCATATTTAAACTCATGAAAATTTATCAAATCCTTTTTTAGTGGAATATAACTCTTATCTTCCTCTTTAATATTCACATTGAAAGATGGTTGAAAACATATTTGAGAAAGATAATATTTCTTCCCTTCCTTTACAATGTCAAGGTCCATAATTTTAAAATAAACAATTATTATATATTTTTTAATTTTAATTATAAAAATGATAGCATGGTCCTTTTAGATCAGATCACATGAAACTTAATCCTATTTCCAAGGGTGTTAAAGCATTGAGATATCATAATCATTAATTAGGTCCAACCGACTTCATTGCGTATATTCAGCTATTTTAATGTCAGAATATGTTTTAAAATTTTAATATTAGTTTATATATAACATATTCCTCAATAATGACTATCCATCTTTATATTTAACACAAAAATTACTTTAATAGTCTCCAAATAAGGATTTTTTTAATTTGTATCATGAACATTCAATTTGTTTTAGGCATAAACTACCAACATATCATCCCACATGATAATGAATCTCAATACATTAATTGATGCATCAAAATACCTAAAATAATTATTGTCTCTGTGGTAATGTAAGAAAACATGAACTGAAAGTCCTCATTATTTCCATGAATCTCTATTCACATTTATATGTCCAATGAAACATAGCCCACTTCTAATTTAATTTTGTGAGTTGATAAGAGAGCCATGATAAATTGTCTATAGACTAAAAATAATATTTATCGAAACAAATAAAAATATGTATCTCTTTCATGTTTTTTGGTATGAGACAATTTTCAATAATTTCTATCTTTGAGGATCTACAAAAATACCCTCTAATGAGATTATATGACCTATTAATGGAACATTCGGAATCTAGGAATCACACATAGTAAATTTTTTATAAATATTATCCTGATCAGGGTTCTAGAGTTTAATTCTCATGTGGACTTCATGATCATTTTTATTTATTGAATATATAAGAATATCAACTTTAAAGACTACCAAAAAATGATCAATATAATATCTAAAAAACTATTCTTTAAATACATGATGGTAATAGAGTAATTATTATGACTAAATAGAATAACTATAAATTCATATTTTATATAAATTTTATAGAATATTATCTTAGTTATATCATCCTTCTTAAAAATCAATTGATGAAATACATAATGTATATCAATATAAGAAAAGTAA
Source organism: Viscum album (assembly GCA_963277665.1). Lineage (NCBI taxonomy): Eukaryota > Viridiplantae > Streptophyta > Magnoliopsida > Santalales > Viscaceae > Viscum > Viscum album. Next base: position 1,569,547,108 of record OY728133.1, on the reverse strand, counting down.
TAGGCTCTATAGAGTTGATCAAGAATATTACCAATATGAGGTAGAGGATACTTGTTCTTGAGAGAGATTTAGTTAAGTTCTTGATAATCCATGAAAGGTCTCCATGATAAGTATTTAAAATTAATGAAATGAAATAGTCACCTCTTGGTTACATAGTTGTATTAATTAATCAATTGTAAATATTTTCATGGAGTTGTTTCATCAGTTCCTATATCTCAATTATGTAAATTATATATTGAGACAATGAAATTTATCTAGAACCAATTATGAGTTATATTGAGAAACAACATCTCAATTCAGTGAAGGACAGTTTTGTTAGTATAAAATTTCATCCACAAACTTCCATGAAGTAGTTATATCATTAATTTTATGTTTTCCTCTAACCCTTTTCGAAAAACATCCCTCTTTTAGAGGAATCATGACCCATATAATTGATGTAATTTCCAATGGATGTTTATGTTTGTCATCAAAATAATCGGAGATCATAAGATGGTTTGAAATATAAAATGTAACATCACTTAATTATTTTTATGTGATATTTATGTAATGATCAAAAATCTACTCACAAAATTACATCAAATTTAACAAGAGGAAGAATGATGAGATTTAGAGGAAACACATTACCAAAAACATTAATCAGAGAAGAATCATAGACTTGAGATGCAGTCATAATAACATTGGGGGTTTTATTGATAATTAAACATATAATCATTGAGGTGGTATTTTAATAAACATAGAATTTTTTATATATATAAAAGAGTGGGTTGATATAGAATGAAATAAGACATTACCATTTATAGAGTATGTGGTATGGGTACCATTCAAGTCTTCTTTATTGCATTCTACAACACCAATAATGTATCCATGAGACCACCCTTTCTCTTTGGGTTTTTGATTTTCTGATATCGATGATCATCTCTAACCTTTAGGTTTTGGAATTTTTTTCATAATGATCATATTTCCTTTAATTTGAAACAGTGGAGTGTGGGTGGTGCATTATGTGGGGATTTACCTCTTTACGCATAATTATATAACATATTCCCATAAATCTATCATTTTAGTTATGTATGTCATTTCTTCACACAATTTAAACCTTTATTAGTCCCCTAAAGAAAATTTCCACCATTTTTTACTTCCTCACATAATGTATAATGGAAATCCAAAATTCTTCTCTTCACAATTTTTAGATTTCTTATTAAGATACATCTGTATATTCATCTCAATTTTTTGACATAGATTGGATACAACAATATATATCTCCACCTTCATCGAACATAAAATTATTCATTCATGGTGAATAATCTCTGTTATAGCTAAATCACTTTAAAGATATTGTTTTAAGAAACTAAATAATTGGTCAACGTTAAGATTAGGTAAGATGATATTTCTAGAATAATTCTTCATAGGCATAGTAAAATTTCCCTCATAGGTGCCAATAGATCCATCATCCATATCTATAAGATTAAATAACTTCTTTTATATTTCATTTGAATAATATTTTTTATGTAATAATTAAAAAAAATAATCTCTTAAACTAAAACAACTTCATGGTGTAAATTTATTTCTATTGCCCCTCGTTTTTGACAAGACTCCACCACTGAATCACTTTTCCTTGCAAAAAATAAACACCATGAATAAATTTCATTGGTTCTAAAAAATGGAGAATGGAAAATATCATTTCAACGGTACTAATCCAATTATTATAATCACGTGGATCTGTAGACCCACTAAAAGAATGTTGACACTGCCTAATGAAAGACTGAATAAATCATTGTTCTATACATTTCTCATTTTGATGATTAGTATGATTCATAGATTGGGAATGTTATGGGAGAATATCAATAATATTTTTAGTTATATCTCCCACATAAATCATTTTTTAGGAGTAAAATCATTTTATTATAGATCATATAAAATATTTACATGATTCCTTCAGTTTCTATCCTCTGACTAATAGAAAAACGAATAGTGTCAGAAAAAATAATCACAGTTTAAGACAACATTGTCAGGAAAAATAATTTATAAGAATTATAAATCTTGAAACCTACACTTATTACACCATTTATTACCTAGGCCATTCATTATAGTTACCAAAATATTTGGATTTTATCCTATACGTAGACTTATACCCAGGTCTCTAAGTAAAACCATCTCATTCTAGTACAAAATATATGACAATAAATTTCCCTGGTACCAACTATAACATCTCATACATTTAAATAATAGATATTACAACTTAGAATATTAATAATCCTTAAATAATATAATGATGTACTTGAGAATTGAAAAGGTCTTGTGAATTTGTAAATAAGGATAGATACACAACTAGGTTTTTGAAGATCAACATCATATCCCACTAATTGTTTTCACACTCAACATAATTATTATAAATATCATAATTTGCACATTTCTTCTATCCTATGTAATGGGAACATAAAAAGGTTTAGATCATATGTTCCGTAAGTGTAAATTAGGAAGATATTAATGATCACATAAGCATAAAATTATAATAAGGGTACACGAATATAAACATAACACTAAAAAACCATACCATTCATATCATAGATCATAATATATAATAAAGGTAGATATAGGTCCGACCCATTACATCATTAAAATTATAAATTTATTTTCTATAATATTATAAAAAATTATTCATATGATAAACCTTGTAAAAGATTTGTTTTCATAAAATTTCATCATTTTATAAGACATTAATAGAAGGGTGTTTAATAATTTTTTCAATAATTTTTTTTTGAATAACTCATGAAAAATGAATTAGTTTGATATGAATATTGTAATAATTTTTAAAAAACATATAGAAAAATGATAAGGACGTTATCATTGAATCATAACCCTGGTAAATCCTAAGAAAACACAGGTTAGTTGTTATTAATGAATATACTTATAATTAAATGGTCTTCAATAAAATAATGAGGAAAATATCATTTCCACATTAAAAATAACTTTTTAAAATAAGAAAAATCAACCAAATAAAAAAAACAATTTATAGAAAAAACTAATTAAAAATAGATTAATAATTCTATAAATAATTAAGTGGTTAGTTAAGAAAATTTACTTCAATTCATATACATTAAAATAAAACTTACCTTTCACACTTTTGTAAAAAGTCAAAAATTCGTCATTTAAAAAACAAAATGAAGAGTCATTTTATTTTTTTGGGGAAAAAAGTTAAAAATGTGTAAAAATAAATATAATAAATCCTTTTATAATTGAAATAAAATCCATGAAATCATTTTTAGAAATCCCGGAAATGGATTGGAAAGGTTTTTTGACTTAAGAGAGATATAAAATATAATTTCCATAAAATATGTTTTGGATATTGAGTTATTTAAGGAGAGAAAATGAAAGGAAAATAATGTATTTAAATGAAATAACTAGTGGATAATAAAATTAAAGATATAATTGTGGGATTTATCATAATATTTCATCATTATAAACATCATCATAAATAATCACAATAGACAATGAGACTATAAAATAAAACCCATACCTTGAGTTCCACTTTTATTGAAAGCCCTCTAACCTAAATATATAATAATTTTAGTACTATGATAATTAAATAATAGAATCATAAAAATACTTATATTATATTATAAGATAATTTTATAATATCTCAACACCCTTTTTATATATAATTTCTAAATTCTCCATTTTTGAGTGTTATTTTTTGTTTATGGTGAGTAATTCCGTTCGATAGATCTTCTCCACATACATTGATCATAGTTAAATTATATTAATGATTTTAATGGTTATATAAATATCATATATATTACTTATATAAATATTTATATTCATCAATAAAATTTATATTTATATGAAATTAATTAAATAGTTTATGGAGACAATACGTTGTACATATGCGTGTATATTGTTTTCACATTTCAATTGATAGAATGAAAAAATGAATACAATAAATCAAAATAATATAATAAATATATATATAAATATCATGACCTTTATTAAATATACCATTAGTAATATCCATGTAAAATGGAAATGAAAAATGAATCTCATCGCTTTGTAGAGGTGGTAGTCGATACATACACAAGAGCGACATTCTCATTTTCACTTGTTTAAAATGTAATAATGTAGATAAAATATTATAATTAAATAGGTATAATAATTTCATAATTATGATATATAAAAATAAGATCAATCAAAATACCAATTAATAGTAATTTTTGTTGAGAAATTAATTTTATCACTATGTGGAGATGACAAGTTGTACAAACGCTTGAGTGATATTTTCAAAGTCTATTTGATGGAGGGGAATAAAGGTGGTTTATTTATCATAATGAAATTTAATCAATTTTAGGATACATAATTTATTATTTTATTTATATGATACCAATTTTATAGGAGTTAAATTAATTATTAAAAATAAAGTGATCTATTAAGGTGGTTTCCACTTCATTGAAAAAACCCTTTTAGTTCCCCTATTATGGGGTACAAGGTTCAATTTTCTTGAATACCACCACCTATATATTACATACATGAGATTTTCAAAATAAACCTATCATAATTTTTTCAATTCAAAATTCACAAGGTTGTGTAAAAAATACTGAGAGGATGTTCCCTTTTATAATTGAGGCGAGCATCACTTTTTGGAATTTTAAAAAAGTTAAAATTATAATAAATTCATTCTGAAAAAATGCCTCCAAATAGAGAGGTATTAAAATATAATATATTTTAGGGTTTTAATCCCCAAAACCAATTGAATTTAGTAACATTTTGGCATAAGTTTAAGCACAATTTTTTTATTAACCATTGGTTATCAAATTATATTTATAAATATTGTAATAATTTTTTCAATAATAAATGGTTGAAAATTTTAATTATAAAGAAAAATCTGTTTCATAGATGGAAATTTTATGAAATTTCAGACCTTTTCATATACATATAGTTTTTTTCTTTATGATTTTTCAATAATTTAATAAAATATTATTTGGATAAAATATCCTCAGTTTCAATTTTAAAAATATCAATTTAATTTGACTTAAAATAAATGAATATAACATTGGAATTAGAGTATAATTTATTAAAATAATAATTATATTTCATATTCACAAATAAAATTCTTTTAAAACTATAAATTACTTAAAATTTGATTAATAAAATTTATTTTATTTTTCCATTAATTGATTAATTACTGTTTTGGAATTGTCCGAGCATTTAAGGAAATTATATAATGCCTAAAAATTTTAAAGAAATTAAAGTGATCAATAAATTTTTATAATAAAAAATTTAATATAAATATTCATTTATAACTAATTTTCTCTTATTTGAACATATAATTTATATTTAAATCTAAGAGTGTAAAATTTTGTAACTTTCATGGATTTAAAAAATATATAAGTCCTTTTCAAGGGAAAATATCCCTTAATGAATGTTATTTAAATATAATGTTGATAATGTTTGAATTAAATTCATCCAATAATAATTAAAACAAAAAATTAGCATCTTATCACCTAGTTTTAATTTAGATTAACTCAACGTACCACTTACCTAAATGATAAAGATCACAATGGCAACTAATTATATTGATTAAAATTATAAGTTCCCTATTTTCCAAATTTTTACCTATTGAATCCAAATATAGAGTTTGTTTTATCCTATTAAATACATATGTGTGTAAAAAATTTAAAATTGAAATACTCGTACAACTCGTAAAAAACCACTTTTTAGGGAAATACCATTTAGGCATAAAACTTGTTTCATACTTATTCAGTGCCTAGATAAACTCTATATAAATTTTAAATTTTTTATTAAATTTATTATATATATATCTCATTAAAATAATTCAAAAAAATTATTAATTTAATTTATTAATATAAAGGCACATTATATTCACAAAAAATAGTTTTAAAAAAATATTTCTTTTTCTTTCGAATGATTTTTATTTTTTGTTTATAACCAATTGATAACTACAGATTTAATTTAATAAATATGTAACCATACTTTATTAATTATTTATTTATTCATATTAATACCCTCTAATAAAAAAACTATTTCATAACTATCACATTAAATTACAATATTTTAATGGTATATCACGATCTATTTATACTCGAAGTTTCGTATAACACATGTTATCAATGAAATTAATTTTTTTTTTAAAATTATTTCCAAAATATGGAGGCTTTAAAATATTAAATTTATTGACCATTACATATATAAATATTATGAAATCATTCATTTTTTTGGTGTAACTATCCAAAATAATAATGTGTTATAATGTTTGAATGAATAAGAACATGTTATTACATAATGTTAATATATTATTTATAAAAACCATGAAATTTAATTTATATATATATATATATATGTATCCTATGTTTCAATTTAAATTAATATTAGAACTATCCTTTTTGGGTTGTGATGAAAAGTGATATTTGTCAATTGTTGAGGTAGTAGTCCTTACATACACACAATTAATGAGTGCATTTCTAATTGAATAGAATTAATGAAGGTAGATGATAATTTTAAATTTTGTAGTCATAATTGTATTTTATACATCATAATTATTCATAAAATCAACCATTTATACCATTATGTATTGGTGGTAATAAAAAAAGAAAATCATTGTTTCGTTCAGGCGATACTCTATATTTATACACAAACTATGATTTCACTGTTCACAGTAGATGTGAAATGTGATTAGATAATGATTTTGTAATTAATATAAAAACATTAAAAAATATAAATGATACTAATGAAATTATAATATTCTAGTTAGAATAAATATTGGAGAGTAATATTCAGTATAAAATATGGGTAGTGGAAAATACTAATGTTAGTGATTTTATCTTTAATAGGAATATATATTTGAATTAAAGGGATTTTACAAACATATTATTATAGTAATTATTTTTATTGTAAAATGATCAATGGATATTATAATGGATAATTTTTAATTTCGAATTTTTAGCTAATGTGTAAAATGGATGGGTGGGTGTGTGATTTGTTTATAACAAAATTTTTGTGAACTTTTTTCTATAGACATTATATTTCAATGATGTGATGAGAATATCCAAGGGTAAATGGTATGAAAACATCAAAAACAGTGAGTTTGAGAAATTTTATGCTGTAAACTTGCATTAGAGAAAAGTTTGAGTGACTTTTAGAAAACAGTTTTTAAAAGAAAATGTTATTTCCACCATTAGGTTATCTTAATTTATTTAGTATTAATTATAAATTGTTTTTGTTTTTAAAAAATTAAATATATGATTATAATTTTTATTTTAATCATTATTTAAAATATATTAATTTTTTTATAATTTTAAATTTTAAATATTTTATAAAACATTTCATTGAAAATAATTGTTTTACCATTTTCGGGTCAAAAAACATCAATCTTATTAATCAGACTTTTTTCCCTACAATTTAAATTGAAATTATTACATAATGTGATAATCTGTATTTAGAATTTTAAATTCATTTTGATATATTTAATTTCTACATGTTATGAAATATAGTTTTAAATATCCCAGGATAATTTTTTCTGAATAAACTATTACTTATTCCTCCAAAAAAATATATACACATGTTTACAAAACACCCCATTTTTTTAGATTTTTTATATTACTTATAATATATATATTTTAGAAAATGTTCTAAACAAATTATAGTAATTTTTTATGTTGATTTCATAAAAGTGACAGTTTTAGAATAACCAGTTCCTTACATATCCTTCTAAATCAAACAATTTAAAAAAAACAATATTAAGAAAATATTTTTAATATAAATTCCCAAATTATTTTAATTTTTTATTTTTCAAATTATAAAATTTATGAAATATATTTTTGAATAAAATCATAATATATAATGAAAACCAAATTATATTAGAAAGTGAAATTTATAAAGATTAAGTGTTCTTATAATTATCTAATATCATTTTCCAAACAAAATAGTATTAAAAAATTATTAATATAAATTATAAATTATCCTCATTTAATATAGGTTTATGGAATTATATATTTAAGTCACATTAAATGTTTTCCTGGAAAAATAATTTTGAAAAAAATTAATGACCTTATTAGTTATTTAAGATAAAATAAATGTATTTAATTTAGATCAAAAGTATAATTTATTTATTTATCAAGATATTTTTTAAATAAGGTAATACTATAAATTCAATCTAATTCAATGGATAGGTTTTATTGGTCGCACATAAATATTTACATTTTATATAAATATATCACAATATTGTTTATGTTTGATGTCATGTGTGGACCATGAAATCAAAAACAATTATTTATTTAATGGTAATAATATATCAAAATATTCTGGTGTTACAATCTCCCACTTTAATAAATTACATCCCCTCAATTTTAATTTTCAATCACTGAAGAATGTAAGTGAGGGTATTATAAACATTATCCAAATTTGGGGTATAAGATGCAATATTAAATTTACTATAATATTTTAATCTATATCATGTTACATATCATTCATCAAACTACATTATACATTGAAATAGTCAAATAGCCTAATATGTATATACGATAATCATATATTATACTAGACATTCTTTCCCAAAACCATTTGAATATATATGTCAATAATCCATAGATAAGTTTTATATTCCTCTATAACATAACTCTATATTTAAAACCAAAAAGGTATTAACAAATTGTTCATAAAGCCACATGGTAGTTAGTAAATATCATATTCCATAAATTTGATGATATTAACCTAACATTCCATGGATATCTTATAAAATAAAATTATATAAGAAGAGTCTAACATGTTTTTCTTAGAATAATTCCACCCATTTATACCAAAATAATAATAATATTTTATTAAGTAAGAGTTTCCGATTACTCAAATTTGTTTAAATTTTTATCCCATAAAGTAAACCCTTTTGATTAAGTAATTTCCAAGGATATTGATACTATTTAATATATGTCATCATATCATTAAATTTTAACTAATGATTAAAAATCCTTATATGTTTCACATAATCCTCCTAAAATGTAGAATATAGTAGAATATCTTTGATATACATCCCTTAATAATTAATATATCTAAGAGTTTCATGACATCATTTTTGTTAAAAAATCAATTTCATAACATTTGGTAAGAGTAAAAAAGTCATCTTTTCCATTATAATTGGTATATTCTAAAAGTATCATCCATTTAAGTATCCTCCCTTATCCAGTTATAAGACATAGTGGTTTCTAGATACATTCTTTTCTTAGCTTCATCTTTATTATCCTATTTCAACATAATAATCATAAAAAAAGTTATGATAATATCTAATATAATCATAGTAAATAATAATATTAATGAGAAATCTCAAGAAAAGTAAATCTTCTTCACTGAAACCATCAAATATATTTATTTCACATTCTTATAAACAAAGTCACCATAGTTTAAAACAATTAATATCTTTGTTAAACCAATGTTTCTTTAAGTTTACTTCTTTCAAGATTACAAAATTATGTAATTAATAAAGAAATAATTCCCAAATTATCATAAAGATAATGTGTTCTACTAAATCATATCCCCCGAGAGTGTGAAACTTGGTGTGTAATTAGACCTTATTTTCCTAAACTAGGTGATGATGTTATTCCCATTCTACCCTTTTTATGTTTATCAACCCTTTTTAAATCAATTATAGAATCTACATCTACTTCTTCTAACCATACAATGATATAATTTTTAAGAAAACCATGAACTAAAGAATTTATAAAAACCATAGGATGTCATCCTATAAATAGATTTATTTTGAGGATTTTCATTGATGTTATCATATTCTAGACCCAAAAATTTTCAACATTACCTAAGCCAAATTAAATAGTTTTTATATTATTAATATTAACTAACCTAACTCATCATACTTTAAATTTAATTCCACATACAACCTAATAAATATAGTAATCTTAACCCAACCATGATAACAACTATGGTTCTTTGTACTAAAACACCAAGACCTAGTTGCAAAATAACATACGTTATATGCAATACTTGATTCCTATTTTATATTACCAAACACAAGCATCCCATAATTACATTTCTTATTTTTTTCATTACATATATTATGAAGACCTTTTAGGTTTAGATATCCAGAGATTTATGAAAACATAAAAAAACCCATATCTTTTATAAAAATTGGATATTTTTTTCCAATATAAATGAAATTTATTAATACATAATATGTTCACAACATATATCATAAATTCTCTACACATGCTATCTTGTAAGACATATCATGTGTAGCACTTTTCTTAATAACTTTTGAGAAAAGATACATAAGAAGGGGTGGGATTGAACACTTAGTAATGGAAAGTAAACAATTGAGTCTATTATGGAATAGATATTAAATAGATATTATGGAATGTTGAGATAATCAAAACGTAATACTATTGTATGGTGAAATTGAAAGAGAAATGATCCCATGGATAATAATTGAAATAAAGAAATCACATAGAAATCAATAACTTTTTATGTAGTGATGAAAATCAAAATGGGAAATTGTTAATTCAATACCATAATACAAGACATCGTGATACTAGATATTAGTATCATACAATGAAGGAAATATATTGTTCTCATTAGGACTACAGAAAAATAACCAATCACGATTGTCTTATGAGACTCGCCAAAGCATCAATGGAAAATACAATGTTTTTCCCTACCTATCACTTGTTTAATTATAATGAATTAATCTTTTGAAATACCAATTAAACAATATATAACCATCTTTTCTAATAGTGACCATTATTTAAAAAAAATATAAAGAATGCCAATAACATCCCCATGTTAATAAATGGGATATTTTGATCATAAATAATCCAATGAATGTTGTTTCATGGTAATAATATATACACACAACATGGAAATATTCATCCATGTTTGAATAAGAAATGGAATTCCAATATTTACCCCATGTTTATAAAAGGGATAACATGACCATCACCCATCAGATAAATAGAATTGGATTGTATGACCTTGACCATTATTAAAGTATGTTATTATAGTAATTTTTGGTGTATATACTTTTAAATTAGATGATGGAATGATTTCAATGCAGTATGGAATGTCTTATGAGAAATCGAGGTGTTTGGGGCCCCAAAATGTAGAAATTGGTGATTTTAGATTAAGGAAAGTAGTATGTTCATGGTTAGTGCCAACCATACCCCATGAAAATGGGTCTTAGTTTATAGGGAATCAATGTTTTGAAAAAATGAGTGAGGTGTCCTAGGATACTGTGCATGTAGATTTTTCCATAGATAGTTGGGTTGATATGGTTGGCATATGGTTTGAATGTTTTATGACCAAAATCTAAATCTCATTAATAGAGAAAATTTACTACTTTAACTATGATATTTATTTGAAATCACTTGATTTATGTCCTATTTATCTAACAAAATTCTATAGTGAATCCCAATATTATATTTCTCTTTCATGGGAAAACACACTTCAATTATTTGTTATTCAGAGTGCCTTTTCATATGATCTGAATCCTTAGGGATGTCTATGACCATACTCCCATCCATTCCAGGAATTATTCAATAAATTTTTCTCCCATTTAATTTATATATCATATTCCATATTTCAAAATCTATTGTATATTTTTATGCATGAGAGAACATTTTAGATCAAATAAATGATCTAGGATAGATTATGGGAGACTTATATACATAATATAGGTAGTCAAAGAGAAATTTTCCATAGTATTAATATTATATTTTAAATTCATGTGGTGTGTGTGATAATGTTAGAATGTTTAATGACTTCACATTGATAATATAATTATTTTGGCGTTCATATTAAGGCCATCGACACTTCACCTATCCCATTGGGTTTATTAATGATTATGGGTCTGAACACACAGTTTCCCCTGGTTTGTGCCAAATCATAAAAAAGATAATGTGGGGTTTAAATTGTGATATAGATAGTTTTAAAGCTCAAAGTGTTTAATATGGTTCCTAGTCTTAATATCATGGTAAATTTGGATACATGGAATAACATTTTAATTAAATATTTTATGAAAATTTAATATGGTATTTTTGTTAATGGCTAAAGTGGAAAGATGATCTTGTTAATTGGGATTAAAGAAAATTTTGGGATTTTTATGGATAAATAAGGGAATAGATTATTTTTGAATTGAGTTTAATTGTATTTCGATTGATTTCCATTTATAAATGTGGAATGTTGGAATGAATTATTTATGATTTTACAAATGTTGCTAATTTTCAAGTATGTTGGTTCTTGGAAATTGTTAAATGGTGGAATGGTTTGGGTTCTCCATTGATTGTCTATTAACCAGTAGTATTATATATGGATTGGTATGTTATAATTATTATTTACATCCATAATTTATGTGTTGAATTGATTCTTTATAAACCTATGATATTTATATATTATTTAGGTGTCAAACTGACACTTTAGCCACTAATGATGTATATACATAATTTAGGTGCAAGACAGGTGCTCTAGGTATCAATAATGATTACATGTAGTTTAGGTTCCCAATTAATTCTCTTGGAACCAAAGATACATGTACAAGTATTAGTTTTAGTACTAATGTCCTTGGTAGTTATTTTCTATAAAAACAGTATGTATACCTCATATTGATGTTTCTTGGTATGAAAAACTATGTAATTAATGATAATCACCTTTGTTTACATAATGTATAGATAACCCTATGATTTATTGTGTCATGACCCATCTTCGAGGCCCGTGTCATGACTACCCCAAGCCCGCCTTCCTTAGGCCAGGGGCTGCTAACTAGAACCAAAGGCGTAAATCCTGAAAAAGGGAAGGAAATGCATATATATAAGAAAAGAAACACCACAGAGTATGAAAGCTGAAGTAAACACTAAGTAAACTGAGTACAAAAGTAAGTTCTGGAAAGTAAATGGACTAGTATACAAACCCAACTGAAAGTACAATATAATAGTAAAGATATAATAGTTGTTGTAAAGTAATCCAGCAACCACTAAGTCATCATACGGATATCCCACCTGAAGGGTGGGTACAGATAGTCTCCTCAGCACCTCAGGTCCGGCCGTCCTCTCCGAGTACGTCCCATCAAGTAGTCTACCTCTAGGTATCATCCCTCTCCACAAGTCTCAACCACGATCCGCAATGTCCGTCGCCTGCATCCAACACAATGTAGTGCGGGCATAGCCCGCGTAGGAGGGAGTATATGATACTCAGTAAGGACCCCGACACCCCTGAAGGTCTCCCCAAAATCCACAAAGGATAAAACCCAATGGAAAAATACAAATATCAAGTATAAACAAACTATGCTTATGTATATTCCCATACATATACCTAAGTCATAAATTCCAGTTCAGCTCCAACTTCCGAGCCAAAGTACAACCCATTCCACACAGGAAAACACAACCCAGTCCACATAGGAAAGTACAACTAAATCCACACAGGAAAGAAAGTAAATCATATATTAGATAATGATTCAAAGTCAAGAATCAGATCACACAATTATACTACTCATGAAGAGGGGCAGAGATGATAGATGTAGCCTCTGAATCATCTCCCCTGCCGAACACTAGTAGGATCAAGTACAGAAGTCATCACTGCTAAACCCACGTAGGATCCCAGTACAGTAACCATCACTACAGAACCGACATAGGATCCAAGTACAGTCGTCATCACTGTCGAACCCACATAGGATCCAAGTACAGTCATCCTCGCTGCCAAACCCACATAGGATCCAAGTATAGTCTTCATCGTCGTCGTAGTCACAGCTAGCTCTTGGGTTCCCGCATAGAGCATGTTCGATTTCAAGAGGGTCCGCTCCTTGAGTCAAAGATCGATACATCAATTTTCACAAAGACCAGAATTTATCTATCCCATAGTTGTTTCCCACATTATAGGGGAAAAACAAAGAAAAATTTTCCCATGTCACGGAGAACAAGACGATGAAGCCATTTTCCAAAAGTACACGGCATGTAGATAAACAATACACGCCATGTCATTAGACACCGGGTACTTCATGTGTGATACGGCCTGTGTCGTAGGGCTAGTCCTATAAATAAGTAAATACATGACGTGTAGTATGGTTACACGTAGTGTCCAAACCTCTAGGGTCGGTTCCAAGTGCGCTGGCCATGCCTGGCCGTGATGGGGAGTACATGCCTGTGTACTCTACCCCATGTCCGTGTTTTTTCGGAATACACGCCGAGTCATCATGAAACGGCTTCTGCTATGGTAAAGATTGTACACGTCGTGCCTCTTGGCCGTGTGTTTCTTCCTGTGTCCGTGTATCTCCTAGATTACACACCGAGCCTCATGAAGCTGCTTCTGCCATGGTGGTGGTAGTACACACCGTGCCTCGGGGCCGTGTGGTTCTGCCTGTGTCCGTGTATCTCCCGGATTACATGCCGAGCCTCGTGAAGCCGCTTCAACCTTTCTATTATGATTATACATGTCCTACCTCGTGGTCGTGTACTTATGTCTGTGTCTGTGTATTATTTTAAATACACGGCATGTCCATCAAAGTATCCTCTGTCAAACTATGTGGGCCGTACATACCGTGTGACCGGTGTCACATGCCGTGTGTCACTTTGTCTGATGTCCATTGCTTCTACCGCTCAACTCCTGTACTACAAGGCATGTGATTTAGAAGTACACGCCGTGTATTTTGGAATTTTCCAGAAACAACGCATCTGGCCAGCACGCCTCCCAAGGCATTAGTTCTTCATTCCGATGATCCGTTTGTTACAAAACTTCCGCTCCTAGGTTTTCCCGATGTTCCAAGGCCGTTTCCTTTTTTTTCAGGCCTCTGATCGGCTCCAAAAACATGCCTTGATTCACCTCTAAAGAATGGAAGGAGAACACCATACAACAAGAACAACATAGGAATCAGACCACATTAGTTTCTTCATGTTCTTTACGCATTAGTTCGATATAAAAATGGTTTATAGAGAACCAATAACATGTAAGGAAAAACTATGTTTGTCATTCATAAACACACCCCTACCTCGAAGGAAGTTCTCGGTTGTCAAGCGCTGTGGACGATGGCATTGATTCTGTCATCGTCGGTGTCTCCTCCTTTATTGTGGAGGAAAATGAGGGTAAAGAAACAAACACTGTTGAATAAACGTTCTTCATCATAGAGTTGGTGTTCTTCGTTGAAGAAGAAGTTATTCAAGATGAAACTAGAGCTCTTCTCCCAATGTCTCAATATAACAAGCCAACCAAAAATATAAAATAAGGCTCCTCCTTATTTTATTAATTCATGCCATGCATTAAAAAAATTACAAAATTCAATTCAAAATAACTTAATTAATTAAACAATGAGTTGTCTAATTAATTATGTGATAAGTTGGCAAGCCTTAATGTGGGAGGTGGGAAGAGGTGGAGTAACTTAATTAAATACAAGGGTTTAAATGGGGCATTTAATGGAATGTGGAGGGTTGGGGCTCGTGCGGGCCCCAACCCACATTTATCCTCACATGGGTAGTTAGGATGCTAGTGGGACCCACCCTAACTTACCCTTGTAGGATTAAACCACCTTAGAGAAATAAATAAAATTGTATATAATTTTATTCACTTTTAATTTAAACCACTTTTTTAACATGTCCTCCATAGAAAACGCATCTTCAGTAAATGTCATCTTAAACAATTACCGGCGCTGTGGTTCCATCGGTGCTCTTAGATTTTAATTTCGAGCACCGGTTCAAATGATATAAAACCCTGCTCGTTCGTTCACAGAAAGTACCCGAGATAAACATCTAAAAATTATTCCGAGCACACCGGGCCTCAGAATCATGTACCGTCAAGTACTGTGTACTCGTAAAATCTCAAAGCATTTATGAAAAAATTTTCCCTTAAATTTATGAGTCTTTACATTACTCCCACCTCAGGGCTTTACGTCACCGTAAAGTATATCACAAACTAGGGGAACAAATGAGGGTACTGAGCATGCATCTGAGCCTCCCGCTCCCATGTGCCCTCCTGGAGGTTCCCGTGCTTCCACCTGATGCGCACTAGAGGAATAAACCATCCATGTAGGACCTGCTCCTGTCGATTCTCTATCTCCACCGGGACCTCTGTAAATGTCGTCCCTTCATCAATGTACAGCTCCCCGTGAGAAATTATATTTGTCGGGTTGTGCATGTATCTCCTAAGTTTAGATATGTGGAAGACATTGTGCACCCGGTGCAACTGAGTTGGAAGATCCAGGCTATAATTCACCCCACCTATCCTGTTGAGAACCTGTAATGGTTCGATGAAGCATGGAGATAACTTGCCACCTAGAACAAATCTCTATAATCCATGTTGAGGTGAGACCCGTAAGAAAACGTGGTCGCCGTCCTCAAACTCTAGTGGTGTTCGCCTCCTATCAGCATTGGACTTTTGATGGCTCTGTGCAGTCCTCATCCACACCTAGATGATCTGCACCTTCTCTATCATATCCTGGACCATCATTGGTCCTACGTGTGCTGACCCCCCAGGGTCTATCCAGTATATAGATGATCTACAAGTTTGATCGTACAATGCCTCGTATGGTGCCATCCCGATGGTGGAGTGATTGCTGTTGATGTACCCAAACTCCACCAAAGGTAGGTGATCCTCCCAGCTGCGACCAAAGTTGAGGACACAAGAACGGAGCATGTCCTCGAGAGTCTGAATGGTACTCTCTATCTGGCCATCCGTCTGAGGATGAAAGGTGGTGCTCAAGTGTAGATGCATCCCAAAAGCCTCCTGCAACCCCTTCTAAAGCTGGGAAGTAATGTGAGTTTCTTGATCGGTGATGATAGATGATGGAACACCATGAAACCGTATGATCTCCTGAATTTAGAGGCGTACCAAGCTCTCCATTGAGCCCTGATCTCTGATAGGTATAATGTGGGCCGACTTGGTGATTCCGTCGATGATCACCCAGAAAGAGTCGTGTCCTCTAGAAGTACATGGAAGGCCTATCAAAAAATCCATAGATATCCCATCCCACTTACAATCTGGGACCTCTAAGGGCTATACCATGCTATCTGGTACTTGGTGCTCTACCTTCACCTACTGGCATGTGATACATTGTGAAACAAACTCTGCCAAAGCCTTCTTTATACCCCGCCACTAGTTCTGTCGTCTGAGATCCCGGTACATCTTCACTACTCTAGGATGTACCGCCAAAGAGGAAGTGTGGAACTACCTCAGCACCTCCTCCTGTAATGCAACTGGTACCATGGTATATCCCCTGAAGAGGTTGACATGCTCTCCTCCTAAAGAAAATCAATCAGGTGCATGTCCTGTGGATATCTGTACACATCGCGTCAGACAGTCAACGTCCCAACACTGTGCCTCCCTAACCTACTGAAGTAGTAGAGGAGTGACTGTGAGCGACTATGGAAAGGATGATCTATCTCTATCCATGAAGGATATATGCAATGTGGCTAGTTGGTCGGTCGCCTCTCCAAGTAGCTAAATGCCTGATCTCCTACTGAGTGCTTCAGCTACAACATTCCCCTTCCCAAGAGTATAGACTATCTCAAAGTCATAGTTCTGGAGGAACTCGAGCCATCGCCGCTATCTCAGGTTCAGGTCCATCTACGAGAAGATTTACCTGAGACTCTAGTGGTCAGAGTATACTGTAATGTGATCGTTCCTCAGATAGTGCTGCCACTTCTTCAAGGCGAAGACAACTACTACTAACTCCATGTCATGGGTAGCGTTGTTCTACTCCTGCTACCTCAACTGTCGTGAACCATAGGCGATCACATCCCACTCCTACATCAGGACACACCTGAATCTGGTCCTTGATGCATCACATTAAACTATGTACCCTACGCCCCCCTCTGGTAGCCTCAAGATGGGTGAACTGGTCAATATTTACCTCATCTCCTGGAAGCTCTGTTGACATCTATCTGACCACACAAAAGGTTTCCCCTTCTTCACCAAATCTAAAAGCAGTTATGAAACTTTGGAGAAGTCTAGCACAAATCTCCGAAACTACCCAGCCAGTCCTAGGAAACTCCGCACCTCCATCACGCTCCTGGTTGGCTCCCAAGCTAGTACTGCCTCAATCTTCAGAGGATCCACTACAACACCTGCCTCAGAGATAACCTGCCCCTAGAAGTGGACCTCTCGAATCCAGAACTGGCACTTCGAGAGCTTACCATAA
Organism: Viscum album; assembly: GCA_963277665.1. NCBI lineage: Eukaryota > Viridiplantae > Streptophyta > Magnoliopsida > Santalales > Viscaceae > Viscum > Viscum album. The sequence continues at coordinate 1,569,528,990 of OY728133.1, read as the reverse complement.
AGCAGGTGCTCTCAGAGTGTATCCAGTACAACCTGTAAGTGGTATGTGTGCTCCTCCTCAGTAGTCGAGAAAATAAATATGTCATCGATGAAGACTATGACAAAATTATTTAGTTAAGGTAGGAATATCCTTTTATTGAGACTCATGAACACTTCTGGAGCATTGGTTACGTCAAAAGACATAACCAAGAAGTCATAGTGTCCATACCAACACCTAAAGGCCATCTTCTTCACATCCTCATCTCGAACTCTGAGAAGATGATAGCCTGACCTGAGGTCTATCTTGGGAACCAGTGTGCACCCTTGAGCTGATAAAAGAGGTCATCTTTCCTCAGTAGTGTATACTTGTTCTTTACGGTCACCTGATACAGGTGATGGTAGTCGATACAAAGTCACAAGCTCCGGTCCGCCTTCTTGGTGAACAAAATCGTGGAAGCCCTGGGTGAAACACTGGGTCGAATGAATATCTTGCCCTGCAGGGCCCCCAGCTGTACCCGTAGCTCACAAATCTTAGCGGGAGCTATCTTATTTGATAGTGTAGATATCAGGGCTATCCCAGGGTACAGGTAAATATAGAAGTCTACCTCTCTACAAGGAGGTAGTCCTGGAACGTATTTGGAAAAAACATCCACATACTGATCCACCACAACAAGAAAACTCGGACTCCGCACATCAAGTTGTCCTAGGACGAGACTAGACATCTGATGGGTGATCGACTGTCCTCTCCTCTTCATGACTCTATCCTGCGCTGCAAGGTCTCCCTTATCACCAGTGAAGGTGAAACTGCTCCCATCGGTGTGGACCCATCGCAACTTGTAACTAATACAGTCGATCTGAGCATGGACTGTAGACAACCAATCCATGCCAAAGATGAGGTCATAAGGCCTCGACGCCGGTACAAGAAGATCCAAGCTGAAGCTCCCACCTTCTAGAGTAAGCTCACACTGCCTGCACTAGTGCATAATCATCGAGTCTTCTCCCATAGGAGTCTCTAGTTGTAAGGATCGAGCCAACGGCTCTGTCGGAATCTCCGAGCTCCGAACAAGGGTAGCAGTAATAAAAAAATGACGCACTCCTGTGTCTATAAGAACTGTAGCAAGGGTGGAGTAGAAACAGATAGTACCTCAAATCATCTCAGGTGTGCCGTGGTCGTAGGTCTCAACTGCCTGAAGATGAGCCTGCCTCTGTCTGCCAGCTCCCTGTGGTCTGGGTGGACCTCCTGGTGGTGGTGGTGGTAAAGCCTCAAAGCATCTCCCCCAACCGCTGCTTGGCCAGCTGCCATGCCTCATCTGCCTGCTCCCTGTAGACAGCCACGGTCGAAACTCTACCTCTGCCTAGGGGGTCCCTCAACCGTCTAGTGCTCCTTTGTATGGCGGGTCGGGCAGTCACGTGCCATGTGGCCCTGCCTGCCGCATTCATTGCACTATTTGCCTCTCGTATGTCTGGATCTGATGTGTGTGCCCTACACCTCTGAACCAGTATCTTGAGGTCGCCCACTTGATGGTCTGGTCTTCTTGGACCTCTGCAACATCAGTGTACTACCGGCTGCAGAAGACTCCACTATGTGCCGCCCTACGGTAGGTCTCACTGCTAGTGTAGGCTCTATAAGAAAGCTCTCCATAAGAAGGGCTCGCTCCAGTACTCCTGCCTACATCGGAATGTTGAGGGAGATCATCGATGCCATGATCTCATGCCTCAGTCCCTGCTTGAAGGTATGGGCCTGGAAGAATGTTTCCCATATCCATGTCCATGGAGTATCATGAGAGATCAGTAAATCTCACTGAGTACTATGCTACTTCCATGCTTCCCTACTACAGTTGTAGTAACTCTTGGATGCACACCACACAGAGGGTGGATGGAACGAAATCCAAGAAAAAAGTGGCTCTTGAAGTCTGTCTAATGTAGATATTCCTTATCGTGCACCTAGAGCATCAGGCTCCACCATCTACCTACTTATGCATGTAGGAGACTCGCTGCAAGGATCACCATGAGGTCAGCTGGTGTCCCTAATAATATGAAGACTTGAACAACAACCTCTAGGTAATCCTTGGCTGCCTGAGGGTCTGTATCTCCATAGAAACCGGTCGGCCTCTGATGCTGAAACTCGTGCAGTGCACTCAGGTGACGTGTACTCTCAGCTGCTAGGGCTGGTGGCATTGCTGGCTCGGTGGGTATAGGCACCGGCGGTGCCTCCGCTGTAATAGGGCCCTGCACCGAGGCCTCATCGCTCGGTGGGCTACCATCTTGGACAAAGCTCAAAACCCTAGCTCGCATCCATTGTGGGGCCATACAGAAAATAAATACTTGCGCCATGGTTAAACTGTATATTTGGTGAGGTGACACAAAGTAATCACAAAGAAAACTTTTAAATCCCACATGTAATAAATTTTTTCATGCACTATGTCAAAAATCAGAAGGCAGGGTCATGGTGTATGGATACGTCGGCTGCCACACCAACAATGGACTCACTTGACTGATAACCACACTCAATACCCTTAACACTATTGCTTCATAGGAATAAATTATTAGAGTCCTATGTTCTGTGGTAGAACCAACTCCTATGATACCAATTTTTCACGACCTGTCCTCAGGGCCCATTCCGTGACTACCCCAAGCCCGTCATTCATAGGCCAGGGGCTGGAAACTAGCACCAAAGGCATAAATCCTGATAAAGGGAAGACATTGCCTTTATATATGAAATAAAATACCACAGATTACAGAAGCTGAAGTAAACAATATGTAAACTGAGTACAAAATTAAGTGTTGGAATGTAAATTGGTCGGTATACAATCCCAACTGAAAGTACAGTACAACTGAGAAAGAAATTACAACGGATGAAAAGTAAAGTCGCAACCACTAAGTCGTCTTCCGGAATTCTCAAATGAAGGGTGGGTACATATTCTCTTCTCAGATCCTCGGGTCTGGCCGTCCAGTCCGTGTACGTCCAACCTGATATTCCACCTCTGGATACCGTCCCGCTCCACAAGCCTCATCCACGATCAGCGTTGTCCGTCATCTACAACCAACACAACGTAGTGTGGGAATAGCCCCTGCAGGTCTTTCTACTAGCGTAGGCTTAGCAAGAAAGCTCTCTACAAGAAGGGCTCGCTCCAGTACTCCTGCCTGTGTCAGAATACAGAAGGAGATCATAGAAGCCCTGATCTCATGCCTCAGTCCCTGCGTGAAGGTTCAGGCAGAGAAAAATGGTTCTCATACCATGTCCATGGAGTAGCGCGACAGGTCGGTAAATCTCACCGAGTACTGGGCTACTATCATGCTGCCCTGCCGAAGCTATAGTTACTCTTATATACGCACCGCATGGGCGGTGGTTGGAATGAACTATGTGTGAAATAGGCTCTCAAACTCCGTCCAAAGTAGTGATGCCTCATCGGGCACATGGAGCATTAGGCTCCACCATCTCCTAGCTACTATGTGCAGAAGACTCGCTGCAAGGATCACCATGAGATCAACTGGTTTCCCTACTAATCTGAAGACTCGAAAAACAGTCTCCAGCCCATCCTCGGTTGCGAGAGGGGTCATCTCTCCACAGAACCTGGGCAACCTCTATCACTGAAACCCGTGCAGTGCACTCAAGTGGCATGCAATCTCTGCTGCTGGGGCTGGTGGTATCGGTGGCCCAGCGGGTAGAGGTACCACTGGTGCCTCCGCTGTAATGGGGCCCTGCACCGAGGCCTCGTCTCTCAGTGGGTTGCCATCTCGCACGTAACTGGGAACTGTAGATAGCTGCCGTCATGGTGCAATCCTAAAAGAAACTGGTGCTCCACGGTTAATACAGAATACCTGGTGATCTGACAAAAGTGATGACAAAGAAAGCTACTTGAAACACAAACGCAATCAGTGTTTTTGTTCACTGAGTCGGAATTTATATTTCAAATTCCTGGTGTGTGGATACATCGGCCGCCACACCAACACTGGACTCCCTAGTCTGAAAACCACACCCAATAATTTTAACACTATTGCTTCACAGAAATATTGATTAGAGTCCTAAGTTCTGTGGTATAACGGACTCCTCTCATACCAATTTGTCGGGACCCGTCTTTGGGGCCCATGGTGTGACTACCCCATGTCCGCCTTCCATACTCCAGGGGCTGGCGACTAGCACCAAAGGCGTAAATCATGAAAAAGGGAAAGAATTGCCTTTATATATGAAAAAAACACCACTGAATATGCAAGATGAAGTAAAAACTAAGTAAACTGAGTAAAAAAGTATGTCCTGGAAAGTAAATAGGCTAGTATACAAACCCAACTGAAAGTACAATACAACAGTAAAGATAGTACAACTACAGTAAAGTAATCCAGCAACCACTGAGTCGTCTTACGGATATCCCACCTAAAGGGTGGGTACAAATGGTCTCCTTAGCTCCTTGGGTCCGGCCGTCGACTCCGAGTACGTCCCGTCGAGTAGTATACCTCCAGGTACTATCCTGCTCCACAATTCTCAACCACAATCAGCGTTGTCTGTTGTCTACATCAAACACAATGTAGAGCAGGCATAACCCATGCAGGGGTGAGTAAATGATACTCAGTAAGGACCCCGAGACCCCCAATGGTCTACCCAAAATCCATAATGGGTAATTCAAAAAGGAAAGATACAAATATGAAGTATCAACTAACTCTTCTTAGGTATATGCCCATACATATACCTAAGTCATCAATTCAAGTTCGGCTCCAACTTCCGAGCCCAATTACAACCCATTCCACACAGGAAAACACAACCTAGTCTACAAAGGAAAGTACAACTCAATCCACACAAGAATGCAAGTCAATCATATCGAATATAATGACTGAAAGTCTGGACTCAGCTCACACAGGTATACTACCCACGAAGAGGGGTGGAGATGATTAAAGTAGCCTTTGAATCATCTCCCTTGCCGAACCCACATACGATCCAAGTACAGAAGTCGTCGCTGCCAAACCCACATAGGATCCAAGTACAATCGTCATCACTATCGAACCCACGGAGGGTGCATGTACAGTCATCCTCACTGCCAAACCCACATAGGGTCAAAGTATAGTCATCATCGTCGTTACAGTTGTAGCCAACTCTAGGGTTCCTGCACAGAGCACGCTCGATTTCCGGATGGTCCCATCCCCAAGTCAATGATTGATACATCAACTGTCAGAAAGACCAGAATTGATGTATCCCATAGTTCCATCCCACATCATATGGGAAGAACAAAGAAAAATGTGCCCATGTCATATAGAACAAGAAGACGAAGCAATTTTCCAAAAGTACACGGCGTGTAGATAAGCGATACACGCCGTGTCATCAGACACCAGGTACTGCCAGTGTGATAAGGCCTGTGTCATAGGGCTGGTTGTGTAAATAAGTAAATACATGGTGTGTAGTATGGTTACACGCCGTTTCCAAACCTCTAGGGTCGGTTCCAAGTGCGCTGGCCATACCTGGTCATTTGGTTGAGTACATGCCCATGTACTCGACCCCATGTCCTTGTATTTTTGGAATACACGCTGAGTCATCATGAATCCACTTCTGGCATGGTGAATATAGTACACACTGTGACTCTTGGCCATGTGTTTCTTCCCATGTCCATGTATCATGCAGATTACACGCCGAGCCTCTCGAAGCCTCTTCTGCCATGGTGGTGGTAGTATACGCCGAGCCTCGTAGCCGTGTGGTTCTGCCTGTGTCTGTGTGTCTCCCGGATTAAACGTCGAGCCTTACAAAGCCACTTCTTCCTTTCTATGAAGATAATACACGTCGTGCCTCATGGCCATATATTTTTGACTGTGTCTGTGTATTTTCCTTAAATAGACGCCATGTCCATCGAAGTCTCCTCTATCAAACTGTGTGGACAGTACACGCCGTGTGACCGGTGTCACACGCAGTGTGTCACTTAATCTGATGTCCATTACATCCGCCGCTGAATGGTTGTACTACAGGATGTGTGCTTTGGAAGGACACACCGTGTATTCTAGAATTTTTCAGAAATGATGCCTCTGGACAGCCCGCCTTTGGAGGCATCTGTTCTTCATTCTGATGATCCGTTTGCAACAAAACATCCACTCCTAGGTTCTCTCTATGTTCTGAGGCCATTTTCGATGTTTTTTGGGCCTCCAATTGGCTCCAAAAACATTCCTCGATTCACCTATCAAGAATGGAAGGAGAACACCATACAATAAGAATGGCGGAGGAATCGGACCGTGTTATTTTGGTTCTGTTCATTCCGCATTAGTTTGATAGAAAAATGGTTTAGAAGGATTCAATAACATGTAAGGAAAAACAACGTTTCTCATTCATAAATACACCCCTACCTCAAAGGAAGTTCGTTGTTGTTATGCGGCATGGATGATGGTGTCAATTCCGTCGTCATCGGTGTCTCCTCCCTTGTCGTAGAGGAAGAATAGGGTAAAGAAACTGGGGCCACTGAATCAACGTTCTTTGTCAGAGAGTTGGCGTTCTTCGTTGAAGATGAAGTTCTTCAAGATGAATCTAGATCTCTTCTCCCAAAGTCTCAACTGAACAAGCCAATCAACAAAATAAAACAAGGCTCCTCGTTATTTTATTAATAATTCCATGCATTCAACAAAATTACAAAATTTATATCCAAATCACTTAATTAATTATACAATGAGTTGTCTAATTAATTATGTGACATGTTGGAAAGACTTAATGTGGGAGGTTAGGAGAGGAGGAGTCACTTAATTAAATACAAGGGTTTAAATTGGGGGGGGGGGGTTAAGGGAATGTGTAGGGTTGGGGCTCATGCGGGCCCCACCCCACATTTATCCTCACATGGGTAGTTAGGATGCTAGTGGGTCCCACCCTAACTTACCCATGTAGTATTAAACCACCATAGAGAAATAAATAAAATTGTACACAATTTTATTCAGTTTTTATTTAATCAATTTTTTTAACAAGTCATCCATAGAAAACACATCTTCAGTAATGGTCCTCTTAAACAATTATCAGTGATGCAGTTCCATCGGTGCCCTCATATTTCAATTCCGAGCACAGGTTCAAAAGATAGAAAAACCCGCTCGTTCGTTCACTAAACATGCCCGAGCTAAGATTTGAAAATAGATTTCGGGCACACCGGGCCTCAGAATCATGTGCTGTCAGAAAATGCATACTCGTAAAATTTCCAAAGAATTTCAGAACAAATTTTCCATTAGATATAGTGACTAGCCTTATAAAAACATGTTTGGTTGGCCTCAGTGTCACTTTAGATCCTAAGGGCCAAAATGTTAACAGATTTTTTTTAATTGTGTTTTATTTAATTTCTTATATTCTATAGATTATATACCTTCTTTCACTATCACATTGAATTGTTATTTCATAATACACTTTTTGTGGTGGAATAATAATTTTTACTAACACTAAACTCAGTCTATCATTCTTACTCGAGTATACTTCATGGTTTTAGGTCAGGAAAATGTTAATGTCTTGGTTATATATGGATGAATTGGGTGTTTTCAAAAAAATATTGGGTGAGGTGATTGAGAGGGGTGGTAAGACCCATTTTTTGGATATTTTTCATCTAGTGTGGTTATTTTTGGATCTTTTAGGTATAAGAGACATTCATGACATGTCATGCTACTTTTATTAAATTTTTTGTACTTGCTAAGTTCTAGGAGTTTTGAATGTGAAATGTGGTTACCTGTTGGTTATTATTTGTTATTATTGCCACTATTTTTAGGGTAAAATGTATTATACAATGAAATAATAAAATAATAATTTTTCATATTTATTAATATTTATGAGTTAAATTTTATTTTTAAAATAAATGGTAATCTATGTATAATAGGGTGGGTGACACACAATAATAATTTTATTTGAAATTAAATGTTGCATGGAAGACTGAATGATACAAAACAATAATTTACTATTGATGTTATTTTTTAATATGATAGTTATTTACATATAATTGTGTTGGTTAAAATGAATAGAAATAAAATTATTATATTTACAAAAGATTATAAATTTTTTAGCTTCATTGAGTATAATTTTTATGACATATGATAAAATGAAATCTAGTTCACTCTTAAAAGCTCTATTTTTCTAAAAAGTAATTTTATCACCTTTTAATCTAGAATCTATTTTAAAACCAAATTTTGAAAATTTAATTATTTTTATCTGAAAAATGAAACATTAATTTTGAAAATAGAATATAAAAAATATATCTTAGAGTATTTTTTATATTTTTATGAGAAGTTACATATTTTTATGAATAGAAAATAATGTTGAATTTTAATTTTAAACCACCTTTTAGAATAATTTATTACTATAGATATGTTATATTTTTAATTTGTTATAATATATAGTTAGATGAATTTAATTTAATTTAATCCAACATAGGTCATTTGAATAATTTTAATACTGATTTTTGGTATAAAAACATAGAAAACATTTTTACATTTTTACATTAAAAACCATCTTTGTCATCCGAACTATGGGATTAATTTTAAATTAATTTCTATCGCATCTATTGTTTAAATTTGAAAAACTGGATCAACTATTTATAACAAGAATAAAATATAGTCTAAAATAATTATGATTTAGTTATTTATGATCATTTTTTGTGAAATAAATTAAAATTAAATATAGCGATTATGGAAAAAATATGTTTACTTAGTTGTTAAACATTAATCAGATGAGCCAAAATGAAAAATAAATATGTCCAAAACCCATTTTACTATAATTATTAGGCCATATAACCTATTTAATCAAATATTCATCATCATTGGTGGCACATGATGTAAGGTAGACCTCCAAATAGTTTTAACCTTCTTATATTTACAAGAGTCCACTCCTCCTCCACTATAAAAAGACACTCACACTTCCCCATTTATTCACACATATTAAGAAAATTTTCTTTTGAAAAACCAAATCAAATAATCTCCCAAAATCTCTCCTATGACCCAAGAGTCCTCACATTTAAAATAAATATTACCAATGAATCTATTTTTTGCAACCCAAAAGTAGTAACCCAAAAAAGAGGACACATTCTTCAATGTGCATTTATGTTTTATTCCATTATACACCCATTATATTTGTTTTATTACATGCTTATATAATGAAATATGTATCATAAATATAATTATATTTTTTTATGTTATGTTTCCAACCAAAACTTGCACACAATTCTATCATATGGGTTATGAAATTAGCATTCATGTGCACTACATACTACTGCCTCCTAAAATGATGTCATTCATTTTTCCATTACCAACATTAATGGTTAGGAATGATAATGTAAAAAATGTTTTTATATGATATATATATGATAAATATGATGTATTTATAAATTTTTAATTTTTATATACACATGACATCATGATTTCCATTTTGTGGGAGTATAATAACATCTTTTGTGGATGTGTGGACTCCCCCCTCCTCAAAGAAATGTGATATATTCACAATTTAAATCGAATGTATAATTTATGGGTTAAAAAAAATAAATTACATAAATAAAATATATTTTATATTCATAAAATAATTACTTTTTTGGAAATAAAATATATCAGTTTAATTATTACCATTTTAACGTAGTGAAAAGTGATAAAATCATACGTTTATGTGGGGACTACCTCCTCTATGAAACGTTGAGGTTATTTTTACATCACAATGAAAATATAAATAAGTATATATGATTAATTAAAATGGTATTTATGATATAATTATAATTATTGAAATATATATGTTACTTACCTTCTTTCCATAATGACAGTTGAGAAATTAGAATGTTATTCAAACGTATGTATGACCCACCATCTCCAAGATTGTAATGTTGGTTAATATTTTATAAGAATAATTAATTATTTTTTAAAAGTATTATTTATCTGTAAATAATATTATTATGACATGATTATTATTATTCATATGTTTTAAAAAATACCCCTTTGACCATATTTGACTTACCAAATTCATTTTGACACATAAGCTGAATATGGTGAAATATCCAAACATAAAATTATCTTTTTATGTAGTTGTAAGAAACAATGAAATAAGTGAAGAAAAATTAATTATAAAAGTGAAATCATTTTATATGTATGTAAAAAATTAACATAAGTTTATTATTCAAGGTCAAAAAGACATGAATGACAAGTCATACTCAAGGTAAGAGATTTTATCTTGATATGATTTTGTTGAGGAATATTTTTTTATTATACACCAACATTATTTTATGAGGTGTATATGCAAACCATTTTAAAATATTCTATCATGAATTTACTTAATCCAATTTTATTTAATTTTTTGGTCAAATTTTATTCATTAATGGGGTTTATGATTTAAATGATGAAATTGGTATGGGACACTTCAAATGATAAAATATTTAATTCCATAATAGTCAATCCATTTCAATGTTCTTATTATTATATTAAATATTAAATATATAGATACAAAATTACTATAAAAGAAATTTTATGGAAATTTGGATATTTATATTCTTCCACAAGTCTTTATATTTTTTAAAAAGAAAATAATCTTTCACTTGTGTAGGGTATTTTGTTATTGAAAATTGGTTTTGAAAACAGATTGATTATTTCAATATCTTGAAATGTTTTCTTGTGATATCAAACGAAATTTTATGAAAGAAATGTTGAATATTGAAATCTTTTATTTGTTATTACTATGTAATGGTACATGTACATTTTATTGGTGGGACCATTATAAACCAATTATGGGTGGTTCTACGAGAAACCAATGATGGGTGGGTCTGTGATAGATCTATATTGAATTTGTTATAGAATTCAGTTTTATTGATATTCAATTTATAAGTGGTAAATTTATTTAAGTCAACCACATGGATATTACATTTTTCAGAGTGAAAAGAATAATAATATGCCAATACACCTTTATGTGTTTTCTATGCTTTCTATGGATTTTATGGATATATTTTGATTTCAAAAAGGGTAAAAAATATGATTATTTTCAATGGAAAGTATATAATAATTCTTCATAGTGGAAAATGTTACCTTGTGATGTGATTTTCATGGGTTTTAATTTTTATAGATGGACAAATGATAAACTTATTTTTATATCCTTTACTATCTATTTTTGGCCATACATTTATTTAAATGGTTTTTATTGGACATTTGATGAATAAGGGATTGGAAGAAGTCCTGTTGAATTTACAGAATTGTTTTTATAATAGTGATTAACCTTTATTTTAAATGTTCTACTTATGTGGAAAATGTATAATGCTCAAAAGTGACCACACTATATTCTTTTTTACTATTATGTATGAGTTATGGCATAATTATTTAAAACCAATAGCTAAAATTAACCTTAATGTTATATAAATTAAAATAACAATGTTCACTCAAGATTAGAAAATGATTAAGGCCATGGCCTTATAGTTGGTATCAAAGGAATGGTTTTATAACATTATAGTTTAGTTTAATACTAATATCATTCCCTTAAAATATTTCAATTTATCGTTAATATGAATTTTTATATAATTTTAAGATTACCATGCTGCTTCAACAAATGTAGGTTTGTTCATAATGGATTTCTAGAGAGGAAATGAGGAAGCAGTAGCGGGAAGGCACCGAGGGGAAAATAAATTTTTGAATAATTATCTTGAGATGGTTGGAATTGTAAAAAAGGCATTTTTTTCAATTATTTCTTATTTGAAACATGATATATATGGTGACAATCACTATAGGAAAGAGCTAGCAGATCTACCATAGGGGAACATGATGATAGTGGATAATATTATTTGAACAAATCCCTCGTCATTCAGATGAACATCTTAACCCATTCTAGCTAAAGGATGAATTAAATCCGTAGAAAATATATTCAGTGCCTTGGGTTGTTCATCTCACCAAAATTATTGTCTTTCAATTTATCATTTTAAATGTGAAGTCACCTAATAGTGGTCATTCGTTAAAAATATTAGGGATAATTGAGAAATTTATTCCTTGGAATAGTATGAATTTAAAAATAATTTCCTTGACAAGTATTTTCATAAAGATTTTCAACTTTGAGATAAAAAACAATTAATGGAATTGAGGGAAAATGAAGAACATTCGGTTGATGCATATGAATAAAAATTCACATGACTATAATGGTATGTCCAAAATTTTATCTGAGATATTGATATTAATATTAATTATTTTTTCTCAGGATTAATGCCTATATATCATAGGGAATTGGCTTCTCTTGGGGTCAAGAGTTGTGAGAAACTTGTTCGATGTTTTGATAAGGTATAAATGGAGTTTTCTGAAGACCAAGTTTCCTATGACAATAAGAATAAAAGAAGACTAGTTGAAAGGAAATGAGAAATCCTTTATCATAGAAGGTTAGAGGTAAGAAAAAATAACCATATTTTGATAAGTGTGGAAAAAATTTATCATGGATATGTCTTACAAAGTTAGTGAAGTGCTTATAATGTGGTAAGTTTGGTCATATGGATCATGATTGCAAAGAAGAATATCATGCATGTAATAATAATACTAGTGTAAAATGATTTAGTTGAAATGAGTTATGAGATTATGCCAATGTGTATGTAATTTTAATTACTCAGGGTGAAGACCATTAAGATGGATAGAAAAAGGGTGTGGAAAAGTATTTTTTACAAATGTGGTTAATGTTGGTCCATAAAATTATGTGGTGAAAATTATGTTACCGATTTATTTGAAATATACCAATTCTTTATTTGATTATGGATCATTTCAATATTTCATTTCTGAGATGTTATCTTATATTTTTTTAATATCACCTCCTGAATATAATAAATAAAACTTGGTAAAAACAATGAGTGGTTGTATTAGAGTAACCATATTTAAATGAATATTCTATTGTAATTAGTGGTATGGTATTTCTTAATAATATTAATTAACTTCCAATAGTAGAGTGTGATATTGTTTTGTGTAAGGATTTTATTTGAGTTTATCATTCTAAAATAGATTTTAAATCCATTATTGTTAATTCAATGATTTCATACATTATATAAGATATCAAGATGATGATAAATTTATTAAAAATGGAAGTGAAAGTTATCTAGCTCATGTTTTGGAAATAAAGAAATAGTTTATATTAATGATATCTTAGTTGTTAATGAATTTATAGATGTTTTTTTGATGATTTGACTGGTGTTGTTCCTTACAGGGAAGTTAAATTTATAATTAATTTGGTGCCTGATGCTAAAACAGTTTATAAATTCCTTATTATGTGTCTTATGTTGAAGTTGTGGAACTAAAAAACTATTTGAATGGATTGATTGAAAATGGTCTCATTCGATCTATTCTTCCTAGTATATTTATCTTATTTCTTTTGTGAAAACGAAATAAGGTTCCATGAGACTTTTCATGTATTATAGTTACTTGAAAAAAAAACCATTTTATGAAAAAGTATCCTTTTCCTCATATCAATGATTTGTTTGATCAGCTCCAGGGAGCTCGGTTTTTTTCAAAGATTGATATGAGGTTTGGGTAACATCAGATGAAGTTGATGTAGAATGAAAATCTAAAGATTGTATTTCAAATGTGTTATGTGAATAATGAGTTTCTAGTTATTACATTTGGATTATCTAATTCACAATTTTTATTTTAGAATAATTTTAATAATGTCTTCAAAATTTTTGGTATTAGTTTGTTGTTGTGTTTATATATGATATTTTTTATATTATAAAATCCACAAGAAACAATGATGACACTAAATGGTTCTTTAAAAAAACCTTTGAATAAGTGAAACTATATGGAATGTTTTGTAAGATTGAATTTGGTTTCAAAAAATATCATTCCTTGGTCATATAATTTCTAAAGATAAAATAACTATTAACCCTACTATAAAAAAGGTTGTTGAATAGTGGCTAAGAACATTCAATGTCACAAATATTAGTAGTTTTATAGGATTGACTATTTATTATATACAGTTTTTGGAAAATCATTCTCAGTTATCTATCCCACCAACTAAGATAATAGTAATGGGATTTACATTTATCTTTAGAGGATAATGTTTGGAATGTTTTACTAAAATGAAGAGATGATGTTTTAATACCCTAATATTGGGATGTCCTTATAGAGAAGACAATTTTGACATCTATTGTGATGATTCATTAATAAGAAATCATTGTGTCCTAATTAAAAATGAAAAGGTAATGGAGTATTTTTCACATTAGTTGAAAACTAATGAGTTAAATTACACTACACATGATTTAGAATTATAATTTTTATTCATTTAGAATTTAGGCAAATCATTTTTAAGTAGTGAAGGTTAAAATATAAACTAATCACAAAAGTTTTAGGTTAATATTAACTCATAAAGAGTTTAATATGAGAATAAGAAGATGACTAGAACTTATAATGTATTTTGATTGAAAAAATCATTATCATCCTAGAAAATCAAAACAGTGGATGATTATTTTATTCAAAATGTTATAATACATTAACCATGTAATAGTTTTAATGTAGCCATTTGATTTATGGTTTGTTGAATTATGTCCAAGTATTTTGGGATTCATGGAATCTCTCTGTTTTATTAGGTTTTAGTACAGTTTAATATGTTAAAATGAATTAAGATGTCTTAGAAGTTGGATCAATATTCTCAAGATATTATAGAATCTAAGAATAACAGTGTGTTTCTTGATATTAACAATGATTAATATAGTGTTTTATGATTTGAATAAATGTTTGGTGTGACTTTTGATTCACAATTAATGAATTAGTTGTTTACAAAAGCTCAATGGTATCCATTTTCTTTTTATCCAAGAAGTACAATGATGTACATATATCTTTAGAAGTAATGATTTTGGGATGAAATGATAATATATTATTATGAATTTATCTTGATGTTTTTGACTTTATAGTTGGTTAGTACAAAATGATAGTTACTGAATGGGATGCTTTATGCTTTTTCAAATTCTAGAGTGAAAATGGGTTAATATATCAAAGGATTTATTTGGGATATTTATAAATATTTATCGAGGAAATTATGTGATTAAAGATATTTTTCATCAATTACCAAAATCAATACATTTCCTTCCCATTCGCGATATAATGTTTTTATTTTGGCATTCAAGACTATATGTACAAGAGATTTTAAGTATAGATGGAGTGCCTCTCTCTATTGTATCAGACCACGAACCCATGTTCACATCTAATTTTTATAGAGGACATTAGAGGATTTTGGGTACTGAATTAAATTTCAGTACATCTGGTCATCCTCAATCCAATAGATAGTATATGTGGATGATTAAGAAAATTGATGGTATGCTTCGTTCTGGCTCAATACATTTCAAGGG
This sequence comes from Viscum album, assembly GCA_963277665.1. NCBI lineage: Eukaryota > Viridiplantae > Streptophyta > Magnoliopsida > Santalales > Viscaceae > Viscum > Viscum album. Next base: position 1,569,513,758 of record OY728133.1, on the reverse strand, counting down.
ATGTTTGGATTGGAAAATTTCATTGATGTGTTTTTGTAATAACGATCATATTCATACAAGAATATAGATAGTACAATTTTGGGAGTTATATGGAAAGTGGTGTATATCCCTGAATATTTCAAATGATGAAGGATAAAGGAAGTTAAGGGTCCTGATTTGGTAAAGGAATTGATAGAAAAAGTTCAGTTGATTCAGTGATACATGATGAAATCATTGAGTATGTAGAAATTTTTTGCAAATAATTGAATGAAAAATACATCTTTAATGTTACATGTTTTTTATATATTATCATTTCTATATGGAATAGTTTTATACATTTTGGTATGAAGGGTAAGATGAGACCGTTGTTCCTTGGTTCATATTAAATCTCAAAGAATGTTGGATATGTTACCTACCATGTAGCTTTTCATCTGAGTAATCTCTATGTACACACCATATTTCTTATTTCAATGTTAAGGAAGTATATACCAGATTCATATCATGTTTTGAGATTGGGATTAGTTCTATTGGAAGAGAATCCAACTTTTGAGAAACAACCGGTTCATGTTCTACACAATATAAATAAAATGTTTCATAATATGGTGTTTTATCAGGTTATGTTCATCAGAAAAACCACAGGGTTGAATATGCACCATTTAATTTAAAAATAATATGAAGAAACAATATCATCACATATTTGATTATTGAATAATATTGGGACGATGCTATTTCAACTATGGGGAAGGATGTAACATCCGAGGTAATGATGGAATAATTATTGTTCGTACTTATTTATATTTATGAACTAAATAGAAATTTTATCAAAAAACGGATTCTTTTTTCAATATGATACGTACAAAAAAGAAATTAGTTTTTCTAAATCATACATTGCAAGAAAGTCTGAGTAACGTGAGACAGTAATATACTATTAGTATTATATTTTTAATATTGAAGTTATATTATAGGCATTTTCTGAGTGGGAATAAATAGAAATAACTATATTATAATCAATCATGTTTTTAAAATATTTTTAAATTAATCTAATGGATTTTATAGGAATAATATTTGAATAAATCTTACTTGATGCTTAAAAGCACTATTTCACAGAAAACCAGTTTTATTGCACATTAATGGTGCAACTATTTTAAACCTAAATTTTTAATTTTTTATAACATTTATATGATAAAATAATAATATTTTTTTTTAGTAGAACATATAGTTTAACTGTATTTTATTTTTTGGTATTTTTAGAGAAGTTTCATATTTTTATGAATAATAAATAATACACGTTTTTATTTAAAAACTTCTTTTTTATAAAATTTTTTTATATAGGTAATATATATTTTTTTAATACTTTTAAAGTAAAAGTATTAAAATTATATATCATTTAATCCAATTTATATAATTTTAATCATATTCATCGTGATTTTTGATATAAAAAACCTAGAATTCTTTTGAGAATTTTAACATTAAAAACCTACTTTGTCATACCTTTTATTAGACTAAATTTAATTTTTTTGCCACTTCTATGGTTATAATTTGTAGAAATGGATTACATATTTTTTATAAACATAATTTATAATTTATTATAAGTTAAAACTACTTTTTTAACAAAAAATATTAGGGAAATTAATTAAAATTAATTAAAATGATTAACGTAAAAATGTGTTTACATATTGGTTAAACTTCTAAAGTTCTAGTCCAAATGTTCTAGAAAAATGTAAAAAAAACCAATGGATAAATGTTATTAGACAAAATCTCCTATTTTATTAATGTTTTAACATTATTTTAGGCACATTATGAAAGAGAAATGTCCCAATAATGTTTACCTTTTTATATTTTCAAGAATTACAGTCCTCCACTATAAAATGGCACTCTCCCTCCCCCAATTCTTTACACATATCAAGCCATTTTTCTCTTCCAGAAACTTACCAAAAAATATAATAAAATATATCTACTCTCCCTATTTTATTAAATTGGTAAATAAATAAATCCATGGATGCCTTTTTTTGAATAATAAAAGGAATTACAGGAAATAATGTAACATTCTTCAGTTTTAATTTAGGATTTAATTATCTCTCCACGAAATAATTTATTAATTTTTTAGGACCATATAATAACATAATTATAAAAAAAATAATTATATGGTTTTATGTTAAGGGATCTAACTATAGCTACAAGCACATCCATCAAATGGGTAATGAAATTACCATTTTTGTGTTTAAAGGACTATCACCATACAAAATGATTTAATTTGTTATTTCCTTTAACAACTATTATGGTTGAGAATAATGATGAAAACACTATTTTTATATGATATATATATATATGATATTTATTATTTAATCATAATTATTTATTTTTAATATTCTGATACCATCATACATTTCATTTTGTGGAATTATAATAATATCATTTTTGGACATGTGGACTATAGCCTCCGAAAACAGATGTTATACATTCCCACTTTACATAGAATGTATTAAATAAGTGTTTAATAAAATTATGTAAAATAAATAAAATCTACATGATAATAATTAAAAAATTATATTTCTATAAATATAATATATCATTTTCATTTTTACCTTTCTCATGCACTAAAAAAAGTTATAATTTTGTCTGTAAACGTTTGGACTACCTCCTCATCTACAAATTGTGATTCATTTTACATCAAAATAATTATATATATTAGAAAAAAATATTAAAAAAATTCTATTTATGATATAATTATCATTATTTAAAGATAAGTGTTACTTCCATTGTTTCCATAATCATCTTTGAAAAATTAGAATGTTACTCATGTGTATGTACAACCTACCATCTCTATGATTATAACACTGATTAATTTTTTCATGAAAACATTAATGATTGGATTTAAAAGTATAATTAATGATTAAATATTAAAATTATTTCATAATTCTTATTCTTTTATGTGTTTTAATAATGATCACCTTGAAAATAGTTGATCTACATGAGCCGATTTTGACATCTAAATCCAATATAGTTAAAACACCAAACACAAAATTAATAATTTATGAAACTGTTTCAAAATTTTAATATGTTAGAAATTATGTAATTTACATAAGTTTATTATTCAATAATATAAAGACACACATGACATGTAAGGCTTAAGGTAATGGATTTATTATTATTTCCTTTCATTGAGGAATATTTTTGTCTTATACACACACATTATTTTTATGAGTTTTATATATAGATCCAGTTGATATATCCTATCATGAATTTACATTGTATCATTTATTTAATTCTTTTGGGTAAATGTTACTCTTTCATGGGGTTTATGATTAAAATGTTCAAAGAGTTGTGGGAAACTTTAAATGTGTAATGAGTTCATTAAAAAATATTTTCTCCATGATATTTTTTACATATTTATTATATGGATATGAATGGATTATAATAAAAATTTTATGTATATTTCAATATTTTGACTCTTCTATACGACTTTAGGTTTTTTAAGATAATAAACAAATCGTTCCCTTTTCCCCAATATTTTATTATTTAAAATACTTTTTTAAAATGGAATGATTATTTTACTATCATGACATGTTTTCCTATGATTGAAAATAAAATTTATGAGTGAAATATTGCAAATTGAAATATTTTAGGTGTTATGACTATGTAAGGTTAATTGTATATTTTATAGGTGGTTCATGATAAATCATTGATGAGTGGTTTCATGATGAACTAATGATGGGTTGGTTGATTATATACCTCTAACGCATTGGATATGGAAGTCATATGTATGGAGATTACAATTATAAGATACATATATTTGGATGTGTAATGTCTTCTTATACCATTTAGAGGGGTGAAAAGTATAATAATGTCCAAAGTTACCTTTTTTCATTTTCTGTTCTTTCTATGGGGTTTATAGTAATATTTTGTTTATAAAAAGGGTAAGAAATACACTTATTTTAAAAATAATGTTTATAAAAAGTATTATAGTTTTATAGTATTACACTATGGTAAACTTATCACGGGTTTGAATGTTTATTAGAGTAATAAAATATTCCTTCTTTTCGTATCCCTTACTGTTATTTTTATTCTCATCCCACATTTTTTATTTTTTTCATAGGACCTTTAGATGAGTAATTCATTAGAATAAGTCAAGCATAATTTCATAAAGAGATTTCATAAAATAGATCATACTTTTTTTTTAAATTTTATGATTTAATAAAAATGGATATAGTTTGAGGGTGATATATTTTTATTTTATTGTTTTGTTATGTGTGAGTTATAACATAATTCTCAAAAACTATAAACCAAAAAATATCCTCAATATTAGAGAATGTAAAATTATGGGCATAACTTATGATTATTTAATGTTTCATGATGGGGATATATATATAGACTCGCCACAATCCTCACGAGACCATTACTGTTATCCAACGACCTCTATAATACTGGAAGGCATGCATGAGGTCATTTGGAAAACTGGTTTAGCTAGGTCTTAGAGTGAAATCATACAAGAAATTATAAAGTGGTGTCAGAAAACATTTCTATTCTTTTAAATTTTTATTTAGGGATATTATATTGAAAGGAAATATTTTTTAGGACTTATTACTAAGATTTTACATAGAAGTAACTATCCCATTCTCAAGGAAAAAAATAGGATTCATGGGATCAGATTGATGTTTTGGAGGTTTGATTTTTAAAAATGAAATTTCATTTATCATTAGATAATAAAATCATTATTTAATTTATATATTAAATTTTTCATATTTATCGATACGATATGATATTGTGTATCCATACATCATATCTGTAACACAAGGGTAATGTTACATGAACCATGTTAGTCTAACTAGGAAAATAATTTATAAATAGTTTTCTTTTAATATGAGAGATTGAGTTGCAAGGGAAAATTTCCTTTCTTATTATTATGTGGTTTTATATATGTAGTTTCTCAAAAAGAGGATTGAATAATTTAAAACTGAAATATGCTAAATATAATTTTTAAATTACCATTAAATAAAAATATTGTGTCCAAGAAAAAGACTTATACCATGAGTTATCTAGTGGCCCTAGATAAGTATGCATAAGGTAGTGATAGTGTTTTCTCAATTTCCACTGAGATAGTGTATGTGGAGTAGTTTATATCTCATATGTGTTACTCATTTTATGTGTAACTATATATGATACTTGTTATATTAATAAAAATGTGTGTCTATAATTGAATAGTGATGCCCCCATGAAGAAGTATTTTAGTTGGGTGTTGGGAGGAAAATACATGATAATGTACATATAGTAACATAACTAGAGACCACATTGGATCTATATTATTTTTAGGAAGATAAGTTTAATGAACATTTCAACCGTGTTATGAAGTTTATATAGAGGTTCATAGAGAGTTTTACACTAACCATATTACATATAACTAGGGATTTGAATATATATATCATCCAACTATGTTTATTCGAGTCAATGATCCTAAGGATGTTATGTTTTTGGTAAAATATATCTAGATAAACCTTGAACAATTTAAGAATAATTTTTAGAGGAGGCTTAAGCTAGTGTAATATATGTTGTATGGAGTTACAAAGAATTGGTGAGATACTAATGTCTTGGATGTGAAACATGAGGGAATCACTATGAATGACTCCCAAAATATTTTTTTGGAACATTTATAAAAAATGAATTTATGAAAAGAGTGTCTTATGTGGTTTGTGAATTTTACCTAGAAAAATATATCTATGTCGAATTATACCTTCCACTTTACAAACTTTTAAAATTTTATTCTAATATTGACCTGTGATGATATATTTAGGGAAAAATTTATTAAGAATGGTTTCAGATGAAATATTAATTCATAGTAAAATATTTAAGCTTTCAAAAAATTTCTAATGTGGTAAAAAAACAACAAATTTCTAAAGGGAACCTAAACGATGCCTCTAGTAGAGGGTAGGATTTTTAAAGGGTTTATTCATTGAACATGCTTAGGTAGTTGAAATAAAAACTATAAAAAATTTCTCCAAGGTGGTTGTTGGGAGAGTAGTCAAGGAATATGATCATCATCTCAGGGAAGTGATTTGTTGTTTTCCTACCCATCCTTTAGGCCTGGTCAAATGGGAGGTCGGATTCTCTGACTACTAGTGGAGGGTTGATCATATAGAATGATAGATAAAAAAAGGTTCTATAAGAATCTATGAATGATGTATAGTGATATTGGACCAAGTTTGATATAGAGTACTAGGAATAGACTTTGTACTCTATATTAGTTGGTTAATTAGTGTTATACCATCAATAATAGTCATGGTGGAAAATGTGGTACTTCAAGAAAATAGATACTGTATCAGATATTTATTGCAATTACCGGTATAATGACATGAAAATAGGGTAGATGGGTAGGCTAGCTACGTGCAGTTCAACCTACTACCACTAGGAATTAGGCTGGGACATCGATTGTATGTATTAAACTTATTTTTTCCTTATATTATTTTTGGTGAATTATTTTAAACATGAATTTAATTGTATTGTATCTTCCGAGTTGTTGAATGGTTTATGCCTATAAAGGGAATTGTTGTATTGGGTTTTTTTAATCGACACACTGTTAGTGGTGAGATTGGAGAGTATCTATCATTGTAATAAGTGTTCCCTCGAGATTGTGGGGTACCATATCCTTTGTTATCTATATACACTTGAAATGTTGGTATTTTTCATGAATATGGAAATGGGTCTGTTTGGTGTGTACCATGATCATGTTGACTATTGTAATCATAGAGAGAATTTGATGTATCATAAGGGTTTCCACAATATTCATTAGGGTGAATGATATTGATAGGTAGTCCATTCAAATCCCATTCAGCAACATTAGTGTGATCTCATAAAATATGTTTTGATTCTTGTGCATGCTGAAGGAGAAGAAAATCATGAATTTATCCCAATATTAGTGGACTAATTTTTTGATGTGTTTCCAAATGAGTTTCTTGTGTTTATAACGGATATAGATGTTGATTTTACCATTTATATGAGTCATGTGGTTCAAAAATATTGTATTTATCCTTATATAATATCACCAACAGAGTTTCAAAAGCATAAGATATAGTTATTGGAATTGAAGGATAGTGGGATAATTAAGCTATCTGCATCATGTTGGGGTTCTCACATTATATTTTCAAATAAGGTGGAAGTTAATTTGACGTTATGTGTTTATTTATGAATGTTAATCCATAAGAATATTATGAATTGATTACCTCTTCCATGTACTGATGATATATTTGACCAGTATAGGGGTGAATGTTTACTAAAAAATATTAACATAATCTTATGGTTCCATAAATTGAGTTGATACCATATGCTATACTACAAAATGAATTTATAAGCACATATGAAATTTATGATTCTATCATGATGCTGAAAGGGATGGTGAATGCCCTCATTATATTATTTTTCTCGATAAATTAATCAAGAAACATTATTTGAATTATTATTTTTTGTTTTGTCAATGAAAAACTAGTCTTGATATGATCAAGACCAAAATATTGATATCTTCTTGACTAAGTTAATAAAGTCTCAATTACACAACTACCTATCTAAATCTCATTTCTGGATTGAAATGAAGTTTTATTCATTCACATTGTCTTGTAAGAAGGTGTATTAGTTGACACTAAGAAGATATTTGCAGTTGTTTCTTGGGAGAATAAAATATGTTGTTTTTTGATATCCAAATATTTATGGGTTTACCGGTTTACTACTGGAGGTTTATTAGGGGTTTTTTGAAGATTGAATGTAAATCATTCCTAATAAAAATGGTCAAAAAAGTATGAATTGTTTTGAGATTATGAGAATTCCTTTAATGAGATGAAGTGGCAATTTTCCACATCACCAATTTATATTTTACACGAATAGGGTAATAAATACACTCTATATTGTAACACATAGGAGGTTGTACATGGGGTAATATTAATTAAATGGGACCTAATCCTTGAATACAGTTAACGATAGTAAATACCACCTGAATGGAACTATCTCACACATGATGTTGAGTTGGGTTCCATGGTTTATCACTTAATTTTTTAGGGGATTTATCAACTAGGTTAATTGATTAATAATTATACTTATCCTAAGAACCATACATATATGTTTCCACAGCATGATATGAATCAATAGTATATGATGTTGTTTGAATATTTTAAATCTGTTCGTTTTTAACTAGAAGATACATACAGGGAAGGAAAATTTGTTCGTTATGATGTCACATATTCCTTAAGATGCATATATGTGCTTGAGATGAGTGGGATTTGATCAAACTCATATCCTTACCCACCATAACCTCTCAACATGAGAGAGTCAAGAGAAGGTAGTTTATCGATTCAATGTTATTGGTGATGATGGAAACAATGATGGTGGGGAGATACCTCCTATCAAGGCCATCCAAGATGATGAAGGTATCAACTTTAATGGCCACATTTACATGCCTATAGATATATGAGTAGATCTGATTTGTGACATTAATTTTTTGAAATTGATTCTATACCATGGTTGGAAAAAAATTTACCATGATATTTATAGATAATATTGACAGTGTGGAATGAAGATAGAGATGGGTTGTATTGTGATGTCATTCTACACCTATTATTTTGTTAATGTGGAGCATCAATGACCTATTGGTTTATTATATCCCTTTCCAATTATGTAATGGTAGTGGGATGATGTTACCATTTATTTCATGGTGGATTTACCCATGAATCATTATGATAGTGGTATAATATGGATAATTTTGGCCTTCTTGAAAAGGTATCCCATTTATTTCTAATTTGAGACACCTTTACATTCAATTAGATATATAACCATATACAGAAGAGATTAAAATTTTTCATTGTGAGAATCAATGTTTTTTTAGATCAAGATCCACAATTCACATCATGATTGTGTTAAAGATTGTATTAGGATTTTTTTACTCAATTGTTTTTGAGAACATACTACCAATAGTATAAAGAGAAGAAATATGAGTAGACTATCTCGGTGTTTAATGACATGATAATAGAATGTGCCAAAGATATTTCAAGAACCTAGAATAAACACATTTTATTTGTTTAGTTCTCCTATAAAAAATTATATTTGGAACCTATTGTGATGGTACCATATGAGTTAATGTAAACTAGGACATGAATATCACCTCTATGCAAGTTGAAGGTGAGAGAATTTGTTTTTTTCGTTGAGTCTTACTCGTGAAATTTGAGAGTTGATCATCTTGATCCAATAACATATTATTACATCCCAAATTAGAATTATTTCATATGAAATTTGATTTCATAAATCTATCATGTATTTAGGGGTTTATCTTGTAATCCTTCATGTGTTAATGGGACTAGGTCACCATCTAGTATTGAAATAGGGTAAGTGGGTTTCCAAGAATATAGGTCTATTAGAATTTGGTGAGATCATCGATCTGGTAGTGTGTTTAATTTATCCTAAATATAGGTATTGTGAAATAAATGATGCATTTCACCTCTCACCACATCTAAAGTAAAACCCAAAACCTTATCATGTGATTGATTTTGATGATATTAAGATGGAAGGTGATCCATAATTCAAGGATAATCCAATACGTATTATAAATGATAGTGAGAGAATTAATTGGGGTAAGACAGTACCTTTAGTTTGGGTTTTGTGGTAGAATGGTCTTGTAAAAGAGGAATCTTGGGGGAGGGAAAAATAATTCAGACCAGTTGCCTAAGATTTTTACCATGGAGGGTTAGTGATACAAGGGAACACATATCCAGAATTAGGGGTTATAAAGTGGGGATATTGTAAGATCACAATCTATCTAAAGGTAAATTTTAGTTTTAATTTTTCTATAAAATCTTTTTAAATAATAATAATGAATGGTTTCTTGAGAGTATGAAATGACTCTAGTGAATTTTGGGAGTTCATGTCCTGAAAATGTTGATACTGGGAATTACATAACATGAGGGGTGATTGGTGCATAATTAGGGCTATCCATAAATCATTTAAGTGTCACTTAATTTAAGGGGAATTCCTATTTTGAAATCATTGAATGGTGACCAAATAGACAATGTGAGTGTAATTTTTATGGTAAATTGAGGCTCACAAGGATGGCATGTGGTTTGAAAACCCATGTGATCAACTAATGAATATCATTAAAATTGTAAAATTTAGATATTTTCCAACTCAATATATATAAAAAATCACTTTATTTTCTCACCCGTTTCAGTCAAGGTATCCCTTAGTATATCACACTCCCGTCATTATATTCCATGGACATACCTCATTTGATAAATTTATATTTATAATTTTGTTTCTTTTGATCTAAATCCCTAGTTGTGTTCATGATCCTGTTTCCTACCATTCTAGGAATTCTCAATAAAGGGTTATGAATCTTTATTTTTATATCACAAAACATATTTTCAGGAATATTTTCTACTTTTTAAATAATTTTATCTTGAATTTAATGATGGGGTTGGATGAGTGGAAATCTATGAACATATAGTAGGTGGATTAAGTGTTATTCTCTATAGTCATGATATTTTATTAAATGAGCATGTGATGTGGGTAATAGAAACAATGTGTCTCATGATTCCATTTCGATTAAATAAATTATTGGTTCCTATGTATCTAAGACTCTTCATAGATTCTTTTGGGTATGCTAATGATAATGCATTAAACACATTGAGGATTAGAGTAATATGTACTTTTTTCAAATGAATTAAATCTTATAAATATTTTGTGTTACATGAAATCATTTCATATATCATTCATTAATAAAAAAATTGTTTTAATTTTGATACAAACAATAATGATTTTATATTACCTTACAAGTAACACCGAGTTTAGAAAAACTGTGACATACTATTAAATAATGATTATTTAATATGATAGTAATTAAATAGATCATAGAATTAAGAGTATGGATAATATTGACTAAATTATTAATATATATAGTATACACATGTATGTAAAATTAATTTTTTGGTGAATAGTTAATTAAAAATGAAAACTACAGCTATTTGAAAATAAAATAAATATTTTTCTGAAAAATTATTTTTCGGATCACAAACATGTTTTACCATAATAAATTATAATAATGTTTTTTTGTGAATAATTTTAATTAAATGAAAACTATAATATCAATCTTATTGTTTTTCTAGATGAGAGATAAAAATATGTCCAATTGTTCAATTAAAAACTATATGTTATCTAAAAGCAATTTTCTTCACCATTGGAACAATTATTGTTATTTTTTTGGCACTTTTAGAATTTTTCTGAAAAAAAAAACATAATTTTTTATATAGAAAATAAAAAGAATTATAGAGTAAATTTTTCATAATTATTTATATAGAATAAATTTTTGATGAATATTTTGAAAAATTATAAATTTTAACTGAAAACTTCTTTTTTTGAAGTTAACTTATAAAGAAAAAATATATTTTATATTGGATTTAAAGTGAATTTTGTGAAATTATACATAAACTAATTCTTTTTAGGTTATTTTATTTAATTTGATATTTAATTTCAATATAAAAACATTGTAAACTTTTGAACTTTTCCTCTTAGAAAACTCACATTCTCATCTCATCTACATGATTAATTTTTAATTAAAATTATTAATATATGAATGGAATTTATAAATAATGAAATTAATATTTTATATGATAATATTTTATATTATTTAATATATTAAACTATTATTTTTACCATAGTTATTAGTGAAAATATATAAAATTAGTTACTACAATTATGGTTAAAATTTCAGTTTACACATTACATGTTATAGGGTTAAAATTAAATTTACTATAGAAAAAAGAGTTTTAATTAAGAAATTAGATTTAATATTTATATTCAGTGGGTATAAATGATCTAATAATTCTAATTTTATTTTTATTCATAATGGATATTTTACCATGGTAAATAAAAATATACAAGTTACCTAGTAAAAAACTAAAAGGGATAAGTTGAGTAATGTTTTTCAATATGGAATAAAATGTTAAAAATGTATTTATATTGTGTTTTAAAGGTGTGTTTTGAGAATATACTCACTATAGTGAACTATTTATTAATTTAGGGGGAACATGAGGTAAGTGTGACCATCAAATATTGAATGATTTTCAGAATTTATGAGAATGCCACTCCACCTCAACTATAAAACAGCACTCACTCCCTCCACTTATTCATACATATAAATCCATTTTAATAGACTAATAACTAACTATATAACATAAAATCTTACATTATATCATCATATAAGCCTTATTTTGGATAGATATCAAACATAATACAGAGTTTGGATTAAATATAAGGAAGATACTCGAAGAAGAGGTAACATTCATAAACTATCACATTAATTTTATTTTCTTCCAAAAATGTGAATTATTATTATAACATGATTATATAATAATTCAATTATCATCCATACAATTTTATTATGTTATTTCATGGGAATTACCTATAACCATCACCAGTAACATCAAAATGGTCACAAAGTCATCATTTGTGTGTACATAAGACTATCGCCATGCGAACCGATTTCCTTCAATTTTTTTCATTACCACCTCTCAAAGTTGGAAATAAAAAATAATTTACTATCTATAAATGATATTTTTTACATTATTAGGAGTATTTAATTATTATTTCAAAAATTAAATCTTTATTTATTTTTTTTCGAATATGACAACATCACTCTTTTGAACGACAGACAACCGCCTCACAAAGCGACGTGTTTCACAATCACTTTACGTGGAAGGAAATAATGATTTTTTAATGAAAATACATGATATATAAAACATAAAAAGGATTCAATAATAATAATATAACACTTACTTTTATTTCTTTCAATCTAAAATTAAAATGGAAAAAATGATCATGTGTACGTACAACCTACTGTTTCCATGAATGATGGATTTAATTTTAAACCAATAAATTCAAAGGAATAATATAAAAACAAAAATAATTAATTTATATGATATATATATAATTTTTATCATTATAGATATAATTAATACATTATCAATGTAATAGGTCAAAAGAATAAGAAATCATAACTTTTACGAAAAAAACAAGGCTATTATTACCCAAAACGTAACTTTAACAGGAAATTATTAGTAAATGGTAAATAAATGGTCATATAAAAATAATATATGATATGATATATATGAATAGTTTTATATAATATATTAATAATAAACTATTATTTATTATACAAGAGTATTGAATATGTATGAAGGAATTTGTAGCTTATGGTAAGGGACTTGAGTCTATTTTTTTAGTTATGGGGACACATTCCATATTCACAACCAATTAATTGTAGGAACTATATCCAATTCCCAAGAATTTATTTTATGATTATTCTCTGAAAAAGTATTTTGATTTATATATACATTTTATAATATTGTGTTTTTATTTTAAAAGTAACCAAAACAGTGAGGGATTTTATCCATTTCTTTCAGACATAAGTTATGTTATGCCCCTATTATAACGGCTTAGTTCCGGATGCTGCCTAGAGGTTTTATATACTCATCTAGTAATATGGAATAAAGTGAATTTCCCCATATTACAGAGGCTCACAACTAGCATCTTGGGCCTTGGGTGTGATAGTGGGGAAACTATGCCCTAATTCGTAGAGTAACACAACAAGTATAAACAGATAATAGTAGAGGAAGCAGTAATTACCATAAAATAGTAAAAATTGGAATAATGGTAGTAAATAAACAACTAAAACATATATATATATATTTATATATCAATAATGATTCATGTCACAAGTATATAAGAAATAAATGAAATAATTCACAATGTAAGAATATAGTTCTAATCCAAAGTACAAATGAAACAAGAAAACAAGTCCAAAAAAATCTCTAGCATCAGCTTGGTCCCATGATCTCTAGCTCCATACCAATCAAGTACCTGAAGTACATGGGTACATTAGCATTTATAAACATGTAGTAATATAATCTGTTTGGGTCCAAGAGAAATACTTAAAGAGGGTTTGAGATGAATCCCAGTATTTAACCACTCAAAGATTTGTGTCTAACAGTCAGTGAATATATATGGTAAGAAATAAAAAAAGAAGCAATGGAAATGGAAGTACCCAAAAGTAAACAGTCCTACAGTTTCAATTACATTCTTTTAAATTCACCAATTAATCAACCAAATGAAAAAAATCAACCCTCTAAGATGTTCTTAGAGAATAACCCCTATTGTTAAACTTATACAAGGATACAACGACCTCCTGAGTAAGCTCACATTGTCTAACCACTTTGGTCTCCTAAAAACGAAGACTCTATGAGAATTAAATCACAATAAATTCCACCTATACTCTTTTAACTATAAATTATAGACACTCTGAAAAAGAAATAAAGATCAATCCCCCCTTTTGTCTCATTACGGTAACTATAGACACTCTGAGGGAGCACTCAACATCAATCCCTCCTGTGGTCTCATAATGAAAATATAGACATTAAAAGGGAGCACCCAATGTCAACCCCCATATAGTCTCACAATGTGATAAACAATAATAGATACTATGGGGAATCCCTTAATGTCAATTCCCTCTATGGTCACACTACACAAGGTTCCCACAGCCCCGTGTAAAGAAATCATGTAGAACCGATGTTCAGCTACCAATGTAAATCTAAAACTACTACTTGGAACAATAGATACAATCCATACTGTCACAAACCGAATCTGGTCGCCGCCAAAACTGACACCAAAACCAACTCGTGAAAAGGCCTGAAGGGTGTTCCCGATCTCTATAGGCTGTAACAAGTGTCTGGGTATCATAAAATGAAAATTTGGAAGTATTTACCCGAGTTTATAAACATAAAACAGTAATAGAATCCAACAAAATGAATCTGGATTTTTTTAACCCAAACAATCTTTTACAAAAAATCAGAACTGAATTATATATTTTATAACAAATAAACATGAATAAAAAAAGGTACAAAACCAAAAGGGAACATCCCAGGAACCTCCACATGGCAAGAGGGACCTCCCTCAGGCCATCCCCACAAGACATCACCACCAAGGACCTGCTAGAAACTCAATCCAATGGCACAAAAAAACTATACCCAACCTGCGATAACAAAAATAACCATGCCTACTCAAACCCAAGGGTGTAATTAGGGTGTGATCCAATGCCTAGTATGATACCACCACTAATAGATTCCATGTGATAAACATTTATCGACGAAAAGCATGCATGTTTTTAAAAACATGAAATGCTAGTTACAATTTCTAAAAGATGCAACATTAAATAAAACCAGTTTTCAGGTGGGATAATTTAAAGAATAAAAACCTTTAAAATAACTACCAAAGCTACTGAATTTTCCAAACACTCATACCATATGCCAATGGTAATCACAAAATATCTAGTGAGCACAAGCAATGGGAAATAACCCCTAGGCACTAGATTGTTGTGGGTCCCAGGTACCTCATATCTCGGTGAGAGTAACCATCACAAATATCTGTTCTCGTGCACGGGCCACTAGTAGAGAACATACCCATAACCTATTGGTCCACAATAATCATGATCATATTTTAGTTAGAGTTGTAAGCGTCAATCTTACTAAGTGGAACTGAGGCCAAACCCCACGGATTCACTAGCATAATAGTACATGTCCACCCACCTAGATACCTGGGTTTTCCCTTTGTACTCAAACAAGTTCAACAAGTCACGAAATATACATTGCACATGAAAATATCATTTACATATCAAATATTCACCAAACAACCAACATGTATACCACACAAGTCACAAAAGTACACTTCTCATTCAAATTGATTTTGAAATCTGACTCACACAAAAATAGCCCACAACACTCTTCAAATTTCATTGACACTTCCACAAATCCTTTAAATAATTTTTACAAACCATTCCAAGTAATTCTAACTGTAACACCCCAGGAAAATAAAGAATATGACATTTTCATATTTATCCATATTTATGAATAAAATATTAATATTACTTCAAAGGGAACACTATGCTCGATGGCTTACCCAATACGCAACAATGATTTCCTTTGAAATCTTACGTCGCACTCTAATAATAAAATAATATTTTTTTAAATGGTAGTTAATGCCTAGCCGTTGTAATTGCGATAATGAACAGAACTAACTACAAAATGATTATATATATTTGTCAAATATTTTTTCTTTTTACAATAAATGTTAGAGGATTAAAGATGCGAATGAATCCAATTTTTAAGTGTAAAAATTCTAATATTCTTTAAAAGGTCGATTAACCACCTTTTGATGGAGAACCTCTTTTAAATCAGATTTTGACAATTTTATGTGTTATATTTGATAAAATAAAATTATTATTTAGAATCGGGACATCAAAATTTACTTTCTGTAAATTTTTGTTATTTTTCCGAAAAAGTTCAATTTTTAATGAATAGTGAAAAATGTTGTATTTTAATTCAAAACCTCCTTTTAATCTAATTTATTTATATTATTAGATTATCTTTTTAATTGGATTTAAAGTGAAATTAGAATATATTTTGACCATTTAATCCAATAGTGGTCGTTGGAAATAGTTTCACGTTGAAATCATACTTAAACTAGTGTCAATCTTTTGATACTTTTTGTTTCATAAAAACACGCTATTTGTTTTGACAACGGGAATTAATTACTAAATTAGTTAATGAAACTTATATGTTTTGAATTTTATAAAATATGCATCATTTTTGAATTCGGAATATCAAATATAGCTTAGGTTGATTTTTTGGTACTTTTCTAGAAAGCTTCAATTTTTGATGAATAGTGACACCACTAAGTGGTACTTATAAAAACTGATTTTCCGTTTAAATGAAATTTTGCAACATTTGTGTTTTGAATTTCAAAAATCCGACATACATGGTTGTCATTAATAAGTAAAATGGGGTTCAATGGGATTAAAATAATTATTTGGTGAATAGTAACTTTTAAGTTTTTAATCGCGATTAAAGGTAATTAGGGTAGTTTAAGGTAAGAATAATGTTTTAATAAAAAAATATTACCTATAGACATTTACTACCCTCATTTGATGAGTAATTCCCGACCAAGAAAATCCATGGGTCAACATGGGGACCCCATGGAGCCACTTTAGTAGGAAAATGACATTAATACCTTTTTATTTAATGTTAAAATTAAAATGACACAAACATGAGTCGTTTTACTAAAACAATTTTTACATGGGGTTATACAAGTCTGATTTTTGACTATAAATAGTAATTTTAAAGATAAAATGATTTCCTACATCTTAGTAGTTTCTTTTATAATTTTTAGACATTAAATAAATTTATTTATTTTTGACATCATGATGATGCAGCGATTACCTCATTTTTTAATGATTTAAATAAAATGAAATGTTAATGTAAAATATAAGCCCTACACATGTCAAAAACCTATTGGATTGGTATATTTCGAACCCTTATCACCTTAGTCTTGAAATTCTTCAATTTGGGGCCTTTAAAATCCGAAAATCATTTGACAATAAAGTAACATTTTATCACTTTCCAAGAGTGCCCCTCCTCTCCCCTTATAAAAGGCCCCCACCTCTACCTCTTTACCCACACCTCTGAATCCTTTGGCTCAGCCAAACACTTTCCATTTTTCCTCTCCACATACATATTCTAATCCTAGAAGCCTTAACATGGGCAGAAAGCTCTTCAAGGAGCCTATTTGGTTCAAACCAAGAAGAGTTACCCGATTTTAAGATAATGTCTTCTCTTGTGTTCTTGTGTTTTATTTTTCTTCTCCAGCCCCCTAAACTCTTTTTATTACTTTATTTTGTAACAACTATAGTATATTAAATATACTAGGATGTTGTTATAATACGGATTCGAGCTACACATACACACACCTTCATCTAATGGTTAAAGAACATACTGTTTCTATGGATGGCGAATTTCTGCCTCACGAAACGATGATTGTTCAACACTCATATAACACCTTCAAAGGTGGCCATTAAGATTTCAATATATTTATATATGACATATAATATGTTTATGATTCACTTAAGTTTCTGTATTTTTCATTTATGGCATACCTTTATGGTTTCCATTATGGGTAAACACAATATCTTCATTTTAGGAAGTGCAGACTACCACACCCTCAACGTGATTTGATTTGTTAATGCCATATGTGGGACGTATAAAGGATGGATTTAAAATTATTATATATGATGTTATAATGTAATTATAATATACCTTTATATCATTATTATTTTCTCTCCATTAATGTATGAGATAGAAATGAAAGTAGCATTCATGCGTACGTACGACTTACCGTCTCCATGAACGGTGCATTTCATTTCTTATACCCAAATGTAATGTACTATTATAAGTACATATATATAATGGATATATATGATTTATGTGACATATAAGTGATGAATATAATTCTGGAATTTAAATATACATACCTCTCATTTATTTTTAATTCCATTAATATGACATAGAAATGAAAGTAGCGTTCTTGCGTACGTACGGCTTACCGTCTCCATGAACGGTGCATTTCATTTCTTAACTCTAAATGATTATGTAATATTATAAATACATGTATATGATGGATATATAGGATATATATGATATCCAAATCATGAATATCATTCTGGATATAATTTACCTTTGACCACATGATAAACATGTAATTGTAAGCAGTCCACTTTTGACATAAAAACCAAATATCGAAAAAACAAACATTATTAACTTAAATGATTAAATAATGTTTATAACATTGAAATAAGTGATATAAAAGGAATAATTAACTTGAATAAGGTTATTAAGAAAGTAGAAATTAACTCAAGTTTATTATTCAGGACGTTAAAGAACGATCGAGTCAAGTCGGACCCGAGGTAAGGGATCCTACCGCTCTCCTTTTTAAGCACACTCTTTTATGTCATTTTACACTCATCTTTATTATGATTGGGTTGTTATTTTATATTACCCTTGCTGTAAATTTTATGTTAATATGATTATAGACCCTATTTGATCTCATCAATCCATTTTTGGATGTTTTAAGTGGAGCCGTTAGGCTACCGAGTTTTCATAAGAGATTTTTCATCTCACTTTTATTCCCCTGAGATTTATGCTACATTTGCCACCATTTCCTTTGATTGGTATATGTAATACCCATTATTCTACTCTTTTTGAAGTATAATTTCATTTATGGGTATTTACATCTTAATTTTATGACCCTTCTCCCATGGGGTGTACGTTTCGAAAGTAACCCAAGTCGGTAAGGGAACCCTTCACCCTCCTCTTTCTAAAAGACATCTTTTGTTATTATTTTAATTTACATATTATTATGTTGGGATATGTTATTATATATCCTTATTGATGTAAATTTTATGTCCAAGTGATGAGATACCATTTTCTCTCTAATCAACTCTTTTTCTGAATTTTTAAGTGACTTCGTTAAGCTGTCAAATTTTTGCAAGGGAACTTCTTAACCTAATTTTGATTCTTTGGGATAAACTTGTACTCCTTGAATATGTTGTTCTATGAATATGTGTGAATGACCTATGATTTTTTTACACTTAATATCCACTAATATTTGGAGTATTTATATTTTTTACACACAATTATGAGATCGATTAATCTTTAATTTAAGGATACCTTCTTTATAATAGATTTCGTCTCATTTTACATTTCTATTGAGACTTCATGGTTGTTATGCACCAGTTCACTCTTATATGGTGTATATACTATCATTTGGAATATTATATCATGAATACCTTTATTCAAATTATATTATAAAGTTTTGATTAAATGTTATTCCTCAATTATTGTATTCAAGTGTCTCTCATTTTGTTAAAATCCCTTTAACTAAAATATTGTTTTAAATGTTTTAATGATTTATTATTACAAATATTTCTCATTAATATCCATGTTTTCAAAATGGTTTTAAGGATTTATTTATATGGAAATTAATGGATTAAAATGTAAAAAGCTTCAATGTGGTATGGGACACTTTGATTTAAAAATATCTTTATTAAATGTTTTAAATGGTTTTAGAATAGATTTCAATATCTTAAAATGTTATATTCTTATTGAAATATGGGAATGTTATCTTTCCTTTATGCTTAAGTTTTGTTCTATGATTATTTTATGGTTGTTGGGCATTATAATGAATACGGGTGGTTCCGTGATAAACTAAGGGTGGGTGAGCCCGATATAGCTCTCCAATGCATTGGTAACGCAAAGGGTTTAAACGTTAAGGTTTCTCCGAAGATATTTAGGGAATATTCTGTGATGGGTTTTCCAAACGTAACCATGTGGGTTACTCCCTACGTAAGAATGTAATGAATAGCTCAAGATACCTTTATATCTTATGATTTATTCATGATTTTATGAGGTATTTTAAAGTGCCTATTTTTTATGGGTAAAGTATGATTTCATTATTATATATATATGAACTCATGTTTCCCTTCCATATTTCTATAACCCTTACTGAGCTTTTTATGCTCATCCCAAGTTTTTGAAATGTTTTTTCACAAGAAATAATGTTGAATAGGGTCAAGGATGGGATCAGGGAAATGTCAAGCTGTCCAAAACAAGGAACTAGACATGACTCTTTTGTTCAAGAGTTTTTATTTTGTGAAAAAATGGAAGCTGAGTAGATGTGTCTACTTTGTAATCTTTGAGATGTAATAGTTATGTCCTAATTCTCTAAAACTCTAAACCTAAAAAGATCCTCAATGTGTAATCTTGTAATAACTCAAGATTATGTAAGGTTTAAGGCTGGGGCCTTATAGTTGGTATCAAAGGTCGGTTTATATAACTTTAGAGGTTAGGGTATTCTCTAAGCATAAGTGACATTACCGTAATGGTTAGGATTTCAGAAAGAGTCCTAGTTTTAGATAAATTGAATGAGTAAGTATATCTTAGTGTCTATCTTCCACATTAGTACATGATGTTTTTTTGATATACTCACACTAACCTTTTTGGTTTTAGTAAATGGCTGGATCTAGCACGCACTAAAGTGACAGTGGATCTGAAGAAAAATGTGATGGATTTATGAAAGAACAACTGAATGATATGGGAGCTGAAATGCGAACTCTTGTAGTTATCCTCGACCAACTATCTGGAGTCATGATTGACCACATGATCCTTAGTGATTTTTATAAGGCATCGTATATGCGAGAAACAAATACCTACAGAAGTTCAGGTAATAATCATAAAGGTAAGTATGTTTGGAACCCTATGTGTCAAATATGTGGAATGAAACACATAGGAAAATGTTTTAAAGGGACAAAAAGATGCTATAGATGTGGAAATGAGGGTCATAGAGCAAGAACCTGCCATGGAAAAAGGAAGAATCTAGTTGACTCTAGGAAAGGGAAAGAATTTCTTTCTGAAGGATCAATTGAATGTTTTAAATGTAGTGTGCATGGTCATTATGCAAACACATGTCCTACAAAGATGTTTCGAAATGGGGTCAGCAAGATCATAAAAAATATTCATTTACCGATACCTAATTCCATTCCGATTGAGGATGAAGAAACTGACAATGAAGATTGAAAGGTATGGATTATTTCTTAACACATGTTTTCCTATTATTGGAATCATAGGATATGATTCATGATTTTGTTGCAGGGAAGAAGTATTTCTGAATAAGTTGAAAAGGAATGGCTAAATGGATCATGAAGAATTTTTAATGAGTAAGAAGTCATCATATAAGGGATTCAAGAGTTATGGTAGATTTTAGGATGGTGAAATTATTAGATGTATTAAGTCTCTTTTGATGATGGAGTTACATTAGAAGAATTTATTATAGTATATGTAACCCTGATGTTTGAAATATGAAAATTTTATTCATGGAATAATTATCCTTTCTTTTGTGGATATAGTTATAAAGAACCATTTGGGTTTATATGATCCTTACTTTTGAGGTAATTATGGGTTACTATATGTTATGATGGAAAGTGAAAGTCATGAGATAAAATTGAGGTTAAATTATCTTATGGTTATTTTTGAAGGTTTCATCTCGTTTTTGGATATGTTTTAAGAATTATATAGTTTTGTAAAAGGGACAACACACAGACCGTGTGACAACCCGTCACGTCGGACAAAGCTGCGGGAATCGAACCCACAACCAAAGTGAAACTGGTAATTATCACCTACCACTGGACTACATGAAGTCCCTAGTTAGTTTGACTAATTCTTTTTAGTTAGATGATCTTATGAATCTAGAATAAGCTGATTTTGGGTTATCTATGGAAATTATTAACCTGTCATGGAGGATATGTGATTAGGTTAATTACTTTTCAATATGAGACTTTTAGAGCAACTGATGTTATTTGAAGATAAGTGTTAATTTGTACCATGGAAGACTATGTGACTAAATCCTTCGAATATTTGGGTTTCAATATTATTTTGGTTTACTTTGAATAATTTTATAGACTAATTGTTTATCGAATGGTCCTTGTTGAACTTTGGGATTTGTTTGACAAATTTTGGAGATTAAGAATAGATTTTCTTTTTATAAAGGGTTATCCTTATGTGGATTATCTGATCTCATACTATCCTTTTTGGTTTTGGTTTTGGTTTTTGTCTAAAGACATGGGAAATATATAGTTCTCTTTTGTGGATTAGGTGATTTTCAAGAAGTTGATTATAGTACTCTTAATGCGAACATGTCTTCCTAAATACTTATCTTTTGGGGAAAATATGAGTTTCTGTAAGGAATATAATAAAAGTTGAAAGTCAACATGATAAGTGATTATGTTTCCTTATGAATAAATTCCTCAATAAAAAGTAACTTAAAATAAAAATGTTTTTATTAACTTTTCCTACAGGGGAATCGAATACCGTTTAACCCATCACAAGTATGTCATTTTCTTATGGTTAACTTTCTCTTAAACATGTTTTATATCGCTCTCCCTCAGAACATGACAATTTGTTTTTTTATTCCATGTCCACGTTTTCTTGCATGGAATCCTAGTATGGGTTAACTCAGGTGACCTCTGTACTCCTCTTTCTTTCTTTTAAAGTGTTTGTTTTATTGAATCTTGTTTCGATGTGAGATTTTCAATGATGTTTCCAAGCCCAATTTTAAAATTGCGAGGATGCAATTCCAAAAAGGTGGGAAGGATGTAACACCCCAGGTAAATAAAGAATATGACATTTTCATATTTATCCATATTTTTTAATAAAATATTAATATTACTTTAAAGGGAACACTATGCTCGATGGCTTACCCAATACACAACAACGAGTTCCTTTGAAATATTACGTTGCACTCTAATAATAAAATAATATTATTTTAAATGGAAGTTAACTCCTAGCCGTTGTAATTGCGGAAATGAACAAAATTAACTACAAAATGATTATATATGTTTGTCAAATATATTTTCTTTTTACAATAAATGTTAGAGGATTAAAAATGCAAATGAATAAAATTTTTAAGCGTAAACATTCTAATATTCTTTAAAAGGTTGATTAACCGCCTTTTGATGGAGAATCTCTTTTAAATATATTTTTTGACAATTTTATGTGTTATATTTGACAAAATAAAATTCTTCTTTAGATTCATGACATCAAAGTTTACTTTGTGTAAATTTTTGTTATTTTTCCGAAAAAGTTCAATTTTTAATGAATAGTGAAAAATATTGTATTTTAATTCAAAACCTCCTTTTAATATAATTTATTTATATGATTAGATTATCTTTTGAATTGGTTTTAAAGTGAAATTAGAATATATTTTTACCATTTAATCCAATAGAGGTTGTTGGAATTAGTTTCACGTTGAAATTGGACTTAAACTAGTGTCAATCTTTTGATACTTTTTGTTTAATAAAAACAAGCTATTTGTTTTGACAGCAGAAATTAATTATTAAATTAATTAATGCAACTTATATGTTTTGAATTTTGTAAAATATTCATCATTTTTGAATTCGGAATATCAAATATAGCTTAGGGTGAATGTTTGGTAATTTTCTGGAAAACATCAATTTTTGATGAATAGTGAAACCACAAAGTGGTACTTATAAAAACTGATTTTCCGTTTAAATGAAAATTTTCCACATTTGTGTTTTGAATTTCAAAAATCCGACATACATGGTTATCATTAATAAGTATAATCGGGTTCAATGGGATTAAAATAATTATTTGGCGAATAGTAACTTTTATGTTTTAATTGCGATTAGAGGTAATTAGTGTAGTTTAAGGTAAGAATAACATTTTAATAAAATTAAATGACCTAGACACATGTCATACCTTCATTGTATGAGTCCTGGCTGACCAAGACAATACATGGGTCAACTTGGGGACCCCATGGAGCCACTTTAGTAGGAAAATGACATTAATACATTTTTATTTAATGTCAAAATTAAAATGACACAAACATGAGTTGTTTTACTAAAACAATTTTTACTTAGGGTTATACAAGTCATATTTTTTACTATAAATAGTAATTGAAAAGATAATAATATTTCCTACATCTTAGTATTTTTTTATATTTTTTAGACATTAAATAAATTTAATTATTTATGACATCATGATGATGCAATGATTACCTCATTATTTAACGATTTAAATAAAATGAAATGATAATGTAAAATCTAATCCCTACACATGTCAAAAACCTATTGGATTGGTAGATTTAGAACCCTTATCACCTTATCCTCGAAACAAATCAATGTGGGACCTTTAAAATCCAAAAATAATTTGAAAATAAAGTAACATTTTATCACTTTCCAAGAGTGCCCCTCCTCTCCCCTTATAAAAGGCCCACACCTCTACCTCTTTACCCACACCTCTCAAGCTTTTGGCTTGGCCAACCCCTTTCCATTTTGCCTCTCCACATCCCTATCCTCATCCTAGAAGCCTTACCTTGGTCATAAAGCTCTTCAAAAAAACACTTTGGTTCAAACCAAGAAGAGTTACCCGATTTTAAGGTAATGTCTTCTCTTGGGTTCTTATGTTTTATTTTGCTTCTACAACCCCCTAAACTATTTTTTATTCCTTTATTTTGAAACAACTACAGTATATTCAATATACTAGGATGTTTTTATAATAAGGATTCGAGCTACACATACACACACCTTCATCTAATGGTTAAAGAACATACTGTTTCTATGTATGGTGAATTTCTGCCTCACGAAATGATGATTGTTCAACACTCATATAACACCTTCAAAGGTGGCCATTAAGATGTAACTATATTTATATATGACATATAATATGTTTCTAATTCACTTAAGTTTCTGTATTTTTCATTTAATGCATACCTTTATGTTTTCCATTATGGGTTAACACGATATCTTCATTTTAGGAAGTGCGGACTACTGCCCCTCAAAGTGATTTGATTCATTAATACCATATGTGGGATGTATAAAGGATGGATTTAAAATTATTATATATGATGTTATAATGGAATTATCATATACATTTATATAATTATTATTTTCTCTCCATTAAAGTATGAGATAGAAATGAAAGTAGTGTTCATGCGTATGTATGGCTTACCGTCTCCATGAACGGTGCATTTCATTTCTTATACCCAAATGTAATGTACTATTATAAGTACATATATATAATGGATATATATGATTTATGTTACATATAAGTGATGAATATAATTCTGTAATTAAAATATACATACCTCTCATTTAGTTTTAATTCCATTAATATGACATAGAAATGAAAGTAGCGTTCATGCGTACGTACGGCTTACCGTCTCCATGAACGGTGCATTTCATTTCTTACCTCTAAATGATTATGTAATATTATAAATACATGTATATGATGGATATATAGTATATATATATGATATCCAAATCATGAATATCATTCTGGATATAATGAACATTTGACGACACGAACAACATGTAATTGTAAGTAGTCCACTTTCGACTTAAGAAACAAATATCGAAAAAACAAACATTATTATCTTAAATGATTACATAATGTTTATAACATTGCAATAAGTGATATAAAAGGAATAATTAACTTGAAGAAGGTTCTTAAGAATTTAGAAATTAACTCAAGTTTATTATTCAGGATGTTAAAGAACGATCGAGTCAAGTCGGACAAGAGGTAAGGGATCCTACCTCTCTCCTTCTTTTTAAGCACACTCTTTTATGTCATTTTACAATCATATTTCTTATGATTGGGATGTTATTTTATATTACCATTTCTGTAAATTTTATTTTAATATGATGAGAGACCCTATTTGATCTCATCAATCCATTTTTGGAAGTTTTAAGTGGTGCCGTTAGGCTGCCGAGTTTTCGTAAGAGATTTTTCATCTCACTTTTATTACCGCGAGATTTATGCTAAATTTGACACCATTTCCTTTGAGTGGTATATGTACTACCCATTATTCTACTCTTTTTGAAGTATAATTTCATTTATGGGTATTTACATCTTCATTTTATGACCCTTCTCCCATGGGGTGTATGTTTCGAAAGTTACCCAAGTCGGTAAGGGAACCTTCACCCTCCTCTTTCTAAAAGACATCTTTTGTTATGTATTTTAATTTACATCTTATTTTGTTGGGATATGTTCTTATATATCCTTATTGATGTAAATTTTATGTCCAAGTTAAGAGATACCATTTTCTCTCTCATCAACTCTTTTTCTGAATTTTTATGTGACGTCGTTAAGCTGTCAAATTTTTGCAAGGGAACTTCTTAACCCAATTTTGATTCTTTGGGATAAACTTGTATTCCTTGAATATGTCGTTCTATGAATATGTGTTAATGACCTATGATTGTTTTAAACTTAATATCCACTTATATTGGGTGTATTTATATTTTTCACACACAATTATGAGATTGATTTATCCTTAATTTAAGGATACCTTCTTTATAATGGATTTCATCTAATTTTACATTTCTATTGAGACTCCATGGTTGTTATTCACCAGTTCACACTTATATAGTGTATATACTGTCCTTTGGAATATTATATAATGAATCCCTTTATTCTCATGATATTATAAAGTTTTGATTAAATGCTATTCCTCAATTATTGTATTTAAGTGTCTCTCATTTTGTTAAAAACCCTTTAACTAAAATATTACTTTAAATGTTTTAATGATTTATTCTTATAAATATTTCTCATTAATATCCATGTTTTTAAAATGGTTTTAAGGATTTATTTATATGGAAATTAATGGATTAAAATGTTAAAAGATTCAATGTGGTATGGGACACTTTGATTTAAAAATCTCTTTATTAAATGTTTTAAATGGTTTTAGAATGGATTTCAATATCTTAAAATGTTATATTGTTATTGAAATGTGGGAATGTTATCTTTCCTTTATGCTTAAGTTATGTGCTATGATTATGTTATGGTTCTTGGGAATTGTTATGAAGATGGGTGGTTCCGTGATAAACTAATGGTGGGTGAGCCCGATATAGCTCTCCAATGCATTGGGTAACACGAAGGGGTTAAATGTTAAGGTTTCTCCGAAGAGATTTAGGGAATATACTATGATCGGTATTCAAAACGTAACCAAGAGGGTTACTCCCTACGTAATAATGTTATGAATGCCTCAAGATACCTTTATGCCTTATGATTTCTATGATTTATTCATGATTTTATGAGGTATGTTAATGTGCCTATGTTTTATTGGTAAATTATGATTTCATTCTTATGTATA
Organism: Viscum album; assembly: GCA_963277665.1. Lineage (NCBI taxonomy): Eukaryota > Viridiplantae > Streptophyta > Magnoliopsida > Santalales > Viscaceae > Viscum > Viscum album. Next base: position 1,569,486,209 of record OY728133.1, on the reverse strand, counting down.
TATGAACTCATGTTTCCCTTCCATATTTCTATAACCCTTACTGAGCTTTTTATGGTCATCCCATGTTTTTGAAATGTTTTTCACAGGACATAAAGTTGAATAGGGTCAAGTACGGGATCAAGGAAATGTCAAGCTGTCCAAAACAAGGAACTAGACATGATTCTTTTGTTCAAGAGTTGTGAAAAAAATGGAAGCTGAGTAGATGTGTCTACTTTGTAATCTTTGAGATGTAATAGTTAGGTCCTAATTCTCTAAAACTATAAACCTGAAAAGATCCTCAATGTGTAATCTTGTAATAAATCAAGATTATGTAAGGTTTAAGGCCGGGGCCTTATACTAACTCCCATAACACCCCAGTCAAATAACTTATAATACCTCTTTCACCAAAACAATTCAATTTTCACAACACACTCACACAAAACATCCCACAACCATGTTTTGCAGCTCTCTTTCAATTTTTTAAAACATTTCAGCACTTTATAAAACATTATAAAAAATATTAGAAATATTAAATGACCAAAATTACATTTAAAAACCAATATTAGGTTAACACACTACACAAATAGTACATATACACCCTTTTATCCACATTGTTTAACCAAAAAAATCCTTCACAATTTTCATAAAACAACTCAAGGGGTGAAACTATGTCTTGCACACAAAACCCATTTCAAAACCCCCATTTAAGACCAAAACCATACCAATTCCTATCAAAAATATAATTTTAATCCCTAGATACATTTATAAGAACACATTCAATTGTTAAAAAATAACTTTCAATAATACCACAAAAGATACAAATGAAAACACACATTTTCATAAAATGACCTCAAGAAGTATAACAATGTTTTACCGATCAAAACTATTAAAAAACCATCTTTTTAGGACCACATGACACTAATAAATTACCAAAGCAAAATTGGCCGGCCAAACTAGATTTAATAAACAAATTTCATAAGTTTTAAACTACACCCAAATAAAACTCCATGAGTTACACATGAAAACACCCAATTTCAAGTTAAAAAGTGACCATAAAATTTTACACATAACCAAATAAATCATAAATAGTTTTCACACCACACCCAGTATACGAGGAATATGAAAAATGGTTAAATACAATAAGCTAACTCATCAACAATTGTTTACTCATGGAACTACCTACCTTTTGAGTCAAAACCCTTGAATCATGGTGTGAAACCTCAACCGCACCTCCGCCACACCACAAGGATTTGAAAATAAACCCAAATCATAATATTTCACCAAAAATACCACAAATAAAACCATAGTTATGAACCCTAAATTCTGGACACCCTATAAATTTATCAAAGCGGGAGGAAACCCGAAAGAGATAGAAGGAATTGGAGAGAGAAACACATACCCAAAATAATCTTGAAGAAAATGACCCAAAATCCACCAGCATCGGAATTTAAAAACATCCAAAAATTCATGAGGGGTTCAAAAAAATATTAGGAGATCTTGTAGGAACTGGAATTGGGGAAAAGTGTAAAAATAAAAGGATTTATGAGAGGATCAATTTACCTCTACAAATCTAGACGATTTATGAAATCTAGAGAAGTTTCGACCACTTTCGCGATTCTATCAAGCTCCAAATTGTGGGAGGAGGGAATGGGGGAGCGCCTTAGGTAGGTGAGATCAGGTGAGAGTTGGAATCACAAAAAAAATGAGAATAGTGAAATAGATATTAAACACTTAAAATTTATTTTTAATGATGAAAATGGGCTTTCGGTCAGGCCCAATCCCTTAAATAAAAACCCATATCCACCGTGATTATGGATTTATAAGTGGTCCAAATTAATATGGTGGTGTTAATAGATCAGGGGATGAAAATTACGAATTTTAATGGATGAAAAATGTTGAAAAATTAAGGTGTTATAAAGGAATCAAAATTTATTTTTAAATCTGTAATTGGGCTCACGGTTTAGCCCAATTCATAAAAACTCACCCATTCCTCCATAAATGCTTGGAAAACCCTCAAAAGAAAGCATGAATTGAAATAAAATTGAATTTAACATTAAAATAAGTCATTTATGTGACAATTATCCCCACCATGAGAATTTTCCGCCCCAAAAAGTCACATCAAGGCAAAAGCGACAACCAAACCCAATTTAGAATCCAAGAGGTACTCCCTTGCCCCCAAAGGCCAAAAAACCTCCAGTGATTAATTAATTAAGAATTACTCTCAAAACCAATAAATACTCCACATTCCTAAAATGATCAATCACACTCATACTTTATCCCAAAATAAAACTCCTTAAAACTCTATCCGAACAAGACTCAAGCAATTCACCCAAATGAACAAAAACATTGACCAAGGTTACACTTACCTTTAACTAAACCATTGGGTACTCCCCAATCCCAACGTTTACTCAAGCAATATGTTGGTAGCTATATAGTTCTGAATAAGAGTACCTACCTCCATGCCAAGACCATAGATAAATCTGAGTTATTGGTACAGGGTGGACACACATAGCCTCACCACCAAAAGAGACAGCCTATATTTTTCTGAGACAGAATCAGGACACTAACAGGGGAGGCCTGAACAGATTCCTTAGTAAAAAGGGAAGAATTCTATTCAATGTTTTTGAAGGAATGTACACGAGATTTATAGTGGGTCTCCCCACCATAAGAAATAACCATCTTAACTAACCAGCATGGGCCGACACAGATAGACCCATTTTTTTTAAATATTTGGGAAGGGCATAGGGTTAGTCCGCACGATTTTGGAAACCATGACTAGCTGTGCAGAATATTCTTTCTGCATGGATTCTTGGAACATGATCACTACTAATCGTGCACAAACTATGTCCTCAGTTTTTCAATCCAAATTTTCAACCATTCTTTAATTACTCAATGCAAACAAAAGCGGGAGGCAATGACATTAGGTGAAGTCATGGGTACAAGGCCCTCCACCTATTTCCACCGAATGGGAACAACAGTGAAAAGATGATGAAACTAGAGGTCTAAAATCTTCCTATCTTTAATGATGAGGATATGAAATTGTAAAAGGGTTTAAACGACCTTGGTATTTCCCCTGACTATGAGCCAACTACTCTACGAGACCTGTCGCTAGAGCACAAATGATTGAAGCATCTTCAGCCTCGCAGTTAGGATTTGGAAACCCCTTGAATGATAATTATTCTTTCAATGCAACCATAAACTACACCACAATCCCTGATAAGTTTTCCATGGAATAACACATTACAAACTCACATTACCCTAACCTGATGTTTCACTGAAACAAGTGCATAGAAAATGCATACACAACAATCCTTGTTTGTTCTGGTGAGAAACAATAGAACTAAACAACACCTAAACTCACCTTCCTCTAAAATGGAATATTTTATTAGTTTTTTTCAAGGGAGAAATTATCCCAACATAACAAAGACTCTCAGATGATTGCCCAACTTTCACCTTTACAGTCAATCGAGCACATGACATCATAAGTCATCACCGAACATGACCAATGCGACTGATATAAAAAAATACTTTGAGGGGGGCCTTATACAACATCCCCAAACAACACACAATTCTAGAAAGTGGCCACAATATACTATCATGACCATATTTCCCACACTGGGGGTTTAACATGAACTCATGCTTCAAGGAAACTATGAAGAACCTGAAGGCCCTCTTAGATGACATTAGGACACTCATCCCCACTAACAACCATAGACCACTTCCAGCTTTGATTAATTAAGAAACTTAAGAAACTAAGGTCTCTTTAAACCTTCCACGAGCACACTCCTGCTACAAGAGGATCTAAAAATCAAATAAAGGAATTGTGTAGACTCAATCCACAAATATCGATAAAAGATTCCTTATATTGATCAACTGGAGGATTTTCCAATGGCAAAACAATCTGGATTGAAGTTTAGTTATACATTAACCCTTAATGGGGGCGTACCTTATCCAATAAAAGAACCCAAGAACCCAACCAATCTCGTACATTGGTCAAAACAAGCCATAAAATAGATCCAAACACATGAAGGGAACCACCATAAAGATGTCCCAAAACATATCTCAGAGGAGACTACTAACTGGTCCTTCTACCCAGCATACCGACAAAACATAAACCCAAAACACAGTTCAAAAAGGAGGGGTTCTTGGACTCAAAACATTCCACAACATCAACTTTTCCAAAAACACATAATATAATCCATCCCAAACAATTCATCAAGACATCATTTTTTTCTTTAAAAACATTTCTTGAAAACAAATGGTTCAGCGGTTAGCGTATCCACCAATGGTTCCCCATGGGCCTTACACATGCATGTCTCTGTGCCACAATGTGCACCCTCCTTATATCCATCCCGACACTAATCCATTCTTGTCTAAATCATCCATCATCCTATATAACCCCATGCATGTGGTTTCTCATGGAAATACCAAATGTTAAAACAAAACATTCTTTCCACTTTTCAAAACCAAAAAAGTCAACCAACACATCCTTTTTTCTCAAAACTGCTAATCATAAGATCATAATCCCAACTAACATATTACAAAAAAATTTAGAAAGACACAAACATTTATAAAATAACTAACTTTCAAGATATTCACATCAATTTCAAAACAACTCATCCCATTAAAACACTCTTTTATGGTTTAGAAAACTCTATTGAAAACACTTTTTAAAAACCAACTTCAATATAGTTCCTGCTATCAAAAGAGTTGTAAGAAAACTATTTTACATTTCAAAACAATTTTAAAAATTCAGTTCCACCCTTTCATAAATCAAACCATTCCATTTTTATTTTAAAATCATTTCACAAAAACATTACACTTCTAAATAACAAATTTCCAAGATTTCAAAACCAAGGCGCATAACATTGCGAGAGGAAAATAGTTTTAGTGGGTGATTTGGGCATATGGTTGGAATCCTTAATCCAATCACTTCACTATCACAAATAGTTTTCTAGGGAATATCCTTGGCTCCACATGGCTTTATAGGCCCTGCGAGATCACTAGGACCATTAACCCAACTCTCTTTTCATTTCTCTTAATCATCATCGAGCCATGAAAACCAAATGACTAAGATAAATCCAGACTTCTCCTGGAAACATGAATCCCATGATGAGGTGTGGTGATCATGCACACTACCAATAACTAGAATTCCATGTCCCAAAAATACTAACTGAAAACTATCTTGACTCTTCCCCAAATAACATGACTTGAAGAGTTAACATGAACCTCCTCTGATACCATTTTTTCACGAACCGAATCTGGTCGCCGCCAAAACCAACACCAAAACCAGCCCGTGACAAGGCCCGAAGGGCGTTCCCAATCCACATGGGCTGGCACAAGTGCCTGGGTATCATAAAATGAAAATTGGGAATGATTTACCTGAGTTTATAAACATAAAACAATAAAATAATCCAATAAAATGAATCTGGATTTTTCAATCCGAACAACCTTTTACAAAAAATCAAAACTAAATTACATATTTTAAAATAACTAAAAAATACTATAAAAAAGTTAAAAAACCAAAAAGGGAACATCCTAATAACCTCCACCTGGCAAGTGGAACCTCCCTCAAGCCATCGCCATAAGACTTCACCACCAAGGACCTGCTAGAAACCCAAACCAATGGAACAAAAAAACGATACCCAACCTATGACCACAAAAATAACCAAGTCTACTTACACCAAAAGGTGTAAGTAGGGTGTGATAAAATGAACAGTAGGATACCACCACTAAGATATTCCATGTGATAAACATTTAAAGATGAAAAGCATGCATGTTTTCAAAAACATGAAATGCTAGTTACAATTTCTAAAAGAAGCAACATTAAATAAAAACAGTTTTTAGGTGGGCTAATTTAAAGAATAAACACTCTTAAAATAAATACCAAAGCTACTGAATTTTCCAACCACTCATACCATATGCCGATGGTAAGCACAAAATATATAGTGAGCACAAGCAATGGGAAATAACCCCTAGGCACTAGCTCATTGTGGGTCCCAGGTACCTCATATCTCGGTGAGAGTAACCATCTCAAATATCCGTTCTCGTGCACGAGCCACTAGTAGTGAACATACCCATAACCTAGTGGTCCCCAATAATCATCATCATCATATTTTAGTTAGAGTTTTAAGCATCAATCTTTCTAAGTGAAACTGAGGCCAAACCCCACAGATTCACTAGCAAACTAGTACATGTCCACCCACCTAGATACCCGGGTTTTCCCTTTGTGCTCAAACAATTTCAAAAAGTCATGAAATATACTTTTCACATGAAAATATAATTTTCATATAAAAAATCACCAAAAACCCCACATTTATACCACACAAGTCACAAAAGTACACTTTTCATTCAAATTAATTTTGAAATCTGGCTCACACAAAAATAGCCCACAACACTCTTCACATTTCGTTAAAACATCCACAAATCCATTAAACAATTTTTATAAACTATTAAAAGGCATTATAACTCCCATAACACCCCCTAAAATTACTTATAATACCTCTTTCATCAACAAAATTCAATTATCAAAACACACTCACACAAAAAAGCCCACAATCATGTTTGGTAGATCTCTTTCCATTTTAAAAACATTTCAGCATTTTATAAAACATTATAAAAAAAATATTTGAAATCTTAAATAACCGCCATTACTTTTAAAAACCCATATTAGGTGAACACACCCCCCAAAGAGTACATATACACCCTTTTACCCACTTTGTTTAACCAAACAAAACATTCAAAATTTTCATAAAACAACTCAAGTGGTGTAACTATGTCTTGGACACAAAACCCATCTCAAAACCCCCATTTAAGACCAAAACCATACCAATTACTTTCAAAAATAGAATTTTCATCCCTAGATACATTTATAAAAACACATTCAAGTGTTATAAAATAACCTTGAATAATACCACAAAAGATACAAATGAAAACACACATTTTCATAAAATGTCCTCAAGAAGTATAACAATGTTTTACACATCAAACCTATTCAAAAACCATATTTTTAGGCCTACACGACACTAATAAATTACCAAAAAAGAATTGGTAGGACAAACAAGATTTAATAATCCAATTTCATATGTTATAAACTACACCCAAAAAAAACTCCATGATTTAATCATGAAAACACCCAATTTCAAGTTAAAAAGTGAGTATAAACTTTTACGCATAACTAAATAAATCATAAATAGTTTTCACATCACACCCAACATATGAGGAATATGAAAAATTGTTAAATAAAACAAGATAACTCATCAATAATTGTTTACACATGGAACCACCTACCTTTTGTGTCAAAACCCTTGAATCATGGTGTGAAACGTCAACCGCACCTCCGCCGCACCACAAGGATTTGGATATGAACCCTAAGTCATAATATTTCACCAAACATACCACAAATAAAACCCTAGGTATAAACCCTAACTTCTGTACACTCTATAAATTTTTGAAAGCGTGAGGAAACCCTAAAGAGATGGAAGGAATTGAAGAGAAAACACGTACCCAAAATAATCTTGAATAAAATGACACAAAATCCACCAAAATCTGTATTTAAAAACATCCAAAAATAAATTGGAGGTCAGAAAAAATATTAGGATATCTTGTAGGAACTAGAATGGGGGAAAAGAGTAAAAATAAATGGAGTTATGAAAGGATCAATTTAGCTCTACAAATTTGGACGATTTCTGAAATCCAGAAAAGTTTCGACCATTTTCACGATTCTATCAAGCTCCAAATTGTGGGAGGAGGGAATGGGGGCGTGCCTTAGGTAAGTGGTATCGGGTGAGAGTTAGAATCACCAAACAAACACAAATAGTTAAGGAGATATTAAATAATTAATATTTATTTTTAGTGAAGAAAATGGCCTTTCGGGTATGACCAATCCCTGAAATAAAAACTCATATCCACGATGATTATGGTTTTCTAAATAGTCCAAATTAATATGTTGGTGTTAATAGGCCAGGGGATGAAAATTAGGAATTTTAATGGATGAAAAATTTTGAGAAATGAAGGGGTTATAAATGAATCAAAAGTTATTTTTAAATATGGAATTGGGCTCACGGTTTGGCCCAATTCATAAAAACTCTTCTATTCCTCCATAAATGTTGGAAAACCCTCAAAACAAAGAATGAATGGAAATTAAATGTAATTTGACATTAAAATAAGTCATTTATGTGACACATACCACAACATTTGATAAAATCACTCAATCATAACTATACTAGGCATATAAAGCAAGTAGACTAACAAGAAAAGCTAGAACAAACGGTCAATATAAAATAAGACATGGGAAAAAACCTCCATAGCATGGCTATTAACCCTTTTTACAAACAAGATTCCTAACTCAAGATAACAAGAATAACAAGCATCAACAGTGTTAAAATCACTAAACATGAAAAACCCTAAAATAGGGTATTGGGAAAATGTTTCACATACAACTCAAATAAAAACAACAGAATGGCAGAAATCACCAACCTCGACATTGTACGAATGATGTTCTACGAGTTTAGCCATTAAATCATCCTAGAACGATGTAGATTGTGGCAATTTAAAAGTAATAGATGGTGGTTTATTTGGATAATGGACAATCAATTGGGGGATCAAAGAAGAATCTGCCCCCATAGTCACTCCTAGACAAGACGAGTCGAGAAGAAGGAGTTTTGGCCAATTATACGTGACCCAAGTCCGATTTAACAAATAAAAATACAATTACACAGTGTGTATTTTTAAAGTACATGGTGTGTATATGAATTTACTAGGCCCCATTTTAGGTAGTCTCTAGGTCACCCCACACGATCATGTACTCAACCGTTACACGACCAGTACACAGTTACCCACAAAAACTGGGTACACTGTGTGTAATCTTATGTACAAAGAGTCTAATACTTAAATTTCCAAATTCTCCTCTATTTTTTTAAAAAAAAATCCAAAAATTAAAACCCATATATGAAAATAAAAGTCATGGTTCTCAAAAACTACACCCCCTTTAGGAAATTCAAACAAGAATTTCCCTTTCTAGGCTGCATAGAAGAAGAAACCTCAAACAACTATGGCCATGGTGATCGTACATTGGCCTACCTCTCTTGAGTCTCATCCTGTACTCACTCATGAAACCATAACAGTCGTACCAGATAAACTAACCAGCTATAGAGAACCATTTCACTGCAATAAAAAAAGCAGATGGGATGCACCTCGAATGAGGCGTCCACCTCCAACTCAGCCTCTTTAGGTTGAAAAACATGAGACAAGTCTGAGAAATAACACCAATGTTGAGGAATGTGGAAGAATTTGTGCATATCCCAATACTTATGAGGTAACTTCAATCGATAGGTACCCAAATTGACTCTCTCAAAATCCTCAAACGGTCTAACATATCTTAGTGAAATATTGAACAATCTTATGAACCTCCAATGTGACAACATCGGTGTGACATGTAGAAAAGATCTATCTTCAATCATGAAATATGGAGGTAATCTTTGTCCATCAGCCTATGAATTCTGTCATGAGTGTGTAGGAGCCATACTCTTCCGAATCAAATCTACATGTTCCTTGGTATACTGAAAATGATTAGGTCTCAACATAGCTTCCTCTCCTTCTTCCAGCCATAATAATGGTGATTGGTATAGCCTACCGTACAGAGTCTCATAATGATAAATATAAATAGTTTCCTAAAAACTATTATTATATGAAAGCTAAACAAGAGGAATGTTATTCTCTAGAGAACATCCAAAAACATGGAAGAATGCTCAATGCATGTCCTCCAGCACCTGAATCATATGCTCAGACTGACCATCTGTCTGGGGATGGTAACATGTACTAAGAAGTACTTATGTACCCAATGCCCTATGTAGTCCCTTCTAGACTCGAGATGAAAAATATGCATCCATTTCTGAAACAATGGATTGTGGAACCCCATATAGACTTAAAATCTTTTGGATGTAAAACCTTCTTATCTCTTCAACAGGGATGACCTCCTTTATCGGTAGGATATGTGAACCCTTCATGAGTCTATCAGTGAAAAACCAAACTGCATCATTCCTTCAAGGCGACCATGGAAAACGTGTCCTTAAATATTTCGCGATATCATTCCACATCCACATGGGAATGGGTTACTACTGAAAAATCCATACTGGTCGCAGATGCTCTGCCCTCAACTGCTGATAGGTAAAACACCTCATAAAAAACCCAGTGCACTCTCCCATAGTAATAAGACATAAAAATATAGTAGCTTTCTTATTCACACTCAATCAGGTATATTAGAGGTAACAACCACATAAGAAAGAAATATCGACCCCTATCTATCATGCACCTCAAAATACATCTTAGAAAATAGATCCAAAAGCTTCCACTCACAACAAGCCTCTTGAACTGCCTATATCTGTGTCATCCTCAACACATCAACCACTGCATTGCCTTTCCTAAGCATTTAGGAAAGATATAAATCCAAGGACTGAAGGTACTCAACCCACCTTCACTATCTAAAATTCAGATTGCACTACTTAAATATATTTTTGATACATTTCTGATAAGTGAAAACAAAAAATGCTATCCTAGATGATAATGTCTCCAACAACGCAAGTCATGAACAACTGTAGCCAACTCAAGATCGTGCGTCAGGTAATTCCAACATGTGGCCTCAACTGCGGAGACCCGTACGTAAAGAATCCATCTCCATGCATAAGAACATTTCCAAAAATGATAAATGATGAATCCCATCAAACTATATAACTGTTGCTCAGATTTGGAAAAACTAGAATCAGTGATAAATTCAACCTCCCTTTCACCTCTTGAAAGGCTGTCTCACAAGAATATGACCACAATTACTTCTCACCCATCTTATCCTTGATCATCAGTGGAACTTCCAAGAATGAAATGTCATGTATGAAACCTCGATAATATCCAACCAGCCCATTTAAACATTGTACCTAAAATACGTTCTTTGGCTACTCCTTGGAAACTGCTACTATCACTTTATTTGGGTCTACTGATACTTCTGTCTCTGAGATATCATGACCCGATAAGTGAATCTAGCCCATCAAAAAGTGGCATTTTGAATTATTATCATATAACTGATGCTCTCTCAGAGTACTCAGAATGATCTCAAGATGTGTGGAATGGTTGTTTCATGTATGACAGTACACTAAGATATCATTGATAAATACAACCAAAAAATAATATATGTAAGGATGAAAAAATGGGTTCATCAGTGCCATAAAAACTGGAGGCACATTCGTTAGACCGAATGGAATAACCTCATACTTGTATAGACCGTACCTTCTTTGAAAGGTTATAAGAGGTATATATGATATTTTAATATGAAAATGATGATAAATGGATCTCACATAAATATTAGAGAACACCCAGGCTCCGTGAAGTTGATCAAAGAGATCATCAATCCTTAGCAAGATATATCGGTTCTTGAAAATAAACTGGTTCAACTTCAGATAATCCACACAAAGTTTGAGGGTACCGTCCACCTTTTTCCAAATAGTACAGGCAAACCACCTTGTGAAATAATTGGTCGAATGAAACCCTTTTCCTACAACTCCTCCAATTGCTTCTTGAGACCCTGTAACTCTGGGGTAGCCACAATATAAGTAGGAATGGACCCCAAAGCTTCTCCTAGCACTAGATCAGTAAAATATTCTTCCTATCTCTCTGTATGCAAACCTTCAAAGCTGTCAAGGAAGACATCCCTAAAATGATCTACCAAAGGGGGAAAGTCCATCTGATGTCCCCTAGTTATCTAAATTTAGACTAGCAATCTAGGCTATAACTCCTCCTAACCCGGGATGCTCGAGTCCTTATCTACCCTCTTGGACATCCTATTCGCCCTTATGTAGGAAGAATCCTACCTCTAGCGAAGTGAAAATCAACCAACAGCAATAGAAATCGGCAAAAGCCTAGAAGAGAACTAACCAGTCCATTATGTGAATGACATCAAAGCCTATCATCTCTAGGATATAGAGGTCCCATGAAAAGTGAAACCCACAAACTTCAAGAATGAACACCTTGCATTTACTTACACTATATGTTCCTATCCTTAATGTTATGTCTAGTGTCAATGTATCTACAAATGTGAAGATAGAGATCCCAAGGCTCTCCCCAGTAGAAACATATATAAAACTATAAGAAAACATTATATTAAAATGTACATAAGATAAAACTATGTAGACTAGGATCAGGCATCCAACTTTAGAGGGTCTAAGATTCTACTCTTACTGGGTCTTCTACACTACTGGCTTCTGGCCTATACCACGGCCCTGTGACCCTGCTTGACCAACTTGTGATGATCCACCTTATTTTAGCTACAATCCTGATGACTGGATACCATGGATGTTACCTCCACCTCCTCTTGAACGGCTAGAAGAACTCTAGTTCCTAGACTGATGAAAAACTGGTAGACTTGCTCTAGAACAAGGAGACATAGAAGAACCTCTGTCACCCACTACGGGTTAGAAGAACATATAAAATGATAAAATTTACAAATCATTCCCCAATATCATAACTCCAATGTGTCTCTCGGGTATAGTGGCCTCATATGCCCACCCTTCCCGCACTGGTAGCATACCACCTGGTTAACTAAAGGTGTATCTCACCTACTCAAATCCCCATATGTAGACTCCCTGTGATGCTTCCTACTATCATCCGGAGAAGCAATAACTCTAGATTCTAAACCACCCTGGCCCATAGCTCTAGAATCCCTTAAGATGTACTCTATGATCAGGGCCTAGTTGACTATAGAAGATATGAATGTCAACCAGAAGATGTTCACCTGAGATCAGATGTCATGCCTGAGACCATCATAATAATTCCTATAAAGGAATAACTCATAATCCCTTATAATGGTTGTAAAGTGATACATCTCTATGAAGTGAGAAGAATACTCCATTCTTGAAAGAGAACCCTACTCTAGATTTATGAACACTCAAGCTCAATCGGCCCCCAAATCCACCAATTAAAAATAATTGTAGAAGGTATGTTGAAACTCATCCAAAGACATAACCTTCTGGTGCCCTACTGGTGAAATTACATCCCACCATCTCTTGGTGGAATCCATAAGAATATAAGTAGCAAGCTTTACTATCCTCTCTATAGGTGTCTCTGGATGCTCAAAGATCGATAACATGGATTCTAACCATGTCTCTGTATCCTGGGTTCCTCTATACTCAGAGAAAGTGGGATGATACTACTACCGAAAGACTCATGTCAACTCTGCCATAGAGGTGGTAAGATGTGGTGCTACCTAGAAGGTATGCATGAACCTCAAGGTAATGTATATAGACACCTATATCTGGAATGATGGCTAGGTCCAAGCCATTAATGACTAGAGGATATCCTGGTAGTCCCTGATCAGCCATGTTCGGTACCTTTTTATAGCCCTATATCTAGCGTACAACCTGACGGCGTCTCGGTGGCATGACTAGACAAGGTCAAGTGCACACCTTAGATATAGATTATCAGGGACTAAAACATAGATGTGCAAGAAAGGAAAATGATAAGGAGAGCATTAATGTTTTTCAAAACTTGGATACACGGCATCTGTGACCCATATATGTTGTGTTCCATTAATCCTTCACATAGGATTGTACTCCTTCTAACCCTAGTCCTGTAACACCCTACACCCATGGCATTTTCTCCCACGACATGACCTGTACTTGATTATTTTTCCCCTACCCAAGTTCTTCTATATGACTAACCCACCGGGTTCTCCCAAAACCAGACTACATGTCGTGTTCATGCAAGACATGGTGTGTAATAAAAGGATTTCACTGACCCATGTAGTTATTCACAAGGTTAGATACATTGCCGACTATACACGGCATGTTCAACCTGCAAATGACACTGTCTATCACAGTTTCAAACACCCGCATCCTTGGTAACATAGGTAGACACATGGTCTAAAAAACATGGTATGTACGTCCAGTACACAGAATATTCCACCAAGGATTTCCCAACCTCGTGTCTCTACTCACACAACTAGTGAAATGATTATAGAGTACACGACATGTAAATTTAGTACACGACATGTACTTAAAAAAATAGCTCCTTCCAGAACAGAAGGACGCATGGCATGTATTAATCAGTACACACTTTGTATTATAGGTTTTTCCAGTCATTAAGCCTCAGAAACTACTCCAGATCCCACAAAACTCCAAAACAAACATTAAAGATCCAAATCCTGATTTTTAGGGGCCCATACTACACATGAATCCAAGCTTATCATCTTCTTCATGTCATATACAAATACAATGGAGCAATGATCCACAAAATTCTGATCCACGAGGGACCATAACACCTGAAGAACCATAGTTTGTTCTTCATTTAAATGAAACCTTACAAAATCAATACCCTATCAAAAAATATGTATTATTTCAAGGCATATATCACAACAACATGCATATCTAGTAAAACATCTATCACAACAACATGAAATCGGTAATATACCCTAAATGGCATGTCAAGAATGCATGAAATGTGTTTTCTATCAAGTGCCTATATAATGAATGAGATGGAATACCCTCATCTCATCAGGTTTTAAAAAAATAGAACCTCAATATTATAAATGATAATTGTGTAAAACAAGTGAATCACCCAATGGTGAAATCAAATATACTATCAAATTGAAAAACAAGCAAAATTTCAATAATCGAGGTAAAGTAGTTTTTCCCTGTACACGAGTTTCCAACGCCTAGGAAAAACATATTAACAACTACCCATTCCACAATACCTCTATCTATAGGCTCCAAATAATTTGTCAAGAAGAAAAGCATTCCTATGATGCCACATTGTAACGTACCACTTCCGGGTGCTGCCGAGTGGTGCCCTGTGCCGGTTGGTCACATGGACTCAAGCACATTTCCCTGAAAGCCAGAGGTCTCTAACTAATAGTGAGGGCCTTGGGGGTAATAGTGGGGAAATAATTCCCTCATTGAAAGAGTAACACAATTTCAATAAATAGAGAACAATAACGGAAGTAGTAATTACCATACAACATTAAACAACAGAAGAATAGAAGGAAATAAACAACTGCATCATATATATATATATAAATAATGATTCATGTCACAAGTAGCCATGAATGCATCCAAAAAAATCAATATCCTAGAATATAGTACTAAACCATAGTTCAAAAGAAATAAGTAAACAACTCCAACAGAATCGCAAGCCTCATCTTGGTCCCATTCCCTACAACTTCAAAACAATCAAGTACTTGAAGTAGAAGGGTACATGCCCTTATCTATACCTACAACAATATAATCTATTTCAGACCAAAATAATGACCCAAATAGGGTGTGAGATGAATCCCAATAGGAAACCACCCATAGATATGTTCCTAAAAGTCAATTAAATAATATGGTTTTCTATAATAAAAAGAAGCAATGAACCTGGAATTACTCAAAAGTAAATAGTCATACAATTTCCATTACATTAATTTATATTAAATAATTAATCTACCAAATGAATACAAGCAACCCTATGAGAAGATATCATAGCCTAACCTATCGTGTTAATCTTATAAAAGGGTAAAACGACCTCCTAAGTAATATCAAACGATCTAACCCCTTTGGTCTCATGGAAACAAAGTCTCTCTAAAGAAGAACTCACCATCAATTCCCCCTATAGTCCTTTAACAATAACCTACATAAAATCTAAGGAAGAACTCAATGTCTATTCCCCCTATGGTCTTGTATTGGAAACTATATGCACTCTGAGGGAGCACTCAACATCAATCCCTCATCTGGTCTTGTAATGGTTACAATAGACACTCTGAGGTAGCACTCAACATCAATCCCCATATGGTCTCACAACGTGATAAACAATAATAAACACTCTGGGGAAGCTGTCTATGCCAATGCAACCTATGGTCACACTACACCAAGTCCCTAAATCATTGTATAAAGCAATTGTTCCCAACCAATGTTCAAAAATCAAGTTAAACCTAATGTACTACTTGGATAAATACCTATAAGGAAAACCACATCATTAGATTTAATCAATCTATCCTAACAATAATAGGCATGGAAATAAAGCAGTCTAAAAGGTAAAGAAATACCAAACGGTTAATATCAAATCAAACCAGAGAAACACCTCCATTTTATGGTAATTATTCCGATTTAAAAAACATCCCTAACATAAGAAAAGAAGTGTAGTAGGCATCAATAAGGTTAAAATCCCTAAACATGAAATACCCCGAACTAGGGGATTGGAAAAAGTTTTCACATATAACTCAATGAAAAATAGCGGAAAAGCACAAACCGCCTTCCTCAATGTAGTACGATCGATATACTCAGGCCTCGACTATTGATTCAACCTAGAACGATGTATATTGTGGTAATTCCAATGCAATCTAAACAAGTTGATTCAGAGTACAGATGGTCAATCAGGGGCTCAGAGAATAATCACACCCTATGGTCTCTCATGAATGAGACAAGTTGAGATGAAGTCATTTCTTCCAATAAGACGCGACCTAAGTCCGATTAAACAAATAAAAAGTAATGTCCACAACATGTCTTTTAAAAGTACATAGTGTGTATATGCCTTTATCTGGCCCCACATTAGTTAGTCTCTGGGTCACCCCACATGACCATGTACTCAGCTGTTACGTGTCCATTACATTGTCACCCATGATAAACGGGTACACGATGTGTACTTTGAATTACATGACATGTACTCCTTAAATTTCATGAATCTCTTATTTTTCTCAAATAAACTAGAAAAGAAAACCCATACCTGAAAAGAAATGTTAAGGTTCTTACAGCTATCTTATTTCACATGTTGTACATGCATCAAAAATAATATTTAATTTAATTAATGTATTGATATCTATAATATTTTATATTTCGTTTAATGATTTTTCATCATGGGTATTACATTTCAATGTTACGAATGTGGTAAGATTCTATGTTATAATCTCATCAATTATAATGATTGTTTGTGACTATTAATTTTGTTGTCAAATATTATAATCCATATCCCAATAAACTAATGAATTTTCTTTAACTATGTATATGAAATGAGAGTAAATACACTCTTTTCTATTTCCTCAATATATTCACTAAAGAGTTGAAAAATAATTATTTTAAGAATAATCATCTTTTCAACAGATAACATATTTATTCAAAAGATAAGTTTTCAGAAAATATTATCAGTTTTTTTATATATACACAACTATTTATTAACAAATTTTTTCCTTTTTTACTTTGTAGAATGTATTTTGAAATAGAATATATGATCATTTTCAAAATAATTCATTTTTTATTTTATCTAAATTTTTTCGAGAATAATTGTTTTCGATAGGAAATATATGAACATTATTTCTGAATGTCATTTATCCTAAAGGACTTTAAGAATCACTAATATCTTTTTAATTTTTTTTCAAATAATTTTTTCCCTAATATTTGGGAAATTTATATTTTTTTAATAAATTATTTTCAAATGAAAACAGTTCTGAGTTTTTTAGTTTTGAATTACCGTGTTTAAAGTGAAAAGTTAATTTTCCCGAAAAAAATGTTTTTAAAAGATTATATATATATTTACATGGTTAATATCAAAGAAAAATAATTTCAAAATGTATCATGTTTTAGGAATTTTTTTTAATGAGAAGAGGTTATTTTCATCAAGAAATGATTGAAATTATTTTCAATGATTCTTTGTATGTTTGCTTATTTTTATCAAAGAAATTGTCTTCAAAAATATTTATTGAATTTTTAGTATTTAAAAGTGTTTTTCAATGAAAATTTACCTACATCATGAAATATTCTGAGAAATTTATCTTTGAACATCATTTTCCAAATAATATGTAATCCTTTGATGTGACCTATGATTTACCAGGTAGATGAACCAAGGCTACCATTCAAATTATTTCATTAAATCGTGTATAGTGAGAAAATGTTTTTGAAGCCCATTTCTCATCTATAGGATATACCATAATAAAATTATTATGGAACCCATTTCTCATCCATGATTTATATAATGACAAAATAATCCAAAACCAGCTTCTTTTTCCATTAGTAATCCTCTAATGAAATTATGAAATGATTATGAAACCATTTTATTTTATACTGGATATGTTATGATTATATGTTTATGACACCCATTTCATTTCATTGGTTATGTTTTGATGAATGTATTATAATGATATGGTCCATATATGTATGAATTTCCTTATGTGAATGTGGTTACACAATAACTAAGGATAGAGGCTATGTTATATTCAAGATGGGCGAGATTTATATCTCACTCCAATGTATATGGTAAAGATTTTTATCTTATGAGATATACAAGATTAGAACCAAGAGTTACCTTGGCTTTGCCAGGTGATTTTTCCTCTACAATAGTCTTGGGAATGAAAAATGATTGTTCTATCACTTTAGGAAGTGAACCAATTCCACTATGAGAAAAAACAATGAAACTGGTGATGATGGTTTTTTCCTTCCAAGAGGTGTAGCTTCCCATGGAGTTATTTGATATGTTTTCCTAACAAGAATTCACAACCAAAGAAATAATTTTATAGGTATATTTATTTTCAAAATCAATATGTCTTATTCTTGTGTTATTATTTTATGACCCATATTTTTTTATTCCCTAATGATTCATGTCTTATAAACATCCAATATAAATTCCATGACTCGAGATTATATTATTTGATATTCATGTAATGATTTTATAATATTATGAACATGTTCACATATACTTATGTTAATTTTATTCTTTTGTATCACCCTTATATTACATTTCTAACTATTTGAGCTCACCCTTTCTTTTGTTTCCATTCCCCATGTTATGGAGTAATGTTTTACGTATGAGTATTAAAGGGGATAATATTTGTGGGAGACAGTGAAGATCATTCATGAATTAAAAAGATTGTCTTCCACGAATCCAAAGGATCTACACAATTTAGTTATTCAGAATTGTATTTTTGTAATGAAATGTATATTTACATAAAAAGATGTATTATCCATTTACAAAAATCCTTGTTCACTATAAAGTGACAAAAACTAATACCTCTCATGGGGTGTGAATATTATAGAAAAAGGAAAAGTGAGGATTTAAATGGTGAAATTGGTGGTCTATAAGATTATCTCGAGTGGGATTATTGTTTGTAAAGATATTGTGGAAAAAGAAGATACATATAATAACATTAGAATTAAATGTTTTTATGAAATTTAAGAGGATGGTTTGGCTGATGGTTTAAGTGTAAATATTTATTGATTAAATTATTTGAAATAATATTGAACATTTAATGAAATGGTTAATTTATGGTTCTTATTTTGTTTAAATAGTCAATTGTGTTGAACCATAGAAATTGGTAAATAATGGAATAGATTGAGTTCTAGAATGATTATGTATGAACCAATAGTGCTCTATATAGTCTGGGATGTTGGAATAATTATTTACATCCATAGAAATCTCTGAGACATAAGATATAGGAACCTGGTATGTTTATACATAGTTTTGGTGAGGGCATGATCCTTAAGAACGAATGATGTTATGACATGGTTTATTTAATGATATAACGATTTAGGGACTAATGTTTTTTATATATTGTTTAGGTGTTCATATTATTATCTAGGAACCAATGTTAGATGAACATGTTTCAAGTGATGGACTAACACTATTTCGGCTAGTAGTTCATTAAGATAGAATACGTATGATAGACTAATGGTTAATGGTACTAAGACTTTTTTAATTAATGAAAATACCATTTCCTTACTTAATTTATGAACCACACTATTATTTATATATTATAAAATCATCTTTGGCCATAATAGGTTTGGCATGACCTAGTGTCACATTAGATCACAAATGAAAATGGATAATAAATAACTGTTTAATTTTCTAATATATTTTATTCACTTCCTTTTTGGATATCTGTTATTTATCTTCATGTAGTCTAATCTATAACGTTTATTTATTTAGACACCATTTTTTATGGCCTATTTATTTGTACTCACACATTTCCAGGTTGCCATTGGTACCCAATGAGAATTGATAGTTGATGTCTAGGATAAAGGAAATGAAATTTGGATATATAGATGATTTAGGACATTATCAGATAGATATTGGATGAGTGGAGTTTGTAAGTTTTAGGGATATATTTAATGGATTGGTTTTCATATTTTTCCTTGATTTTTTCCTCCTGTCAAATGATAATATCATGTTATAACATCAATATTTTTTTGATTTGTTTTTTGTGACCTTGTTTTTTCGTGTTTTTTTGGGTTTTGTGATTTATTGATGGTACTTATTACTTCATATTTACATTTTTGTTTTAATATATTTAATCAGGTATAGAATCCAAAAAATGTATCCCAAAAAACTCATTTCTATTTTGGTATATATAGTACAGAATCGGGAACACTTTATTTGAATAACAACATAATGAACACAAATAATTCAATCTATGTTGATGAGAAAAAATATTTCATTGTTAAAATAATCCATTCCAAATTTTGTATAATGTGATTTCCGCACCATATAGATAAATGATTTTATGACTAAGAAAATACTAGTGTAACATGATGTCGAACAATCCAAATAAAGAATGTGGATGGTTGCAATAGATCATAACCCATGAAGTGGATTTTTTATCAAATGGTTTACATTATAGAAATTTATATCCTTATATTGAATGATAGAATAAATTATAATACAATAAAAGTGTAGAATTTACCCAAGTTATATGAAATCAATTTAAGTGAATGATAATATCTTAATGAATGAAATGTGAGTTACAAAAATTCATTACTATTGGGGAAAAACTAATTCAATAGAAAATTGAATTAGGGAACGTGTTTTGGATAGTAAATACCTTGAAATAGATATAATTAATTTATAGAAATTTGACGGTATAGTAAATAAATATAAAACCATCCATAGGGAACATGGTATATAACATGTTACATATCTCAGGGAATTATAATTGAGACCACGAAATCCCATACAACTTGAGATTCATTTTAATCGATGCCACATGACGTAGAGGGATTTAAGGTTACTTTTAAATTAAATTAGTAAAATAAAATTCATTATAGGATATCTAATATTACTAATATATACAATATATAACATATATTAGGTTCATAATATGAATCATGTCTCAAATAAAGAAATTGGAGATGTAAAGCCCTTAACTTGTATTACCCATACTCGATCATTCTATATACTATTATATAATGAAAAGAAATATCTTAATATATTATATTAAATCCATAATATAAATATATAAATTTTTATAAATTTTTTATAACTATATTTTTTAAATATACGAACTGATTAATATTTATTTTCATTATCGGGAGTTAGATATTTTTTCCATTTTTTCAAAAAAAGTCTTCAAAGACAAGATCTATTATCACCAAGTTATTTCACGTTTAAAATTTATAAATTATTTAAGGTACATTAATATATATCAAAAAATTGATATAATGTTTAACTGTAAATCCATTAATGTTTTATTTATGATTCATGAAGATGAAACTAGTGGTTAAATTATTTGAAATATTTTTAATAAATGTCGATGATATATTAATAACAAGTTCATATATTAATAATTCAATTATTGAATCATTAAAAAATATCAAGTTATTTATTATTATATTTTATTTAAACTATATTACATTCATTAATAATTAATTAAAAAAATATTATTATAACATTCATTTATGTTTTCAAATTGATGAAAATAGTATCAAGTCATAATATTTGTATTAATAAGAACATGTTATTATATAATTTTAAAATTGATTTTAATGAAACAAAAAAATGGCATATACATAATATATATAACAATCCATGATGGGTTGTGATCTAAAATGAAATTTTTTTCTCCTGGAGGATGTAGTCTAGACATACTCATATTTATCGAACGTATTTGACAATGATTGGACAAAATGATGGTATACAATACATTCAAATTTTATAATCATAATTATATTATACAAAAAATATTTATTCTTAAAATTTATTCATTATACGATCCGTTAGTGAGAGTAATGAAAAATATAAAGTGTCATTTTGTGGAGGCAGTAGTCCATAATTACACAAGGATGATGACTCTGTTTCACCTAATGGACGGGCAAGGTGAATAGAATAAAATTTTATCCCCAATATAAAAGAATAAAATATATAAATGAAACTTATGTAATCATATTAGCATGTTTAAAATAAATTCAAAACATTAATATTAAGAATAAATGATTGGTAGATGATAATAATTATGTTGGACATGTGATATTTCAACAGAATATCCCCTTGAATTGAATGAAATTGGATTAAATAGTTTGACATTAAGATAATTTTTTAGGGTAGATGTATTTATGGATTGTAAAATTTCATAGTTTTAGGGAGTAATTTAAAGATGAAGTGATAATTAGAATGGTGTAAATGGAATCCTATTATTTGTAAGGGCAAGAGGACTTTTGTAAATTAAAATTAAATTTCAATGGTGTGGTAAACCTTTTCATGGTTCAATGGTTTGAAAATTTGAAAAATAATGATTATGGATATTTTAATGCCGATAATACTCACATCCATTATCTTTGGGTAAATATTTTAGTTATTTTAGGCATTAATTGTTTCACTTTAAAATTTTACCCAAATTAATCTTTACTATGGTAAATAGTTTTTAGCTAATTAATTTTATATTTTATTAATTTAAAAGTGAAACCCCTCTTTCCAAATTTATATGTGATGAAAATCCTTCCAATATAAATTTGATATATTTTTATTGATAAATATTTTAAAATAAACTTTCAAATGCAAACATTTCAAGTGTGTCAAAATAGTTTTTAGGGAATTTGTTTCCAGAATTAACTATTATTAATAGTATTTAATATTGATTAATAATTTAATGAGTGTTTTAATAATGGTATATATTTCAAAAATTCCCATTAAATTCATTATCATTGAAGAAAATAATTTAATTTATTTTTTATAAATTACATATAGTTAATAATTTTTTTTTGAAATTAAATGTCCCATCATTATCAAAGTTATTAAATTTAATTTTGGTAATAAAAAATTTGTGAACAAAATTTAAATTGAGAATATAAGATAATATAATACGGTGGATCTAAAATTTTAAATCTATTTTTATATATTTAATTTCTTCATTTGATGAAATGTATTTATATATAAGTGGATAAATTTTTTAGAATAAAATATTACTTATGATTCAGAAATGATATACATAAGTTTTATAAAAAACATGAAATTTTTATTGTAATATATTACTTATAGATAAATATTTTATATAAATTTTTTAATGAAAAATAATTCTTCTATTATTATAATGTGATAAAATTGATTGTTTTTACAAAAATAAACATTTCTTTAAATTCACATAAAACCAGTTTTTTAGACCAATCCAAAAAATAATCATAATATAATACATTTATTATAAATTAAAAAATGTATTTCATTTTTTTGAAATTGAAATTATAAAATTTAGAAATTGAATTCAATATTAAGAACATAAAATAATTTAAAAATCCATTTTATTTGGAAAATAAATTTGCAAATATTAACTGTAATTATTTTTATTTGAAATTATTTATCTAAAAAATTGGTGTTGAATAATTATTAATAAAAATAATAATATATTATCATTATTTTTTCTCTATTTAAAAAAGAAATGAATATCCTATAAAATAATATTTCTTGGAAATTATTTTTCTATATAACATATGCAATTATTATTTATTTTATGTAAACTAATTGAATTAAATTCATATTCAAGTAGAATTCACTTATATATACATATATTCCATAAAGTGGTTTACCAAATATTTCCTTATAATTCTATGGATATGATTTAATTTCCACACCTAAGTATTTATATTTTATATAATTATGTTGTTGTTTCATTTAATTTCAGCATCATGTGTGGAGTGAGCTTAGAAACAAATTATCTTCTTTAGAGGAAATCATATATTAAAATATGATGGTGTAACAAATTAGATGGAACTATTTTTGGATGAATCCCACTGATAAAATTTTTAAATGTTCAAGCTAGTGTTTGGTTCATCCTCTAATCACCTTTGTCTTCTCTCTATTATATATGGACTCTAATCAAAATACATATTTATATTTGAAATTTTTTCAGGAGACTATGTTTATTTTCTTAAATGAGAGTTTATTTTAAATATTTTAAAATGGTAAGGGATTTTTTTAATGTTATTATTGGTCATAATATTTATTTTTATAATTTTCAAAGGGGTTACAATGGGTTGTGTTGGAGTCCAACATAGAAAAATGTGTGTGAATGGTACTATCATATAAAGTGAAACACATTATCATTATTTAAAAATGATGAACTTAGAGGCAAAAATACAAAGGAGATCGTGAAATCATCTATAATCATGCACACATGTGAGAATGAGATATTAAACATTGAACATAAAATGTCATGTAAATGCTTATACGTGACTTAATGTTTTTCATAAATTCATTTTGGCTTTATCTGTTTGGATCTAATCCCAAATGAGTGTCTTTTGTGGGATAAACCAATTTATATAATGAGTACGATATAGATCATATATTTGATCTATTGTGATATAATGGAAATATATATTCCCTATATAGCTACAGTTTGAGGCATTCCCTTGTGTCTCATGTATTTTTCTCTTAAAATTTTTCCATGTCCCTTCGTAACAGGTTATCCAACCCATGTAGATTTGAGAGGTAATCTATGCTATCCCATTTATCTATGTGGGTGACATGAATGGTTAAAACATTTTTTATCAAAATCCTACATCCAAAACCTTGTACTACCTGGAACATAATACGTTGTCTCCTATATTATTAGTGCACATATTGGAATTCCATGTAGTCAAAACATTTGGTCTACCATTTTATTAATTTTTATGAATTTACAAATGTATCCACCCCCGATTTTAAATACTTTGAGGAATTATTTTCATATACCATGTATATACTTAATTTAGGTTCCCCTCCCCTCTTCCTACATTATATTTCCTTGGATTGAACTAGTGGAATTATTCCTGATTTAAGCATAAATGGTTGGGGTAAACTCTTTCCCTTATTTTACTATTTCGTCTCCTTAGTTTTTCATTGTCCTAAATTTCTCTGATAAAACAACGTATTCCTATTGGATAGTTATACGTTTTTATGGTTGACCTAATGTTAGGAATTTTTGATTCTTATGACTATATACACAATCTTCTTCTTTATTTGGGGCTACCCGATGAATGTGACACATTTCAACATATTATTATTTTTTACTAGAATGAGGTAGGGTTTTAATTAATTTGATTCATTTTGAAATAATAAATATGGTTAATCTTTATAAAACCATTTTTATTGATTTATGGAATTTTGTGGCATGTAAGTAGAATTTTGAAATTGTTTCTATGATATTTTAGCTTGTCATGTTGGGGGAACTATTCCAATTTCTAATGCTACTATAATATATTTTTTCGAATGATGTAACCATTGTGAAAATTCACTAATGTATCATTAAATTTAAATTGATTAAAATAAATGGACTTATCCTTTTTTTGGTTTTCAATGAAGTATTTTTTTGTTGAAAGTGGGGGTTTTATTGAAAATGTTGCACATGGTGTTTCTAAATTGTTATTTTAATTATTTATCATGGTATAAATTTTTTATCATATGGATATACTAATTAATTTTTTTTAATTTTAATTCTTTCCTATTATTGTTTTTCTAAAATTACCAAGAAGCGTGTAAAGGGTATTTTGGTGTATTAGTGGGCTTTGACCAAGATTTAAAGAATGATTTTTATTTTTTTTGGGTGTTTGTTTTCAATGGTTGTTTTAATGACGTGCTTTAAAAATGTCATGTTGAATGGTGTGCATGAACAAATGAACACATTTGGGAATTTTTAAACTATTTTGTTTATTTCATGAAGAATAGTCATTGACTGTCCCTTGTATCACCAAGTGATTTATTATTTATATATATGTAATTAATGGGTTATCATATAAAAGAATAATAGGGACAAGTGAGAGTTATTTATTATGAATTTTATATTAACTTGGGTCATTTTTTCACTCTTCCACTCTTGTATTTGTTCATGGAAACTCATAAAATCATTGGTTGATATATGGTTTGGGTACATTATTTAGTTTTCAAACCCGTATTTTTCTATGTGGTGTAATCTTCGTCCAGGTGGGGGTGTTCCAATTTGATGATTCTAGTGAATTATTTGTATGTGAATGATGTGGGGTGGATATATCATGGGACTAATAGTAGTCAATAATTATTTTAGTATTGTTTAGATTCATATCACATTGGGACCTAGGGCGAAGACTATGACACATTTATTTATTCATATATGGTCTATTGCCGGTATACTATCTTGTTTTTTATTTTGTTCCCCATTAGTTATATTTATTTTCGAAACATAATCTTATCAATATTTTAATTTCTTATTTTGTGACCTTTTGTCTCCCCCTTGCTGTATTATTGACCAATATGTTTTGGATTGATTCCTTTTAACTTGGTTTTCAAATATTTTTGGGAGATCCATTCTAATTGAATGAATCTCATTTATGGTTCTTCAAAGTAGTTACAAAATGGGTGTTTTGGTAAATTGGATTATACAGAGAAATTATTTTCAATGTATTTGTCTTTATTTAAGGAAGAAAAATAATTTTTATTTTATGAATAGGGATTTCAAACTTATCCTTATTGTGGAATGTTAAAAATTTTATATTCTAGTTCTATTGTCAAACTAGAATTAATGATTTTAATTATTAATAAATTTCATAGACTCACTATGTAGAAATAATCTTGGATGTATAAACCACTTTTATGTATTGAAGGTTTTATTTTTTTCTTTTGGTACCATGTTTTGTTTATTTGGACAACAATGTGTTAGTTGGGAGGAATGAGTAACTAAGGGTTGAATAGCGTGATCATCAGGGTTGGGTTATGTTTTCGTTATTTTGGAGATATTTTTATTATCCTTTTTGGAATTAATCACTTATTTTTATATTCATCAGTATTTGATTTAATGGAAAACATTGTATCATTAATATATTAAAATTGAATTTGAAATTCTTATTTCTGTCATGATTTTTTGGTTTTTCTATTATCATTAAAAAATAAAATTTTATTTTAATTACCATCCAATGTATGGAAATACCATTATAGAATCTCAATATTCCTATATAGGTTATCTAATTGATATTTAGTGGAGAAATAATTCCTAATGTACTTTTATTTGATTCTTAGGAACTAGCTTCCATCAAGTGGGTGTCAAAAATTCACTTTGGTTCTAGTGGTTATATGGGTCTAAGCCAATTCATAAAAATTTTAACATACCTTAGTTTCATTATACAGTGTATGGGTTATAGAAAATATATTTTTTATTTTTATTTTGTTTCAGTATAAATATAATATGGTTTTATTTGAAACGTAAGAGGTGAATGATTGGAATTTTTCTAATCATAAAAAGTCATTGTGGTACTAATTTCCTAGGGTAGTGTAAATTTTAATTTTAATTTTTATATTTTTTGTTGATTTTTGGTGACGATGTACTTCTGCACCCTCAAATTAAAGAGTTTTTTGAGGAATATTCTAGTTTTGGGATAAGGATATAAAGTGAACCTATAATGAATATTTATCACACGTGGATTAAAAATAATTCAGGGTACAAGATATTGATTTTAGATATTCTTTAGAGTATAATGCATTATTATAACACAGTCCATCAAACCAATGAACAACTTATTCATGGATCTACATCTTGTTTGTCTTGATATTAATGGTTCCTTATTTGATTACTGATTAGAGGAATAAATTCATAGAATCATTTATATGTGTTGATATTATATCATGTTTTTTTAAAAGATGTGTGATATGTTTTTTTTATAATATGCATTCAAAATATTTTCTAAAAAAATCATTTTTGTGGAAATTTTGTTTTGGTTTAGAATAAAGTTACAAGTCTTAATTATTGAATTTTTTTCTTTTGGTTGGTTTTCCAAATGTAATGATATATTTTTAATGGGACTTATATGTTTTAAAATGTGTGTGTTTTTATTTTTTGGTTCTTATAATGTCCACTTCATGTAGAAAAAGGTTGTTTTATCAAATTATGGATTTGAAATAGTTATATTGGATATTTAAAAGGGAACTTGGGAATTTGTTTTTTAATCCTAAGATGTTAAATTAACTGTTTGTTACAATTGAATGATTTAGTGTAAATATTTTAATTCAATAGTTTTATTCATAATCTTGATTTTAATTGGGGATATATTTCAGGTTTAATATAGTTAGTTTTAATAAGGGAAGTGGTGTGTTTGCTTAACAGGTGATTTCAGTCATATGTTGTTGGTAAAAAGGGTTTTGAATCATTTAATGTGTGTTTTGTAATTTAAGGATAATGAGATTTTTTATCTTTGAATTATGTCTATTATTTTTAAGGAATTGTTATCTTTTTATATTTCCCTATGTTGTATTGTGACGATTTAATGAGATATGTGGAATGTAAAAAATCCATATTCATGTTCCATGTAATTTTTTTCTCATCTCCCATGATGGTCCAGAAATTTTTTGGATGGAATTTCTTGAAAGATGAACTTAAGGGAGATTCTTTTAAATGTTTAAGTGTATTTCCTTCTGTAGATATAATTTTTCATGGTCATAATCAAAAAGTGAAGGTGGAATGATTCTAATTCTTGATCCCTACCTATCACGACCCACCATCACCAAGATGAGGAAAGGGACAACAAAATGTCATACCCTTCCTTATTCAAGTTGATAAAGAGATAACGACCCCTGAGTCCCACCTTTAATAAGACCCAAAATGGTGACTAGCACCAAGGTTATATAATCTCATGTAAAATGGAAGGCATTAAACTTTTTATTTAATAACACTAGAAGATAAGATGGTAAATCCCAAACAACAACAAAAACTGACTGTAAATGTAAATCCAAAATTTATTTCCATATGCATGTACAAAGTTAACTGATAAAATTACAAGAAAAATCTAATGAAATGTACCAATAGAATTAAAAATGAATGGCGACTATCCCGACGCCTAAGCTAGTATGGTTTGGCACAGTCTTCAAAGTCATCCTTGAAACCTGAAACCATTTTTATATACGTATGGTGAGTATCGATGTATACTCAGTAGGGAAAACCAAAAGCTCTCAGAAAAAAGTGGAGATACATTATAATTAACAATGAGAAAATATTTACCAAAACATCTATAAAAGAAACTATCCACCTTGCCTCAATAAGCTACACTCCCCAAATAACACTGGTCATGTTATGTAATAGTAATTACATATCATTTTTCGGGCACCCAGCTCCACTTTTCCACTGGTTATTTAGGACATCCTAAGCATCAGACTTCCCCTATAAGTTCCACTACAATCACACAATCACCGAAACAATAACATTGTGAGCCACGACAACCATGGATCCCTCCCACAGACACCTAGGCCACAACAAACATTCTTCACAACTCTTTCAAACACTTTGGCCACAACATCCACTACCACACTCGAAGGCCATTGGGATAGAAAAACCACTTCCACGCCTGAAGATACCTAGGCTTCACCCTTAATAAACTTGGAAATCAAACGTTCTCTCACAGACATGGGCCAACTAACACAACAGACCTTTCCTGAAGAGTCTTGGTCCATAATATACATAAGTCCATCACAAACTACCCAAAGATTCTTCGGCTACATGGTAGAGGGAGCACAATAAAGCTAACAACCAACCACTAATATGAATATTGGAAAAAACACATTCCTAATGAATCAGGGAGTTCTGTACGATGTTCTCAACATGGGGGGGGGGGAGTATAAGAAACATAGGAACTAACATTATACGTATTATTAAACAAGATATCATCCCATCCTAAGGGTTCTTAAACCAACCCATACATAAACACACAAATTAATATTCCTATATACACAAATTCACAAAACCCACAACCAGAGAACCTCCCAATTCTGGGAAACAATTCCTCATTGAACCCATTCTATTTATCATGTTCAAGTGATTCCATTTAAATATTCCATCACTACTAGGAAAAAAACATGCATAACCACTAATGAAAACCAAAAATGAAAGAAAAAATCCAAGAAGAAACTCAAGAATGCACACTTGTTTCCCTTGTAATGTCACAAAATCAAATGGGATGTCTGAGATCCCTCGGACTACTGGAACCAAACCCATACCCAACATACGACCCCATAGAACAACAAATCCACAACTAAAAACTGAACAACTGGGGACACCATCCCCATCCAAATCACCACACAAGCATCAAAAATAACAACCACATGTATTAGAGAAAAGAGAAAAAGTTATTCAATTTAACCACGCCATTTATCAAGTTCATTATTTTTTATGGTTAAATAGGGTGATCATACAAGGATTATTATTCATTGGGAATCCATTTTATCTACAAAAAATTATGCAATTTCCCTGTTTCCAAGGTACATCCACTCATTCACAAGATTGTCCTGAATAAAAACAATGGTTTATTAGAGTGCATGAAAGGACCATCAATGACCACATTATTCAGTGGTCACAATCCCATTAAATTTACAACATAAAAATGATGATAAAATAAATACAACAAAAACATCATCAACCACAACCCTTCATTCATTAGAGTTTGTTTTTATCTTCATTATGGATCATTTTTTTCCACATCTTGAGGGAACCATGGGCCAAGAATCTTATCCCCAACACCGTTTCTCTGGCACCATCGCCCAAGCACCATCTCCCAGGCATCATCACCTTGGAACTGTTTCTCGGACACAATCACCCATGCACTATATCCCTGTCATTGTTGCAATAGCAATGATGCTGATTGGTGCAATGGACGACCCATCGGTGTCACTGAAACCCATCGGTGTCACCAACACCCATCACTGCCACCAACTCTCATCAGTTCCACCGATGTAGATCGGTTCTACTGAAGACCATAATTTCCATCGACGCTCATCAGTGCCACCGATCCCAATCCGTGTCACCATCCCCCATTGGTGCCATTGACTCCCATCAGTGCCACCAACGCTCATTGGTGGCACCACTTATTCAATCCTTAAATTTTGGAAAAATCTTTAATGAGTCACTGTTGGTCCCTAGGACACCCCAAACACTAGAATTTAGAAATGTATTAAACTAGAAGGGTCCATTCCATTACATCAGATACCACTCAATCTATTCTTTCCCTTGATAATTCAGGAGAAAATCCTAAGAAAATAGGGGGAGGGGTCTAAACAACCACCTCACAAGATACCTCTTTGGGATAAACCACCATAGAGTATTTCAAAATCCAGAACAAACCTCAGTACCGAGAAACGACTATCCCAAATCTATCTCTAGAAAAAATATTGATATACTAACACCCCTCACGCATGAGAAAACACAAAAACATATAAAGGTCACATAGTCCAGGCATATGGGTTTGGGAGTCCTTTTCTCTATGTGAAGAAACTATCCACTTTGGGAACCACTGACTCACCCACACGAGTTTAATCACATCCACATTAAAGTGTCTTGATTAGGGTTCAGGTCTTCCCTCCCAGAATGAGATCTTTTATAAACATTATGAGAATGGATTATATACCATCTTATAGTAAACAAGGTCATGCACTACATCCCTTTCAAGTAAAAAACAAAAATAAAACAAAACTCAAAATAGCTCTGGGTATTCAGAATGCATCTGTGCCTCCTATTCATAGGTACTCTCATCGAGGCCACCATTCCTCCACAAAACACAATCCAAGGGAATGGGTCGTCCATAAAGCACCTTCTCCTCGTGATCCTCAATCCTCACTGGTCACTCGATGGACATCATATCATCCTTGATATATAGCTCTTCCTAGTTGAGGATTTTCTATTAATTGTGTTGATATCGACAGAGATGAGAAATAGAGAAGAGGTTGTGTACCCTCTGTAACGGCGGTGGATGAGCCGGTAGATAAGCCACTATGCTGACCCACTGCAAAACCATGAAGGGTCTGATTATTCTGGAGGAAAGCTTACTCCCCCTACTGAACATCCACTTCCCACTCAAAGGGAGACCTTTAAGAACACATAGTCCCCGACCATGAACTCCAAAGGTCTCATCTTATGATCTTTATATGTGTTCTGTAGGTCCTGAGCCACCTTCATCCTCTCATGCACAAGCTGAACCATCTTCATCATGCCCAATACTACCTCTGTACTAAGATCACCTACTTCCCCAACCAGGGTCCATCACACGAGCGAACGAGACAACCTTCCATACAAGGCTTCGAATGGGGCCATGCTATTGGTAGAGTGATAGCTACTATTTTAGGGAAAATCTACCATCTTCAAGTTTTTTTTACCCATGATCCTCTGATGTATAGAATGCATGCTCGTAGAATATCCTCAAACGTCTGGATGGTCTCTGTTTTTCCCATCCATATGAGGGTGTAAACTGGTTCTAAAGAATACCTGTGTGCCAAAATCATGTTGTAATCCTTTTTAGACATGTGAGGTAAAATGTGAATCCTGATCTAAGAGTATAGGCCTCAGAATGACATGAAACCGCACCAACCCATCCATATACCTCTATACTAAGGCTTCCACCACACTCCACTCCTTAATTTCTAATATATGAGATGATTTCAGCAACCAGTCTACCACCACCTAGATAGCATCATAACCTCCTTGAAACCTGTGTATTACCATGAAGAAATGAATTGATATTTCTTCCCACTTCCACTCTAAGACATATAAAGGCTGCATCAGACTTCCCAGAACACGCCGATCAGCCTTCACTTTCTGGCACATGAGGCATTTTTCCACAAACTCTACCACTATCAATTTTACCCCAGGACACCATATCTGCCACCTCATGTCCCAGTACATTATGTATAATCCTGGTCGTTTCACCAAGGGTGAATTATGGAATTCACAGAGAACTCCCTCACGCATTGTCTCTTGGAAAAAAATCATCCTACTCCACAGAATCCGATCCTAACCATCTTCCAACCATCCTACCAGAGCATTTTCCTAGAAAACACAATCTCTTATCACTAATGCTTCTATGACCCCCCAAAAAGACTCTTCCACCTGTTGTACCAAGAATGACTGCACCGTCATGTGGAACAGAAAACCTCGACCATCGACCACTTTTTCATCCTGGTGTATGGAAGCCAACTCATTCATTTCTCTCAAAGAAACTATTGACTCCCAGACCACATCCTTTTGAAACTTCCAACTCAAGGAATTGGCCACCAATTTTCCCTTTCAGGAGTTATAAGAGATCTCAAAGTCAAAGACCTGAAGAAACATCATCAACCTTCAGTTCCACATGTTCAGGTCTCATAGAGAGAATACATATCTCATAATCATGGTATATCTGAAGTCCATTAAGTGTTCCATGATGATGAAATTCCACCATAAATTCTATGCTAATACACCTACTACATGCTCTATTTCATGGGTGGCATTGATACATTCGTGAGGAAGTAACTGCCTTGATGCATAAGAGATCACTCCCTACTCCAACATTAGCATAAACCTCATGCCTAGACCAGAAGAATCACATAACACTTCATATGCTACCTCTTTCTCTGGAAACCATAGTATTGGGGAACTGACTAGTTTCCCCTTAAGATAAATGAAGGATACCTTGCACTTCTCACTCAAAATGAAAGGCTGGTCATTCCTGGTCATGACTGTCAAAGGCAATACAACTCATTATAATTTGTGAACGAACCTCTGGTAGTAACCTACAAGAACAACGAAACTACAAACCTATTCCATGTTCTTGGGTGCTACCCAAAAACAATCGCTTTGACCTTCAATGGGTCCACATATTCCCTACTATGAGACAACGTGTCTAAGGAAGTGAACCCATCGTGTCTATAAATTGAACATGGACAACTTCCCATAGAGATGGTTGTGTTAGACATCCACCAAAATATTCCTCAAATGCTTGGTGTTATCTCCTTTGACATTCAGTAGATCAGTATGACGTCAATAAACATGATTATAAACTAGTCCAAATTTTCATGGAAAATGAACTTCAAGAGCCCCATAAACCTAGATGGTGCATTTATAACACTGAATGACATGACCATGAACTCAAAGTTCCCATATCTACACCTAAAAGTAGTCTTCGAGATGCCACCCTCCTTCACCCTCAACTAGTGATATCCTGACTGCATTTTGATCTTATAGAACCAACCTGGTCCCTTAAACTAGTCTAAAAGGCCGTCGATCCTCAAGAGTAGGTAAAGGTTAATGACCGCCACCAGATTCAGCCTTCAGAAGTCTATACTCAGCCTGAGACCACCATATTCCTTCATTGTGAAAAAGACTGGAGGACCCCATGGTGATGCGCCTGGTTAGATAATACACTTCCTCATCAGGTTATCAATCTGGAACTCCAAATCCTACCACATAGAAGGTTCCATCCGATTGGGAGCCATCGAAATCGGACGAGCAATGTGTTACAAGTCTCTCCTGAACTCAACATCAAAGCAAGGGGGTTCAATCACCACCTCTTTATGGATGATGTCTAAGAACTCACTCATAATCCCAGGTACATCCATCATCTTTGTGCCTTCTGAATCTACTAATAGATCGGTTATAAAGAAAATAAGGGGATCCATTTTCCAACTTCCCTCTTGTAAACCATGCTCGCCAACAAAAGTAACAAGCTGGGCACCCATATATGATAAAACAACCCTTATATGGAATTAGTATATAATAGAACACATAGAAAAAATGTAGTCAATGCCATAAATGAAATCATATGGATGTATCTATAGAAAAAAATTTCCCCAATGGATAGATGTGGACCCAACATCAATCTGCATCCACAATAAACATAATACAAGCTGGTATAACGTTTGACTGGCGTAATCAATACCAGGGGAACATGAAGTATCTCTATTTTTAGACCTAGATAAAGGGCTAGAATGGCTGTAAATAAGGATTGAGAAGCTCTTGAATCAAAAAAGGGAGAAGAAAAAGTACTAATCATGTGGATCATACCTCGAACAACATCTAGCCCTACTGGAACAGCTGCCTCTATGTTGTGGAACTACCTACGGCAAGATCCTATGCACCTCGGGTATCTTCAAACTCCCCTACCATGCCTTGGTCGAGGTCCCTGAGGATTACCTAGGGTCAGACTCCTCCTAAAACATCTTTTCTTGGAAGAGTGGGAGCTCACTGTCCCTACCACTGTTGCAGAAATGATCTAGCTTGAAACTATTGCAGTTGAGGTGGGAGTTGAACCTACCCTACTCCACTGTACTGCACTCAGTCTGGGCACTAATTCTAATGATTCCCATGGTTTCCACAGATAAGGAACCTTGTTCTTATACACGCGGTGAAAGGGCGATTACCTAGAGATCGAAACGAGAACTGTTGGGGCAAGCTCCCCTCTAGCCAAAACTCGGATGTCCCTGATAATAGAGGCCAACTATTCTTGGCCTTCCCCTTCGAAAAGATCAACCTGATCCCCTAATGTGGAACACCTCCTGACATGTGCATCCTCTCCACCACTTTGTCCTTTTTTTGAGCCTCCATGTACGTCAGTAGAGTGAAGTGAGTAACAACGTATTGGATGGAAGGTCGAAGTGCCTCCTATAAGTGCCTTTCCCATAATTCCTCATTCAGGAAGAGGTTTAGAGAGAAATGAAGGAGATACTTGAAATTGATCCCCAAATCCCTCACTATCTTTCTCTATTGCTTAAGGGAGAGAAGTACCGACCTCTTCTCTGCCTTAATCATCGACAAGAGGAATTCTTCCCCAAAATCCCTCTTGATGTCAGTCCACGAAACCTCAACCTCCTTTTTCCTCCCGAGATAGAGAGTCCACCACTGATGAACCAATCCCTGTATCTAGATTATATCAAAAGGATCCCACTACTCGTCTGAGGCCTGGATAAATCTGAAATCTATGACCATATCCTCTACCCAGTTCTTTGTCTCTATGACTAAGATGCTGCCCTCGTACTTCCCGAGGGTCTTCCATTGAAAGTAAAAAAGTGTCTTCTTCCACTGGTCGTTCTCCTAATCTTTATCATACATCTATTGGAAAGCCAAATCACCCTCTTGGGCTTCCATCTCCCACACTACTCACGATCATCGTCTGTTTGGTATATCTACAAGGTAAACAAGGAATTCCTAATCCCAAGTAGTGTATAAGATTTCATTTCAATTTTCCTGAAAAATTTTATTTATTAAAAATCCCAAAAAACCCGGATTACACAAGAACACAAGTCATTATGTTTCATGTACCTTTCTTAGGGCCACGTCTTTACAAATAGTGTAGCCTCCCTTGGTCATTCAGTAGGTCCAGAGTCCTTACATCAGATCATGAGGGGCCCTAATATCTCAGGTCCTAGTCGGTCTTCCCTGGCATATTTCATGCTCCATGATTTCCTAGAACTATTTACAAACCATCCCATGAAATCCTAACTATTAATAACCCAAAACTACATCCTTTCTTTCAACTATAACTTTTTATACAATTCTATCATGACCTGCCTTCACCATGATGAAGAAAGGGACACCAAAATGCCAGACCCTTCATTCATCATGTTAATGGAGATATAATAACCCTCACATTCCCTCCTTCAATAGGCCCGAGAGTGGAGACAAGCACCAAGGGTATATAATCTCACATAAAATATAATTAATTACTATTTTTATTTAATAATATCGGGAGATAAGATCATAAATCCCTAACTCCAAAAATTGAAAGTAAAAGTAAACAAAAATAAATTTCCATATAAATGTCCAAAAAAATGATACAATTACAAGAAAAAATTAATGAATAATACTAAAAGAATGAAAATCATGATCTACGACTATCCCAACACCCATGATAGTATGTTTCAGAATGGTTCTTAATGTCCTCCGGAAAACCTAAAAGATGTTTTATATATGTATATTGAGTATACTAGTATACTCAGTAGGGAAAAACAAAACCTCTCGTGAACATGTAGGGAGACATTCTAACGCCCCATGAGAATAGGGGTAAACAATACACCTAGCGAGGAAACTATCCACCCAGCCTTACCAAGGAACACTTTTTGAATAACATATATCAGCTAAAGTAATAGTAATAACACATCGATGTTTAGGTACCATATGACAAACTTGTTCTTTATTACAAACATAAACATGATTTATTACATAAACAATTCACTTGATACGACATGGATGATCAATAGGTATAGTGTCTTTGGGGATTAAGATCATTACATATCAACATAAAACAAATAATGTAACATCTTATTGGAAACATCCATTACATGACTAGTATATTCTCTCATACTTAGCATTGCATGGGATAACCTGAGGACATGCCCAAGAATAGTGTGAGCTATAAATCCCAATAAGAAGATAAACATGGAATAACATGAAGAATAAAATACTTGTTAGACAATAGGCATAACAATGGAGCAGAACAGAAACATGAATACATGATAAAGCATGATAATCATAACATGAAATTGTAGAAACAAAATTTATCATGATTTTAGCATGATCCAAGGATCATTGCACATGGAGCTTGATTAAACCATCATTTAACTTGAACTATCATGAGTAAAACCTCATTTCAATTGATGTATCATGATAGTAATATTTACCCAATGCATTGTAGTGCAATCAGGGCAAACCCTTCATAAACATTTCTTTTCATGCATAATTGTTCCACATGGATCATATTACCTGGATTCAAATAAAATAAAATGTTATTCCACGATTATGTAATGTGGCATAAATAAATGAAATTAACATTAAATAGATATATATATACTAAATGGTTAATACCCTTGATAGAGTCATGGGTATGGTATTCACTAGACAATGATCTTGGATTGGAAAAATGTCGTACAATTTCAGCAGCATAACAGCCTAACATAAAGATTAATAAAAATGGTTGATGAGATAGAAATGGGTGTCTCATAATATATACGCTAAAAATATAGTAAGGGGGTCATATATATATATACATGTACCAAAAAAAGTAATGGAATTTAGATCTATAATATAGAAGGAATTACTTGGTTATAAATGTAAAGAGAAAAATATCACATGGAATTTCGGCATGGTAACAGGTGTACCAGGGAGGAATTAATGAGAGTGAAAGTGGTCTCCCATCCACCAAACATAAAAAGGGAAGTATGGGGGAGGTGAAAAATCATACCCCAACTTTTTTAATTAAAAAAAAGGTCATAACAACTTAAATAAAATTGGATAAAATAAGAAAGGATGAAATCCCTTACTTGTAAGTGTGATCCCAATGGTTTGTGAGAGGATTGAGATCGGATTATTAGGTTATTTGGGAACCTTGGGAGCATTCTAGAGAGAGGAGGAAAGAGTTTGGATGAACTAAAAATGATTTGAGTGATGAGGAAGTGTGAGATTTGGTGGGTTCATATAGGAAATGATAGGGAATTCTTTATTAATTAGGTTTGGGTCACAACACATTAAATTTATCAATACCGAAAACTAGACCACAATTTGTTCCCATGGTTTTTGCCAAAGGGAAGTGAAAAAAAATATTTTATAAGTTCAATGGAAGAATGTTTTAAAATAATAGGGTTTCTTATGTTGAGGTGAGTCACACTCTCAAGGAAATGCATTTAAAAAGTGAAAATGTTTTATAACTCTTGGAGGGTCCACTAATGTTTTGTAAAATAAAAAATACAAACCTATAATCACATTATTTTAATGGTTAAACATATATTGACTGATCATATCATTTTAGTTTTTTATTACATCTCTATTGGGTCATTATGATGTCATATAACACAATATATATTTAAACGATATTTAATTTATAACCAAAAAAATCAGTTATCTCAGAAATTTTTGAAAAATTCACCATTGGATCATTTCGACATATTGATTCCAAAAATAATATTGATTTTATCAAAATAATTTTCTATATATATGAATCAATACTTTTAATATTAAAAAACCATTTATCAAAAATTCATGTGTTTTGAAAAAAAACAGCATTTAACCCATAAAAAAATCCAATTTCATATATAAAAATATATGATAATTTATATTTAATAAAAAAATTAATTTAATAATCATATTATTAGTTAATAAAAATTTTATTTAATTCAATAATCCATTAATTCATCAAAATAAATTTCTAGGTAGAATATTACATAAAAATACTATTTGTGCTTTAAAAACTATTTACAAAGTAATAACATAAAATGAATGTATATTATATATTATATAATAAATAATGCACATAATAATAGTAATGAATAATTGTTACATAACCCCTTATAATAGCCGCATAATACTGAAGAGTAAGGTGTTCAATAGGGACAAACTCTTGGGGTGGCTCAGATAACATCGCTCGGGTGGTAATCTCTATTAACTTCCACTTCTCCCGTAGTTAGTTCCGCTCAAGCTTAACATGTTCAAGCTCAGCTTGGGCTTGGTCAAGAGTGAATCCCAATGATGCCATCTCATTTCCGAGCTCTGAAAAATGTGGTTCGAATAGGTCAAGTAAACTGGATGAGGCCATCGCTTCCTTTGTCTTAGTAAATTGGATTTGTTAAATCTCTATATTTATACTCATCATGTTATCATTGTTCAATGGCTATATTAGCAACGGTCACAATATATAATGGTATTTTAAAATCTACAAACATAAAACCAATGAATTTAACATTTTATATAACCATAATAAGAAATTTAATTAGATCAAGAGGAATTTCCATTAATGAATTTTTGGGTCATTACAATCATCCCCCCTTATGAAATTTCACCCATTAAATTTCTTTTTCCCACACTAAAACAGATGTGGGTAACTCTGCTTCATCATTTCCTCTAATTCCCACACCGATTCTTAAAACATGTGGTTTTTCCACAACTCCTTGACGAGGGAAATTTTCTTATTTCATAAAAGTTTTTCTCTATGATCTAAAATCTTCACTGGTTGTTCCTCATAAGAATGATCATCCATTAATTGTACCACCTCTAAAGAGAGCACATGTGAATGGTACGGTATATACATCCTTAAGTCTGATACATGAAATGCATCATGTATTTTGGCCATGGTAGGTGGAAGTGCAAGTTGACACGCCACAACCCCGACATGATCAATAATCTCAAAGGGGCCGATGTACCTAGGACTTAACATCCCTTTCACTACAAACCTCATACCTTATTCCACATGGATATGCGTAGAAATGCCATGTTATCGAATTTAAACTCAATGTCTCATCAACAGTTATCATTATAACTCTCTTGTCAACTATGGGCTGCCTTGATATGCTGTAGAATGAGTTTCACCTTCACCACCATTTCTTTGACCATTTATGGTCCAAGCAGCATACACTCACCGACTTCATCACTACATGCCAGTTTTCTGCTCCTTTTCTCAAAAAGGGAATCATATTGTGCCATTTGGATGCTCGAGTAGAATCTATTATTATAAGAGAATTCAACCAGTGGAAGATGATGATCCCATCCTCCTTTAAAAACCATTGATCATGATCTCAACATATCCTTAAGTGTTTAGATATTCTGCTCAGATTGGACATTAGTTTGAGGATGATAACTTGTACTGAAATTTAGCTCAGTATCCAGAGCATGTTAAAGTGTCTTCCAAAACATAGAGGTGAACCTTGGATCTCGATCAGATACAATAGATAGGCATACTCCATACAGCCTTACCACTTCCCTGTTATATATCCATGCTAGTTGATTCAATGTGAAAACCCCCCGAATTGCAATAAAGTGTGCAGACTTTGTAAGACGATCCACAATAACTCGATATGAATTTTTTTACTTTGTAATTCTTTGGATGTCTGGGGACATAGTCTATGGTGATGTTCTCCCATTTCTAAACTGGTATGGGTAATGTTTGCATCATCCCCTTAGACTTCTCTCTCTCAGCCTTCACTTTCTTACATACCGTGCACTTTTATGTAAATTCAGTGATCTCATTATTCATATTTCCAACCAATAATGTTCTTGGAGATCTAGATACATCATTGTATTTCATGGATGAATAGAGAAATTTGTGAATCATCCAAAATTTCCTTCATCACCTCTGAACATGATAAAGCACTTAGTATTTTCTCAAATATCACAATTATTTCCTCATTAACATTGAACACTAAGGATTTCCTTCTTCTGATATCTTCCACTTTTTTCTGAATTTTCACATCATCATTTTGAGAATCCTATAACCTTTCCAAAAGAGACGGTTGAGCAATAATTTGAAAAAGGATTGATGATGTTACCTTATTTATGATTCCGTTTTCCATCATCATCAAATCTTTGAAGATTGGAACCCTTGATATTCTCATCAGTGATATAATCAGTGTGTCCTTTCAACATAGAGTATCTTCCACCTTGTTCGTTTTCCTAGGGTGGTAATGTGTTGAGCAGTCATAGTCTTTGATCAGATCTAACCATCTTCATTGTCGCATGTTCAACTCTTTCTGTGTAAATATATAATTGGGGAAATTTTGGTCCATATGTATTTCAAACTTCTCCCCAAAGAGATTATGCCGCCTATTTTTTAAAAGGAAGATCACTGATTCCATCTCTAGATCACGTGTTGGATAATTTTACTCATGATCTGTCAATTACCTTGAATCATAGGCAATGAAATTTTTATTTTGAATAAACACACATCCGTGAGCCTTCTTCGATGCATCCCAAAATAACAAAAAAAGTTCTCCACTTGTGGGTAATGTTAGAATGGGTGCAGTGATAAGCCTTTTTTAACTGTTGATCCTTTTTCGCATTCATCCCTCCAAGAAAGATTTACTCCATTCTTGAGTTTTATTGGTGGAGTGTTGGAAAATCATGAGAAATTTCTCACAAATCATCTATAATATACAGGTAACCCCAAGAAGATATGGAAATTTGTTAATGATGTTGGCCTCGACCGTCCATAAATTGTATCTATTTTAGAGGGATCCCCATATGGTCCTGTGATTGTGATGATATGGCCCTAGAATGATACCTCATTCAACCAAAACTCACACTGGTTGTTCATTGCATAGAGCATCCCTTTCCACAAGGTCTCTGGTACAGTTCTTTGATTTTCATCATTATCCTCCTTGGTTTTGGAGTATATTAGAATATCATCTATAAAGACTACCAATAATTTGTTCTGGTAATCCTTAAATACTCTATTAATCAAGTCCATGAAGGTATCTAGAGAATTAGTGAGTCCGAATGGAATTATTATGAATTAATAGTGCCCGTATCTTGTACAAAATGTAGTCTTGGGGTTTTCATTCTTCTTAATCCTTACTTGATAATATCCTGACTGAAATTCACCTTGGAGAAGTATTTTTATCCATACAACTGATCGAACAAGTCATCAATTCATCGGAGAGGATACTTGTTCTTTATCATGATTTTGTTATGATCATGATAATCAATGAAAAGGTGTATTGACCCATCATTAATCATGATTAAGAGGACTAGGTCACCCTATGGTGAAGCACATGGGTGTATAAACCGTTCCCCCTGATTCTCCTGTAGTTATTTCTTCAGCTCATCATTCTCCACAACATCCATTCTATTGAAAGTCTTGGATATTGTAAACGCCTGAGGTTTAATATCAATTGAGAATTCAGCATCTCTTCTAAGAGGAAGACCATGTAATTCCTCAGGAAACACATGAGTGAATTACCTAACAATAGGAAAGTCTTCAGAGATAGCTGCATCCTTAGACTCAATCATCTGAGCTATATATGTGTGATTATAGGGTAGTAATACCCACACTTGAGATGATGGAGATAACGTAGATTCATCTTCCCCCTTGCAATTGTATTGAATCAGGGGTCGATTCTCCACATGAAGAGTGATTTCCCTCTCATGGAGATTTATGTGGGCTCTATATATAGAAAGCCAATCCATGTCATGATTTGCATTAAATTCTACCAGAGGGAGTATGACATTGTTCGCCAAGAAATTCAATCCATATATTTTTATAGGGGAGGAGTTATATTCATGGGATGAAATGATTTCCACATTTGCTGTACTCACCCAAATATTAACTTCCATGATTTGTGGTGGTGCTCAGATTATTCTACTAAACTTTCAGGATTTAAAAGAATGCATAGAATGAGAATAAAAAATTACATTCATTATTCTTGAATGAATAAATAGTGTACCTATCAACACATCATTTTCAGGGATCACTTTGGCAGTAGTGATAGAAAAATCTCACCCTTGGTGCCTTGGAGGTTGTTGATTGCCATCGAAAATGCTTGTCTTCATGAACTGATTTGAAAAGTGCCCCGGTTCATTGCAGTTGAAGTAATGAACAATGCATTGGGGGTTGAGTGGAGAATTCCTCCCTTCTTTCATAGGCATGGGTTTATCTTACAAATAGTTAATATATTGGTTCCCTTCTCTTCCACACTTAAAACTTTTCATCATCCCCTTTAGGCAATTTCCAAGGTGCTTCTTTCCACACCATTGGCAATTGGGGTGTTGGATATTCATAGCACTTTTGGATTTATCTATCTGATCACCAGCATTGATGTCCACTTTAAAATTCTTATCCACATGAAACCCCTGAGATTCTATGATCTCCATTTCAATCTTGAGGGCACATCATAAAATTTACTCATTGTTGTCAATGTGATGGATCACCAGTGCTTTGCGTAGGCTAGGTTTCAGCCACTAAAGATGCAGTCATCCTTGCATTCAGGGGTAACGAAAAATTCGGAGGTGTATCGTGCATGCCTTTTAAATATTTTCTCATACTCTATGATAGATTTTCATCTTTTTTCTTGATGGAAAGGAAGTCCCTTCCCATATTAAGTCAGAGGGTGCACAGAAAATATTTATCGAAAAACATCTACAAAAAATCATTCCATTCTAACACTTCGATCTCCTCCTCAGGCATTGTATTTTTGATCAATGTCCGCCATTGATCAGATTCACCCTCCAAATGATAAGAAGCATGGTGAACCTTCTCTAGTTCAGAACATTGAAGGATGGAGAAGATATTTTCAATGGATTTTATCCATTGTTCAGTGATTGAGGGATCAGATGATCCATTAAATGTAGGTGGCCTTTGTGTCATGAAGCTCTTGATAGTGACTTTTTCTTTCTTATGGGGGGTTGAAAGTTACTCTTGACCATTGTATCTTTTCAAATCATGAGTTTGTCGAGTGAGAACCATGAAAAAGTACACGATTCCCACTCCAATCGGATTGGGCATCTCATTAACACAGTCATCACATTGATCTTCATATTGATTGTTAGGAGGAGTCCTTCTATTACCGACCATTGGCTGAAATAAAAGTAAT
Organism: Viscum album; assembly: GCA_963277665.1. NCBI lineage: Eukaryota > Viridiplantae > Streptophyta > Magnoliopsida > Santalales > Viscaceae > Viscum > Viscum album. The sequence continues at coordinate 1,569,441,944 of OY728133.1, read as the reverse complement.
GTTTGGGGTAACACATAAAGGGTAATACATGGACAAAAATTATGACTTATAAATAACATTTATTTTCATAATTTATGAATCCATAGTCATCAATCTATGTTATTCATGGTCTACTTTATAATATATATTTTTAGGGGAATTTATTTTAATTCCCCTAATAAGGGTTCCTACTTAGCGTGTGAATTTACCAAAGCATATCCCCTGGGAGTGTCCTAACCAAGAGTGCAGCAAGGCCCATTTTCATATACCAGTATACCCTAGGTCAATCCCAAAACTCCTTGTCGGGGTTTTCACCCCTAGGTACATCTATGCTAGAGTCACCTCTTCCTGATCGTATCTAGACAGGGATATACATTTATAAGAAACCACTTAATCAATACACACCAAAACATAGAGATGTTTTTGTTATACATAGTTTTGTCTCTAAGGCTTTACTAGATTTTTCTAATCATAATCCCAAAAAATAACTAAACATATCCTCTAATACCAACTATGACAACTATGTTCTTTCTTACACTCATAAACATGATTTATTGCATAAAATATTCACTTTATAAAACATGGATGTTCGATAGGTCTAGTTTATTTGGCTATTAGGATCATTACATAACAACATAAAACATAGATTGCAACATCTTATTGGAGACTTACTTTACATGCCCACTATATTCCCTCGTAATATACATTGAATGGGATAACCTGTGGACATTCTTAAGAAAAGTGTGAACTATAAAGCCCAATAAGGGAATAAACATGGAATAAGATGAGGAATAAAATACATGTAAAACAATGGTCATATTAATGGAGCACAAGAGAAACATGAAGGCATGACAAAGCATGATAACTGCTACATGAAAATGCGGAAAAAACATTTAACATGATTTTAGCATGATCCAACACCCATTGCACATGGGGCATGAGTAAAACCTCATTTCACTTGACGTATCACGATACTAATCTTTACCCAATGTATTGGAGTTTTATCAGGGCACACCCTTCTTAAACATTTCATTTCTTGCATAAGTATGCCATATCGATAATATAACATGAAATTATAGAACATCAAAAGATATTCCATTATTATGTAATGTAGAATAAATAAATGAAAGTACTATTCATTATATATATACATAAAGTTGAATACCCTTGATAGTGACATGTGTATGGTATTAACTACAGATTGATCTTGGCTTCGAAAAATGCGGTGCAATTTAAATAGCATAATAACGTGACATAAGGATTCTTTAGAATGTTTAATGAGTGAGAAATTAGAGTCTCATAAAATGTACAATAAATGGATAGTAAGGGGGTCATATAGATATATTTCCCAACAAATTTAATGGAATTAGATGCAAAATACAAAAGAATTACTTGGATGCAAAAGAGGAGAGAAATATCGCACAAGGAATTTCGACATTGTAACGAGTGTACATGAGAGGCATTAATGAGAGTAAAATGGGCCTCCCATCATCCCAAATTAAAGAGGGAAGTATGGGGGAGGTTCTATATCATACCCCAATATTTTTAATTGAAAACAAATGGGCATTACAACTTAATGGAAATTGGAAAACAATAATAAAGGAAGAAATCCCTTACTTGGAAGTGTGATCAGAAAGGATTGGTAGAGGCTTGAGAGAGAATTCATGGGAGCCTAGGGATCCTTGTGAGGATTCTAGAGAGAAGTAGTCCAAGGCTGGATGAACTCCAAAGGCTTTGAGGGAAAAGGAATTTGGATATTGGATGTGTTTATATAGGAAAATAGGGGGAATTATTTATTATTTTGGTTCGAGTCACCACACATTAAATTAGTCAATAACACAAACAATACCATGGTTTTTAGAAAAGGGGAGTATAAAAGAATATTATATATGCCCAATATCTGAAATTATTAAAATAATAGGGTTTCTTATGTGGAGGTGAGTCTCACTCTCAAGGAAATTCATTTAAAAAAGTGAAAATGTTTTATAACTCTTGGAGGGTCCACTAAAGCTTTGTAAAATAAAACAAAAATAACCTAAAATAACATTATTTTAATGGTAAAATATATATTTTATGAAAATATTATTTATTTTATTTTAATACATCACTATTGGGTCTTTATGATGTCATAAAACACATTATATATTTAAACTGTATTAAATTTTTACCCAAAAACTCAACTGTATCAGAAAATTATGACAAGTTAACCAATGGATAATATCAATGTACAGATTCCGAATATAATATTTATTTTATCTAAATAATTTTCAAAATATTTTTATATTTACATTTAAAATAAAAACCTCTATTTATTGAAAATTCAAGGATTTTGACAAAAACTGCTTTCAAACCATAATTTAAATTACAATTGCATTATTAAAATTATTCAATCATTAATATTTTATAAAAATTACATTAATAATAATTATAATACTCTATTAAAATATTATTTAATTTAAAAATACATTAATTCTTCAAAATAGATTTCTTGGATGAATATTAACTAAAAATACTATTTTCACTTTAAAAACTATTTACAATGTAACAATAATAAAATGAATTTATATTCATTATTATATACAAAATAATTTACATAATCATAGTGCTACGGTCTTGTAATATAACCCCTTATAACACCTTCATAAGACCGGATATTAAGGTGTTTGATGGTGACAGACTCTTGAGGTGGCTCAGATAACATCTCTCATGTGGTAATCTCTATTAACATCCACTACTCCAATAGTCAATTCCGATCAAGCTTAACATGTTCAATCTTGGCTCAGGCTTGGTCAAGAGAGAAGCCCAATGATTACATCTCTTTTCCGAGCTCGGAAAAATGGGCTTCGTATGGGAAAAGTCTACTGGATGAGGTCATCGCTTCCTTTATCAGAGTAAATTAGATTTGGTAAAGCCCTATATTTATACTAACCATGTAATCACTATTCAAATTCTATTTTAGAAATGGTCAAAATTCATCATGGAATTTAAAAATCCCAAAACATAAAACCAAATAATTTCACATTTTATATAACAATAAAAAGTGATTAAATTCAATCAAGAAGAATTTCCATTAATGAATGTTTCAGTTATTTCATACCATGCACCACTTTCCCACTGGTTATGTAAGACATCCACTGACTCAAACTTCCATTTTTATTTAAAAGATAAAGAGAAACAAGGGTGGAAAGAGCAAAAAGAACAATAAGAAGACAACTAGCCTAAGGAGGCCTATAATGGTGCAATACGAGGGCATCCCCTATAATCAAGGACATGCCCTCCATATTGAAGAAAGAGATATTTGTAGTATTGGTGAATTCAAGGCCTTGTTCAACATGGGATGCAAGATGGTCAGCTTCATTATTTTATTTTTACCATGTGTGGGTGACCTTTGTGCCATAGTTGAGAAGATATTTTCATTCGAGGATTATGTATGAAATCGACCAAGGTATTTGACTCTTACCTTGTAAGGAGCTATGGATAATATTTGAGTTTGTCTCCACTTGGTATATATTAATATTTTTCTGGATGGTCAATTTGATCCCTTTTAACATTGCATTTTTCTCTCTCGGGATGCTTGATCCATTACCATAGTGAGCCTTAAAAGCCATGATGACACTCCCTCACCCATCGTGAAAACTCCACCACCGTGAGCAATAACCTCTTTGCTGGAACCATCTGTGTTCAACTTAAAGCCTTCATCAAGGGGAAACAACCTTCCACAGTGCCCATGTACCCTGGTACAAGCCTAAGTGGCCCCTCTGGGTGGAGCACATAGGTAATTCAGAGACGGTTCTTCTTGCCATTTCTTGAAAAAGGAACCAAGTCTTCCAGCTTGTTCCCGATCCTCCTGATGATAGACAACCCAAACGAAGTTGTCCCCTCGTACTTCACCCTCTTACTCACTTTCCATAAGCACCAACAGTCTGAATTGAGAATAATGGAATGATCCATCCTTTCTGAACCAGCATTGTCCGTCCCATGAAACCATCTATCCAGGAATGGTACAGGCTGGTGGGACTGTTAATCATACGTTGTAAACTCTCCGAGAAAACGCCAGAAAACCTTCACCCATTCCCCTTCAAAGAATATGTGGCTCATATCCTATACTCGTCTATTAAGACAACAATGGAATTTGGATGAAAAGCTAATGCCCAACTGCTTGAAGTTGTCATCAGCTGGGATGGAATTGTTTCTGATCAACCAGAAAAGAAAGTAGTATTTGGAAGGGATCAGGTTACACCAAACCTCCTTGCTCGATCTAATATTATGTGACCAAGGATAATGAATTCTACGAAAGTCCCTAGAATTGAAATTACCCAAGGGGGATGGAGAGAAGACGCAGTTATCTGGTGTAGATATGGTTTTAATATGGTAAAATTATTATTCCTTTATTTTGTCCTGATCCATTGAGATAAATTCAGGGAAACAACACACTTCTTTGAAGGAAATGGTGGGTGTGGGGAAACCCGGGTACAATAACACCTCACTTTCCGTGTTATCAAACCAGAACTGAATGTTCCCCTTTCCAACAATCCACTAAGAATTATGGATAAGAGAAAAGATGAAGGAGCTTATCAACATCCGAAGAGGATAACCATTCTCATTTCAGTTATCCACACCATACCCCTGTTTTCATGGAATGATTTTTCCCCAAATGGTTCACCCTTCAATCGATTCCCATGCGAGCTTTGCATGCATGTATTGAATGTTGTATTCTAAGCTCTTTATATTGATGCACCCCTCCTGAATGGGCCTGACCATCCAATCCCATCACACCCAGTGTTTCTTCCCCGCCATAGTCGTATCCCATATGAAGCCCACAATGATTTTATCAATATATTTTATAACCCCTTTAGGCACATTAATGGACGCCATTGCATTGACTGAGATCACAGTTAGCACACTGTTAACTAACGCGATGCGACCCCTGGATGAGAGATATTGGTTATTCCCGTTTAGGACGCAGTTTCTGATCTTACTCACCAACTTATCAAAATCCCTAATGCACATTCTGCCTAGAGAAACCAGAATTCCCAAATATTCTTTGTGAAATTGTGCCCTTTGCATGCCCAACCATCTGCTCAGGTGTTCTTCCCTACTTGACCCACACATGATTAAGATGTAAAATCATATTTTATCTTTATTTATAGCTTGTCCACTCCAGTAGTAGTATTCTTCTATAATTCTTTTAATCCCTAGTATCGATCTCCGACATTCATTGATGAATATTATGGAGTCATCAGAAAAAATGATATGAGATACTATTGGTAGTCTTTGTTTTCTTCGATAAGTTAGGATGTCTCTCTTATCTATTCCTCTGTTAATCTGTCTGCTAAGCACCTCATGAAAAAGGATAAATAGGCTTGGAGAGATCAGATCTCCTTGACGCAGCCCTCTAATAGCCTTGAAAACCCCATAGGATTGGCCCATAAAAGATACTGAAAGCCAAGAGGAACTGAAGAGGTGAAAAAGAATATCATGTACCCTCACTAAAAACCCCTTGTGAATCTTAACTCTGTTAATGAAACTCCATTATAGCATGTCACAGGATTTTCTCATATCCAACATGATGATGATATTAGACCCATAAAACCTGGTGATTAAGTCTCTGATCATTTCCAAGGTGAGGGCCATTCCACCTTTAATTGATCTTCCTTTTACAAAGCCATGCTTCTCAAGAGAAATGCACTTGGGGAGAAAACTAGACAGCCTTTGATTAATAATACATGCCAAAATTTTGTATAGAAATTTGCACAGACAGATTTTTCTGTAGTGAGAAATTGAGGAGAGATATTTGATCTTTAGAATGAGCGCCAAGGACGTCGCACAAGCCACCCAGGGGAGGCTTCCACCCCAATGAAATCCTGAATAACCCCTATGATATCATTATTAATCGTCCCACATGAGTCTCTCTAGAAGGATCTTTGGAATTTTTCTAGACCATGGGCGCTCTATGGATTTAACATTATCATGTCCTCATAAATTTATACCGCCCTTATGCTACTACCCATGCATTTATTCATCTGGACAATAACAATGTTCCGCGACTCCCCCAAGAGCTCTACACCCCCTTCCGGTTAGCCATCAGGCAAGGACAAGCTTGGCATAGCTAGCAAGTCTCTAAAGAAGTCTTGTGACATCCCCCTACCACTTCTTTATCCCCTTAGTAGGATCCATCCTCCAACTTAATATTTTGAATGATAGGATGCCTCTTCTCTTTGATACAAGAGTGAAAGTAAGCAGAATTTTTAACTCCCTCTCTTAGCCATTTCAAATTTGAACTCTCCCTTGATTTTCACTCGGGAAATAGGAGCATGCTTTCAATTTCATTTTTTTATCCATAAGCTCTGCATAAACCTGTTCATCCCAAGTCTCCTACAAACTCATCTCTAGTATCTCAACTACATGTTTCAGATCTTCCATGAATTGGTCTGGTGGAGAAAGGTTCCTAACCCACTGGTGTAACCTCTACTTGTTCCTCCTCAACATGTTATGCAAGGCCACCCAATTATGGCCTTGAACGGTTTCCTCCCACGACACCGTAACCACATCCTTGTATCCTGGATTCTCACGCCACTGACTACTAAACCTAAAGATGTTGTGGTTAGAGTGTGACACTGATAGAGAAAGAAAGATTTGAGAATGACCTAAAACCCCACAAACCAAGTGATTAACCTTCGAATTGTGAAATATTGTGAGACTATGAATGTTGGTAAGACATCGATCTAGATGGCTCCAACTCCAAATTCACTGATTTTGATTGTTACACCAAGTAACCATATGTCCTGAGTAACCCAGATCCATAACCCCCTTTCCTACAACAAACTAATTTAAGTCCATACTAGCCTTCATGGGAAATGGTCCTCTAACATTCTTCTCTTCTGGGTCCATCACAATGTTTATGTCCCCCCCAATAATCCAAGGATGACCCCCTAGGTCTAAGACAAAAAGATCTTACCACAAGGCCTCCTGAAGGTGAGAGTCACAACTTGTGTAAACCACAGACATGGGGAACACACTCTTGTTTCATGTGATTTTGATGGTGATATATTTCTCACCAGCCTGTACCAGGTCCATTTCTATTTCCTTATTCCAGAAGAGCCATATGTGTTCATTAGTGCATGAAATTTCATTTTCTGATCTGATGGGAGAACTATATTATCCTATCAAAAATTTTCTTGTGTTCAAGAATGGAAACCAGTTGAACCTTGTTCTTTTTGGATTCTGGTGCAATGAAGTCTATTTTCACCCGAGCCCCCAAGCCGCGGGTATTCTATATGAGGATAGGTATAATTGGGAGACATAGGGCCTAGTTTTGACCCCGGGAGAAAAGGTATCTTGGAAAAGGAAATGGATGCACTCCCGGGATAACTGTAGCTTTGATCTTGATCTTGTAAAGATACCTGAACTCGTAGCTGAAGGCCCCTACGAACAGTCTTGGTCCATAAGACACCTGGGCCGCATCCTGAAGACACTTGGGAAATAAACCTACATGCACACACCAGATCCAACCCACACAACACACCCTTACCTAACAGTCCTGGTCTATGATATACCTTAGGCTGTCACAGCCTACCCGAAGAATCATGGTCTACCTGGGAAAGGGGACATAAAGGATCTAATAACAAACTACTCAAAAGAATGATGGGAAAAACCTTCTCCCATGAATGGGGATGTTTTGCATGAAGTGGTCAACATGGATGGGGTGTATATGTGAAACTAAAGAACCAAAATTATACGTATAGTTTGACAAGCACTCATTCCCACCTATGGGTTCCTAAACCAGCCCTTACCCGAACACTCTCATTACTATTCATATATGCTCAAATACAAAATAGCTAAAACTAGAGCACATCCCATTCATGGGAAACAATTCCCAATTGAACCCATTCTCATTATTATGTTCAAGTTATTACATTTATATATTACTTCACTATTAGGAAACTAATAGTAATTTCTAGAAGCCAAAAACAACAACTGAAAGAAAAAACCAAGAAACAACTCAAGTATTCACACCCTGTTCCCCTATAATGTCACAACATAAAAAGGGATCTGTGAGATCCCTTAAGAAACTAAAACAAAACCAAGCCCCATCATATTGCCCCACACAACCTCAAATCTACAACCAACTACTGAATAATAATACATCCAATCCCTATCCCCATCATCCCACAAGCATCAAGCAGAAAAACCATGTGTATTAGAGAACAATACAAATGGGTTTCAATTTAACCACACTCTTTATCAAGCTCATTCTTTTCGTTTGGTTAACTAGAGTGATAAGATAAGGATTCTTATTTAATATAAATACATTTTATCCACAATTCTAATATAATTACTCAATTTATCTATTACTTCCACTCAATCACATGATTATCCAAAAAAAAATAGAGGTTTGTTAGTGCACAAGAAAATACCACCAACGATCACTATTATTTAGTGGGAACATGCCCATAAAATTCACAACATAAAATTAAAGATAAATGAAATACAACAACAACATCATCAAAGACACCCCTCCATTATTTAGAATCTTTTTATCTCATTTGTTAAGAATTTTTTTCATCCATGTCCTGAGGGAAACTTTATCATACCTTCCCCATATATTGCACAGTAAAGAGAGATTAAGGAAAACCCTTCTTTGATGATTAAGGATTGATGTTTTAAACCATGCATTAAGAACAGATAGATCATGAATTGCAGGAATGGAAAATAAGAAGTCTTCAAGGATGAGTGGGAAGGGCTCCAGTATGTGTGAATGATTCATATATAAGGAAGTCTCAGGGAATACTAAGAGAGACTAGAAGAAAAAAGGAAGATAGGATCTTGGATTAAGATAAGTCCATATCCTCTAATCAGGGAGATGATTTCGATGTACATTAATTTCAGAACGTGGATCAACCATGAAGTTATATGGAATCAAACATTGGGATTAATTTAGATTTAATAATTATAATCAATGATAGTGGAGATAATGGAACTTAGTTAATATATTTTCTTCAAATGGTGAAAAATTTGTAATATAGGTGAAACAATAAAACACGCCAAATGTGTGACACTATAGAAAAGGGCGACACATTTTTTTTTAACTCAAGGGTTTCCTGACTATTGGTTGTTTAAAACAACTTTTAATGGATTTAAATGGAATTGAAATGGGTATTAATAAAATTTTATTTCAAAAGATACATTACTGGGGAACCATGGAAGGTCCTGAAAAAATAGGGAAGGACTCACTATTAGGTGAGTCACCATCGCCCTGGCATCATCGACCTGACTCTGTCACCTTGGAACCATCACCCAAACATAGTTTCTCTAAAACCTATACTGATTGGTGCTATAGACAATCCCTCAGTGCCACTGCTTACCACTAGTTCCACCAATGCCTTTCGGTGCCATTGAATCCTATTGATTCCACTGATGTCGATCAGTGCCACTGGCGATTATAGGTGCCACTTCTCGTTCAATTCTAAAATTTTTCAAACTACTTAATGAGTCACTGATGGTCCCCATGACAACCCTTGTAGAAGAATTTGGCAATGTAATGGTCCTGGAGGGTTCGGTTTATTACACTACCTGTGAATAATTGAATTATATTCCTTCCTTAAATGGACTTTGGATTCATCTTTGATCCATCCATCTAATCCTTCTCATGTGTTTTTTCATCTAGGTCTCTAGATTATGTGTTTCATTTTTGTTCTTGGTTAATGTGATTTAATGTATCATTGTTCCTTAAGAGGATTTGTTTTATATAGTTATTTATATAGTTATTCTTATCTAATTGTTTTTGTCGATAAATTTTTTAAACATTTGAAATATTGGTAATTCATATTGATTTTTCATATTTCATGGTTTATAGGTAGTTGTTATCTTCTCCATGCATTTTTTATTATTTTAGTCATGATAATGTGATCTTGGGATTTATTATTATGGTCATTGTTCATTTTTCCTGGTGTGGATTATGTTTTATTTGGTACCTTTTGGAATGTTATACATCTTTGGTTTCAATGTATCAAATATGGGAACCCTTGGTGGATTATTAGGGGTGTATAATAAATGTGTTTTTATTTTTTATTATTATTGTTTATTGGATTTATTTAGATGAAATATGGGTGGAATCCCTTGAGCTAGGTTCTAGGTTAAACTCCTTTTATATCCCCCAAAATAGGGTATGATCCATGTTGTGTTTTTGAGAAATGTTTCTCTTTTGGATAATGTCCACCTTGGGTTTTGGTGTGGATTTTTTTGATGTAACTTGTGTTGGGTTCAGATGTGGTTTACCTTATGGTTAGTGATTTACTTTGGGAATTTTGATAGTGTTTCTTAACTTGTTTGTGTGATTAATTGACTAAGTGTGATATCCATTTCATGTTACATGTATGTGTAATATTTTGAGTTTTTTACTTTATAGAGTGTGTATTATTTTGATCCTCCATGTTAGAAAAATATGTAATTTTTTGTTGACCATAATTTGTCTTAATGATCATTAAAACATGATACCCTTGTATATGAGTTGAGTTCCATAAGTATATGTTGGGTATCATAGGATGATGTTCCCATTGTTTCTTTTGTAATAATTTTAGTTTGCAGATTATTTTTCTTAGATTAGATTTAGTTCCTCATATATCCCACCTAATTTTTTGAGGGTTTATGTTTTAATGTTGAATTTACTTCTATCTCCTACCAATGGATTTTTGGGGGAAGAAATCATTAGCATAGAATAATTATTATAGTCGATTATTAATTTCTATTTTATTTTATTGTTTTATAAGAATTAATCTTTTCACTTGAATTTAGTGTGTTTTTCAATAATTTTTTTGAGTATTGTTAGTTTCTTCACTAAGAACGCTATTTTCTTGGGTTTAGTGAAAACCATATATTAATGGTGTGAAACCTATGAATCTATGATAGTTCCATTTATCTTGGTCAGTGCACAGTTACTCAAACTATATAGATTGTTTTGTAAATCTGGGTAACCTATTTTGTCTGTGGGAGTGTCTCAAATAGTTTTCATATAATTACTCTTTTTCATTTATCTAATACCATATGGATTATATAGTTATGGTTATTATCATAGACACTATTGGAACATGGTTTTTTAAATTATGTGGCCAGATAATGTCACCCTCCAAATTTAATATTTTTATAAATTCATAATTTTCTATAAATTGTGTTTATAAACATTGAAATTTTTTCTCCCTATAGTTTTATAAGACCCTAGGAATAGATCCCCTATTTATTTTATCAATTTCTATGCCGTACATAGCTTTATCCTTGATTTATGATCATATTATTGTGGTAGAATATTGAATTTCTATTTTTATTCCTTATTATTTCATTAAAAAATATTTCTCCCATGAACTCCAGAATCTATGGTTTCTCATTTTAAGGTTTCTGGGTGGACCGAATGTAAGAGATGTTTGGTGTATATGTACTGTATATAAAATCTCTTTTATATTTTGGGTGTTCACTACTATATAGGGCATGGTTTGGATTTCCGAGATCAGTTTCTAATTCTTAATTGTATGTGTATCTATAAAATTTATTATTTTTTGAATTAAGAATATTCTTGACCATTATAAATTCATTTATAATTATTATATGGATCTATGAGATATGTAAGTGGTGTTTTCAAATGATTTATATTTATTTTTTCTTGGTAAAATAGGTTTAATTTATGAAATTAATTTTTTTACTAAGATAAATGTATTCCCATGTCGTATGCCTCATGAAATTGACATAGTTAATTTTTAATAAGATCTAGATTGAAAGGAAGAGATTAATCCTTGTTCTTGATTTTAAATAAGTAAACCATTGTTTGAATGTTTGGAAGTTGAATTTAAATGGTGCGTCAGGTGTTTCAATATTTTTACATGAATGAAATAGAATAGATAAAACTTTTATCATCTGGATGTTATAAATTGTTTTTTATAATGAAAATGATTTTATATTCTATGATTTTTATGTAATTCAGAAGAATCATTTATGTGGTATTTTGGTGGAATAGTTGTATTTTACTGTGTTTCAAATCGTGTCTTCAAATTTCAGTGGGATGTGTTTATTCAAAGTTGGTTCCATTTTTTGTTAAAACAGTTTCTATTTTGTATGTGTGACCATAATGACTTTTTCAAATGATTTTGAATTAGGTTGTTAATCCCAAAAGGAACCTTGATCTATTTTTCTTAATTATTTCCCATAGTGATGGGTTTTCTATTATATAGAATGGGTGTATGATTTGAAAAAAGGTCATTCTCTATATTGGTGGAGGTGGAATGAGATATTTATTTATTATTTCCCATGTATTGATCTTTGATCCATTTTTAACCGATAATTTATTTTATTTTGTCATTGGAACCCAATTACTAAGTGGTTGATATCTATTTATGTAACAATAATTGGATTTAACACCATTAGTTCCCCCTCTAGTATGATGTATGTTGAGATGGGTGGGGTTCTATATCGATGATGTAGCTACATGATATGCTTATAAATTTTGTAGGTTGGATATATCATTGGAAAACTAATAGTAAAACATTAGTTTGTTACAAATTTGTTATTTTTCACATTGGTTCATATGTTAAACCCCATGAATCCCTTCTTTCATCATTAATTATGCATATTGGGTATCCCAATATTATGACTGATTGTATTCACCATTGATTGTATTTATTTCAACACCATATTTTTAAAAAATTTCTATTCTTATTTCATTACATTTGGTTTAAACCATGTAGTATGTTTGAACCATAATTTTGGGTTATTTATTTCTTTACTAGGTTCAAAATGATTGTTGGGAGATTTTTATTAATGAAACTCTCTCGTGTTTAAGTCTACAATTTTTTTTCAAAAAGGGTATTTGGATGAAATAGACAATACCAAGACATAATTTCAAAGTGATTTCATTCATTTATTTTAATAACAAAGTAAATAATATAAATATCTACTGATTTGATATTGGGTTTTCAAATGTTATCTTTAAAAGTCTATTTTATAGTTATATTTCTAATCCAGAACTAATGATTTTCAATATGAATAAATTCTATAGTCTCGATGAGTGGAGACCGACATGGTTTACTGTTAAATTTTATATAATATTGTTTTTTTATTTTTACCTTATTCTCGATTTTTTCATTATTTCATTAATGTATATGCTAGGAGGCGGTGAACAACAGGGGCCTAATAGAGTGTCTATTGGTCTTGGCATTAGTTTATTTTCAATTTCAGGGATTTTAATATTATAAATTATATAAATCTATGTTTAATTTTTTAGTCTCTTTTATTTTATTTATTTCAAACTTTTTTCATTATATTTTAAAAATTGAAATTGAAATTGTTATTTCAATCGTTCCTTAAAAGGATATCAACATATCTATAAATCTATTTTTTCATATAGATTTTCATCCAATTTATAGATGCACCATGATAAAAACTCAGTATACTTATGTGGGATTGAAAGGGTTATTAATGCATGAAACCATTCCTAAGGTAGTTTTATTTGATTCTTGGACACTAGTTTTAATATTTTGGGGAGTCAGGTTTGGTGGAATCTGGAGCAGTTCATTACAACGTAGACACTTATTCAATAGAGTGATATTCAAAATATCGATATCGATAAGGAATATCTTCCATTAAAAGGCTTATACGTAATCTAAAATGGTATGATATCTTATATTTATTGGCAATCCAATGACTCTAAAATAAGAATCCATGGGATATGAAAAACATTCTCAATTGAAATCTGAAATCCAATTTTGATTCTTTAGTCCAATAAGAATTATTTTTTATTTTTAGTGGACATTAAAATACATTAAATTTTATATTATTTACAACAATCCTCTATGGTTTAATTTCCAATATGTATCTATATTTAGTAATGTAAAAATATCTTAGGCTAATGGGGATTCACTCATAAAATTTTAAACTAGTTGGTGTAGGATATACTCATAAGAGATATACATCATAAAAAACATTGATGGTATCATTCTAAAAACATCAATGTAATCTATTTTATCTTTATCTACACATATTACCTATAATCTTAAGCAAAGTTTCAATAACCTATACATGGATGTTATTGTAATCAAAATGTTGTGGAATTAGTTTGATGTTAAAAATGTTAAAATATGAAAGATGTAAATGAAATTTATAAATGAAACCCTTAAAGTGGTGTGCATGCTTTCAACTATGTATCCCCCACATTTAGAGACAAGAAACTGTTAGTTTCTCAAATTACGTTCAAGTAATGGATTAATTATTTCATGTGTCATGTATACTTAATCAACTAATTAGCATCTAACATATTTCTTTTATATCAAAACCTTATGATGATAAAAAAAGTTTTGAGATGTATTTGAGAAAAATAAATCCTTAAATATGTTGTGAGATAGAAGTTACTCATATGAGAAGTTATATCTATAAAATATGATAGATATTAGATCCATTATAAAGAAATTATAAGGAATTAGATATATTTATTAAAATTTATTGGAAAATAAATAAATATGGAAGATGCCATCCTAGTCACATTTATTATTGATAAACTCCGTATTTATTGGAAGAATGATATAAATTTTATAAATCATAATAATGAAGACATTTTCTTTAACGTGTTAAAAAACATCTTTAAATTAAACATAAGATTGAAAATCACAATGAGGTAAATAAACATAAGGATGATAAATCCAAGTTCTCTATACTATTGGATTAATAATAATATTGTTCATTGATAAAAAATATATTCAAAATTAATGGATAAAATGAATATAAAAACACTTTCTCATTACTTATATGAGAAAATGGGACACTTTTGCGTTGGACCATCATTTTTATAAGAATTAATATTGTATAAAAACTATTAATGACTACTTTGTATCTATAATATTTAAATAAAATGTGGATGATGATATAGTTTCTTTATGGACAAACTCTAGTTATATGTGACATATGTGATATTACAAATATCTCTTAAATTGGATGAAAACTAATACTATATCTCAATTAGATTCCATATACCAATATGGGAGGAGAATATTACAACCCCTAATATTTTTAATTCCATGGGATCATACCTATAGAGAAAAATCCATATATTCCCCAAAATAATGGAGTAGTTGAGAGAAATAATAAAATAGAATTAGAAATGGTTAACTCAATAATTTTTAAATATTGAGCCTCATATAATTTTGTAGAACTTTAATTATTTATTGTGTGTGACATCCAAAAAAGAGTTCCTATAAAAATTAATTATATTTTCTATAATAATTATAATAGTAAAGGAATATAAATCTAAATTTTTTCAATGATTTGGGTTGTTACAAAATTGTAAGATTCCCCAAACCTAAAATGGGCAATTTTGTTAAATGAGGTATTTATTCCTTATTCCAATTCCATACAATCAATTTTGATGATTATATATTAATTGTTTTATAATCTAATTATCTTGTGACCATTAATGTAGTAATTTAATCAGGATATTTTATATTTGATAAATCAATGTTTAAATATTTTCTTATGAATATCCAAATTAAGGAATATAGCTCAAATGAAATTTTATATATAGAAGATGATGACAAATAGATATATCAAAGAAAACAACCATTTATTCCCAAAACACAAGGTTCTAATTTTTCATGTTTGGTTCAAAATAACTAATGATAGTATTATTAAACAAAATATGGTTTTGATAAATATAGAGTGTGATCCTAATAATTATGAATAATCTATGAAATATTTCAACTAATCACATTCAATTGACGAAATAAATGATTTAATATCCTCTGTAACATAGAAAAATATTTCAACATTGATTAATATTACACAATGTTTTAAAATAATAGGATATAAATGAGTATTTGGAAGTTAAGAAAATGTTTTTATTATAGATTAAGAAATATAAACCTAAATGATTAGAAAAGGGGTTTAAAAAGGAAGGGATTAATTATTTCAATACATACACTAATACAACTAGTAAATATTCTACCAAAATCCTTCTCATTATAAATTCTATAAATAATTTTGATATTACAAATATTTTAGAACAATTATATTATTAAATGGTGAATTATATATTGATATATATATATGGATGAATCTAAAGGATTTGTAAATCCTAGAATGGAATATAATTTTATATTTTTTTTGATTTGTATATGGTTCATAACTATCTTCAATAGAATGGAATGAGTAATTCCAAGATTCAATTTTTATAAATTGATTTTTATTTAACCAAGAGCTAAATTGTTTTTAATTTGTTACATAATAGTAATGTTTTTTAATTTATCTATATGTTAAAGACATGTAATTTTATTGAATTGAGGTGAATATGTGTATGTGTCAATGTGTATTTTATCTATATATTTTGATATGAACTATTTTGGTGAATAAAAGGTTATAATAGGAAATGAAATTATAAGGAATACATGTTCAATTTTAAATTTCCAATACATTGAAATGGTTTTAGTGAGGTTTGAAAAGTTACTTTTTCTACCAATTTCTTCCCTCACAGGCTTCTAAGAGTAGGATGCCACTAAATCAAATTAGTGTATCCACTTAACTACAAGATAAAATTTTTATAGAGTGTCTCATGTTTCCTTGACTAGTGAAAGAACCTATATTTGATAAAATATAGTATATTTGAGTAGGTATGCATGTAATATAATATATTCTTAATTGCATGTAGTTAAAAGGGTACTGAAATACTTGAACAATTATTTTTTGATATAGTGGAATTATAAATGTTGTGGATGGTCTTTTATATTATTTTTGAGTTAAGACTATTGAATATAAATATTTTATGAGTGGTTGGGTTATTATATATTGTGTTGGAATAATCTATTAAGATTTATGAAATACAGTTTTTAATGGAATCCATAGTAGAATGTGTGTTTATTCCATTGACACATTTTAAAAATGAAGTAGAATGGATTTTACATCTCTTAAGATTTACTATTTTAACTTTTTCCAACATACCAAATTTCAATACATTTGGATTGTAAACTAATGCATTGTTGGGAGTATATGAATATGTATATTTAAAAATAAAGACATATTGGTATCATGAATTTCTATGTGATAAAAATTATATTAATGATATAATAAATATAGAATTTTTATATAAAGGTATAATTTTATTGATCCCCAAACATATGTACATTCATGGTAGTCGGATCACAAAACATGTACAGGGATTAGTTTAATGGAATTGTGAATAATAAACCAATGGTGGGGAAGATGATCAGAACATTTACAGGAAATAAATTATCATTTTATTGACTTGTATCAGTAATTTGAAAATGAAAACTACAATGATATTAATTATTTTATTATTTTGTGGGTAAGTAATATTTTTGGAAGATATTGTGAATAAAATGAATTAAATAATTATGTATATAAAATTTTTCATTTAGTAAAAAAAAGTTCACCTTTTAATGTTTTTATAATATCCAAATTATTATTTTAGGTACAAATTGGTGTTATTTTACACAAAACCTAAGAGTGTAACTAGTAACCAACCCTGATGAAGTCCACATGATCCTACCAAGATAATAATTTGACAGAGTATGTGTATATGGTTCATTCATTGGGGTGAGAAAATTCTCTTTAGGACCATTTTTTTTGGCATGAGTTCGTGAATGTGAGGTGCGTGAGTCTATGTGCGATCCCATTCCAACATTAGTATAATGATATAAGAAAGTATTTTACATATATAAAATGTTATACCCTCTTAAATTGATAAATGACATGGGACATGATTTATTGTGGTAATTTTTTATCCATAATAACAGAAATATTAGATCAATAAAAAATGTATCCCCATTCTATGAAACACCCAACCACTATATGATACTAACACTTCCATGATCAACATTACAAGAAAACATATGATGCCACCAAAAAACTATGTGGGATTTTCCATGGAAACTAGGGTTTTATCCAATGATGTAATTTTGGGATGGGAGCACCGTGGTTGTGATTTGGGAGTAAAGAAAAGCCTTTTCATGCCAGATTTGATGTGAATAAATCTCTTCTTAATATGAACTCTTAAAAAGTATAGCCTATATTGTTGTCGGATGAGCCCATGTTTCATAGGAATATTTCAAATATATAACACTTTTGAATATCATAAAAACCTGTATTATCCTCTGGAAAAGGTGCACACACACATGGAGGATATGAAAATACTCATAGTTATCCTGTTAATTATCTTACCTATGATATGATAACATTTCCCCTTGACAACTACCATTAGATAGATTAGACTACCATCATGTTCCTCAACTATAGTCATGATACATCTTTTCCATGCATGGTACTATAGTATTATTAGATCCCACTACCATCGGCTTGATTTTATTGTAATGCTATCATCACTAGTATCTTGATACCACTGTCATTTCCTTTCTTTTGTTGAGGTACTACCTCACTATCACTAGTATTCCACCACAACCTTCCCAAGATAATATTTCATGCTAGCAATGCTTATATACATTTTTCCTGATTCCCTTAGTGTGATATTGTGACCTAAATCGACTATCGTTAGTGTGCCACCATTTACTAAATCTTTCTTATTTACATCCATTATATTTCGAGCATCATTATTCGATCGGTTCATATCCAATTATAATCCTAATTCAGTCCACATGCTACCATTGGGATTCATCTGTCACCTTCCTCTGCTACCATTGGCCCATCCACCCTAATTCCCTTTATCTATCATATTTTGTATCTATATTGAATTTATTCTCAAGTTATGATATTTCCTCCATTCCTATGGAACCTGAAGATGGAGTGGTTTAAATTATAAATCAATATCATGACTACAATTTAATGGGCTAATAGAATTTGGATAAAATAACCAATTTTTTGAATATGATGAAGAAATTCAATTAAACACATTGTTATAGTAAATTAATTAGGGCTTGCAAAATTAAAAATGATGGGATGTTATGTGAAAACAAAAGTAAAATTTATTGAAAATTTAATTACAAATATAAAGAAAATACCAAGAAAAGAAGGGTATTCATAAGATAAAAATACGGGGAACTCAATATTAGATGAATACTTTTTCTATTCTTTATAACTAAAATGTATTAATAAAAAGTGGCATATCAACAAAGTTGTTATTAGTTATCATAAACTCCCTGCATGAGTTCCATGTCAACGTAAAATCCAAATTAATTTGAATGAAGTTGTGTATACATGGAAATCCCAAACTACACACTTGGAAATTTCTAAATTTTAAAATATTTTAATAAAGAATACATGATAAACAACCCATGGAGAAGTCATATGGTTTCCATACATGTGACAATTATAATTAAAAAATGAGATATAATATTATTACATTTTGGATAAAAGTTTTACAAAACAATTATATATGATTAATTTATGATATCCAAAAGTATTCACAATAAAAATACATAAACAGCAACCAAATAGAATGTGAAAAAATTAAAAAATTTGGAAAATGTAATTTTTGATCTAATGGAAAGATTAAAAAGACTTATTTAATGGTACAAATATTGTGATATGGTTTTGTATATAAGAGAACAGGAGGATTGGACCATGGAAAATTCAATTCGGGAATATCAACGCACTTCCCTCAACATAGACAACATTATTTTTTTTGTATTATATTCAATATGCCATATTATCTTAGAATACATGTTTCATATGTAATGGTGGGATATAAATATTGAGTTATTGTTAAGAGATGTTGGACATATTGAAATGCTTGTGTGTATGAGCATTCAGGGAAAAAATGAATCATTTTATTGTAAATTTATCTCAATATATAATTACATATTTAATTAGGAATGCGATTGTGATTAAAATAATTGGGTAAGATTATTTAATATCCTTTTTTTAGGAAGAAAAAAATATCTCTAATTTGTTTTATGTCATGCTAACTGAATCATCAGATGATATTTTTTGAGTGTTTTAAAATTTCCCACAAGCGGGGATGTTTTATCGATTATACATGGTATACTCGGGAATCAAAATACAAGATTTTTCATTTACTAGGTGAATTTAGGATTCCTCACTATGAAATTACACATTGGACGAATGGTATACCAGAATAAATAATTAGTCACTCTAGTAGGAAAATAATCACTCAATAAAGGGTGAATCAGGGAAGAAGTTATGGAACCTATCTTTGGTAGACAATAAAGAAAATTAGATCCCTTTTAAAATATTTTTATAGCATTACAATTGGTAATAAAAAATTCACATTATCACTTACCTCTTTAAATTATTATTATTCCTCTATTTAAGTACTTTATTAATTACATGAAATATAAACCCCACCATTAATATTATCACATATGTTAACTTGATTTGGAGAACTCCTCTCTCGATAAAAACTTTATAACCTCTACTACTAAATTTCATTGAAAATTAATAATATTTTCGACACCTAAAATTGGTCCACACAAAAATAAGGCCCAATTTCTAGAGATAATGTTCCATTGTAAACATGGAAACTGCAAATATATGATTTCTAATAATGATTATTTTTTGTTATATTTAGAAATTTATATTAAATTACTATATATACATTGGGACATCAATTTAGATAGTTAGTGTGAATTAATAAATAAGTGAAACATCATGTGTTCACTCTGAACCTGTAATAAATAAAATTAACATAAATAAAACATTAAGGGACTACTGTGCCCCACATTTTTCCAACCCACAGAACCATCTACCAATGATTGATGTAAAAAGTAATTTTGAATTGTTATTTAAGATGATAAATTTAGTACAAAATGGTCATGGGCTTGTTGGTGAAGATCCCAATAGACACATACCAGAATTCACATTTGTCTAATAATGTTTCAAGCCACATGGACTAGCTGAAGAGGAATTCAAGTGGAGGGCACTCCACTTTTCACTTGATAGAGATTATGAAAAGTATTTTTATAACCAAATATATGGAAAAATTTATAAATGGTTTGACCAAGTAGATAATATTTTAAAATACATTTCCTAACCTCTAGAATCACAATAATAACAAAAGTGGTCTATCCTACCCAACAAGCATCTAGAGGGACTCTCTATGAGTACTTGGAATTCCTCAACAAACCATGTGACTATTTACCTCATAGATTAATAGAATAATTTTTTTTCATTAATTATTTCTTCATGGTATTCTAGATAATGATATGAATATCTAATATACATCACATGCATATTTGTTTTATTATAAATTCACTAGGGGAATATGTAATCCTAATAGAAAATATTACTTATAATACTAGAAAGTTCAGAATAAGAGGAATGGGTAGAATTTTTACTCATGTTATAAGAACATAGTGTTCTTATCCTTTTATAGAAACTAAACATAGAATACTAATAATGTTAGAGACATATATGGATGTGAAACAAGTGATTGAAAAATAAGAAAAACCACAGGTATGTAGTTTGTGATCTTCACCCAATAATTACATTGACTTGTGTGAAACATTATATATCATGAAGTGTTGTAAATAATCATTAAAAAGTTAAAAATTACCATAAAATCAATCATTGAAAAATAATTTATATCCTATCACATGTTTTGAATCAGATAGAATTTGGATAAATCCTCCCCTTTATAACTAATACCAATTCCATTACCAAGAAAAATAACAATCACCACATGAAATAATTGTACCACCAAAAACCATAACAATCACCACATGAAAAACAAAAAAATAATGGTACCACCAAAAACCATAACAATCACCACATGAAACCATTACAGTCAGCACATGAAAAACATCCATTCATAATAATTGTACCACCAAAAACAAAAAAATAATTGTACCACCAAAAACCATAACAATCACCACATGAAAAACATCCATTCATAATAATTGTACCTCTTCAAAAAACAAAAAAATAATTGTACCACCAAAAACCATAACAATCACCACATAAAAAACATCCATTCATAATCCCTTAACTAGGGCACAAAAATTGGACACCATCAGATATAATCCATGGTACAAGAGCTTGAAGAAAAATTTGATAATAGTATAACCCAAACCTATAGTTTGGTGGATATTCTATAAAAAAAATAACAAATGTTTCTTCCCAAATAATAATAATTATGAATGAGTATTTAAGCATTATAATAAAAATAATTGGAAAATAGATTCAACCACCTAAACCTAAGAAATATCATTTGGTAATTGATGATTCTAAATTTTAAAATTATAAAGATATTCACAAAAACGTAACTGAGAATAAGAAAGATAATGGTAGAATGTGTAAGAATGATGGCCAAGACGGTACTAGAAGAAATTTCCGGAGACACCATAACATATAAAATAAAGGAAGAAAAATTTCCTCTCATAGAAATTTAACAAAATGTTTTCAATATCAATTAATATTGATGAAAAATAAATTCAAAGGGATATTGTATAAATGTTTTATAAAGATGTAATAAATATACCATTTTTTAATGACATCTTATAAATTCTATGAAATTTAATATTTATCAAGGATCATTTCAATAAACATATAATGCTTTATAAGAATGAACATATTATTTTTCGAATATGTTTTTTCAAATTTTTTGTGACTACATTATAAACCAAATGTTAGGATTCAAACAAATTATATATACCCTACAACATTAGATCTATTACATTCCCCAATGCTTTATGTGTTTTTTAATAAATTATTAATGATATATATAACAATTTATTTAATTCATTTGAAAGGAGATTCCATTATCCTACCAGTGTAGTGGTACAAATTACATAAAAATCGATTATCTTTTCTGTTGTAGTCCTAGACATGGTATATATAGGATTAAATTCAATGGTATTCGTAGATGAATTCAATTTTCTTACAATAGGGAATGTTACATCACGAAAAAAAATCTCCCATAATATGGGGAAGGATATTAATGAATATTAAAAAAAAAGTAATAAATGAGAATGAATGAACCCTTACCATGGAGTTTGGAGACATCCCTATCCACTTCAATATATTCAACTAAATGTGGCACACTTTAAATAGCCAATCAATTTTTTCACCCTCCCATGATAAAGGTACTAAAACCATTGTCGAACTGGGCATGTTTTATGAATTATTTTTCTTAAGACGATAATTATATACTAAAAAAACTATAGATCATGCGGCTATACAGAAATCATGAAATACTATAAATTATGCTTTTAAATATGAATAAGAGGTAATTTATGAGTTTCTTATTGAATCTTTCACGATCTAACTTAGATACCATAGTGATATTATAACCGATCCAACATTGACACAACCTTATGGTAATTCTAGATCCACACAGGTTGGGGAGTTGCATCTGTCATCATAAATGATAATAAATGGAACAAATTTTACACAAACACCCCATAAGAAAAAGATACTTAACAATAGGCTCAAAAATATTCAAGGAGAGATTGCTAGAAACCAAACATGTATATCAGAAACCCAAATAATACATTATTAGAGTACTTAATTTTTTTCAATATAAAATCAACATCCCAAAGGAAACATCACTCTATACCCATTTGGATGAACAAAATCCTCCTCCTCCAAGATGAACATTCTTTTTACTCATATATGAATGATGAAAATATACAAACTATTGTATAGAATGGTAGAGTGTGAGCTAGAAATCTATATAGTTTCTCAAAAAGTGTTCAATAATTAAATTACATAATATTATATAAATCATTCTTTCAATTTTTATCAAAACAAGAATATCATCACATTTTCATATTTGAAACAAAAAATGATTCATCTACGAATGAGAGAAAGCACTTAAAATAGGTATTTATAAAACAATTTATATGAAAATGATTTTATAATTCACTAGGCATGAGTAAAGTTATTTCACAATCATTGAAATTTATAATCAAAATGCACACAATAAGTTCCATGGCCATATTCCATGTTGTAAAATTGATTCTAGATATAGGATCCTCAAACATCTCGTATTAGTGATCATGAAAATATCTATATAGACGTCCCTTTGGCTGAGGATGGATAGGATTCTTCAACAGCCCATCAAGGGTATGTGTTATGTAATTTTGTAGAGTTATAATCATCAATAAATTTATAGGAAATTCTGATCTTATCAAACTTCTTTAAAATAACCCACTAACTACCAATAATTTCATATGCTGAATCAATTAATAGATAATGGGAATATCATTTCATTTAACATAAAACAACATTGAAAATTTCATATCCCATTTTTCCTTTTCAAAACGACAATTCAAATTCAAAACCAAATAATGTGTTTTTTATCATTTTAAGAAATTTTCCAAAAATAATAATAATAGGATCTTTTCATTTCAATTTTTTCATTTTAAAAAAATCCATTCTCAAGTGTTTTCACAATTTTCATCAATTTTAATTCAAGCCCACATTTCAATTCCATTATTATTGGAGGGATTTCCCAATACCATACAAATAAAATACATGTTCATATTTTCATGAAATTAATTTTTCAAAAATCAATTGTATAAGATTATAAATAAAAAATAATCAATGATTTAATAAATTGGATAATAATAAATGGAACCACCTACCTTTTTCAAAGAATTAAAATTCCCACAAAAGGATTCCCCAATAGAATACAATTGCATAAAAGGTAAAGGAACACAACATAGAATCATGATTCCATAACAAAAAGTTTATATCGACTAACACCATAATATTCTATCAAACTTCAAATTGAGAAAATATTGAGATGGATGAGATAGAAAGACTGCTTATCTAGAGAGATACACCATAATAAGCACACTTATCGAATGTTGAACATATTATCCATAGAGATTGAGGATCTTCAAAATAACATAAGAGATACATATAGGATGTGATAAAAAAACCAGTAGGAATGAAATTTAAAATTCATCAGAACCACAAGATTAAAACAAAAAAATTGATATTATAAATGACATGTAACCCAATAACATGTTGTGTAATTTTTTAGTCCCATATATGCCAATGAAAATGTGACTTTTTTTAAAAAATAAAATTGATTTTAATTAATTACACTGTGTTTATGATGTATGCTACATGTAATAAATCATGTCATGTACCCTTTAAAATCATCATTTATTAGATAATTACACATTTTTTATCCCTTTACAAGACATTTAAATCTCCATTAGACTAAAAAACTGTAGGTTATGTGATGAAAATTCACCTATATTTAAATCTTAACCATTATAGTCATCCTCCCAATTCTTTCTCATTATTATCCAACCCAAAAAATGGAACACCAAATAAAAGCCTAAAACAAATCTGAAAGAATGGTAATGGTATGTTACACCATCCCCACCATAAAAACATTATTTCCTCTAATGTTCTATCAACAAGTTTCCATTTTAAATTATTGAGTCCATTTATCTCTCATCAGTTCCTCACACTCCCACATCTCATGCAAATAAAAACCATTCTTTAATAACACACAATGAAAATGATTCATCCTACCATGAATTACCTTGGACTCTAATCATGAATATAAATTGGATGAATAGTAACTGACACGTTTGGATCAATAACTAGTTTACTGATGTTTAAAACATGAGATGGACTAGAATGATACTTTTGTTGCTATAATATATAGAATATTTTATTCATTTAATTCAAATATGAAAAAAGTGATAAAGGGTAAGACACTCTCCACACATTCTTAACAATATAAAAAGGTGACAAAAAATGAGGGAAAGCTTCCCTTGCCTCCCAATCTGTCAAAAACCCAAATGAGTTGAAACAATCAAGAACATCGGGTCACCAACAGAACACTCCAATGGTTAAAGAAAATTATCAACGCAAGATTCATAAAGGCTATGAATATTGAAGGCTTCTCTAAATGATATATGTAAAAAAAGGATATGTATCTGAGTCTATATGAGATAAAACTCAATGAAAATGGAAATATATCTCACATAAGTATTTCCAAACACCTCATATTTTTTTATCTAGAATGGGTATAAGAAAGATGATTTGTTCAGCCTATTAATCACAACCGATATCACATTCATTTTTCTCTTAGGATGTGATAACAAACAATAATGTATATAGAAATGTAATCCCACTTCCACGTTAGAACTGGAAGTGGATGAAGAAACCCCAATGGTTTTTGATGGTATGCCTTGAATGATTGGCCTATATAATAGTGAAAAATAATGTTAGTAAAATCTTGTCTCAAACATGGCCCCCAGAGTCATCACTATATATCCTGAAAAATATTTTGAGTTACTAATAACTGCTTTTATCATGCATAAAATAATGAATAAATGTTTCAGAAAACATAGAACACCCTCTTTAGAGAATGAACACATAATAATTGTTTCTTTAACATAAAGATAATCTCTTATATAATAAAATTCATGTTCTTGATGATGCTAATAAAGAACCATATAGAGAAGACAAGAGGTAAACTGAACACTAGCCAAAAAACCTCATCTCTTATTTACCAAACTCTAATATGAAATTGTGTAACATGAACTATCATGTTCCACTATTTTGTTGATTCATTCATGGTCTAGGGTAGAAGATTAATTATCAATGCATAAAAAATAAAATTCCCATTCTATTATTAGTAGGAAATTTTGAAATTAAATATTTTACGTTCTCTACACAATGCCTTTGGAAGATATTGCCATATTTTTGAGAGAAGATATAAATTATTCTATTGTGGTCGGAATAAATGGTAAAACATTACCCAAATAGGTAATTAAACCAAATATTAAGCACACAAATCATAACTATGTTTTTAATATCATGCGTTATATATTAGGTTTTCATGATGAATATGCTCTTGAGAGATATTAGAGATGACATTATCACCATTTATATGAACACAACCAAATTCCAAACCTGATGCATAATATAGGACCGCATAGACCTACCTAGCTTCTAGAAGTGTCAAAACAATATTATAATTAAAAATATGATTCAGATCAACAAAATAAATTTAAAATTTCACATCCTAAGAAGAAATCACTCCCTTATGAGTTAAAGTTGTCCTTTCAGAATCCAACACCGAGAAATACTTTATGAACAAAAGAAAATGTCTATCTAGACACAAGAATATCCTAATCTCTAAAATATTACAGATTTTTCCCCATGCCATTACATATTTAAAATTTTTTGGATCAATATAAATACCGTGTTTGGAGACCACATGTATCAATTACATCCCTTCCCAAATCAGTAAATCACATTTTAATATCTTTTCATCAAAGCAGTGATTTATCAACTACATTAAAATTACACTCAAAATTCCAACACGATCATCATCAGTCTTAGAGTAAACAAGGATGACATCCACAAAGACCACAACATACATATAAAAATTATCATAGAAGATCATGTTCATGAAATCCATTAAGACTGCAGGAGTATTGTCTAAACCAAATTGCATGAAAAGGTACTCATAATGGCTACACCTGCTATGGATTGTGGTTTTCAGAATTATAGATTATTCTATTCTTAAGTGGTGAAATCCATATCAAATTCAATATTCTAGAACCATATCACCCCATTCAACTGATCAAATAGGTCATCAATCCATTGATACCAATAATTTTTCTTTACTATAACGTAGTTCAGTTTTTGGTAATTAAAACATAAGAAAAGTGTTCCATTGGTTTTCTTCTAAAATAGATCAGGTTAACCCGAATTTGATAAACTCAGGTAAATAATGACTTTATCTAAAAGATTATTTAATTTTGTCTTAAACTCTTTCAATTTAGTTTATTTTATGAGGTATGATGTTGTAGATACTAATTGAATACCAACCACAAAATCAATAGAAAACCTGACCTTCCATACTTTTGGAAAACCATAGATGTTAGAATAAAAAATATCCAGAAACATAATGAAAAATGTTGGGATACCATCAATCAATGAATTATTCTCTAGATAAAAATAAAAAACAAATATTAATTTTCACAAATTTGGATAAGAAGGTCCATATCTGTTCTTCCTTGAGTCAGATTCTTCATAAAATATATCGCACACCCCATCAGGCACAGAAAATAGTGCCCTTTAAAGATAAAAATAAATGTTGAATATATTATAAATGTGACAGCCCATCCCAAAAATGTTATTAAGATTTTAAATGTTGAGAACTATACAATCCAGTTTATGTTCAGTCTCTAATAAAGAGAAAAGTCTAGCAGAACAATGGAAACCCTTCTATCTATTGTTTTAGGGGGTGTAGTAATATTCATGACATAAGGAAATATATCAATTTTATGATTTTACATGTTCAAAATAAGAGTAGATTTTAATGAGTGAGATTCACCAGTATTAAACATACTAGCCACTAAAGATTAAGATATAGTAATGGTACCTCTCATAGTCACTAGACCAATATCATATTTCTCTAGAGACTCTTCCATTGTGAGAAGAAGGTTCATTCTATATGACTGTGGGTGGAACCCATTAGATATTGGGAAATTTGAATGAAATTTAGTTATTTTAAGTTATAATTATATCATACCTCTACATGGATAAGATAATGTATTAGATAATTTATTTAAGTGTCGAAAATAACAACAACAACCGCATATATTGGCTGCCTCCCTGAAAACCTGTTTTGAATTCCATGGATTTCCACACTAGAATAATGTCAAAGGGCCTATTCTAGGAACCGCCCTTGGTTTAGAAGAACCCTGATTTATAAATCCAACACCATACTCCTTACACATTCTCTTATATTTATAAGAACTCACAAGACTAACACTAGGAGAAAAAGGAACCCCCAACAACCTTGACTGACTATCTGTATCAAGTTCGACCATCAATTCCCAATCATGAAAGCTAGTATAAGAAGATACATTTCATAAGATTACTAGAGAATGAATATTAGATCAACGTACAGTGTAGAACCATCTATTATTCATCATCTCATTTGTTACATTATTTGGTGAAAATTGTACAATCTCAAAAAAGTGATTCTCAAATTCATTTCTGGTTCTGTGAACCAGTTGATGTTGGAAGAAATCCATATCCTTATCCTAAAAAATAGACTCTAAAGAGAATTAGTCATTAAAAAGAACATTAAATTCCTTTCATGCTAAACCATCTTACTTCTCCACAATAACAATTAAGTTCCACTTTCTCTTTTTATGTCCCTCTAGCTTAATGGTAGAACACTTCACCATAATAGATTTTGGAGACTCTATGAAATCAAACAGATTCTTAGAATTTTTCAAGAAATCCCCAACCCCAAAAGAACGATTACATAATTGGAATGCTAGTGTATTCTAGAGAAGGAACTTATTATACCAAATCAATGATTCATCCACCTAAGGTTCCATAGATTGAGCCTGAACAATAATGGTTTCAGTTTCCTCTCCCAGATCATTGAAAACATGCACAACAACATTTACTAGATTCTTGTCTATTGGAGGATTTCATCACAATGGTCCATAAATGCTTCCTCATGGATCTTATTCACATGTATTATCAGAGGCTTAATGATATAAGACATCAATTAATATTATTTAAGAAAATTGAATATTACACTGTTCAACAAATGAAACATGGGTAATAGGGAAATTATTCACATCAAATAGGTGAAAATTATTTTTATCTCAAGCTATCCTAATCATGTATATGGAAAATACTGGAGAAAATTTTCAATAAAATTTGAATAAACCACCCATGGTGACTTAAGGATCAATAATATAAGATCTGGCCATGCACTGATTCGGAACTACATCCAATGTCCATGAAACATATTCCAAAGTGCATACTGACATCACGAATGTACATTCAACCTGCACCTCTGAAAGAACTTTATCCTTACCCTTCCCAGATATATTGGTACTATGATAACCAATCTAGAATTGACATAGCCCAATGATCTTTACTCATTCCCTTGGGTTGGTGACTTTCACTTGTCATCATACATGAAAAAGGGGTAAAATTGTCAAAAAATGTGGATGATAAATATATATATTAGTTTGATCAAAACAACTCAAGGATATAGTGTTAGAAACGTAATAGGTATATCAAAAATCGAAAATGAACATCATAAAAGTATAGAAAGTAAGTCACAGACAACTCAAAATCCCAAAGGGAATAACAATTTGAGGCCCAGGTATTTATGAATATCCTCATCCCCCAAGATATTTTTCCATTCACTCAAACACGGCTTGAGAAAATCTATAAATTTCCCATGTAAAAGGTAAGGTGTGAGGTAAAAAACCCTGTAGGATATCACAAAGTGTTCCTTGATAGGATTACATAATTTGAAACAAAATAATGCTCTAATTTTTTATCAAAACATAAAAGTAAATAATATTTAATTTTTAACTCAAAACAATATTCCTTTCAAAATGAAGGTAAAAATTTGTCCCATCGTATAATTAAACAATTTACATAAATAATTTTATATAAATCACTGAGCATGAGCAAAGATGTTTCAAAATCCAAGAAATTTATAATAAAAACAATCACAATAAGCAGCATAGCCATCTGCCCTAAGGTGTGACAATTTCTAGTTATATGATCCTCTCATATCTCATATCACTTATCATGGAAATATATTTACACACGTCCCTCAGGATCGGTCTAAATTGGGCACATTAACAATCCATTTTGGATAATATCTACCAACTATGTTTTGTCAGATTTTAAATTATTCATCATTTTTTAGGGAATTAATATTTTCTAAAGCTTTTCCCAAACATCCCAATAACTACAAAGGCTCTTAAATTCTCAACAAATAAATAAAAAATGTGAAAATAATTTCATTTCACATAAATCATCATTCAAAATTTTATTTAAAAAATTTCCATTTTTAATTTTCAATTCACATTTTAAATAAAATCTTTGGGTTTAATCATTTTCTCTTTTTTCAAATAAATCTAATAATAGACATTTATAATTTCAATTTAATCTATTATCTAAACAATAATTATCAAATAATTGAACAATTTTTTATAATTCCAATTCATGCCCC
Source organism: Viscum album (assembly GCA_963277665.1). Classification (NCBI taxonomy): domain Eukaryota; kingdom Viridiplantae; phylum Streptophyta; class Magnoliopsida; order Santalales; family Viscaceae; genus Viscum; species Viscum album. The sequence continues at coordinate 1,569,411,025 of OY728133.1, read as the reverse complement.
AAATTTTAATTCCATTGGGGGGGGGGTTCCCAAAATCCATAAGAAATCAATTCCAAATTATAAATCACATAAAACTAAATTTTCAAATGTAAAACCGAAATTTTATATAAAAATAAAGTGAAATTCTTGATATTTTGATTTAATATGATATTTATAAGTATTAATTAAAAATAATTTTTTTACTTTTTTGTTTTGAATTTCAAAAAATATCCATCTAGTATTTTTTAGTACGTTATTTAGATCATAATGGAACAAAATAGTTGTTTTCATGAATAATAACATACCTTTATGAATAGAAATATGACCCTAATGAATAGTAAATTTTATTATTATTTTAGTTTATTAAAGACTGAATATAATGACATTTGGATTTATTTTTCAATGTGATATAAAAGGAGGGATAGTTTTAAAATTGTTAATTTTTTAATTAAGTGTGAATTTATTTAGAAAATAAAATAATAAAATTTAAAAAATTATTATCCAAAAATGGAATTAATTTTTGAATTATTCACATTGACAAATGGAATTGGAGAATTTTTAGTATTTTTCTAAAATTCTTGAATTTTGATGCAGAGTGAAATACGGTAAAGTACCGTATATTAAAATTATTTGTAAAATACACTTTTTATGACATCATAATTGATGTAATTCCATATGGTGCAAACTCACATCACATTATTACTATTTGGGGTCACATTAATTATTATTATTCATATTCTTGTGAAAAAATATTATAATAATGATTAAAATAATGTTAAATACCACCTCCCTTCCACAATAAATACCACTCTCATTCCCCTCTTCCTCCCACACCTCTCAAGCCTTGAGAATTACCTATGTTATACCCAATACTACTCCCATGGATCTTCCCCAACTCCTAGATATTTTTGTCTCCTTAAAAAGACAATATTAATTTCCATAAGAGGGATCTAAATGAGAATGGATCCAGAGGTAAAATCCTCTTTCATTTTCTTTTTTTCCTTTCATTTTAGGCTAGTCTTTTACATTTCCATTGGATTATGTTGGGATATTTACTTTCTTATCACTATTACTACCCATATTATGTAATAATGATGAGATAACCATTTTATCACATCAAATTATTTTATGAAAATTAAAACAACATCGTTAGGCTGCCAAAGTTTCATTAGGAATTTCACAAATTTTCTTATATTTTGAGTTCCTTTCTATGATTATTCTTTAATCGCCTCTTCTTATCCAGGAGTAATTAAATCACTATAATCATTTATATTCTTGATGTTCCCATGTGCATGGAAACTTCATCATCAATAATATTCTCGTCCCCCACTTATTCAAGTAATTAAAAACATTGTCTGTGATGTGTCAAATTACAGACCTCAGGGACGATGTGGTTTCAATTTTCATTTATTCCTTCAATTTTAGTCATGATACCATTTATTTTGTTGAACAAGGTTATAATATATTTATTATGTCTAATTCATGGTTATATAATTATTTTTTACCCACGTTTTTAATTGATAAAAGATAATGAGGTCGTTATTCACAAAGAACAACTAAAATGATCTAAACGACTATCATTAATGTTTTAACTTATGAATAATCCACATGTAATAATTCCAAATAATAAATGGTATAATTTATTGTTATAGAAATAGTGTAATACTAATAAATTCCAATTATAGATTTTTCACTTCCAATTGACAAGAACAACTATCATGAACCCATAATGAAAAACATGTAAAGAACACACACAAAACAATGCAATGATCAAAATACTAACAATTAAATTGTGAAATGATGTAATTACATGATCATATAAGGTTTTATAATGATGAGAATGATTATTTAATATATTAATGACACTATTTTAATAATTATATAGGAGGATTAAAGGAGTTTTAATTATTACAAACATGAGGTAAGAGAATTCTTAACCCGATTTCAATTCTTTTGGTAAACACTATTCTTCATTATTTATGTGGTATTAAATTTTTTTGTGTAATAAAAATTGTTTCGATTATGATTATTTATGTTTATATACAGTTTATATACATATTCCATCCACTCTATTATGTCTCACTTCAATTATATGATTTTTAGGGGCTTTTCTTTTAAAATACTCTTTTAAAATTCTATCTTACAAATTTCAAAAGAAAATTTTTTATGATATTATTAATGTTGTATAATATGTTCTGATTCTTCGGTATTGTTTATGATGAAGGTTGGGACCTATATTTCCCTCAAATAAATTTGGTATGTAAAAGTTGTAGGTCTACTATATGGTTACTCCATGTGAAGCTACGGTGGTTACATAAAGTGTAAGGCAGCTGTGAGGGTTACAAATTATAAAGTAGCTGATAGGTTTACATGAATATGTAAGTAATTCCCCAAGATACATTTATTGTCACATTTATGTTCTTATATAATTTTTAAATCTTCTGTAAATCTCTTGTTTCACAATGTTTTTATATATGAGTAACGAGTATGACTTTTAAACATGTTTTCATATGTTACAATTATTCTTAGACTAAGGTACTACTTCCTTCTTTTACATCCATTAGTGAGATTTTTGTGATCATATTAAGTTTCATTAAATTATTTTCATAGCATATAAGGATGATTATGACAAATAAGGAATGAAAATTAAAAGTTTGAATAATTTTAAAACAAATCATGTTTTAATCATTAATGTTTTATATGTTGAAGATATGGAAACTGTTTTTATAGTATCTGATCTATAGCAATGTGTAATGTTGTGAGTGTATTACGTCCCAATACTAAAAATATCTTTATATTAAAAGACAATCAATTTAAAATGATTTCATTGATTGACTGAAATATACTTTATGTAATGTAATAAGGTAGGGTACTTATAGTTGGTATAATAGGATGGTTTAGATAACATTAAGGGTTAGGATGATGTTAAAAGAATACCATAAATTATTTTTACTCTATGATTAATTTAAAACAGTATATAATTTAAAGATTAACATGTTTCATGGTCTATGATATGTTTTTTCTGAATGTCTTTCTGCAGAAAAACATTGAATCTGAAGAGGAGAGGAACCAACAGAACCACATCCTTCCGAATATGTAGCCCAGAATTGTATGGAATGGAACCAGGATGTTTGTGATTGTATTGGTTCAGCGAACATAGAAAATAAATAGTGGCATCATCCATGAAATTGAACAACTAGAGGTAACACAACAGAACATGAAAATAGTGGAACATTTTATCAGATAACACCCCCTTACTTTTAATGGATATTCAGACCCAGTAGCGGCTTAAGGATGGATTAAAGAACTTAAAAAGATATTCAATGTTATGGGATGTTAAGAAAATAAAAAGGTAAGTCCTTCCATTTATTTATTTGAAGGTGAAACTGATATGTGGTGGTCAATGGTAAATAATATCAGGGATAAAGTAAATAATGATGCCTTATAGTGGGATGAATTTAAAAATATTTTCCTTGAAAAATATTTTCCTTAGACGTGCGACTAATAATAGAGAAGAAATTACATGAATTGAAACATAAGGAGGAAGATTTAGTGGCCGTGTATGAAGTGAACTTCACACGATTGGCGAGGTATGCTCCAAATCTAATTATGGATATTGATAGAAAAATCAACCGCTATTACTTAGGACTAAATCCAAGGTATCGAAGGGTTTTGGCCAACCGTGAATTCAAAATTTTGGAGAAACTTGTCCAATTTGTTGAGAGGGTGGAGATTGATTTTTCAGATAATTCGGTCAACTTTGGGAAAAATGAGAATAAGAGGTGCAGATGTCAATGGATGGGTTAGAATCAACCAAATAAATATGATGGTATTAAAATATAGTTTCCATTTTGTGAAAAGTTTGGTAAAAAGCACCATGGGGAATGTATTACCAAAACTAGGAAGTGTTTTAAATGTGGTATGTTTGTACATCTATCCTGACACTGTAATTAAAATTATACTATGACTAATCTTGATAAGAAAACTTTAAAGTGCTTTAAATATGGTGAGATGGGTCATTATGAAAATACCTTCCCAAAGAGAGATCTAAATGATGCAAATAAGTGATAATATAAGAATAAAGGTGTTGTGATATCTTTTGCGACTACATTAGTATATGTCGAGCCATCCAATGATGTTGTATTAGGTACATTGTTTATTTACATATATTTTTCTAACATTTTTTTATATGGGCTCCACACATTCCATAATCTCTGAAATTTTTTTTGGTAAATTGGAAATATCACCTCAACAAATAAAACCAAAACTTGTCGTTAAAAAAACAAGAGGAAATATTATTGAAATGAAAAATTATTAGTATATTTTTATTGTGTTCTATAGAAGGACATTACCTACAAAACTTGTTGTTCTCCCATTAGTCTAGCATGATGTCATTCACAGAATGGATTGGAATTCAATATATCATGATAATATATATTGTAGAGATGAAGAAGTTTTTTTTTAAAGTGTTTCAGTATTTATACAATTATGAACCCATAAAATCTATAAAATATTAGGAATCTGAAAAATATTCAAATATAGAAATGAAAGTTATCATGCTCATATTTTTTAGCTCAATGGAACTATTCATATTAATGATGTCCTAGTGGTAAGTGAATACCTTGATGTTTTTCCTAATGAGTTAACCAGTTTCACACCTGATTGGGAAGTCGAATTTAAAATTGACTTAATTCCTGATGTTATGGAAAATTCAAAACCCCCATATAGTATGGCTCAAATAGAACTTCTTGAATTGAAAAATCAGATGCAGGATTTTCTTGAGAAAGGATTCATTTGTTTTAGTACTTCACCCTGGGGTTCTCTTGTTTTGATTGTTTAAAAGAAATATGGTTTATGTGACACTTCATTGATTACAGAGCTTTGAATAACATCACTATTAAAAAAATGTATCCTTTTACCCATATGGATGACTTGTTTGATCAGCTCCAAGGAGATGAGTACTTTTCCAAGACTAACATGAGATCCAGATTCCATCATCTGAAGGTAAAGGCAGATGACATCCCAAAAACAGCCTTTTATACTAGATATGGGCATTATGAATTTGTTATTGTGCTGTTCAGATTAACTAATGCTCCTATTGTATTCATGAATCTTGTGAATATTATATTACATGAGTTCTTGGAAAAGTTTTTCGTTTTTTTTAATGATGAAATTTAGTATTTCATAAAAATGAGCAGGAGCATGAAAATAATATAAGGGTAGTTTAACATACCTTAAATTAAAAGATATTGTATGGAAAATTAAGAAAGTTTGATTTTTGGTATCAGTAGATTTCATTTCATGGGAACATTGTAAATAAGGATGGAATAATAGTTGAACATGCCAAAACAAAAGTGGTTGATAAATGGCCAAGACCTATAAATGTTATAGAGATTCTTAGTTTTATTAGGTTATCAGTTTATTATAGATGGTTTGTTAAGAACATTATAAGGTAATATGACCCGATATCTATGTTAACATGGAAAGGGGATAAATTTGTTTGGACAGAAGAATGAGATGTTTGTTTTTTGGGACTAAAGAAGAGATTGGTTAGTGATCTAATTTTTTCCTTACCTTCCAAAAATAGTGAGATTGTATTCTATAGTGATACATATTTAAAGGTTCATGGTTGTGTTTTGATGCAGAAGGATCAAGTAATTTCTTATTCTCCAAGATAACTAAAACATCATGAGTTAAATTGTCACACACATGAATTATAATTGACAGCTGTAGTTTTTTTCTTTGTAAAATTGGAGGAATCATTTATAAAAATCCAAATGTAAAATATATACTAACAATAAGAGTCTTAAGTATATATATTCACTCATAAGGAATTAAAAATGTGGTATATAAGATGGATTGAAGTGACAACAGATTATGAATGCATGATCAATTACCATCCCAGAAAAGCAAACAAAGTGGCAGATGCCGTGATTTGAAAACATCGTAAATCATTAACAATGTTAGGTTTAGAAAATGATCCCTTGATTAATGAATTATTGGATTTTGGAATATAAGTTTTTGGTTTATTAAATAAATCTATTTTGTCTCACGTTTTCATTGTAGTCATCGTTATCAGAAATAATTAAGAAAGAACATAAGGAAGACCATGAGCTAAAGAAAAAAGTAGAATTGGTTAATATGGGTAAGCTTCCAGAATTTAACATTGATATAGATTGTTTTTTATGATTAGGTAAAAGGTTTTATGTGCCTTATGATTCCTAGTTGAAGAAATAATAGTCATGTGAAGCTCATAGTTCTCCATTTTCATTTTATCCTGGTCGTACCAAGATGTACATAGACCATTGGTAATATTATTGGTGGGTTGGAATGAAAAAAGATATTGCAGATTTTTTATAAAATGCTTTACATGTAAACATGTTAAAGTAGAGGGGATGTTATCAAAGGGGATGCTACAACCATTTCCAATGCCAGAGTGAAAATGGTAGAATGTATCCATGGAATTTGTGGTGGGACTACCAAAGACATCTCAAGGTAACAATGTGATTTATTTTATTTTTGATCTGCTGACCAAATCACCAAATTTTCATTCTATTAAAGATTCAATATATTTGTGTCAGCTTTCTCAACTATATGTTAAAGATATTGTCAGGTTACATGGATTTTCTATTTCCATTGTAATTGATTTGGATCCCGAATTCACTTTCTAATTTTAGAAGGGGATTCAAAAGTCACTGGGCATATAGTGAAATTTCAGTACATGTTTTTATCCTCAAATAGATGGGTAGTGAAAATGAGTGATTCAGACATTATAGGATATGATTCAAGCCTGGTCAATGGACTATTATGGAGGATTGGATCATCATCATTCTTTAGTTGATTTTTTTATGATTATATTTTTCATTTGAGTATATAGATCACACCTTTCGAGGCATTGTATGGAATGTAGTGTCAGACTCTATCATTTTGGGATGAAGTCTATGAAATAAAGTTTATGGGTCTAGAATTAGTAGAGTAACTTGCTGAGAAAATGAAGATGATTTGGAAACACATGGGGATAGCTCTGAGAATGTAGAAATGTTATATAGATAATAGATTGAAAAGATTCTTTTTCGGGTAGATGACTACGTTTTCCTTAAAATCACTCCTTGGAAAAGTGTGAAGTGCTTTAGTATTAAAGGGAACCAAAGTCTATGGTTAATCAATCCTTTTTAAATTTTTGAGAAATTTGGAACAGTTGCATACAGAGTAGCTTTGTCTTTGTGTTTTTCTCAGGTTCACAATGTTTTTCGTGTTACGATGTTGAGGAAGTATGTTCTAGATTCTTCTCATTTCATGAGCCAAGAATCCGTTTAGCCAGAAGAGAACATTTCTTATAAAGAGAAAGCAGTTCAGTTCTTTGATCGAACAGAACATGCATTGGGAAATAAGGTTATCCACCAGGTAATGGTTTTGCGGAGAAACCACATGGTAGAAGAGTAAAATTTGTAGTCTGAAATTATTTGATTGAAAAGTACCCTCACATATTTAATAAGTAAATAAATTTGTGAGGATGTAATTTCCAGAAGGTGAGGAGAATGCAACACCCCAAGGTTTTCTTAAAATAAATTAAAATTCCTGAAACTTTGTTTTAAGTAGATATTTATGACGTTCCTTTAAAAATAGTTCTCCCACTTCAATGTTTTGAATTTCAAAAAACAACCATCTATAATTTTGTTAAGTATGTTATTTAGAGCCTAATAGAACCAGCTTGTTCTTTTGGTGAATAGTGAAATACCATTATGAATAGTTATATGAATTGTAATATGACCATAATTAATAGTAATTTGTAATATAATTTTATTTTATGAAGGCTTCAAGATAATGACATTTTAGTTAATTTTTCAATGTAATATAAAAGGAGTTTCAGTTTTAAAAATGTTATTTTTTGGATTAAGTGTGATTTTATTTAAAAATTAAATTAATAATATTTAGAAAATTAAACTCAAAAACGGCATCGTGTTTTAATTATACATGTCAAGAAATGGTATATGTGATTATTTTGTATTTTATTGAAATTCTAGAGATTTTGATGAATAGTGAAAAACTGTAATATACCGTATATTGAAATTATTAGTAAAATACACTATTTAAGACATCATAACTGTTGTATGTTCACTTAGATAGAACTAACATGACATTATTAATTTTTGGTGTCCCATGAATTATGATTATTCATAGTCTTGAGCATAAATATATTAATGATGATTAAACAAATGTTAAATACCTCTTCTCCTCCAATATAAATACCACCCTCATTCCCTCTTCCTCCCACCCCAATAAAGCCTTGATCCTTACATATGATATGAAAAATACTCCTATTAAGGATCTTCCCCACATCATAGATATGCTGGTCTCATAAATAGTTCAAAACCAAAGGCCTTAAGAGGGATCTGAAGGAGAAGAGATCAAGAGGAAAACATCCTCTTTCATTTTCTTTATGTCCTTTCATTTTATGCAATTGTTTTTCCTTAATTATGGATTATATTGGGATATTTCATGCCATAAAACCCTTATGTCCCATATTAGGTAATAATGTTGAGAGACTCATTTTCCCAAATCATATTATTTTAAGAAAATTTAAAAGGTTGCCGAATTTTGTAAAGAATTTCACAAATTTTCATTTATTTTGATGTCTTTTTTTTCTTCATTCCTCACCTCCTATTATCCATGAGGCATGAAATCTCTAGAATATTTTATATTCTGAATGTTATCATGTTCATGTAAATTTCATCATCAATATTTTTCTCCTCCCCCACTTATTTATGTAATTAAAAAAATTGTCTGTGATGAGTTGAATCACACACATCATGGATGATGTGATTTTAATTTACTTTAAAACATTTATGTCTAGTCATGAAACTATTTTTATGGTTTAACTAGGTTATAATATGTTTATTATGTCTCATCCATTGTTCTAGAATTATTTTTTACACATTGATTTAATTTATAAAACAAATTGATATTGTTAATATCAAGGAACCACTAAAATTCTCCAAACAAGCACAATTAATGTTTTAACTTATGAATCATCATCAGGTAAGAATTAGTAATGTTTAATGGTATAATTTGTGGTTATAGAAATATTTAATTACTAATCCATTCCAATTCTTCAGTTTCACTTCTAACTAAAAATAAAAACAATCATGAACCAATCATTTAAAACATGTAAAGAACACACCCAAAAAAATGCATAGAACAAAATACTTACAATTAAAGGGTTAAAATGATGTAACGAAATGTTCATATATGATATTATAAATATTGATTTGATTTTTTAATATATTAATAACACTCTTTTAATCATTATAAAAAATGTTTAAATGAGTTGGAAGTAATAAAAACCCTAGGTAATGGAATTCTTAACCTGATTTCTATTCTTTCAGTTAACTTTCTGTTTCAATATTTATTTGGTCTTAAATTTGTTTGTTTGATGAAAATTCATTCTATTATGATGATTTATGTGTATTTATAGTTTATAAACATATTCCATCCATTTTATTAAGTCTCACTTCAATTATATGATTTATATAAGTGGATTTTATTTAAAAATCCTCTTTTAAAATTCTGTTTTACAAAATTAAAAAGCTATGTTTTTATGCTATTATTCATGTTTTATATTTTTTTCTAGTTCATGAGAATTTTTTAGTATTAAGGGTGTGACCTTAATTTTTTTCCAATTCATGTTGTATGTGTATGTTGGAGGTCATCCGTATGGTTACTCTAAGTGTAACTGGAATGGTTAAACAAATTGTAAGGTTGTCGTGAGGGTTACAAATTATAAGGTAACTAATAGGGTTTCAAGATTATGTAAGTAATGCCCCGAGATACAATTATTCTTTTATTTAGGTTCTTATTTATTTTTTAAATATTTTCTAAATATCTTGTTTCACAATGAAGTTATATGTGAGTGATGATTATGTCATTTAAAAATATTTTCACATGTTACAAGTATTCATAGATAAATGTGATCTTTCATTATTTTACATCCCTTAATGAGTTTTTGTGTTCCATACATGTTTTTTAAATAATTTTCAATGGACATAAGTATGTGTATTAAAAATAAGGAATACATGTTAAATGTTAGATGAATTTTAAAAGGAATCATGTTTTAATAATTAAAGTTTTATATGATGATAAAAATGGAAACCATTTTTATAGTATCCACTCAATAACAATGTGTAATATTATGAATGTATTATGTCTCAATTATCTAGATCTCTAAACATGAAAATATACGCAATATAACAGGAACTGATTTCTAGAAAAAAAATAAAGATTATGTATTGTAATAAGGCTGGGTCCTTATATCAAACACCATTGAATGAAATTACCAATATGAAAACATTCTAGTTTTAGTCAATTGGATAATATTTAATGGAACCACCAATAATTTTCATGTAATAACAAAGCCAACATGGGTAATCCCCATTGAAAAAAGAAATGAAATATCTTGAAATAGAACTTATAATCAATATTCAAAAACAAGGAGTTTTTATCCCTCAATCCCAATATGATTTATCAATCCCCAATTATGAAAGTGAGAGTGAGATGAAAAGATTGGAAGACTTTTACCAACTGAGATTCCCCCAATTCAAAATGATGATACATCACCGAACATATGATCTAGGGGGTTTTGAGATATCTAAAATCATCTTGTTATATCCTCTAGGTAAATTTCAATGAATCTAAACATTGTGTTTAACCATTAATATTTACATGGCATGTATCATTTCATGATGTTTTCCCATTTAAAAACATATATCAGGTGATGATTACAGTTTGTGTATTTCCATTACACGGAATGTAAATCCCAAAAAATAAAAAACAGTATGTCTTATGATGAAAATTATAGAAAATACTTAACATCATCATTACTAGTATCCTCGAAATTAATTATTCGCAATTCCTAACTAACGAATATGGAAAACCATGTCAATGGTTAAAACATACATTATAGAAATTGAAGAGGTCAATAACAAATATACTATATCTTTTCAATAATATGAGGTTTATAGGATTTATTCTCCGAAATGATTTATGCATTAGGATTCAAGAGCAAAAATTTATTTTTATTTCCTTAGAAACCCCAAAATTTTAGAATTAAAACCTTTCACAACGATATAACTTATGCTTACATAATGGAAGGATAGAAATTACCAGTAATAATTTTTAATTACTTGTGTAGAACTAAATATACATTGATAAAAAGTTTGAAAATTGAAAACCCAATAAAAATGTGTATGTTTATTTGATATATAGGGATTAATCCCCCAAATATGCTCACATCGATTCTTTTAAGAGGGGGATTCTAGACTAGTTAGTCATCCATAGAGGAGTATAAATCACAATATCATCGAAAAATTAATGATTTAAATATAAAATATATTAGTATAACAAATCATTTATCTAATATCTAAATCAAAATAGGTCATCAACATCTATGTAGTTCACAAAAATCCCAATTGACCACTATGAAGAATGAACAAAATTAATTCACTCCCATGAGACCTAATAATAAATTGAGAGTGTGTATTGATTTTAATGATATGAATCAATTCAATTAAAAATCCAATTATCAAATTAGCATCATTTACCAAATTCTAAAATGGTTGTTAAGAAGAAAAAATTACTATTTCTTGGATTTATTTTTATTATATTTTAAGGTATTCATTGCTCTAGATGCCCAAGAGAATAAAACCATTAGATATCCATTAAGCACTTTTTATTACTTATATAGGTTTTTTTGGATGTATAATTACCTAGTTACATTTCAAATTATCATGGTAATTATGTTTTTAGATTAAATTGAGTATTTCATTTAGGTATTAATTGATTAATTTATGATTTTTGATAATTAATTGGATCACTAATTGTGAAATCTTGATTTTTGAATACATGTATAAAAAATAATCATGAACTTATTTTTGAAAAGTTCTATTTCATTGTTGAGGAAAGTATTGTCTAAGGACCCACATTTCAATAAAATAAATTGAGCTAGATAAATTTAACATCAAAGTGATTAATTATTTTCCTTACTGAACATTTATGAAAAATATTAGTACCATGTTATGTAACGAGGGACTTGATTAAATAATCATCATGTATTTTTGGTATTATTACACTGCATCTTTCCAGAAATATGCTAAGTTAAAATGATTTTGAATTTAATAATTAATATTCAGAATATTTTGATGATATGAAGATAATAATGATTATTTTACAAATAATTCAACAAATAAATATGGAAGACTCATTTGAACTATTTTTTGATCCTTTTAATCAATATTATAGGGAATATATCTCTCAATGAATCAAAGGAATATCAAAAGGCATTTCTTATGACTCATCATCATGGGATTATACTTAGATGAATTACACTAACATAAAAATTGAGTTCCTTGAAGTTATTTTCTTCATTAGATTAATTATGTTCATATTTTATTAGAACTAATGTTACTACATTTTATTAACGTAAATCTCTTGTGTACATAATGAAGAAGGAATATGAAAAATTCTAGTTGGTTAGATGGATTATACTTACTAAAGAGTTGAAAATAGAAATTAAAGATAAGAAATGCATTGAGAATTAGGTGACTGATCACTTAATCAAACCTTAGATCATTATTAAATATGATATTCCATATCTATAGCCATTAAATGATTATATATTAGGATATAAAATCTATATAATGGAAGGTAATTTACCATGGTATGTAGATATAGGGAACTGTTTTCTAACATCGTAGGCACCAACTTCTTTAATCTCAAATAAAAAATAAAAATAAAAATCTATATCAAGAATCATTAATTTGGATGATCCATTATATTGTTATATTTTTAATGATAAAGTAATAAGAATATCTTTACATGTAATTGAAATTGAGTTTTTTTTAATTCTATAATACACGGGCCTATGGAGGTTATTTTGAACCACAAATGACTAAAAAAATTATAAAATATGATATTTATTGGAAAATTTGTTCAACTGTGTTCAGGAATACCACATGAAGTGCAAAACAAATAAATTTTATAAAATCATTTCAACAAGAAAGGAGATTCGTCAAAAATAGTATATATTGTGTGAAATTTATTATTTTATCATTGTATAAATTATGTGACTATTTCCCATGTAATTTTGAAATTATTATATTCTTCTTACGGTATATTATCTCTCAGAATGGGTGAATGAAAAATTCATTGAAATTGATGATGAGGTACTTTTATGTGATTTATTAGGGCCAATATTTTATGTAGGTTTGGAGTGCCAAGAGCCATCATCAATGACCAAGGTATTCAATTTTCCAATAGGGTAATAGAGGTTCTATTGGAGAATATGTAGTACATCAAAAGACATGTAAAAACTACCATATCCCAAAAAATAGTCAATATGAACTATGAAATATGGAAATGAAAAGGTATTACAAAAAAATTATATCCAATAGGATGGAATGGATCTAATGGTTGGATGAAAACTTCTGGGTCTACAATAAAACCTATAAGAAAACAATTGGAGTAACACCATATTTTTTTATATCATTATAAGGATTCCACCTACATATAGAGTTGGAACACAAATCATATGAGTATATAAAGGATATGAATCTATATTTTTAAAGATCTAAGAATGAAATGAAATTACAAATACATGATTTAGAATAAATAATAACTGAGGCTCTAGAAAATTCTAGAATTTATAACGAACGAACTATAGTGGAAAAAGATAAGATGATACAACCAAACATCTTACAAACTATAGAGTATGTTTTTCAGTATGATTCCAAACCAAAGATAATTCCATGTAAACGTTTTTATAGTTGGGAATTTTTATTCATAGTAACTCATGTATATTCAATTACTTATTTATTATTAAGAAAGAACTAAATAAACCCATGTATTGTAAATGGGATGTGATTTAAAAAGATACATGGAAACCATCCCCATGCACCAATGAAAGATATCACACTACTATAACCTCTATATTGATCACATCTCATCAGGTTAGGTCGATCACACATTCTAAAATAGTTGTGATTCTAAGTGGAAGCCCAATGTTTCATTCTTTTACTGGATTTAGTATTTTATCATTTATACATATTTTCCTTTTCTCATTGGACATGAAATTAAATAGCACATACAGTTTTAAGAGTTGTTTTATTTTTATAAAAATTAAAGTAAGAAAAGAATAGGATTGTCTAAAAACATTTAGAGGATGAAGAAAATATAGAATTTATTTTATTTTCAATGTTTTTCTTATGTTTAAAATATTTATTTTTTTCTTGCCACATTTTTCTTGAAATATCTATTTTGGGATTCAAAGAAGAATTTCATTCCCATAGTTAAATTTTTTTCCCTTGATTACTAGTCTCTGAGACTTGAATTTAATACAGACCCATTGATTCCATGATCAATATTTATAATATAATGAATTTGACTAATTATTATTTTGGTATTTAATGATTATATATGAAAGTTGGATGTAATATTATGAATCATCATTTGAGGGAATCTCCTGATTCATGTAAATCAAATTTCCATTCAATATTCATGCATCTAACATTTGATATTTAAATGGATTTAATTTCTATTTTTATCCTTCCCATGAATTATTATACATAATTTTATATTCTCTTCTTGGGAGTAACTCTATGATAATAATTTCAATTTCCATCTTGAGAGAATTTGTTGATATATTTTAGTGTATTTTACCTTACAGATCATGTATAAAAGCATGTCATTGTTTTGATTTTATAGATTCACATTTAATATGATAAGGGAATTTTCAATAAATAATCAGTTATACTTATGAAAATTTCCTAAAAAAAGTATTTTTTAGACCATAGAATCTATGAATGTCATTTTCATCATTAATATATATTAAAATCCAATAGTTCCCATTCATACTCCATTCAATGCAATTTTCATGATATTTTTAATTTTAAGTGTGGAGGTGGGGGAAGTCATAGTGGATGTGGTGTATTAATTTTAATAGAATATGTATGTTGTTAATATCATAGACATTGTTAAAGATTATTTTCATTTATTTATTATATTTTATTCCTCACTTCTTGGAAAAAATAAAAAAAATTAAAAATGAAAAAAATAGAATGGGTTTTAACTATGGAGAATAAAAAATAACCTTTTTATAACAAATATTTTTTTTATATGGGGTTATTTGGTGGATGTGATTTTTTTTAAAAGAATAAAATTTGAAAAAATTTAAAAATATGAATAATTATTTGTAAATAATATGTAAAAATGAAGAAAAAATTAAATCGGTGAAAATCATTCACTAAAGTCACATTATCAAGGCCCTTACTTTTATTTTTGGGATTTATAATTAGTCACATTGAGAGAATATAATTTATATGATAATATACTTATCAATATAATTCATTATGATTAAGAGATAATCATCATGTTTTATCCTAATGATTTTAGAAAATCATTCCCTATAAAGATTATGCCTCAATTTTTTAAAACCTAATGGTATGTCCTCATGATAATTTTTTTATTTATATCTCGATGGTGTGGAGAATTAGTACCCAAAAAAATAAAATAAAAATTATGGATGCTCTCATGATGGGAACATAACACTAATTGAAAATGTATCATATGTAATGAGATAAAATATTTCAATTTCAGTTAGATCCCAACACTGAATTCTTGATAAATATCATCTTTAGATATGTGAATAATGTGAAGGAATAGATTCAACATATTTTTAATGGATAAAGTAATCAACTATGTTTTATTTATTTATAAAAAATTTCAAAAGATTGATTAATAATATAAATAATTCATGAATGTTTTATTTTATCAATAAAAATAATTCAATTTAATACATTGAAATTAGAAAAGTGGTGTTATATATGGAATTGGTACCATAATATTATTGTTCAATTCTTAAGGACATGAATAAGTTAACATTTTTCCGTATTTAATACATATAATTTTCAAATGAAAAATTTATTATATGTGTTATTAATATTTGTAAATGTAAATTGTAAAGTCCCAAGTAATTTGTTATTTTGTTATTTTTTTAGTAAAATAGTATTTTGTACTAATATTTTGGAAAAAATTTAATAAATTAATTTAGTATAGAAGAATCATCATTATTTAAATAAAATAATCTAATTTTATTATTTTTGGGAAATTATGTTTTATTATTATTTGAAAAAATTGGAGCTATTTTCTATGCTTTAAAAGGAAGGAACAATGAGTAAACAATGAAGAAGGACACATATGATAACATGGATTGGAATCTCACAGAGAGTAAGCATGTATAATGACCATTGGGATGGTCTATAGCGTCATTAGACCATGTGTGATGGCATGACATTATCGATATGGGGAGTGTGAGTGTATGTGTTATTCTATACCTACATCATACATCTGTTTTGGGGAACCAACAATGATACATAAAAGAATATACCCTCCCAAATCGATAACAGTTGTGAGATAATGTGGAATAATGTAACTATTAACCATTCCATGAAATGACATTATCTCAAAGTATTAACAAATTCATGTTCTTAGAGATACTCCATTTCTCACTATCACCACTACCATGCTTGAATTTATCATACCTCCACTGAATCCACTGAATAATTTCATAGTCATCACTGTGGAAGCACGAGATTTATCCAATGATATACATCATAGCTGGGATCACCATAGTTGGAATATAGGAGTTTGAACAAGCCTCTATAAGAATATTTTTAGGAGAATAAACTATTATTTTTCAAAAAAGGTTGAAATTGTTGATCCAACCTCATAAGAGGTTGATCCCATGTTTCATAGAGATAGATGTTAGGAAAACCCCACAAAAATTTATAAACAAGACATGTGTGTCCCTATGATATAGGTATTTCTATACTTTTTGGTGACTTAAATTCTCCCATGAATCCAAATATTGTAGCTTCCATGTCCTTACTACCACCTCAACTTTCTGGCTACCATTGGAGATATTTCTCTACCATCATGTGCCTCTATTACCTCATGATGCTTCTATAACATTCAAGGATATCTGAAACTATTTTTTCACTCTACCATCTGATTTATTTCACATCCATATCACCATAAATGTTTTATTTCTATAAATTTTCTTTCCATTCATGTATCGAGGTGGTACCTCGGTACAATCAATATGCTACTGTTGCATACCTCGGCTACCCCCACATGATATTGATGCTAAGACATCTTTATCCCACTACTGTTAGTATGCTAAAATCACACACCTATACTACCATTTGTATTAAACTTTATACTAATTATATAGTCCTTATTTATATAATCTTTTTAAATTTTTCTATAGTCATTCCAGATTCTATCTCCATATTGATACAAAGCACATGCTATGAGTCCCATGATTCCATATCCTCCACTATATTCATCAGATCTACCACATCCATTTCATTTATTATACTACTTATAGTATCTTGGAATTTTTACCTCCATGCACCAATAATACATCAGTTCCAACTAATCCTAGAGTTGTATTTGTTCGAATTCTTAATAAAGATTGTTACTACACTTTGAAAGAGTTATTTACAGTTAATGAATCATACCAAGATCATTTAATGGATGGAAAATCCATAGTCAAAGAACTATTATTTTGATCTAATGAATGATTAAATGTAATATAAATGCTAAATGGAATTCTGAGTCTGATATTGAGAATTCCGATCCAAATATGAAGAAAATACTATGAAATGATTAGTATTCACAAGATGAAAATACTGGGACATCAATTTTGGAATATGAAATATTGGGTGCATGATAAATTAAATACATTTACAAAATGAGGAATTTTAAATGAGATATTCACTATTATAATGAAATATAAGCATGATTTCTATATTATAGGAAACTCTTGAAAATATTTTTTGGAGTCATTCATTGATAGAAATCCAAAAACAATGCACAAGGAAACATTCAATCATAAAAAGTCAAAAAAAAGGTTTCAAGATATCGATGGATAATTCAAATTCAATTCATGTACAAGTGAATAAAAATTCTCAGTGAAGATATCAAATAATTCTACGACATAAAAATATTTTTAAAACATTGACTTTTTAGGGTTTTATGATATATCAAAATCTTCAGAATGAAAAGCGTAAACCTTTATCCAATTTAAATGAAAAATAATTTGAAGGATTTAACTGGGAATATTTTTTATTAAGGGGATAAAATATGGATACTTTTTACTAACAAATACATGTCCAAGATACATTTCATTGGAGAACTCAAGGAGAGGATTTGTGGTGACATGGATACAGATGAATTACCTACTACCTTGAATTCATATTGCTCATTTTTTTCTTTTTATTATCTTAAATATGTAATCTAATTCTCCAATAATAGTTTCATTTTTAATGGAGGGTTGTAACTCTTGGGGGGAAAATTAATGGGATGGAGAAACTCATGTGATGGTTGAGTATATAAACCTTCAATGAAAATAAATGTATATTATTATTGGTAATTTACTTCCATTTTTATTTCTGGGGTAAATCTTGAATGAGATTTTGTTTACATTAATTCTTCCACATTATTTATTACCTTAGTCAGGGAACCATAATCTCCCAATATTTGGTATTAGAACCAACCAATTTAATGATATGAGGCTATATTGTTAGTATTTAGTGCTCACTAACATATGAGAATATTATTGTGGTAAAACGTGGTCTACTTGGAAATAATAATTGTTGAAAGGTTATTTCTTGAGATCTTTGTGGATAATTCCATTTTTCTTAAAACAATTGGAATTATGGTATATTGGTGAAAATAAATTGTTATGATAGTCTCTCTATAATCTTTCAATGAAGGGTATATATGGTAAGTGACTCTAAAACCATGCATTTATAAATTATCAAAGAAAATGGGTTTATTTTAGAAGATGATTGTAGGGTTGCAAGTGAGAAGTTATCCTTCGTGTTAGTATCTTCCATCATGAAATTATTGTTATGTTTTTTTATGAAATAAATATTTTTGTGATATAAAAACACTTATATTTATTTTCTCACTCATGAAAACAATATTTTGTGCATTTTTACTCAGAGGAAACCCATGTTAAACTACTGTTGTATTCAATATTAAATTGATAAACATTTAAATCATACTTTGGCATGTGTGTCTTCTGGGCCTCAGCATAACGTGTAAAATATTTAAATTTAAACTATTAAAAAGGATATTTTTTCCTCAATGCCAAATTTTTAGTGGGGGATATCAAATTATATTTTTAATTTAACCATTAAACATTAATGAGAGTATGTGAGACACATGAACATAATTATGTCTAAGGGTAGGTGAGGAACTAGAGAATGAAAAGAGACTTTTATTGAATTAATATATTAGATAACATGGGTTACATATTAAACGAGGTTTCAAATAATTTTTATTTATTATTTTATTTCTCTCTACAATATAATGATTCAAATCATATGACACATTGATTTATGAATGTTATATAGAAAAGTGAATAATCAATTATTATCAAAATCAATATTAGTATTACATAATATAAAACTGGTGAGATTTTATTATTTTCTTTATTTTTAACTTTTTATTATTTTAATTTAGATGTAAAGGTTCTAGGTTGGAGACCCAAATTGAGAATTGTGGGACAACACAAATTATTTTTATCGGGGTTAATTTTATAATTTTAAAATGAAATAGTGCGTGAATTAAATTTTATGGTGATGTATTAGTGTAAAATTCTTGAGTTTTCACATGATTGAGAATTATTCATCTATGAAGGATTTATATTCAATTTCAATGCCATATTTATATGTTCTTCTTGGAGGTGACTTAATTATTATAATGGATTAGTTAATTCATACAAGCTCAGGCCTAGGATCTTATAGTCGAATATAAATAGTCAGCCTATTTCACCAATTAGGTGTGATCAATACCAATGATGTAGTCAATAATGATCTAAGGGACACACCCATTCAATATGTGGGTCTGATACTTGCCATTTATTCAGTACAGAATGATCTAATAAGAATTATTTAATATAGAAAAACATTTTATTTTTTATAATTAGTGTCTACTCAATTTAACATTGTAGGATAGATTATCAAATGTCATATTAAAATGACTACAAAATAAGGTCCCATTGTATAACATCATAAATTGACCTATCACCCCTTGAGGATATTGAGAATATAATTTTGGGAAGTTTTATATAGAATCTATTCATATGCCTCTTGAATTGTTTTTTGCACAAAATATTTTATGTGGTGTCCATACATTAAACATTTTCATCCCATAGAAAAAACTAGTTAGTAGAAAACAATAGAGAAAATCAAATATGATGATTAAAAAAAGTCTTAAATCCAGTAAAATAACTCCAAAAAAAGTGTATTGGTGTGAAAAACTCAAATTGAATGTATAAATGGATATAAAATGAGATTCCCCAAAATGGATCCAATATTTCCCTTCCATGCCTCCCCAAAACTCCACAAAACACTCTATAATATTGAATTTAATCTCATCTATAGATCTAAAAACATAAAATAGAAAAATCCTTTTGAATTAGAAGACCATGCCCATATCATTACAAAACTGCATACAATTTACTCATCTATCTCATAGAGGTGATATGTAAATGACCGAGTATGAATTCTGCAAGAATTCCCCATGCACACCATGTGTGTGAGTGTCAACCATGTTTCAATGATTTCTTTATAAAATATTTCATAATCCATGATATATTACAAACCATAATAAGTAATTTACAATTTTAATAATAAATAAGATTTAACAGATACCACACTAATTATATTAATCAATATTTTTTTTCAAACCAATTTTTTTTTTCAATTTCTCATTTTAAACTTTAGGGAACATGAAAACCATAGGAGACCCCCAAAATCAACAATGGTATTTCATACCCATGAATTTTTAAGTACCAAAACATATTTTCTCAAATCCCCATGAACCTCAATGTGGTGAAAACACTTAAGTATATATAAAAACATTACCAATCGAAAAATGTAACTCACAATCAGGTAGAATTATCTAGCATTGTTCAAGACCTACTCTAAAAATCCAATGAAAAATTAGAAATTTCATCATGATCCATGGATCCTATTCATTTTTAAAAACACAGAAAAAAATTCCAAAATATATTCAATATGAAGCCAATAATTTTGACAAGATGTTTCCAAGATAGTGTTTCACTAATAAAAACACTGATATAGTGAAATATGATAGATATGAAGGACACTTGACTTAGTTTTTTAATCTAGTCCCCCAATGAACCAATTCGGATTTTACCTAGAGGGAGAGGATAACCAAAAAATACCTACCAAATCCTTATGGGTTGATAAATCAATATAGGATGGAGATAATATAACAAATCCCCTCAAATTTTTGGAAATAAAGGAGATTTAGAAGGGTTTTACATATATTTATAAATTAATGGCATGGTCCCTTATACCATATAGTAATTTTGAAATACCATATATAAAAAATATTTTGGGAATTAACAGTTATAATTTATTGTCACAATGACTATGCCATGACCATGTAGAAATACATGCATCCCCTAGAATAACATTCATTTTTTATATAGGGATTATTCATGGTAATTAATACCATTCAACCCTTGTGAACTGTCCAAAAAACCGGTAAAAATGATCTGGTTTACCCTAAAAAATATTATAATTCAATATATATAACAAATAAAAATATATATTACCACAAATTGTTCACTACATTACTCCCCAAAATTATACATCCCATCCTCAATAGGTTATATATTTTTTATGTTGCAAAAAATATTGGGTAATTATTAATGAATTAATGATTTATTCTCTCATTTATCTTCTAACACATTCATCAATTTTCATAGAACATTTTCATATATAATAGATTTACAATACAATAGTTTTTCTAGTGATACACAATACAAATGGGACACTACACAAAACATGCTACCAGTTCTAACACTACCTGATCTAGAATAATGACGTTAACTAATTTCATCATGTATTTACACAGCTAAGAAAAGTAATAAAAATCGTATATAACACTATATAGATGAGATAACACTAATAGATAAAACACAAATTTGATATTTTTAATCATCTCAAATGAACCCACATATTACAGGGTTAGTTTTCCTCAAATTTCAATACTTATTTGGCCCTATATTGTTGAATCCATAAAGAGTACATGGCTATCGATGGATAATTACAAATTTTGCAAAACTTTTTCGTAAATCTGAATTTTTCATACTCTTAGAATTTTTCAATATCTTATAAATCAATCGATTTTTTTCCAGTGATCTTCTAAACTATAATTATTCCCACTAAATAATCCTCTCCCACAATATCCTTGTACAATTTAAATAAACATTTCCCCCTATATAACTCCATAAAGAAGGACATTTTAATAGTATAACTCAGACTATTAATTTATGAAAACTCCAATATAGGAAGATGATCTATAAACCAAAAAATCCACAAAACATTTTCTAAGAATATCCTCAAATACTGGAATAATAATATTTGAATAAAAATACATTTATGGATGATATAAATTAATAAATTATAAATTTTTCCATACCTCATTGAAATGATATCTAATAATCTATAATTGAACCAAGGATCATAATAAAATATGTTCTCTTAAATTACACCATGAATATTTACTATTTTAAATACATATACCTTTTTTATAACTTCAACTATTTTCATCACAAGAATTATTTTAAAATGATTAAATTTGGTTAGTCTATCCATGAATTCTAAAACAGGGCCATTCTTATTCATGATATTTAAAAATTACCCTAAAAACATCTAAAATTTTATACCACTTATAATATGATGTGTTTAATTTTTTCTAAATTCTTATAATCCTTTTATGTTATATATTTACCAAGTCATATTTAATACCTATTACTATATAACATTAAAACTCCTATTCATACCCAACCACCGAATTTGAAGTTTTATATATTTAAAAAATTTATTAGAATTGGGGTGGATTTTTTAAATTTGAATAAGAATAATTCATTAACACATTTTCTATTATGAAAAAAAGAATGAAAAAAACTATTTAAAAATATAATATGAGGCAATAGGATTTTGACCACCCCTTTGGAATATCTCCACTATTTAAATAATCCATTTTAGAATACCATTAGAATATGAAATTTGTGATTTCTACACAATATCTTTAATGGTTAGTGTAACCACATCACATTATGATAACATTAATTCACCATTATAAGTGATATATGATCATATTTCGATAAATAAACACATTGTTTTTTCAAACATCTTTGACTTCATGAACCTCATCCATATGGGTTTTATTGAATCAATTGATAATCTAGAATTTTTTATTTCATAAGTATATATATTATCTGGATATAAAAATTATGAAAAAACTAGATCCGTCTCCACGTCAATAAATCTAGATGAGGCATTGATAATATATAGTTCATGATCTTGGGTTATATGTGTACTATTAAGAACTCCCTAAAAAAAGAATGTTTCAAGGTTTTTATCACATTTACCCCCACTACAAGAATTTTATTATGTGTTTGGTAATTCCTTTCCTTCACCCTAAATTGGTGGGATTAATATGTAGAAATAAAATAACCTTTATTGATTTATATATATATATATATATATATAAAGTTTAGAGTGGATTACAAATTGAAAACAACTCAGACAAATTGGCACTCCAAAGGGTCTAGACTCTTCACTCCCATAAAGGTAATGTAATGCACCCAATAGACCTATTTTGTTACATTATTAATGACTTTAAGGCTCAATGTTATTAGATAAAAAATTTTACTATTAGAAAATGTAAAAACATAAGGATTATTTGAATGAGCCCTATAAAACCCTAAAATACATGACAAGAAGGCCCCATATGAGTATAAAAGAACATTTCTTGACACCAATCTTAAGTCAGTCCAATCCTCTAATTTTTTAATTTCACATATGTTACCAATCTGGGATATTAGATCACCCCCTTTTGAAATTGATGCATGATGTTTCCCACAATTAACAATATAAGGGAACCCATCCGCCCCACACTAGAATGTCAGAGTATGTGTGAATAGTAGGTTTCATGAAACTTATATCTATTTTGATACAAACACCTGATGCTGCATGTGTGGCCAATGCTACAACACTAGATTGTTTGACAACATTATAGGAATGGTCAATCCATATCAAGAACCACTTTTTAGGGTACCCATTTGACCTAGAACAGGAACCCATGAAGGAAATTGGATGATTGAATAGTTTTATTAGACAAATATATCATTGAATGCTTCTCACCTAGATACACCAACATGTCTTTTGGCCTTTTCTTCCCACTTGATTCATTAAGTTATATTCTTTGTATTTCCATGTCACTTGTAGACCTGTTTTTTGATAGAAAAGAGGAACTCCATGAATGGACTAAAGTCGTAGTTTCCTTGAGTCCTAATAAATGGAACATAATATAATATATTAATAGTTCCTATGGATTATATAGTACCGTTATAGTACTATTTATATTATATTACTATAGTATTGTGACAATAACCATGTTAACCCCCCTAATGGGATCTTATTAAGGGTCAAACTCCAGAACACATGAATTCTTTGTAGGAGCATGGTTCTCTCATCTAAGTGATATTTAGAATTATTATTTCACATTATGATAATGGAACCACAATTTGTTATTAATGTATATCATGGAAAATAATACCCACCACCCAGTTCTAGATGTATTAGTATAGGATAGGTTATTAACTATGAATTCAACTCCATGAAATACCTTTGTCATTTTTAAAACCAAATATATCTTTCTAGATAAAATCTGTCACTACTGAAGCTAATCATGAAAATATTTGAACATAAAATAATAAACAACCTAGTATCCTCAATAAACTATGCACCTTGAAAATATACTTTGCTTCTTTCTATAACACAATCTCTTTGATCTTTTTAGGATTAAGTGAAATATATTCTTCTGCAATTTATTGCACATGGGATTTTAACTCATAAATATAGAATATAAATATGGATTATGCAACATAGGGAAGTTGGTCTATCAATATACAGAAAATAAAATATAAAATTCTCTTATGATTAGCTTGAAATTTTGGATTCCTCAGTATTTCATCCATAAATACCATGAAAAATATTGAATATATTGATAAAATTTATGATTAATGATTGCACTAAACACATATATGGAATTAGTAATGAAAAATGGAATAACTAAAGACCCATAATAGTTATACATACTCAAAAATCATGTATTTTTCATGAAACATTTATTTAATAGAATGTGATGGTATCCTCACATCACATAAATTTAAGAAAACCAAAAATAGAACTTATATTAATTGGACAAATAATAAATTCTAATCTGAAATTTTTTTTCCTTGATAGTGACTTGATTAATGTTTTTATTTCTAACACAAAGCATAATATAACATACACTTCTATTGTGAAGAGAATAAGAGATTCCCAACTAAAGTGTCTCAGTTTAATGAGCCATATTTTTCTAAATCACCATACAATGATTTAATAACTATTTTTAGGTGTTTCAATCTGATATGATGAACTTGATATGGGGATCACCACTCAGAATAGATGAAGGAAAATATATCCATTGAACTATAGTTTGCACGAAAAAATCAAAAATTAAAGCTTAAGGTGAGAAGAAATCTACAATAGAAATTTAATCTATCTAGATGCATCTCTTAATCCCAATACCATTACCACAAATTAGAACAGAATAATATTAACCCTTGTCACAATAACCCAATCTATACACAAATTCCTATTCTATTCACCATAAAATTGGTAATTTCTCTACTATGGTGTGGAAAATATTAATTTTTAATAAAATTTTCAATATTGGAATTATATATAATCAGATAGTCCAAGAACATGAGGGTGAAAAATATCCACATGTCAAGAATAGTGAAGCCCAATGGAAATTTATAATTTACTATTATGAAATTGCATTAAAGGCATTTAAATCCTCACCAATGATAATTTCATTTATGTGTTAACTTTCCTAGGACATATGAAATATGTTTTACCTACAATATCAACTAACTGACCACCCACTATAATCTATGAATGAAATCTAATTGTATCATATAATATATAAATGATATTATAATTGTTAAATATGGTACCTATAATTTGATATTTACCTTCCTCTACCTTTAGAGGACCTTGATACACTATAAAAATTTTCTTGACTCTTATCATTTTGATCTCATCCACCTTTATACAATATTTTTAACTTTGATCCTTGAGTAGTCATAGAGTTAATCTTTGTAAAATTTGACTACTAGAATGTACTAGTTTGTCGAGGTGTATCTTCCTACTCTGGATATACATGAGTTTGATTTATAATCTCTACTGTTTATTTATTAGGTGAAATCCTTTAATGTATTTTCTAGTTTCCATGATTCCCCCACCTAAAATAGTTCTAAGGAAATCACGTCAAATAACTATTTATGTTGTCAGGTTAACCACAAATGAAATAACTTTCCTAGAGTTACCTTCATCCAATAGAGGAATAAATTAGTCTATCTCACCCATATGATGCTCTCATGATTTTAGATGGCTCATCCTAATTTTTCTTATTCCCATTACTAAAAGCACTACCACCACATAAGTGAATGAAAATACTTCCAATTAAATGACTCCTAAGAATAGAATTTTATATGACAACATCACTATTCACCATCTCAAAACATGAGTTAATAAAAACCAATAAAAAAATATTTTATATTATATATCAATCATAACTTAGATTACCGATCTTTCAATGGATCACTTGATATTATTTCTATCAGAAATCATAGTAATGTTCCATGAATAGTAGAATAATCTTATATTTTCAGGTATGTCATTTTTAAATTAAATATGTTTCTAGTATTTTATACATTAAATTTATGGTATTGTAAGTATTGGTTAAACATTATTTAAAACCCTTACCAAGTCATGAATTCCCATAGTTTTTATTGCTAAACCAAATCCAAAAAAATACTTCAATTCAAATAAAAAATGTACATTTTCAACATAACATTATCACCCATCATAGTTTCTATTAAATAAAATATCTTATTATTCCAAATTAAACGATGAACCACTATCTATTTTTGGGAGATAGATCAAGATATTTTAGGCTATTGGATTTTGAAATTCTAATTACTGATTAACATGATCTTACTAAGGTGAAATGACCCTAACCAAAGTTTGTAAACACTTTAAAAATATATTTATAACTATTGACAAACTTGTGGATAAATGGGTATGAAATTATTTACATCTACTTGACACATAATAAGATAAATCATCCTTTCTAGCATCTTTCCAAAAAATGAATAAACAAAAATCCATTAGATGTAACTATAATTTAAATATCCATGGTCAATAAAATTTACACCATAATTTTTATTATTTTCAAAAAAAATTAATTCCCTCTCCTAATGACCATAATTTATTAATCCATCCCACCATTAATGTTCAATTAGTATCAAATGTTTAGCTATTAACCACAATGAAGTCAACCTTTTCTCAATGAAATCCTCGTTAACACTATTTTAAAAATTACTCTATTAAAATAATAAATTTTGAAGTATAATTCAAAATCACATTCAAACAATTTTTTAAAACAATACTATAATGATTCCTTTCCCATATGTCATTTATTACATGATTCATGAGACTCCCTTGGTCCATTATCCTAAAAAACTATCTAAAAAACTCCAACTAGAACTACATGTGGTTCAATAAACAATTTAAAGTACTCACACATTTAGATTAATCATGGTAAACAATAATTAGTTTATTTATTCCTTTTTGTAAGAATTAAATGAGTCCCATATCAATATACTTATTTCGTTCTACCTAAAATACGAGTTTTGAGCCATTTTTTGCATCTTTACACATCACAACTTGACCCCATCTTAGTTTATTTATAGTAATACTATTCCTTAGGTTCATCTCACTAATCCCCAAAGGTATATGACAAATACCGAGGTTTTATAAAATGAAATTTGGGGATTAATAAAATCACATATAAAAAATCCTTCATGACTATTTTCCACTGATATTTTGATATGAGGCATCTATACATGGGAATTTCCCTTTTAGTAGACAAATACAATAATGGACCAAAAAAAATATTGTTGATCATATATATCTAATGATAAAACATTTTAAACTATAGTGTGATATTTATATAAAAAACAAGTATATGTGTGTAAAAATAACAATTAATGTTGATTAGGCCCAAAAAAAAGGCTCCAAAAAATGGATCCCATGTGAAATTTCCATGAATACAAAAAACACAACTAGTCATATAATTTATTAGAAATAAACCTCCTATAATTACCTCACCTTCATTGGAGATGAATTTTAGTGATGTTTAATGTAATTTTCTTACCTATGTCTCTGTTAATAAAATTAATCTTTTTAGAATGTGGGTGAGTACTAGTCAAAGTATGGTCTCCATAAGGCTTCCCTATACACATGATATGTTTAAAAACAAACAAAGATTTAATATGTTTTCAAAAAAATATTTATATAGTATTATTGTTTATATAAATAGAAGAATGAAATTATAATTTTATAAATAGATATGAATTTTTAAATATCCTATACAACATTTTAGTAACTAATTTTTCTAGACAATATACATGTTAAAATGATAATGTTAATCCTGAGGAAACCCAAAAGTGTAGACCACTACAAAAATCACCAATGTAAACATATACTTATGATTGGACCGATACCTAATAATTTTTACAATATGACCTCAATCTAAAGGTGGAACCCACTCGTATGTGGTAAATTAATGCTTTTCAACCCTGAAAAGGATCAACCGTACAAGTAGTACATTATATACAATGGACATGCCTTTCCCATTATACAACAACTAAAATACCCTCAATATTGAAACATGATTACCCCATTGATAAAAAATATCAATACAAAAATTATCGTTTTCCTCAAATATCTTATAAGAAAACATAAACCAAATAATCGCAAAATTTCATTTTATCACCAAAACTACTCACAAAAAAAAATATATCGATAACATCACAATGTCAACATTACATCATGTCACATATAATAGATTATTTTAAAAAATAATAATAATCAATATTAATATATTTCACTGAAAATTGTGTAAATAATAGGCCATTAACCTCAATCGAATGTAGTAATAATATTATAACACTAAATATAAGAACCATGCTCTCCCATAGGACTCCCTACATGATTAACATGGAGATTAAACTTGTTTAGATAAATTATTACCCAATGAACCTTAATGTTTTTTCCAAAACACCTAATTTCACCCCCAAAACACAAAAAATTCATTATTTATCAAAATTATTTCTAACATACCTTAATGTAGTCCCCGTATATAGGAATTAAAATTAATTCTCAATATAACTCACATATCGAATCAGTATCCTTACATTTTAAAATATTGAAGAGCACTTGTTGGAGTGTAAAAACAAAACTCCTTCATATAACTCTTTTTTCCAATGTTCTTCAAGGGTTTCTATAGTGAAATGAACCTTGTAATCCAATATTTTGTGCTAAATTTATTACATTTTCACTTGAAACAAGAGATCATATCCCAATGTATGAAATAGTTTATAATCTATATTGACTAAATACATACCTGAATCTCAATATCATATACAAAGAACTAAAATAAAATTCATAGTAAAATTAAATATATTTATCCTGGGATTAATTAATAGATTCATTATTCATATATTAGGGAAATGGAACAAAATATAGTCGATCTAAAATGCCTATGTAGGGTTAAAAAATTGGAATCTATAATGAATAAATAAGTCCTAATCGATGTGGAAAATAAAATAATTAGAAACACATGCCTTTTAATTAATAAATTAATCATGAGAAATCCACTATGGACAATATTAGATAAATAATCTAATATATAACTATAAAATAACTCTCCAGGAATGAAATTATTCAATTTTGGATGTCATATTTTGATATATCATTATATAAAAATTGTCAAGACTATAATCTAGGATAGTTTATTTATTTCATATTTATATACTATTAACACATTTAATGCTAACATACAAATTTGAATCCCTATATCTGTTGAGAAATCAATGGGATATCTATAATTGGGACCCACACAAAGGAAAATACCTAATGATTTACTCATACATTATATGATTAGTTAATTTTTTAGATAATATTCCTTATAAAAATGTATGTACTAAATAATGATTACAAACTGTCAATATTATCCCAATCAATAAAATAACATTATAAGAAATATACAATATTTAGAAAAGATATTGAGTTTAATGAATAATAATATCCATGATAAAATTATGGTTATTTAAAGGAAACACAATTTCTATTGATCACATGAATGTGAATGATTCAAAGAAAAGTTAATCACTACAGAATAAATAATGAAATTGAATTTTAATACTTTACCTAGTCATAATAATCATAATCCATACAAAAAAAAAGATTAAGGATGGAATAATATCAACCTTTCTCTAATATAGTATAATTAAATTTGAGGGTTATTGTCATTTAATAATAAAAATATCATATAAAGTTCATTAAAAACATATTGGGGAAAATGATTATTTTACATTGAAAATTTGTTTTTAAAAGTATAAATTTCAAGAATTTTTTAAAGAAAATGTATGTAAAAAATAAACATTTATATGTGTAATTTATGTTTTAATATAATTAGTGCAAATGATGAAGGGAAAACATAATTCATTAAAAGTACGTAAAAACCATTATTCCCTTTATATTTTTGGAATAAATATAACATGTAATTCATTGAGAAAATGATAAGAAGATTACATTTAAAATATTTTTTTGATAATAAATGGTATAATATTTATTTATTAAATCATAATAGAATATTAAAAATTTTATTTAGGTATTTTTAAGAAAAATATGGATATCTAAGAAAAAATATTTTTGATCAAAATGAGAAATATAAATATAATTTTATAAATACATTTTATCAATCATTTTCAGTAAAAATGAATGGAAATTGTACAATTTCATGAAAATTTCATGAATAATGATAAGAGTATAGAATTAAATGGATTTATTTAAAATGAGCAAAAATTTATTTGAAGGGAAAATAAAGCCTTAACAATCCTGAATAAAATGATATTTCAGAATAAACTCTTATTGCCTTAAAATATTGGGAATCATAACCCTCTTGAATGCGATAACATTAAATGAAACAATAAATAACATTAATATAAAGATATTAATTGTATAAAAAATAAATGTGGTAGTTGATACACCTAATATATTTAAATTGGTGTATAACTCTAGAAATGTCTTAATAGAGTTGAAATTAAGATAAAATCTCTTACATAGATCATACTGTTGATGTGAGAATTAATCAATGAATTAATTATGTCTATAAAATATTAATCCAAAAAAAAATTATTAGAAACACATCATAATATCAAAAAATTCATTCCTAACATAATATTATAATAAGAAAGAAAATGATGATGTAATATAACTGAATGAAATGAAATTGAATAATGAAACCTCTTACAAATAGGTAATATTCATGTCAAATACCATTTGATGAAATAAAATGAATTGAAAGATAAAATACAATGAATAATGATATATTAGTAATATAATATGTGAAATGGGATATATATACACCTTATTACAAATTTATATTCATATCATTGATATATTAATCCATGAATGGAAATTGAGATGAAATCCCTTACCTTATACTTTTATTTAGTTGAAAATTATTTAACCTACTTTTAATTTTTTAAAAAATTTAATTAATTTATAACAGAAATATATTCATATTTATATTTTTATAGATGATCCACTTCTGAAATCATACATCTCATATGTTAAAAATATTTCATTATTACCATTATTTTAGGCGTTAGCTACATCATTTTCTCATGCATGTTTTTTCTTAGAAGTTCATGTTCTTGTAAATTGGATATAGATAAATAATCTAATTTTTTTTAATTTTTTAAAATATAACATTTATTAATTAGATAAAATTTTCAAATAGATCATTTATGCTATAGATTAAAAATGAATCGCATCACTTCACAAATATGGTGTTCCATACATACACCCAAGTGACAATATCAATTTCTTAGTGGGTGAAACGGTATGAATGTGGATGATATATTAAGTTTAAAGACCAAATATAATATTATATGTCATATTTATCCTTTATTTTTTTATTTTTGACTATAAAAGTAGGTCAGTGATGGAAAAGAAATTACATCAGTTCGTGAGGTTGTAGTTTGGATTATACATGATATATGGAATTTTTTCCCATTTAATGGAGAAGGAGATGAAAAAATATTATTAAATTAAGAGAAAATCGTATTAGTTTCTAAAATATACATGTGTTATTTTATTTTAAATTTCAATACAAAATTAAAGGAGCTAAATGAAGTATAAAATAATTGACATAGTATAGAAAATTACCATCTCTTATAGATAAGTGAGGTTAGTGGGGGACTTTTTATAATCGACGAGGAGTGCTATTTTTTTAAACACAAAAAACTACTCAATTATAAAAAGTAACTCTAAAAGAATTTTACTCCCAAATTGAAAAATAATTAGGTAGAGGGAATATATATCCACCCTATACTTCCAAAACCAAAAATAACCATTTTTAAAAATTTGTATTCTTTTTTCCTTCAAAGTCGCTAACTTTAACAATTATATTCTTTACCAGGGTAACTACTTTTGTATCTTAGAATAATTGACCCTTTAATCATAAATTAAAATGATAATTATTAGATTATTTTTACCTACTAATTGTAAATTATACAAACAATTTATAAAATTAAAATTCATCATGTGTGCGGAATAAATTGTTATAAAAACACATGTATGACCCAAAACTGAATTTAACCGTTAATAACAGTAATTAATTATTTCTATTTTGACAAATCATTATGACCATAAATTAAATTAAAATTATAAACTATAATTAATTATTATTAATCCAAATATTAATTTATTTTTATGAAAATATATTTAAAAAAGTGTCATAATTATAATTAAAAAATGGACTCAAAAAAAGATTTGAAAAATGGGTTGTTAATAAATATATTTTTTCTCATAAGATGATCTTACATTAGCTGTATGAGTAGTAATCATCATATTATGAATTTAAATTCATATATATATAGATATAAATCTATAAATTTAACATAATCTATTCATAATTATGGTTTAATTTAATTATTTCAATTGGATAATCATTATGAACTTAAAAATAGTTTTAGGAAAGTTATTTTTATGCAAAAAAATATTATAAAAATTACAGTATAAGGATGATTAAATTGTGATTAATTAGAATTAATATAAATAAATAATACTTATTTTAATTTTAAAAAATGTTAAAATAATTATATTACATTTAAAATTTCTTAATTTATTAGAAAAAAAATGGCAGTCATAAAAAGCATTATTTTTCACAGTTCACCAAAAAATCAGTTTTGTTTAGAGAAATAAAAGTTATTAACATTGATTTTTTTAAATTATTATTTAAAATATTAGTTTAGTTTTTTAAAATAATTTTTCATAAATTGGTAAAAAGAAATTATAGAATTTGTGTGGAAAATGAGATGAAACTCTTGTATAGAATAAATATAGTTTCAAGCATAAAACATGATTTATTCTTATCCCGTGGAAAAAAAAATTAATCGAATGATAAAAAATTGATTTAAATTTTAAAAAAATATTTAAAAAAATTCACTAATAATTATTAAGATAAAAATAAATTTGGGGTAAAAAACTGTTATAAGATAAAAAATCAAATTGGTTTCAAATGATTTTTATTTTCATTTCTATTCATATATTAACCAACGAATTTATTTTAGTCTTGTGTTAAAAATATTAGCTTAATTATTTTGTAAATTCCATTCACGTAATTAAATTTTACATATTTGTTATAGTGTTCATATTTAAAAAAATAATTTTATTGTTCATTTACGATAGTTGTTCCATTTTGTATATGCTATAGAAAACAATTTTTTCATTTTGAAATATATAACCATTAAATTCTACCCAAATTCAATAAATTTCATCATCAAATTGTGAAACATTTCTCTGAAATTAAGGATTTTCTATATGAAAATATGTTTTTTTGAAATCCCAATTCAATTTTTTTAATAAAACTACTTCTTAAAAAGAGATAAACAGAAGTATGATGATCATTTTGAATAACAAATAATGTGGTTTCCTAGTATGAAAATAGTAGTCTGACATGAATAAAAGTAATATATAAATATAGAGAGCTATAGATATCACTGATCATAAGAAATTTAATAATGAATAGAACATTAATGAACACAAAACCATAAACTATGGTGGTGTAAAAATAACCACTGATTTATATGAAATTATTGGTATATTTTTCTTGAAGATCATTTTCCTAGAGTTGATGAAATATTTTAGTATCTAGACAATCTACATAAGGATATATAATTATTTTATATCTTTACATTTCATAGGCACAATGTTAACTTTTTTGGTTCTTTGATCAATTTTACATTTCATTTCAAACTACAGTGAATTAATATCCATTATGATTTTTTATTCATGAATGAAAAAAATTAAATTTAACAGATCATAAGATATAAAAAAGAATTTAAAATCCTTCCATACATCTGTATATATTTACCAAAACATGAATGGTTATCATATGTTTTCCAATATAATACATTAATCTCTATGCCACAATTATAATAACCAAATTTCAACGTAATATTTATAAATAAAATCATTAAATCAAAAACAATATCATATTAACTAGGACCCCCTATTGGCTAGTGGAAGGTGCAACATGGTTGCTACACTCTTGTTGTGGGCTAAATCACCATGGACATGTTAGATGTGACATTTTTTCGCACGACATGAGCTTAATCCTTTCTTAAAATCTATATTAATGTAATTCATATTATTTTCCCAAAATTATGATAAAATATTCAAAAATAAAATTGATCAAATAATTTTTTTTAACCAATATGATTTTCTAAACAATTTACCTTTCTCGACAAAATAAAATAATATCAATTGTTTATTATTAAATTAACATCAATGATAATAATGACCCTAAAGGTTATGAATACCTTTAATCTTATGAAAATAGAATTTCTCCAAAAGTAAATTAATATATTGATCATATGGGATTCATATACTTCAACCAAATTAAACATCTGCCAAAATTTCATTAATCACATGAAAATATAATCACATAAAATAGTAATTGGGGTGTCAAATTCATTGAACCTATGATCGAAATTAAACTCAAAAACCCATGGTGTTATCGATGAATCTTAATTTATTTTTAGATAATGTCTTATATGATTTCCAAAATATTAACATAGTTCTTAGATGTTTCAATATTCTCATAACCAATATACCATATATAGAAATACTTCTACAACATAATTCTAAAATCCCAATATATATATAATTCAACCCTTTTACATCAATGATTGTAATAACATTATTCCCTACATGATCATGTAGTTAACTTTTAATGTGGGAATTGAATCAGACAATTCATAGGTTCCCCACATTCCATATGATAAACTATATAATTATTCATATGATGAAATTTGTTCATCTCCATTGAACTCCCAAAGCATCCAAAAAGTCATTACATTATACCTTAATTTTAGAAACATAAAAAATTTTACTATTCTTTTGAGATAGTCTTTTTGGAATGTCATTCCATATTTTTAACATGATGGAAATAGAGCATTTCCACCATAGTATCCACCATCCATACTCTAAATGAAATCTATTAATATCTCATATGGTTATTCCTAGAGATGATTAATTTGTAGGTTGATAATTTTATATCATAGTAACTGATTATGAATACTAATAATGACTTTCACTCCATTCATCATTCAATTTTGTGAACCATAATCAAAACATTGTTCAATATATTCAATGTTAATGTGATTTTTTTAGGTTTTAGCTAATGACTAAAATGTAGCAGCATAATGAGCGCATAAATAAACATAGTGGAAACCAATATAATCATTTATAGTTTTTATAAATCATGAACATTATTTTTAATCTATAAAACCATTGGTTTAAGCTAGGTTTTTAATTATTCTCATATATTAAAATATATTATAATTTTTTGTAAATTATTTCAGAGTTAAACAAATCGTATTACCCATGAGTGTTAAGATATGTGTGTAGAAAGGACTTTTTTCATTCACTAGGTTATAATAGAATAAAAGGAAAAAAATCCCATTTTTGAAATTATTACCCAAGATAAAACCTTTTCAGAGAAACATAAACCTATATTATTCAAATATAGTTATTTTTATAGGGAAAAATAAAATATATACATTTAAAAAATATTCAAAATTTGTTACATAATTATACTTATCCTCAAAATTAGTGATAGTGCTATATCACGTAATATATTTTTTTCTAAATCATGTTTCCAAGGAATTTAGTCAATATGATCTCACAACAACTATAATGACCTAGATCCCACTATCATAGAATCTTTTTTTTCTGAATTACATTATCCTAAGAAACAAAAAATCACATCATAATGGACTTTATAACTTAGTAGTATTGGTAAACTTGATAGATATATAAACCTCACAAATACATTTTGTAGCATTAAATTAAATAAATATTGAATGTCAAAAAACAATATCTTTAAAATCATTAACATGCCCGTTATATGTAAAAATAAAGCGTAATAATTATTTTATTTTAATAGATTAAAATACATGTAATTTATTCAATTACATGATAATGGAAGTGAATCCTCAGATAATATCTGTTAAACAATCTCATGGATAAAAAAACAGAATTTTAAATGAAAGAAACACATAGTATCATATTTCATGACCTCAGACAAAATTAAATCTATACCTTCAAGACCTTGCTCTAAGATTTTTTAGATGATGAGTAGTTATACAGGAAAACCCATTTATTATAATCTTACTTACATGTCTTATGATACCTTTCAATGCATCAGGGTTCTATCTATAACCAAGACAAAAAAATCACTACATTTAAAATACATTCCTCATATACTGAATAATCAATTAAATTTATCAATAATATTCCTTATTAACAAATTTATTTATAGAATAAAGAAAATATAATATAATTATTTTCCTAAGTAGTTAGATAACTGTCAAGATAAAAAACCATATATATAAATGATATACGGTTTATGAAATATTTATATCCATGATAATGAATATAGATATTCAAGGTAATCATAATATACAATGATCACAAGAAATTGGTTATTTCAAGTAAAAGATAATTATGACCAAATTAGTCATGAAAGTTAATATAATTAATTTCCATGATCAAAATACCCATAAAACATCTAGAGAAATAATAACTTTTGAATCATTAAACTATATCTCCAATTTAGTATTTTTATAATAAGGGGTTCATTCAATTGATGAATATAAATAAAATAAATATATTTTTAAATAAATTCATTAGGAAAATATACTTCTAATTTGAAAATAATATTTTGAAACTCATTGTATCTAGGATATTGGGAGAAAAATTTCCATTAAGAAGTAAATTTAATCATGAAAATAAATTTTGAAATATCCGAGTGTTCTTGACTTTATAAATTTTTCCATCATGCCAAGCATTTTAAAACTAATATTTCTATCATATTTTTGTAAGAAAGTTCAAAATTACATTGTTTTGAAAATGATGTGAAAACTTCCATTAATGTTTTTATTAAAATACATTGTTAAAAATATATTTAATAAATTGTTAAATAATACTAAAAATATTTTTCAAAAAAATTTATTGGAAATATTGATTTTTTAGTAAGGTATCTTCAATCAAAAAGAAAAATAAATTTGGATTTTATTAATCCTAATATATGAAAATGGCACTATTAATTTATAATTTCAGGAAAAAATAGGACAAATGAATAAAACTATTTAATTAAATAATGATCTAAAAATTTCCTTCAATAAAAAATTTTGCCTAAATTTTCCGGATTAAAATTATACTGATTAATAAAATCCGATAACTTTTGATACATTTGAATATAACCCCGATTAAATAAATAACTTCAAATAAAAAATAAAATATCATGTATATAAATTATTAATTATATTACATATAAAAGTGGAATTAGATAAACCTCACATAAATAACTTGTTGCATAATACAAAATATGATATAATGAAGTTGAAATTGAGATGAAATATCTTACTAAGATTATACCATTGAAGTGTTCATTAATCAATGAATTGATTATGGATATCAAATTAAAATCAATAAAATAAGTGTAAATACAACATTAAATTTTCAAAATTTATAACACACAAAATCATATAATATCCATGAAAAATAAGAAGTAATATAATGCAATGAAAATAAAATAAGTTACGAAACCCCGTACTAATTGGTATCAATAAAATAAAACACAATTAGAATAAATATAATGAATTATATTTTAAAATACCAAGATTATTGAAGTAATCATGGCATAATATGTCAACTAGTCCATATAAACACTATATAAATGAAATTAGGTGCATAATATTTAAACATTTCTCATTGAAAGGAAATTCAGAGGTAATCCCATACCTCATGCTTCCATTTAGTTTAATGTTCTTAAAACACAATTTAAAATTTTATAATAATTTAATTTATTTATTTTATAACCATTTTCTTCTTTATAATATTTTATGTGATCAAATTATAACATATTATAGTTTATTTTTAATACTATTTCATTATTACAATTGTTTTAGGTGTTAAATGTTTATTTTTCTAATGCTTGTTTTGTCATAGATGTTCTTATTATTGTGCATAGGTTGTATATACCTATTATCCTGGAAAATATTAATGTTATTAGTATATATTTTTTTTTCATTATATACATTTTTGCAATAATTTTTGAATGTTGAAAAATGAAAATCAATCATAACAATTTCTAGAGATGGTATGTTGTAAATATGCATGGTCAACAATATCATCATCTTAATGGCTGATATAGTAAAAAAATTTATGATATTATAATTTTTAATGGTTAATGTAATGTCAAATTTTTCATTTGTTTTTATTTTTTTCTATCATTATGACTATCCATGTGAGTCGGTGATCGGAAAAAATTATATCGATTTGAGATGTGGTAGTCATCTGTACACACAAGTGATGACTTCGTTACCCATTTGATGGAGAAGGTGATGAATAATTTTTTTACCATTACTAAAATAAAGACATATTATATTTTAAATAATTGCATTTTTATATTTTATTTTTTGAACGATAAATTATTCTGTGAAAAGAATAGCTTAAAAAAGATCTCAGTGAAGATGGTTTCTATCACATAGAAAAACCCCATTTAGATCTCTTATTGAGGACCATAGGGACAGAATTTTTGAATGAATATAACCTATATTATATAGATATGGGTTTTGGAGAGAGATTGTTTCATGGATTTGTTTTGAGTTAAATGGATTGAAAGGTTTGAAGATACTTGGTGAGTGGGAGACATTTTATAATTGAGGAGAAGTGACAATTATGTGTATACCAAAAAAATCAATAATGGGAAGTGAGCCTCAATCAATGTGGCTAAAAAATTGATAAATAATGGGTTTTAGGGAATATAATGTCAAGATACACCTCTACTAATGGGAATATAACTGTTTTAAATCTTTTCCAAAATAACTCTGAGGTTACTATCTTTTACCATTTTAGTTTTCACAAAAAATCTACTATAAAACAACGATATTTTAACATAATGGATAAAATAAAATGAACCATATTAAAGAATTATGACACAATAATTATTAATATGAAATAAAATTTAACAAATAAAAAATCTATGTGTGTGAAAAATTAATTTTAACACAAGCCCATGTAACACAAAAAACCATGTTTTTATCATAACATTGTTAATATGTTTTTCCTATTTTTACTATTCACTATACCCTAAAATTAGAATGAACTCATTATATAATATATATATATTTATGATTATAAATAGGAAATATATTTCATCAAAATCAATTCAATGATGTCGAATAATTTAGATATAAATGTACTTATAAAACCTATAGAAAAATTGTTTTAAAAAAATATTTTTTTAATCATAAACTATTATTACTTCAAATATATTACTTTTATACATAATTATAATAATTTAAATAAATATATTTAGATACTTAATATATATATATATATATATATATAAATTAAATAATTCTTCAATTGGTGTTATTTTAATTAATTAAAATGGAATAACATCAATTAGTTAAAAACTGTTTTTATAAAAATGTATTTTTAAGCCTAAAAATAATCCTATAAAAAATATAATGTAAATATGATTAAATTTTAATTAATTATAATAAATAAAAATAAATAATAATTTTCTAAATTTTAATTAAATTTAAATAATAATTAAAAATTATAATATATTAAATTAATCAAATAAATGATAGTTTCACAAAAAGGATTACATTTCATCATTGACAGAAAAATCACCCTTTTAGAAAAAATAATTATTTTCACCCTAAGATAATTTAGAATAGAAAATTTAAAGAAATAATTGATGGGTTTCAAATAAATTTTCTAAATATTATTAATTATTTTGTCTAAAATATGTTACCAAAATGTAACTAAACCACTATTTTGAAAAATAGTTTCTTAAATAATAAAAGTGGATTTATTCTTATCCCGTGCATAGAAAAAAATTATATTAGTTATAAATTATTTTATTTAATATAAAATATATAAATTAAATTTAAATCATTCAGAAATTGTGATTATGATAAAAACACATTGCAGGATTAAAATAAAATGATAAGAAAACCATTTTCTTTACATTGAAATGTTTTTTATTTTCACTTATATCCCACTGATAACCAATGAATTTATTTTATAGATATATATATCATATAATTGTTTTAATTTAGTTAGTACTATTCAAATAATTGTATTTAAATCTTGGTTTCAATGGTGATATATATATAATATATTTCACATTTTTTTAAGATCAATGATGTGAGTCATACAAGCTATCAATCACAAAGTTATTCTTTTAAAATCTCAGGGTTTTAGAGATTTTTCCACAGAGTACTATTGTTTGATTAATGAGACAATATTTTATCCTAAAGAATATTTTCTTTTCAACCCAAATAAACACAATATTTTTCTTGGAAAAATTCTATAAATAAGATTTTAATTATAAAGTGCCTTATTATTCCCAATCTATAACTTTACATGTTGTTCATTACATCATTTTGCATCCATATTATCCACGATAACATTATTAATAAATTAAAATGATCATGAATTATTTTCTAAAATAAATTAATATAAAATATATATTTTTATATATATTTATTTATTAGTGACATAGGATTTATAAAATGAATTTCTTTACACTTATATACATGAAAATGGAAATTCTTCACAGTTGGATGATCCTAAGGATATAGGTTATTTTTTTAGGTATTACAACATGTTGAATGAATTTTTCATTATTTATATAAAAAGATTGATATATTAAATGACATCTATTTCTAAAATGTGTTAGTATAGGTAGACTTTTATTGTGAATTATTGTTTTTATTAATGAATTCATCTTTAATATAATATTGAATAGCTGATATCCATGTGCATAAATTTTTTTTGTTGATCCTCTTTATTTATAAAATTTCTTACATGGAAAAATAAAATTTGGATTGTGTGACAATGCATTAGTATTAATAGTTTAATCATAGATACGATTCATTTTAGAATAAAAATTGTGATAGTTTTTATAATATAAAGTGACAGTGTTTGTAAGTGGGTTTAGTGATATTTATTATGTTTAAATGCAATAAACAAACTCAAATATTAAGAGACCACAATAGAGTTTTATAAATGAAAATGATGTATATAAATTACATGTGAATAAATTTTCTATATTGATATCAAACTCTCTCGATATGATGGTTATTTTGGAAAAATTAAAAAACTATAGTGGAATTTTACTTTCATAGGTAATCCAAATGCTAAGAAACTTATGTTTTTCATTAGCTGGGATTCTCCAATCATCATTGTATACTAGTAAAACCATATATAGGTGAGACAGAAATATAGAAATGTAAGTAAGGTTAT
The DNA here is from genome assembly GCA_963277665.1 of Viscum album. Taxonomy (NCBI): domain Eukaryota; kingdom Viridiplantae; phylum Streptophyta; class Magnoliopsida; order Santalales; family Viscaceae; genus Viscum; species Viscum album. The sequence goes on along the minus strand of OY728133.1, from coordinate 1,569,368,867 downwards.
TGAGATTCAAAAATTATGATATATCACTTGTTGTACACAACCATAATATTTAAATAGTTTTTACATGATTCATATCTTATATAAAGGAATATCTAAGATAAAAGTCTAATTTGAGTGTTTTATAGGAACTACTTAGTGAATAAAAAGTAGTGAAAAAAATTTCTCATAAATTATTTACTTAATCCATGCGTTTAATTTATTTTTTTATATTTAAAAAAATTATGTTATATGTTAAAACACTCATAAAACATGATGATATGATGATTATATGGAAGGAAACTTCTTTTACATACTTTTGTGATATCTTATTGTACATGAATATCACACCATGCAATATAAAACACATCACACACAAAATATATAACTACTGAATAAATTTATCCATTATCAGACTCTATATATATTACACCACAAAATATAGTGGTTTGTGTACTTTTATCATAAATCATTCTCTTGTTGTAAAGAAATTTTGACATTCCTCATATCCTATATTTTATTATATCCTAAACCAAAGCCTCTGAAACAATTTATAAAACACTTTTAGATGTAAAATTTATTTAGATAACCTATCATATAAAATACACTATTTTAAAAAAAATATATTTGGTTTAAAATAGATCCTTCTCTAAAAATAATTATTTGTATCTATATATTATTTTATATCATGGAAATAAATTATAATTTTTAATTAACTACCATATGCAAATACGATAATATAAAATAGTATCCTTGTTACTCAATATAAAATGAGATCTAGTGAGCTCCTTATGAACCAAATGTATATTCTTGATATTGTAATATAATATTTAAATCCAACCATCATTTATAGTCATATATTTATTTTTTCCAATATATGAAATATAACCATGAGGGATGGAGATATTTATTCATATAGTGTATAATTAATTATGATATAATTAGGGTTTTTAAATTCTTTTTTTGGAATTGGTTATAATGATTTTTATGAAACTTATTATTATTAGTGTCATAATTGAATAAATCAATATGGGGGTAGGTGGGTTAGATTGAAATTTGTTTGATTATTTATATCTATGGGTGTTTCTATATTTATTATAATAATATTTTGTATTGTATGAAGTTTTTCAAACATTGAATGGGGAAAAAAGACATTGTCGAAAGCATAGTTATAATGTTATATTCATGTTCAAATAAGTCCTATAGATTATGTGAAGGTGATATCTACTAGTGTGACTACAAACATAACAATAAAAGTTTCTATTTAATGAATTGAATTTGATAATAAATTTTTAGTGACCATAAATTTCAATGAAGGTCGCATTTATTAACGAGATATATTTTATAATGATGGGAGGTATATAAGGGAAAGTGTATAATATTTTGAATTTATCCAGGAAACACAAAAAATATATTAGAATATACATTCCATAATCATGTATACCATTATGACAGTGCCGAGAAACTGAAAACAGGGACATCATGGGACATATGGTAATTTCTCATTACAAACATTGTAAAAGTGAGGATTTTATGAAGAAAACTATAACAATAAGAAATTCATACAAAAAATATTAATCAATTTTTAAAATAAATATCCAAAAGAATCACATAAATCAATAAATCTAGGGTTGTTTAAAATTTAGAACACAAAACAACATTTGAAAATAAAATTGATAATATTTATTTTCCGCCTCCAATATTCACACCTTGATATCAATATTATCATATCATTGTGTAAGATCACTTGGGAACTTGATTAAATAATGGGAGAGCATAGAATCCATATAGGTGAAAAAAATTAAACATGTTGGAGAGATATCATTACTAATAGAATAATAAAATAGTTGAATTATAAGTAGTCACATGGAACCAAAATAATATTGGAATTGTATCTTAAGAATAATATAATAGTGTGGTTTATAAAAAAGTAGAAAATATTTATTTTATATTATACAAGGATTTCAATGATGAAAACAAAAAAAAATTGATAGTATTACTACTCATGCTCTATATAATGTGTCTAACAATAAAAAATCATTAACCAAAAATTGGGGAATGGTGTAAATAATTATAGAATCAGCCATCGAATCACTACGTATGATGCATATATATGCCACATGAAATATAATATCCTATATTTTATTCTAAATACTTTTGAATATTTATAATTTTATAATATTAATTATAATGATGTTCACAGGGTTGGTTAATTTCTTTTTTAATTTTGTGATTTCATGAAATATATAGAATATAAATTATAATAATGTTAGAAACACACATGATAAAATTTAATGAATAATAAATGAAATACTAAAAAGAAACTCTTACATTAAATTTGTATCGAGAATGATCATTTTTTCTTGGGAGAGGTATCAATTTATTATATGTATTCATGGTTTGGATCGAATATTTTTATGATTTAACATTAAATACATACTATTTGACATCTTAACCAAGGGTCTCATTAAAATAAAAATTTTAAAATATTTTGCCGGTATTTTCACATATTCAATGGAGGAAACACAATAGAGTATTATTCTCTAATCTACATCATTAATTCATCGAAGGAATTATTCTTCATTGTGGAATAATTAATAAAAACAAAGTGAATTGTGATTTTTGATATAATGTAAATTCAATATCAACAATGGGAATTATTATTGTCATATTTTTGTCATTTATCCCTTAAAAATAGATCCTTTTTGTTCTCATAACATGGGTATTTGAATATTAAATAATTATTTCATTTTAAAATTTGATTATTAAGTGGTTGAATCCCACATGGGTATATAAATTCTTATTATAAGAATGTTTTGAGGGATTATTATTCCGATGTTTTTTTTAGGACATATGGTGTTTTTTATTTTATAAAATAATTTTATGATTTATAGAATGCATGTTTTATTTAAATCCGCCTAATTTTTTATTTCATCTATCCATTTTTTGTTGTACATTTGACATGAATAATAACACAGTGTTGGGAGGCAAGATAATATATTAATGAATATTCATGTTTTTATCCCATCTGCATATTTTATTTTTTCCCAACTATACACCACTATAATATTTTATAGATAGTTATTCAGGATTCTCCATACACGTGAGTATTATAGTTTATTCCTAAGGTTACTCTATACCTGATTTCAGCATTCAAAGGTTACAAGAAACAACATGGTCCTAAAATATGTTTTGTGGGGATCTCTCTTTGTTTAATGGTGGCCTTAGTGGAGTAAATGATTGGAAATTTTGGAGGGTGGGATGTGAGAGGAGGTGTTTCCATGACTCATGGAAGGAGAAAAATAGATTCAAAATTACCAATTTAACACTATGAAATATATGAGGATAAAATACACAAAAACTATGATTTATAGCATTATGGTTACACTTGTAAATAAATATCACATGATATTGTACTCTAGGTCACATTCAATATATCGAGGAGGTATGATATTTTTTGTGTACTCACTGTATAATCTTAGTCCAAGAGACATACCCACAAATCACAACCATCTCTGAACACATAATGTATCAATTTCAAGGAAAATAGATGTGACTCTACATGCTATATACCATTTATAACATAATTAATTACATTATCTATTTATTATTTTTAGATACTATATATATAATTTCAGAGACCAGACACTAATACATTGGGAGATTTAAAGGATTGGTGTGCCTCAAAGAAAATATTTTGAATATATTAGATATATCTAATAACACAACCACAATGTTTTATTGAAAAATTTGAAGAAATTAATAATGGTTTGGCAGATCAGAAATATAGGGGAACTGTTGAGTTCAAAATGTGAGGTTTATCTTATGCATTAAAATTATTTTTTCAGCATGGGGTGGTTGTATAAAAAGTAATGACAGTAATGGAAATGAATAATATAATAAAATAATTTTTTATTTTTTTTTTATATTTTTTAGGTAGAAACTGATGATTATTTTAATGTAATGTTATGAAGAAATTATAGTGTTAGCCCCATATCCCATAGATGTGGGAGATCTGTTGGAGAGATAATTATAGGATCTCTCTCATATGTACAATAAGTGAATTATGGATTGATGACCAATGGTAATAGAATCAAAGGATATCAACAATGATAACGGTGTAAGCTCATAGTAATCAATCCAAACCAAGATAAGATGTTTGTATTTATTGGATTATTTATCATTTCATAGTTTCTTTGAATAACATGAATCAATCCCCCAATATATTGATTCAATGGTTAGTCATTTTGTGAAAGGTTTTATTTTTGGGAATTTTATCATGATATTTACTTTCTGATTATTAATTTATCACTATTATTCTAACAGTGATTAATCGCAGCCAAAAGGACATTAGGTGAGGTTTTTTTCCTCATGTTTGGGGTTATCCCTTTCTCTTGAGAACCATCATCCAACATGAAAATTATTCACTCGAAATTTGGTTAAACATATTCTAATTATTTGATCATTTCTCATCCATTTGTTAGTGAAAATATCTGACATCGTAGATTTGGGTCCCGTATGACATGACAATGGCCCGATGGTGGAAGTGGTGGAAAATTGGTTGGTTTTGGACAGCCAAATTCATGTTATTTAGTGATTCATGATTAAAAATAAAGTATTCAATTTTAGGAATGTATTTAATTTCTTGAACCTTCTTTAATTTAAAACGAGTCTCAGACGAGGGGGTTCCTTGATTTTCATGATAATACAATTTCCATATTGATGGCTAGTGTCTCGAAAATGAACACAAAGAAAATATCTATGAATCATGAAAATTATTCCTTAAAATGTATGTATTTTGGATCCACATACCATATAAAACCATATTATAGTCATCTAGCGTTTCGAAAACGATATAAGTATCACGCAGTGTGAGACACGGTCACACAGCGTGTGACCGCTCCATAGTGGCCTAACCTATGCCTTCGAGGGTACATGGAAACAAGATGAATTAAAAATGTTAGAGCATGCTATGTACTCCCCTACCTAGCCACAACATGGACATGTACATTGGATAATCCATCATTGGCATAGTTTCAAAGTAAACAAGCATATAACACACTGTGTACAATTACACATAGAAAAAAAATGAGAAATATGTGATAACACTCCTGCACACATTGTTGGTTTCGTATGGGTGAGGTTCAAATTAGAATTTTGTGTCCCAAACATTACTATATACGAGGGAATAGTATAGAATAAATACAGTGTCGAACCCATGATCAGGAAACTATTTGGATGGGTGACTTCTGGATTGAGACACTTATATGATTCCTTACAAATTATATTAGTGTTTGGGAACTTACTGATTTTATAGTTTAGAGTCACTTCAAGTAATTAACAAGGTGTACCGATCAATTTTAAGTATCTAGGTAAAGGATAGTATTTAATTCTAATCATGGTAGGGTCCTAAGGCATATGCTTTGAAGAAAACTATGGTTGCTAGAAAAATTTGGTCATTTCATCTAGTTCAAACTAGGAATTGACTATTCCATGATCCGTAGATTGAAACAGCCTAGGGTCATTAAGAATGGATTTTTTGGAATAAACTATCCAATGATAGTGATCATTTCCTAGTCTAATTAAATCAATACATTGTAATTTTCTTGAATACATTTTAATTATGGTCATTTAAACATATCAGGTAGATATTATGTGTTTATCTTGATTACTAATCCCTTAGGGTTTCCATGGTCAGAATTATTGAATAATTTGTAATGAAGATATATCTACTTTTGATCCCTACCCATAAGAGGTTTAGATACATACAATGGGAAGATATGTACTTATATAAACAAAATAAATCATGCATTACATGTTATTTGAAAATAATTTAATCGAACAAATGCATGGGTTCAGGAATGTAATGTGGAAAAGCATGAAATTGGATTTGTTATTGAAAAATGATGGAAAAACTAAAATTATTATTTTGAATCAAAATCGGAATTGAATTGTAACATGTTATGTTGAAATTGATGATGAATGATAGGAATTTTTGTAATGGGAACTTGAATGTGTGAAATAAGAAGGTATCCATGGCTCTTGAATTGATTTAAAAATAGAAAAACCTAAAAAAATTAATGTTTGAAGTGAAAAGGGGTGAGGGAACTCGACGAGAGACGAAAACAGAGAAGTAGCATATCCATAATTGCTATTAAATACTCTATCACACCATTGTATTTATTGAATTATTTCATTATGACATATACTTGAGGTACACATCATGTACAGATGATTCACATGGATCTCAAAGGATTTTGGATCTCCTAAAAAACTCATGAATATCTTGTTGATTTATGATGTTTGAATGAACACACACTGTGTACTGGGTGTTTATGATGTGTATGGGCCTCCTGCTGTTCATTATTGTGGTTTTCTCATGGATTTCATGTGTATCTATTATGACTGGCATTACATCATGCAAAGAGGTATCAAAACCTATATTGGATTTTTCCCTCTATTAGCATCATGGCTTGAAAACGACAGAGCTTCATGACTTGGGCATGTTTTTTTACCACTAGTACACAATTTGTATTAACATTTCACGATGTGTACTGACGAAAAGATGCATTTTTCTACTCTTTTCCTTTGAATCTTGTGAATCATTGTTCCTAAAATTTGGATCATATACCACATGAATTATCTATTAAATAAATAATAATCTATAAATTAATTACAATGAAGTGTTTATATAATGTGGGATTATCAAATATCCCAATACATGAACAATTTATTGTCCTCAAGAAAAAATATATAGAAAACTATTACAACATAGTATAATAATTCTTTTAAAAATTAACCATTCATTCCTTCCATGTAATTAAAATCACGTGTAAGAAAAAAAAAGCCCAATTTTTAGAATTGACCCTTATTCGAATGTTAGTCATGCCTCATTGTCCACATTTTCAATGAAATTTTATTATATTAATTACAATCTTTAAAAAATTCCTTAATTTATATTTCCAATTGTAATTTATCTAAGCATGAATTTTATCTCATTAGTCAAAGTAAAATGAATTAGAGGGCAGATCAAACTCCGAGTTCATATTAATAACCATATACTTGCATTTGTTTTATCGACACCATTATGTAAAGACAAGTACAAAATTAACCATGAGGGCTTCTGCAGTAAGGTTCTGACAACTCTGTGGCTTTGGGTAGGAGGGTAATAAGTGAAATTCAAGATCATGGGAAGGGTAATCTCTGAAGTATAATTCATGAGTGTCATGAAATGTGTAATTAAATTCCTCCTTCCATATATTCATGTCCACACTCAATATTCTTGATTATAATCCATAAAATAATCAAGTATGTATATAGTGATGAATCTATTCCTTTCATTTTTCTTTTTCATTATAGTTTTTTGAATTTCATGGTGAGGCTGTATCTCATATCCATCCTCTAACAACATATAACCCATCACAATATTCATTGGTCTTGAAAATTGTGATCTGTTACATTCCTATTAAACATGTCATACACGTTTTTCGTTTAAATTTTATTTCTAAAAGGAATAGAATGTTGATGAAATTTTTAAATGAATATATGTGTCCTAAGTCAAAAGTCAGGTATGCACATGATACATATCTAAAAATAATACAATCCAGTGTATTCTGAGTGTCTCCCCCAAACTTGTTAAAAATTAGAATCACGTATTATACAAGGATAAGGGTAGGTAGGAAAAATCAGATTGGGGTAGATTCATATTATAAGTCCATTCATAGAAACAATGAGTGAAACGAATGAAAAATGTAAGGTGGGTATTAGGGAGTAAATGATAACATAGAGTGCTTCAATAATTAAAACTTGGTATTTTTTTAGTCAACGATTTGATAATATCTCAATGAATGTTTTGGTAGGTTGACATGTCATATGTATCTCTTATGAAATATGATCAAATTAGAATATGAAATTCAAGGCTTATTGTCCCCTCAAGTAATGAGAATAAAATAAATACTAGCAATTGAAATGGTCGTAAAATGATTTATTGGGTTAATTTATTATAATTTCACATGTGTTTATTTTGAATCAATTTTTTAATCTATGCAATCATTCTAAAATTTATAATCCATAATAAAATCTGGTTCTTAATAATATTCCACTTAAATTTTTATTTAATTATCATGGGAATAATGGTTTTCATGTTCAAATCATGCCTATAATTGTGAAAAATGTCTCCTAGACAATTGATATCAAAAAATATTTCATGTGTATCATCTGTAAATAATGTGAGAAACCCCCCACACTTATAAGTATACTTTGTTTTCACCATCTATGAAATGTTTGCTGGAGTGGTATATCAAGGGAAAATTAATCATTAGAAATTGAACTTTTGAAAATGTAAATGATGGAAGTGAGACCTCCCTATATGAAGTGGTATTCCATAATGGAATTTGAGATATCCCTATACTAAGTCCATACTAACTATAAAATGGTTTTGAAAAAAAATCCAGCAATAGAGTAAGCATTACTCCACGAGTTTAAACATTGTGACATAAGAGTAATAGGCAAGTGCACATAGTAATAAATAGAGATAACCACTTTTATGAAAATTTTTAATTTAATACATTGATGTTCAATCCAAGAATCAAATAAAAAATAAATTAGTAAACATGATGACTCAAACTAAACAAGATATCAACTATGGGTTTCCTCATATAATGCGCTAACTAGACATCATCATCTAAATAGGTGGATTGTAATTTCTTTTAGTGTTTCCACCAAATCAGTTGATTCATTTCCTTCTACAAATACTATAGGTTTTATCTTTGAGTTCTCATGGTCAGTTGGGTGGGATGATATCTTTAGGTGTAACAGCACGATCATGAATGGGGTGAGGTAGGAAATGGATAGGAACTATGGGTGGTTGCTGATGTGCATGGATTTCCATGGAATGTTCTTGAAGTGGAAATGTGATGTATTTTATGATCTAGAGTATCCTTTGTCCAAAATAGATGACGATACTAGACCATTGAGAACCATAGAATATTTAGAAGAGTTAGAAATTTTTATTCAAAAAAATAATGAAATGACAATCAAAACAAAAAGGAAGGATAAACTGAATCCCATAAATCGGTATCAATAGTTATAAAAAAAGAATGGATACAAATAAGAAAAAATTAATATCCAACCTGATCACAAAAAAAGTACAAAATCCCAAAATGTATAAAACTAAAATATCGGGTGTATTGGCTAAAGATCTCCTCCGGCATCATCTAACCATTAGGTTTTATGAAAAGATTAATAAGTAGGTCAGCGTCTACACCACCAGCGGTAGTCAATGGGGAGGTGGATGTAGTGGATGGGGAGGTGTTGGAGGTAGGTAGCTATGCTAGGGTGTGTGGTGGGGAGTTCTAGATCTATACTGAGGTTGTGTGTTAGGAATATAGATCTACAAAGGGTATTGTAGTGGTGTAATTAGTGGAAAGTCCATTCCCTCACCGGGTATGCACTTCTTAGAACACCCATTGGGCATTGGGGCTTGAAATGTTTGTTGGAAGGTCTTCTTGGACATTGTGTGAAATAGGGATTGTAGATGGTGAGGGGCTGGTAGATGTGGGTGATGTTGGTGGTGTAAAATCTATGGGCTCTATGATGTGGAGGTGATCATTAGTGGATAACTAGCGCATGTATGCGTGGATGAAAATATGGTTCATCCACATATCATAAAGGGTAAGTAGGGTTTGTGTCAGAATGTTTGTGGAGGTAGAAGTAGGGGAGGAATGGGTTGTATAGGTGTCGGTGTAGAGTGTGGCTAGAGATGTGGGTTTACTACTCTAGTCTCCGCTGGTCGTGGCTCATGTGGTGTTGTGACATGAAGTCATGGTGCCCAAAAGTATGCATCAGCCTCCCTCATTAACATCTTCATCTTATTTATCCCCACAAGATAAATCAACTCGATAGGACCTAAGGAGTTAAGGGTTAGTGCTGTATCAAAAACAATTAGATACCATGCCAAATTATTGATAAAGGAGCTTTCCATCAACGTAAAATGCTGCTTTTGTGCCAGCGTCCTATAGTACATTGAAAACTGTGAAGTAATGTTGATGGGTGGACTATCGATGGTTGTGTCAAGAATGATATTTTCTAGCTAGATGACTTTTCCATGAGTCTCGCCTAAATAAAATGAGTCATGGGCCATGGATCTCTATAGGATACACAGGGTCGAACCACACAACTATGTCAGCATAATGAGTCAAGGGTCATGTTTTGATTGGGGGTTAGGGGCTATCATTGCCCAGATCTATGACCCATGAACTGAAAAAATCCTCTATGTAGATGCTTAAACTAATTCCAAATACTGAAAATGATTGTTCATGGTGCATGCTACCCAATAAGAAATGAAGGAAGTCAATTTCCATTTTAAATGTGTCCAGAAACTCCAAAAATAACTACTAAAAGGTATCCTTTTAGACTATGATAATACAATCAACTTTTAGTGTCTCTAAGAGGACCTTCATAGCATCAAAGATGTTTAGCCAGGACAGGATGCACATGTCCAACATCTTTTTGGTATTAATGGTATTTCACTATTATGCAATATGAATAACCAGATGTTGTGGTTTGGGGGAAAAAATAATAGGGTGAAGTTTATTTTTTCATTGCTGGACTTAGAGGTTGTCATGTCATGATGAATGGGTGTTGTGTGGGGGTGCATAATAGCTGTCTGTTCCTCTAAGTTTGAGGATGATGATTGTGAGGTGGAGGATGAGGCTGAGGAGGGATGTGGCCTTTTTGTACGAGACATGTAGGTAGGAGGATTGGTTTTTTTTGTTAGATTCAGCTTGAGAGAGAGGAGGGGGGGGGGGAATGTGTGTTTAGGTGAGAAAGGTTATTGCACCAGAGAGGTGAGAGAGGGGGAGGTTGTGGGTTGGGTGGTGTCCAATGGGGGGGTTGCTGGATTCAAATGGGTTAGTAGTGTGGTGTGTGGGTTGTGTCCTATAGGTGTTTGAAATGCAATTGTTTTTAAAAACATAGCCAACCCAGTACAAAAAAAAATGTAATTATGGTTCAAGTCGTGTATCAGAAAAAAATGGAAATTCTATAAAAGGTTACATGTCTTAATCAATAGGTACATGACATGTAGTGAACTGTTTTAGCTCTAAATGTTGTCTCATCTATTCCTATATCATTTTGACTAGTTGAGGCTCTTATAAGACGATCCTACTCTAACCTAGTCTTATATGGACTACCCTAGGTGACTTCCCAGTCAGTGCATCCTTTTAATTTATGATCTTGACACATCTTAATCTTATGTGAACTTGGGGATGATGACACAACCATCGTGAAATAGTTTTTAAAATATCCTTAGACCTTGACCATTTACATTAAACTACTTTCCTCTTTCTCTTTGGATTTTGATGGTTTCATATGGAAAGACTTGAGTGAATTCAAATGGATATGACCATCAGGACATCATTTTTCCTGGAAATATCATTAACCTTGAATTCAACAATTGGACATCACTTCTATGGATGAAGGTATTATTTGCAATGAACTGGTCACACCGCTGGTTTATCTTCTCCTCATAAATAATATCATATTTGAACACATCACTCCTGACCTATTAAAACATAGTTAATTAAAATAATCATGATTTAATATCCTTATCTAAATCCTATTTTTTTCTGGGTTACATAGAATGATTGATACTTTAGTTCTACTATTAGATAAGATGGTTTTCTATAAACCAATATTAACAAGGTGGTGCCTATGGGTGTCTTGTAGGAAATTATGTATTCCCATAGAACATTGTCTAGCTTGAGCCACCAATCCCTCTGGATGGTTTTCAAAATTTTCTCCAAAATTTGTTTGACCTCCCTATTAGAGAGTTATAGATTCTGAAATGATTTTTTTTGGTAGGGAGTTTCAGTATTGTAGCATATGCCAAACCATTCTAACATTTTTTTCATATATATTTTATTGAAGTATGTTTCACAATCTCTAAGGAGAAATCAAAAAAACCCAAATATCGAAAACACATTTTTCCTTATAAATTTCATGACATGATATTTCATGTCATTGGCCGTAACATCATCTTAAACCAATTATCATATGTAATCAATTGAAAGCAGAATGAATTTTATTCAATGTGATGTAGGTAATAGTCAGATGAAGCTGGGCCCCCAAAATTTGCAAACAACAATTCTATAATGGAATTTTGAAGAATCACAATCCTGTTATAAATATTTTTTTCCATTGAAAAATGTAAATTTTTTTTAAAAATTCTTTTGCGAATTGTTGAAGTGTTGCCTAAAAAAATACTATTTGTAGAATCGTGGCCACTGTATGATTGATTTCATGATGTTTTCTATTTGAATATGTGTGACCCATTTCAATCATGTTGTGATTTCTTCTTTAGTGATGAAGCATATCAATAAGATATTAGTACAAACTTGAATAACAGAGGTTCATCCCAACAGTAATACTTTTCATCAAGTAAAAATCATTTTTTCTAATGGTAAGAGAGGTCTAGATTTATGAGTGTCATGGGAAGATAATTTAACATATTTGAGAACCATAGTTGAACATTAATTATACATTGGGGATCATCAGGAAAATCATCTTCTTTGTTAGTATCCTTATCTTACTTGATGATGGAAAGAGGGAGTCCCAAAAAATCAACGGTAATAACATTAACTGTCCCTTTTGTATATTTTATCAAACCACAATTCTCTTTCAGAAATATGATACAATGTATCAACCTAGGATTGAAATATTTTTTTTAACAGGCACTTGAGGTAAGCATGAATATTGTGTACAATTACATTGGATAGAACAAGATATGAAGAAAATTTCTCAAAATAATATACAACAGGTAATACATCCATCTCTATAGTCATGTCGTTGACCTATGCTTCATTAAATGATTGAATTCTATAAAAAACTTGCAGAAGATGTTGAAAATTCAGTTTCCTAGCACAAAACCAATTGAAAGTTAACCAGAATTACAGAGTAACTGAAATTATTTCTCCCAAATGGGGGAAATAATAATTGATGATTCTATCAGACTTCTCTTTAGTGTATTTTAATATTATTGTAAGTCCTTAGTGGATTAAAAAGGATCATCCATGGAGAATATATTTGTCAATGAATGATTGAATTTAGAAAAATCATTAAAAATAATCGATAAAATCAATCATGGACCAGAGAACATATGATTCCCTTGACAATAAGGGGTTCTGGTAGATACTTGATGACTTTGATTTTAGTTGTTTCATCTTAAATTCCTTCCTCTATCATTATGTGTCCAAGGATTATTCCTCCTTACCCTATAAAGTTGCATTTCTCTCAATTTATGACCTGGAATGTTTCTTCAGAATGTAGGAGAAATGATTACAGATTGCTTAAACAAACATCAAATGATCTTCCATAAAATAAGAAATAGTCCATGTAGATTTAGTGGAATTCATCAACCATGTCGTGAAAATGTGTGTCATGTATCTTGGTAACTATTCAAGTGCATTTCACATTCCGAATGAAATTAATTTTTTTATGAAAAGGTACTGAATATGAATGTGAATGTGGTTTTGGGTATTCAGTGGGGTCAACTTAATTTTCTTGTATCCTAAATATCCATATAAGAAATAATATAATTTGTTTCCTTCATGTCTTTCTTGATTCTGATCCCTGAAAGGAAAGGTAAAATGATCCTTTATTGTTATTGAATTCAACCATCTGTAGTCTATGAAAACTCCCCACCCAGTGATGGTGCATGTTGATGTCAGTTAATTTTCATTAGTTCTTTTGATTGCGAGTCCTCTTATCTTTGGCACAACCAAGAGGGGACTGAAAAATTAACTAACTAAAATATGAAAAATCATTCCAACATCCATGAGATATAGCAAGTCCTTTTTAATGTTATTTCTAATTTTTGGTTTCATCCACCTTTCAGGTTTTCATTTCAACTTTTCATTTTCCAATAGTGGGATTGAGTGAGTGAATTTTGTTGGATTTATTACATTAATGTATGCCACTCCCTAGGAAATTGATTTCTTATGTGTTTTCAGAACATCAGCCAAATTATCTTCTTGATCCTGGGATTGTTCAGAGTTGATAACGATTGACAGATAGGATATCATTCTTAAATATTAGTACATCAGTGTACTAGAAAGATGTTTTAGTTCTTACTGGGTGGGTGAATGATGGAATTAATAAAATAATGCATTGGTTTTCTTATGAGTGGATCAATACATATTACTTCTTAAACAATCATACTCATATTCCTTTTCTATTAATTAATCTTCACTACTTTCCTTGATGGCCATGAAATCATCTCCTTTCTTAGTGAGAGATATGACATTACAATCCATAGTATCATCTGAGTGTTGGGAATATTTAAGCAGGTCACACCCAATATGTAGTTCTCGAAATTTGAAGATGTAACAACCTGACCCCAGTTACCCAGAGTCGGTGCATTATTACATAACATTGGCATGATAATAAGGAAATCATGTCCCCAAAGACCGATCAAGTTATTATTATTGGAAACAAGATTCATACATAAGTTCAAATTTACTACTTGAAAAGAAATACAACACAAATTTATTACATCGGAAACATCCAAGCCACCTAAATAATGACTACAAGTCACTCATAACTAACTTCTTCATATCTTGGGAAAAATGAAACATATAAAAGGTGTGAGCTCAAATTCCCAGTAAGGGTAAGCAATACATTGGATGATAACATAAATATAAAACATGATGAATAATTGAAACCTTTTGAGATTACCAACAATAAAAATGAATAATTTTATGGAAGGAATATGATCTAATTAAATAATACCATAATAAAACATAATCATGGGTATTCTACTAGTCAAATGACCACATGATCCATCAATATTATTTCCATAATGAGGGAATGTATAATGTTGGACGTTCTGAAACAATTTGTGTAAGCCTTGTCCAAGAAGTCTAAAAGTGATTAAGGCCTCGGCCAAAACCATATTTCATATTGGGAAAGGAATTGGCCAATTCCATGTCTAGTTGTCTCATGAGACCTACTAATACATCGATGAGCTATTGTGTGCTCCACCCGTCACTTATTAAGTCCAACACATTCCTCATATGAAATGGTTAAAATATAACATAAACATTTTATTAAAACTAGCATACGAAATTTCAATATATTAACCATAAACCATGAATGGTATAAAAATAGCATATCCAAAGTAAAAAATATCACAAAACCCTCAATACAATATTGATGTTTTTTATCATAATAAATCAACATCAAATAAACTTAAAATCCATAAAACAATGTTGGCAAAGATGAAATAAAAACATTTTTCAGGGAAATATATCATTCTATTTTGATATAATTTAAGAGTCAAATAATTATAAATGAAAAATATGTTTTTAAAAATATTCTTTTAATCATGTAAGGTAATCTTCGATGATGTTATTACTATGGAAAATAGCCGCACCCACCGTATAAGTTAAAAACATTCTTATCTAAATTTTTTCTAGAAGGGCATAAAGTACCTTCTTTGGAAAATGAATGAAAGATTTCTTTTAAAAAATATAAGGTTAAATAAGGTTATAAATTACTTTACCCCTTTATCTGTTAAAAAATGTTTTGAAATACATTTTTAATAAACATGGACGTGGATAATAAAGAGGTCCTAGTAGATACTTACGTAGAAACAACCTTGGATAATAAAGATATTGTAGAATTAACCCTTACCTTGTAATTTTCCTTGGTTGAGGGTAGGTTAAACTCTTGAATAATGGTGAAATAGTTGTAATTAAATTATAAAATAAACATATACATTAATATGATTTCATATATGATCTTTTAACATTGATTTGTTAATAATATCTTAGTATTATCATTGTTTCAGGTGTTAATAGATTTGTTTTCCTCTATATTATTTGTTATGTGAGTCATATATGTGATGGATGGTATCTATCTTATTCATATACAGAATTATATCAAGTCTTTTAACATTATTTTTAATCATCTAATGAAAATTAATCTTGAATGGATATGATTGGTAATGAATCTCATTGCGTTCGTGGAGACGGCAATCCGTATGTACGCACAAGTGACAATATCATTATTTTGATATTAAAATAATATATAATGAGATGGTTTATCATATATACAGATTAATTACCATGTTATACTTATTATTTACCTGAATTACACATTATTATTATACCCATCCAAATAATAATGTATTGAATAACAATTACACCACGGACTGGAGACGGTGACCCGTACGTACGCACATATGGTGACATGTCATTCAATGGAAAGATGGAATATTGAATATGGATGTACCATATTTATAATAAAATCATAGTATATAGAAGTTACTACAGTTATTATTTTAGAATTTAAATAACAAAGAAATAATAAGTGGATGAAGAGAAGAACATGAAAGAGGGTGGTGAAATTATTACAAGTTCTTCAGGTTCTTCCATTTGATTTGATCAAAAGGGCTCCTTAAGTTGGATTTTTGACTAATGTAAGGCCTCTAGGGTGAAGGGAGGATAGTTGAAAGGGTATTTGGGAAGGGGTTGGACGATCCAAAATGCATTGAAGGTGTGAATTAGGGAGAAGGGTGAGTACCCTTTTATAAGAGGGGTGAGGGGCACCTTAGGAAAAGATAGAAATATTATTTTATAATAAAATCAAATTCAGTTTCTAAAGGATCCGAAATGGATTATTTAATGGATAAGGTAGGGATGGGTTCAAAACCACTAATCAAATAGGTTTTAGACCGGTTTGGGTCACTATATTAACCTTATATTTTAGATTTAACTGTTATTTAAATAGTTTGACATTTACCATGTCTCTTTTTATTTTTATATTATATGGTTAATAAACATAATATATAATTCCAAGAGAACACCAAGTGGTACATTAATGATACACATATCATTATATATGTCCTTTGGCCAAACCAAATATTTTTAAGAATAGAATATCAATTAATAATATAATATTTTCTTTAAAAACACTTTTATGTCAATTTTGAAACTATTGGTATTTTGTTTCTTCTAAATTCATAACAGCATTATTACTTCAAGAAAAAATCATTTAATAGACCATAATTTTTCATATTAACCTACAAAATTAGTGGAATTCATAAAAATTCTCAAATTACATTTGTTTGGAAATTTATAATATCAATTATATTAATGTTTTATTAATTAGGTAATTACTGCATCATCATTGTGTCATAAATAAATTAAATTATTTAATGTCAAAAAAATATAAATAAAATACCATTATATAGTAAATCTTTTTTAGGTTTATAATGAATAATTATAATAGAATTTTTCTTATGAGTAACCCTATATAATTATTTTTATTTATTAAATATTTCTTTTTACTCTATAAATACATCTTTGAATTTAATAATAGTAAATGTCTTAATCTAATCCAAGTGGATCCAAGCTATTAATATTTTATTACTAAGGTTTTTCTGGTCGAATTATTCTTATCCAATATAATTAGGACATGTTATAGGGTAATAATAAAATCATTTATACCCTTAATTACCCTATTTACTTTTAACCGTGGTAAATAAATGTAAAACTTTAATATTCAACCAAAAAATTATATTATTTAACCTCATTTTACTCCTTAATATTAACTGTGACTTTTAGATTTTCGAGATTCCACTAATTAAAGAGGTAAAATTATGTTTTAGGTGAATTTGCAAATTCTCCTATGAGATGGGTAAAAGACGGTGAAAATTTCAATAACATTTTATATATCTAGTATTATTACAAAATGACTCAATTGAATTAAATTAAACATATATAGTTATTAAATACCTATTCTGACCTAAAATAAATTCAAATAAAATAAATAATTATTTAAATAATTGTCGGTTTTAAACAATAACTCAGTATTTTTCACTATTCATCAAAAATAGAATGTTTTCGGAAAAATATAAAAAATTCACCCTAAGATAATTTAGATATTTCGAATTCAAAAATGAAGTCTATTTTAACAAATTCAAAAAATAGAGATTACATTTATAAATTTTAAATTATTTCTCGTTGTCAAAACAAAAAGAGGTATTTTTGTGAAACAATATCTATCAAAATATTGACACTTGTTCTGTCCAATCTCAAAGTGAAATTATATACAATGACCAGAATTGGATTAAATGGAAAAAATATAATCTATTTATACTTCGAAACCATTAAAATGTATAATTTAACATGATAAATTATTTTTATTAAAAAGTTGTTTTATGTTAAAATATAGTATTTTCACTATTCACCCTAATATGAAAGTTAACAGGAAAACACCAAAAATTTATTGAAACTAAATTCTTATGTCTTGATTCTAATGAAGATGTTCATTTTTTCGAATTGAATATATAAAAGTTTCAAATATTGGATTTAAAAAGGGTTCACGATTAAACGGTTGTAAAAGTGATTTTTTTAAAAAAAATACTTCTATTATCTGAATATAATTAATCTGTTCTTAAATTATGTATAAAAAACTCATAATATATATTCTAAAATTATAAGGATTATATAATGTTCAAAATTCAGTTAATACTATTCATAACCTCTTTTGAACGTCTAGTTTGGCATGTCGTGGTGCGTTTGAACTCAGTGTTGCATGTAAGGCATGTTATTGAATTAATTTGGAGAAATAATGTACTATGAAATCTTGGGGTGTTACATTATTCCCTCCTTTAATAAATTTCTTCCTCACAATTTAAAATTGTTCTTTGAAAATAAAATGTGGAAAATATAAATTACCTTTGTGGGAAAACCCACATCAGAAGTTGGGTTAATAAAATTTAGTCTTAATAAGATGAAAAATTGAATGAAAAATTAACCACCAAATTATGATCTCTATTAAAAGAACATTGGTGGAAATTAGAGACTCATAATTGGGGGAAATGTAAATATTTACAGGTAGTGAATGTGGTCATCGGTCACAACAAATTTTTAAATTGAGGGCCTCAAAACCATCGATATATGATGATTTCAAATATCATTGGGTCAAAAATACATAAGGTATTAGGACAACACATTTTTAGTTTTAAGATCACTTAACTAATGTTTAAGAATTAATTTCATCACAGGGTATGAAAAGGAAAAAAATATATCCTTGACAATTAGAGTTTTATCCATTAACTACTTTCTACCAAAAACTCATCTTTCACTCAAAAAGATTATAGAACTAAAAAAATATTGTATTTACCATATTCGTATAGGATTCCAAAAAAAATGAATTTATAATTCATCTACCAGTCGCTTTAAAAAAACTTCATTATTCTATCCAGGACATCACGTGGTTCAGTGGTAGTTGATATACCCTTGTCTCCCTTCGGTTGCGGGTTCAAGTCTTGAGGCCGTGGCAGACGTGACGGGTTGCTGCCCGAACATCAGGTTGTCCTTTTTATGGAAATCCAAAAATAATATCTAACAAGACTTATCCAAAATACTTCTCTCCAAACTCACAGTAAAAAGTTTATAGGGATGTTAAACACAATGAAGATCCTTTTTTCCATGTAATAACATGTGAACACCTTCATCATGTAATCTTTTAAAATAACGAATCATCCTGAATTACCATAAATCTTTATTGATTACATTCATGCTACATTATGCATTATAGAATTATGGATATACTCCTTCTACCCAAAACAATGATTGAATATACAAATCATTAATCAGTTTCAAGGGAGTCAAGAATATCAAATATAATTTATCCAAATCAAACATGTTATATTCCAAAATTACTACCTCAGTATCAGAACTATATGATGGTTTATCTTTCTCTCATACATATATTTTCCACAAATATAACCTTCTATTGAGTCAATTTTCTTGGTTCCACACAATCTCATGTCCTTAATGAAATAGTACTACAGTAAAACCATTATATACTCTATAATTATTATTACTAGAACATCATTGATACAACACTCAAATGACATAATTTTTTAATTAAAACATAATAACTCTAATCTTTCCTCTTCATCTATGGTAGAATCGTAATTTGATTATTATCTAATAGCATCATTTGGTGCATACTCTAATGATTTGGACACTGGTTCACGTAGTGTCCCTACTCCTTACAGATGAAGCATTTTACATTTGAAACCTATTTCTTACCCTCGCAGTCACATACATGGTGTACTTTTTCTCCACACTTATATCAAACTCCCATTCCCTTCAAGAAAGTTCTAGGGCATTTCTTCCAACATCTATCACATATGGGAAAAATCTTCTTTTCCATATACCCATTATCCATCTTTCTCTCTTCCATCCTTTTCTTATTTTTCTTCCCTTTAAAGCTATAGGACTCTGAGACTTCTTTAACTATATTATTAACACATGGTACTATTTCTTCATATGTTGAGAATAAATGGGAGAAAATTTCCCTTCTAAATATTGTTTTAATACAATGAAAGATATGATCCTTCTTACTCGTTGGATCATACATATTTCTGGAGTTCAAATTCCATATACTGGGCAACATTTCTATACAATGTCATACACTAGGATAGTTTATGAAATGCAATGAATAATTCCAAACATGTAAAATACCTAACTTAGATTGAATACTTTATGAATATATTCCATAATCATAAAAATGTTTTCATTGATGAAGTATATACTTATAGTCCCTTCATAATGGTTTGTAAATAAAATTAGAATTATCCTAAGCATATCCACCGGGAGTGTCGTAACCAAGAGTATAACGAATCCAGTTTTCGTGCACCAGTTCCCGTTCAAGTCTAGATCAAAGCGGTATTTTCGTATTTTACCCCTAGGTACATATGTGCCAGATCTGCCACTACCTGATCATATCCAGATAGGGATGAATTTCTCAGAAAACTCATAAAATCTCTACAATACCAAAATTCTTGGTTGTTTTTCTAAACTAACCCTCAATGTCCATCTTAGGTCTATGTGCTCTAATCAGAGTTTATCTAAAACTATCTTCCAAACATTGTACTAAACTTTATCTAATTCTAACTGTAACTCCCTAACACCAGTTACCCAAGGTCGGTGCATTATTACATAGCATTGGCATGATCACAAGGAAATTATGTCTCGAAAGACCGATCAGTTTAGTATTATTGGAAACAAGATTCATACATAATTTCAACTTTACAACATGAAAAGAAATACAACACGAATTTATTCCATTCAAAACATCCTAGACTCTTAGATAATTCCTGCATTTCACTCATAACTAACTTCTTTATATCCTCGGAAAATGAAACATATGAAAGGGGAGAGCTCAAACGCTCATTAAAGGTAAGCAATACAGCAAAAGATAACATAATTATTAAGAATTATGAATAATTGAAACCTCATCCCTTTACCAATAATAAACATGAATACTTTTATGGAAGGAATATGAGATGAGTAAATAATTCTGTAAAAAAATATAATCATGGGTATTATACTAGTTTAATAACCACATGAACCATCAATATTATTTCCAAAATGAAAGACCGTATAATGCTAGAAATTCTGAATTATTTTTTCAAGGCCTCTTCCAAGACGTCTAAAAATGATTAAGGCCTCGTCCAAAACCATTATTAAATTGGGAAAGGCCTCCTCCAAATCCATATCTAGTTGTCTTATTAGACCTACTGATGCATCGAGAATCTATAGTGGGCTCTACCCAACACTTACTAAGTCCAATACATTTATCATATGAAAAAGGTTGAAATAAAATATAAAAATATGTATTAAAAATATCATACGAAATGTCAATACTTTAACCATAAACCATGAATTTTATAAAAATATCACATCCATAGTCAATCATAAATAAATTCATCAATATATTATAGAAGTTTTTTATCATAAATAATCAACTTCAAATAAACTAAAAATCCATCAAAGGATGTTGACACAGATGAAATCAAAACCTTTTTTAGGGAAATATCACTTTCTATTTTTAAATCATTTAAGAGTCACATAATTATAATGAATTTTTTTTTTAAAATATTCTTATAATATTGCAATGGATTCTTTGATGATGTTATAATTGTGGAAAATATCCGCTACAATTGTATAAGTTAAAAAACATTCTTATCTTAATTTTGTCGAAAAGGTCATAAAGTTCCTTTTTTGGAAAATGACAGAAAGATTCCTTTCAAAATATATATTTTTAAATAAGGTTATAAATTACTTATCCCTTTTATCTATTAATTTTTTTAGATACATTTTTGCGAAACACGGACGTGGATTATAAGGAGGTCCCATTAGATACTTACGTAAAAAACAACCTTGGATAATAATGAGATTGTAGAATTAACCATTACATTGAACATTTAGTTGGTCAAGGGTAGGTTAACCTCATGTATAAGGGTGAAATAATTTTTATTAAATTATTCAGGAATCATATACATTAATATGATATCATATATGTTCTCTTAACATTGCTTTGTTACTAATATCGTGGTATTATCGTTTTTTCAAGTTTTAAGGGATTAATTTTCGATTATATTCTTTGTTATGTGAGTCATTTTTTTTATCGATGGGATGTATATTATTCATATCCTGGAATATATCAAGTAGTTAAATATTATTTTTAATCATCTAATGAAAATTAGTCTTGAATGGATACGATGAGGATTGAATCTCATCGCATTCGTGGAGACTGTAATCAGAACGTACGCACGAGCGACAATATCATCTTTTTGATATTAAAATAATAAATAATTGGATGTTATATCATATATAGAGAATGATTATCATGTTATATTTCATATTTTCATCAATTACACCACGACGTGGAGACAGTAATCCGTACGTACACACGAATGGTGACATGTCATTCAAAGGATGGATAGAATAATGAATATGGCGGTACCATTTTTATAATAACATACCCGTATATAGAATATAATAGAGTTATTTTTTTAGAATGGAAATAAAAAAGAAAGATGAAGTGAATGAAGAAAAGAACTTGAATGAGTGAGGGGAAATTATTATCTCTTCTTTGGGTTATTCCTTTTGATTTGACAAAAAGGGCTCCATAAGTTGGATTTCGAACTAAAAAAAGGCCTCTATGATGAATGGAGGAAAGTTGGTAGGGTATTTGGGTAGGTTTTGGCCGATCCAAAAGGCATTGAAGATGTGAAATTGAGATAAAGGGGAGTTTCTTTTATAAGAGGGTTGAGGGCCACCTTAGGAAAAGCCATAAATATTATTTAAAAAAAACCATTTTCTATTTCTAATGGATCCAAAAATGATTATTTAAAGTCTAAGATGTGGATTTGTCGAAAACCACTCAACCAATATGTTTTAGAAGGTTTTTTTCACTATATTAACCTTATCTTTTAGCTTTAACTCTAAGTGAAATAGATTGAAATTTACCATGTCTCTCTGTATTTTTATATTATATGGTTAATAAACTTACTATATACATCCAAGAAAACCCCAAGTGGTTCATTAATATTAAAACTATCATTATATATGTCATGTTTTTGATATTTTGATTTTTAGGAATTGAATATCAGTTAATAATATAATATTTGTTTTAAAAACTCTTTTATGTCAATTTTGATACAATTTGGTATTTTGTTTTTTCTAAATTCATAACAACATTATTACTTTGAAACAAATTTATTTAATCAACCCAAACATTTCATATTAACCTATAAAATTAGTGGAGTTCATAAAATTTCTGAAATTACATTTATTTGGATATTTATAATTTCAATTATATTAATATTTTATTAATTAGGTAATAACTACATCATCATTGTGTCATAAATAAATTATATCATTTAATGTCAATAAAATATAACTAAAATACTATTATTTTGGAAATAATTTTATATTTATAATGAATATTTATAGTTAAAATACTATTAAAAGTCGGTTTTAAACAATAACTCGGTTTTAAAAAATAACTCATAATATATTTATACTTTAAAACCATTAAAATTTAAAATTTAACAATATAAATTATTTTGATTAAAAAAGTTGTTTTTAGTTAAAATATAGTATTTTCACTATTCATCCAAATATGAAAGTTATCAGAAAAACACAATAAATTTATTAAAACTAAATTGTTATGTCCTAATTCTAAAGAAGATGTTTATTTTTTCAAATTGAATATATAAAAGTTTCAAATATTGGAATTAAAAAGGGTTCACTATTAAAAGGCGGTAAAAGTGCATTTTTTTTTAAAAATACGTCCTTTATCTAAAAAAATTAATTTTCTCTAAAATTATGCATAAAAAACTCATAATATTGATTCTAAAATTATAAGGATTATATAAAGTTAAAATTTCAGTTAATATTATTCATAACCACTTTTTAATTACTAGTTTGGCAAGTCTTGGTGTGCTTGAACTCGGTCTTGCGGGTAGTGCAAGGTATTGAATTACTTTGAAAAAATAACATACTATGAAATCTTGAGGTGTTACAAAAGATCATATATCAGTGATTTACATTGATAAAATCCTATAATGTTTCTAGAAATGGTCTTCCCAAAAAGATAGGGGCGTCACCTTATCCTTCCATGTCTAGAACTAGAAAGTCTGCTGGAAAGATAAATTTTCCAACATTGACTAAAACAACTTTGACAATTCCTCTTGCATACATTACTAATCAGTTAGCTAGCTATAGTGGTACTGTAGTTTCTGTGATCTCTTGGATCCTATGATTGTGGAAACACTCATTATAATCATGTTAACGTAGGCTAGAACATTTCATAGTACTCATCCAAACATGCATTCTCTAATAGAACAAGGAACTATAAAATTTTCAAGATCACACACGTTTTGAGGGATTTTTGATTCATGATAGAAGAGCATTACTAATTCAAGAATATGACTCATGATCTTATATTTTCTGATAGTTTGATATCATATATTTTAGAAAATTTTCTTAAATATACATCTAGGGAATGATTCTTCAAATAATATATTGATGTGTAGTTGCATGAACATCTCTATGAAATATTTGTATTCTACCTCCTTCCTATATTGCCATTATATCTCTGCGAATTGAATATAGGTCTCATATGTAGGTTGGGAAACAAATACTTGTTCCTTTTTTTATTCATTATTGTGGTTCTTTTTAGCTGGTACATCTTCATTAGGTGAGGTGGGAATGGCTTCATCACCTTCTTTATCATATAATGGTTTTTTATTAGGTTCTTTCGGTTTCCTTTATTATTTTACATTTGGACATTAAATGTGAAAAAAATTCCCTCTTTTTAGTACTAAAACTATGGAATCATCTATTTGGTATATATTAGGGTTACTATTTATATTACCTGGTAATCTATCAGATAAGTTCTTTGAGATTTGAACCTTTTCTTGGTCAAGGGTCCTTGAAGCATCACCTTGATTTTTCATTTCTATTTCTTGGGATTTAATTCATTGACCATAATTTTTATGAAATGTATCCTGAAGATTTTATAAGTTACTTTGTTGTGGGGGATGTGGCTTTTAAGGTCTTGGCATAGAAGGCTGGAATTACTTTTGTTGGGGTATTTGTGGAAAGGGATGATGTTGGAAGGGCTATTATGGAATTTGTTGTCATGGTCTGCCCACAGGGTTCATTGGTGGACACTATAGTGGTCCTCGATTGAGAAATTGTGCTTGACCACATCGCATTTGAGGATATACTTAACCTTTCATATGTTTATATAGATCAATCCTATGATTATAATATTTTTGATGTTGTTGAAAAAGACTGTTATGTGGATTGTATTAGAATCATGTTGATCTTCACACCCTTTCATGTAATCCTAGTAATATTGAGGGCCACTGCACATATCGCATGATTTAATTTCCATTACAGGGGTAGGAGTGGGTGGATTTTGAGATTTTTTGAATGGCATCAGAAAATATTCAAGCTTCTTTGTGAGTGAATCCACTTTAACTGCTATTCTGGTGCTATCTTCTACCTAGTGGTTAGCACAAATTCGTTGTCCATTATCAATTTTCAAAAGGCCTTCATTGCGATATTCTTCATCTAGTATCACACGTCCTTATTCAAGGGGTTTGAAAATTAATCCTCCCTCAACATAAGCATCATCAAAAGTTCATGCCGCTTGCTATAGTCCATGGTAAAATGTCTCAAATTAAATCTGTGTATCATGTCTATAATGTGGACATTTTATCATAAGCTCTAGAAATTAGTCCCAATTCTCATTTATATTCTCTATCTTCTTGAGAAAAGTTTTAAATATCATTCCAGAGCTTCCAGGTCTGGATTGGTGGAAAATAATTATCTAAAAACATCTTGGATAGATCCCCCCACATGGTAATTTACTCGGGAGATTTTCTTTTGAGCCATTTCATACACTAAATCATATTGAGAATAGAAAGACACATAGTCTTATAGCATCTGAAAGGACTCCCTAGTTCCAAAAGGTATCGCAAACAATAGAATGTTTGGAATTTTTTCATCAGGGTCTTCCCTCTAGAGACATTAGTATTATCCCATGTTCTGGGTCATACGAATGACTCCATGCTTAATCTCAAGGTTATGACCCTGATTTAGGGGGAAAATGATTCTTGTAGTTTCACCATGGATTAATGGTAGGCCATAATCCAGGATAGACATTTCTAAATGAATGGAGTGTTCTCTCATAATTATTTGATGGGGTTTTATGGGTTGGTTCTCACATTATTATGTTTCACAATCATCACTGACCGGTGATACATAATTAAATACCTTTGATTCTCGAGATCAACGTCCAGGGGTTATATTGATTCAAGGTTCCTTGAACTAGTCAAGGGACCTTGGTACATTCACTAATTCAGAAAATGAGAATGCAAGGGGATCTTGAATTGAAATCAAAAAAACGGGAGAGGGAAAGGTAATTATATGCCTTAGACCAAATTACTTCAATGAAACAACATTTACTCCCTAACAATGGTGCCAACATTTGATAACGATCCCTCACAAGATATTGGTTTCGTTTGGATGATGGTCAAATTAGAAGTTTTGTTTCCAAAACATTACTAACAATAAGGGAATATTATAGTAGAAGTCTGGGGTCAAGTCCATGAGGAGGAATCTATATTGAAGGGGAATTTTTGACTTTAGACCCTAATAGGAGTCATAAAAAATTACCTTAGTGATTGGGAAATTATTATCTCTCTGTTTGGGAGTGAATTCAAGTAATTAAAGAAGGGTTGAGATAAATTTTGAGTTTCTGGGTATAGGATAACATTTAATTCTAACTAGTACTCTCCTGTGCATTTGCACGGTGATACTAAACAAATAATAGAATATGTTTCTGCACAAAAAAATGGTTAAATGATTAATTTTAAGAAGAAAATACAAAATTTCAATATGAATAGTAAACATGAATACTCAATATATAGAAATAGAAAAATAATGATAATTATTATTAGAATATAATTAGAGAAAATATAGATATTATCATGAAAGTAGATAATTATTTGGAAAAATATATTTGTAAAGATGTAGGATAATCAATAAGAAATAAAAAAATATTTTCAACATGGATATTTCAATTAAATGAATGAAAAATAACATTGAAGTTGACATATGAAGGATATGAGTTTTTGGTGAACTGCATTTATGCATACTGGTGGCTATTGCATGATATTTCCCACTCTCGACCAGCCTGAAACCATGACCACTCACCCATCTTCATGCGCACCTCCAGAAGAAAAACATTTAAATAAATGATAAAAACACACATCTTCAATTAGAAATCTTGATACATTCATATCAATTCACTTATTATAAATGAAAGTGAACTAATCATTTTTCGATATGTATTCAAAAATGGAACCCTAATTAACTTACCACCAAAGAAGATATATTTCCATGAAGTAATATTATCAAGGAATATAATTATTCAAAAAATACGGTTTATAAGTTGAATAAAAAAGAAAAGGTAATTAACCAATATAATGAAATCAATTTGTAGATATATTAATCAAACAAATATGTAAAAACAACAATGTGAAATTCATTTTAAAACAAAGAGGGGTGATACTTCATTTCATAGAACAAACAAGCTAAATAGGATAAATACATTTCATGATTAGAGAATATGAAATTAATATAGTGAAACATTAGTAAATTTATAAAAAATACATAAAACAGAATATGTCTCTCAACCCATATTCATCAATATGATGAAAATATTCCATATCTATGAAAAAAATACAATATAAAAAATGTGACAGTCCTTCAAAGGTGTAAAAATTATTCTTTATACAAACCATGGGATATTCAAAAAGGACATAATTTCCTATATTTTGTTCTAAAAATAAGAAACCTCTCCCTGGACCCTCCAATTCAATGGTCACTATCATAGACCTACCTTCTACATCTTGTAAAATAATGCTAATTATAAAAGTATGACACCAAACAAATTCATGAAATTTGTTCTCGATGCAACCTCAAATTAAAAATGGGAAAATCACATCACCTAGTAAGAAGGAGTTGAGAAATCATTATTTATTTATTCTATATTGGACATTGTTGCAAAGCCAACACCTTATGAGTGGTTTCTTTATAACTAATTAACTACCCTTGAATTAACAACCAAATCAGATTTAGTGAATACTTATCCAAGAAGAGAATCAATGACATCCCAAGGAATCAAGATTTTGTGAGTAAAAAAAAATACACAAGAAGTGTGTTCTAGTTTTTTGGTGACTATAAAATAATTACAGGGAAAATCCTAGAGATTCAAAATACATCTATGCAGGTTTACTGATATTCCATACACAAGCTAATAAAATCCAAAAATGTTTGATAAATGAACAAAACATATAAATTTACACAAAGATAAAAAAATTGAAATAAAATAATTCAAGAAGATAACATATTATTAAAAACTAAATAATAATCAACTCAATGATTACAAAAAATATAAAAATAAATAATGATGATTTTGAAAAAATAATTATAAAATGAATAAGATTGTACAGTAATCTAAAAAAATTAATACAAAAATTATAGAATATAATGTATAAAATTAGAATTTAATTTTTGGAGGGTACCTTGTTGTTTATACAGAAAACAGAATAGAAGTAATTTTGAATCAATTTATATTCAATTTTATTTGATCAATAGATTTCTGAAATAGATGATTTACATCAAGAAGGAATGGGTTAATCATTTAATGTTCCTTCTATCTCAAACAAAAATATATATCTTCACGGGTGTTGAACAACATTATAATTGTTTATCATCTGCATATTTGTCAGTTAACTAGAGTAAAAAATAAAAAAACATTATCACATCAATGAACAACTAAGAAAACCTTGTTTTCCTTTAAGATATATATATATATATATATATATATCGTTTTTGCCTGGTTAAGATAGTGTAGAGTAGAATTGTAGTCCTGTGACCCAAAAACTATTGAATACCTTTGATGTCTACAATATTATTGGAAACATTGTTCTACAGAAACCACATATTCAAGACATCATATGTTTTATTATCACTACTGACATGGAAGACTATTTTTTATGTCTACAAGATGAGTGAATAGTATAAGCTACCTAAACTAAATCATCTTGAATTTTATCAGTATATAAGACAATGTGGTAGGGAGAGTTGTCCATGATAAAAGGATGAAACTCTAGATATGTAATTTGCTTTCATGCATTGGCATTGGAAGAATATTTTTCCGTCAATCGTAGAGAAATGTAGAGGATGCCTCTAGAAATTGAAGTTACTGAAAATTCCTTATTTCTCAACTCAACTTATTTTGATTCCTTAATTACATTTTCTTACATCTCTATAATAAACATGAAAATATATTTCCATTGAAGGTTGGAATAAATAAATGAATTCAAGCAGATATACATTTGGAAATATGTAAGTATAAAGGGTGAGATAAGGGGCATGTGGGAGGGAAAAGAGAGTTTTCAGATAATGAAATTCAAATTTCTCTTAACAAAGCAAGGTATCTAGTATTTATCATCAATCACTATTTAGTTATCAAAAAAGTTACATTAATATATTAAAATAAATGTAGAGACATGATGGTGATGGTAATATACTAGGATTCTTTAATGGATAAATGAGATAAAATAAATTGAAACATGATATTATCATCATCCTAAAATGAAAAGCATATAGTAAAAGGATAAGGTCCTAAAGAATTAATTCAAATTGACCAAAAGAGGGCCATCTCTGTTTCACAGTTATGAATATCATGATTAGTTGCATCACATAGAGATATGGAAAGATAAAAGATATAATCCATCTGGAAAATTTATTGAGATTACAAATAAATAAGTGCATGATTTCAATGTACCCACATTAATTGAACGATAACTTTCCCATGAAATTACATTTTCTTTGATGAGGTCCATTTTCCTAAAATCAATATAATTCAAACATAAAAACCTTAATGAAAAAAATTCTCAATAAGTTGATAGTTAGAAATGCATATAAGAAAACATACATTCAATTGGAGATACAATTCACACATTTTTGTGGCCTCTTTGTATAAGGAAGAAACCATAGAAAAAGATGTAATAATGGATAATATATATCATATAGAACAATACAAGTGAAAAAAAGTAATGAAATTTAATATATTAGAAAATATTATTGTTGATAATTTATCCAAAGCCTCTTGATACCAAAAACGTTTCCTGTGAAAACCCAATGGAGGAAAAAAATGAGGTTATAGTGTCTGAACATGATATAAATGGAGTTAGAAAATTTGGTATAGTAAATGATGCTCCCATATTTAGACTACATACTATAATAACCACTGGTTCTTGAACAGATGTTACTGATTTATTAAATTCTTTAGAATTCTCCTTGGAAACATCATACACTATATAAAAGGTGTCAGTTACACTAAAATCTTTCTTATATGATCATAATAAATTTACATGGAGAACTTTCTGATGGTAGTGTTTCATTACCAAAATATAGCATTGAAGTTCCTCCAAATAGTGCTTCTATCTAGGTTTCATTTTTCTGCAAATGTATCAATATATTGCTATGGAAGAAACAATAATATTTGTTATTTTTTTTTCATCAAAATGCCAATTTGAACATTACTTTTCCAACGCAAACTAATTGGAATTTTCAAAATTTTCCATAGAATCCATTTCATAACAAGGTGTTGGCAATAAAATCTAAATGTTGAAAGTTAACTGTAATCAAATGTTCCGAAAAACTGAAGAAGAATTAATGAAAAATTCTAAATGAAAAATTCCTACAAATTCTCTTATTTGGAGAATAATCATCATGAATCAGCAAGATCATATCTGATCAAGAATCATGGATATCATATATATTGTCTGAAGATGTGCGTGAATGAAACCTCTAGTGGCCACTTTCACAATCAATAGAAAATAAAAGTGGTTGTACCTCATATATCACTACAAAACATCAAAACATTGGGGTGAAATTCAAGATTATATTAAACTCTACTAATGATCAAGGGAGGGGGAATAGATCGATGATTGAAAATCCACTCGAATGATTCAAAATAATACTTTAGGAATAAAAAAGGAATTAGGGGTCATTGTATGCGATGAAAATTTTTCAAGTGTATGATTGTCTTGATGTGATGAGGCGGAAACCTAGGCAAATAGGATGGTCTTGTGGGATCTATGAGAAGGAGAGATGGGAATCAGGATGCAAACATCTCAATATTGTCTCAGTGGGTCACGACAGATGTAGGGAAAGCCTAAGAACTCATTTGGTAGGTGAGATATGAGAGGAAAAGAAAGGATTTGAGATGAAAAGAACATAATTTCATTATTTGGTGGGGAAATAACAAGGGATGGAGGGGGAGAAACTGGGAGAAACAAAGAGAAGTATTTCCCTCTATCCAGCCCTTTCAAATAATCACAATATTCAAATGATTTTGGTGGAAATGGTGTGCCTGGTGTGATTTTTTTTTCAAATATATCAAATTACCCCAATATGGGTATATAAAAAATAGTTCCCTTTATTTATAATAATACAAAAAATAATGGTTTTTATAATTTCAACCGTACCTATAAATAATTTTGATGGTTATTGTATTTTAAAATAATATAAAATTATATTTATTTTAATTATTCATAATTTATAACCTTATATTTAGTATTTATTCATAAATGATAAATATATAAAAACATATTTATTCATATATTATATTTATTTTAAAATAAAATCTATTAATAAATTTTATTTATAAAATGATATATCCATAAATTAAATTTATTCATAAATAATAAATCTTTATTTATTTTAATAATAATTCTTAAATTATAAGATTATTTATTCATAAATTTATTTTTTTATAAAATTATATTTATTCATAATTTATAAAAATATATTTATTTTAATATAAATTGATAAATGAAAAAATTAAATTTATATTAATTTTCACTAGTAAATAATATAAAATCATATTTATTCGTAAATTTAATTTAATATTTTTAATTATATTTATTTTGATTTATCAATAAATCATATTTTTCCAAATTATGTATGTATTATATTAATATTTTTTATAATTATTGAAATAAAAAGTTCAAAAAAATGTATCTGTAATTAAAAAAAGGGGTCAAGGTAAAATATAATTAATATAAAATAATTTTGTCTCTTGATTATGTAATTTTTTAATTTATATTTCCTTGTAACTAAATTTTCTTTCCAAAAATTAAGTAATTATACTAATGAAATATAATGTTAATATGATTGTTGAGATACAAATAGAGTGAAGATAATACCAATTATTATATGTATACACATCTATCAAAAATTATTATAAAATGGAAAAAAATATGATTTCCAATATATTTTTCAAAATTAAATGTTTATTTAATTAACATGATATAAAAACCAAAGGTTCAATTTGAAATTATAATATTTTATATTGGAAATAATTAAGTATTTTAAAACAATATTTTTTAATAAGTGTTATTTCTTTATATTATTAGAACATTTCTTTTCTTTTAATTTAAAAATTATCACAAAATTAGATGGAGAGAAATTACAATCTTTTCTTTTCTTTTAGAATATTTTTCATCAAAACAAGAATGTGAGAAATCATAATCATATAATTTATTTTCTTTTCTTTTATGAAATAGTAAATGATTTCTATTCATTTACTAAATTATAACCACACATAGGCAAATATAGATGGGATATCCGAGATGGTGGATGATGTAGGAGTTATCATTGGAGAGGTACATGAACAAATTAAAGGTTATTGACAGTGATGGAGCCCAGGTAGCTGAGAACAAAGGAATTCAGACCCTAGATTTTGAAGGCTGAAAGGATTAGCTTACCAAACACTAGAATAAGTATTTTTGAAGAGGTGAAGAGGAACAGTGGAGAAGCAACACTGACTATATATTTGGAAGGCTGATGTTGGTGAAATTTTCAGACGAAGAGGAAGAGAATTCAGTAGAGGTTTTCAAATAGCTGATTTGGAATAGGAAACTCTATTCAAGGAGGAGACCAGAAGTGGTAATGATGGAGTACCAAAGTCACGACAAGGTGGATATAGGAAGTAAGGAAGATGGAGAATCAAGATGCAGTGGAAACTCTAGAAATGAGTGTCTAATTCTGGTGGAATTGCTAGATGAAGCGAAAAAGAAGATCATCAAAGCTTTTGAAACTATATAAATCAAAGAGGGTAGTTGTAATGGGAAGAGAGTGGGAGGAGATTGAATATTGGTAGAGGGTGATGGGAAATTCGTGGGATTTAATGAAGGAGTGACATGTGTTGGAATACATGATTACTTTAGTAAATATATAGATATTGGAAGGGTCTTAAGGCATAGGCTGCGAATCCAAAGGTGGTCTTTAGCTGACTTTCGTCAAGTCACCTTGTTCTTCCTAGGAATATATTATTCCAGGCTTGGGAGATATTAAGAACCTAGCCGCATAATGTTTAGATTATTTAGTAGAAAATATCGTATGATATTGATCGTGTAGTAGTCTATATTAACCAGGATGGGGTCCTTTTGTTGAATATCCCATGATCCTGGGCATAAACTAAATTCGGTTAGACATTATGTGTTTATCCTGATTAAAAATACCTTAGGATTTTTAAGTTTTTAATTATGTATTAATTATGTATAAAGATACATCTACTTTTAACCCCTACTCATACTAGGTTTAGCTACTCATAGTGGGTGTAAATGAAATTAAAAATCATTCTTTACATGTTATTTGAAATTAATTGAATCACACACATATCAAAGTTCAAGTATGGAATGGGAAAATGAATGAAATTGGATTTTTGATAGTTCAATAATTACATAATTAAAATTCATACATGGAATAAAAATATGAATTAATCAGAACAAATTTTGTTGAAATCGATGACGAATGATTGGAATTGATGCAGTGGGAACATAAAGGAACTGATGAAAAATGGAACCACAACTTTTTAATTGATTTTAAAAAGAAAAACACGTTGAAATTTAGATTTTAAAGGGAATAGGTGAAAGATAACTTGAAGGTGATGCAAATAGAGAATAATCATATCCATAATTACAATTAAATGATCAGCATAACCCATGAATTTATTAGAAAATTTCATCATTATGTGTACTAGAAGTATACATTGGGTGTAATTTATATACATGGTTCTCTATAGATTTTATATCTCCCACGTTCCTTGTGTATATCTGGGGGATTTATGAGGTTTGACTAACATCACATCTTGTACCGGGTATTCATGATGTTTACATGCCTCCAGTTGTTCCTTTTCCATGATTTCTCATGGATTTCTTGCTAAACTGTTTTGACTGGTATAACGTCATTTATAGCAGGATCATGATGTGTATTGGATCTTTCCTTTTCCGGCCCCATAGCATGGTCACAAATTTTATTCATGAATTGGTAATGATGTGAACCACTAGTACACAATGTGTACTAACACATTATGATGTGTACTGGCCAAATTTTTTATTTTTCTACACTTCATCCTTTGAATCCTATGATGAATTATTCCTAATAAACAATGCATATACTATCAGAATTATCAATTCCATCAATAAAAATCTAGAAAAGATTGAAAAAAAATTGTTTATATAAATTTTTATTTTCAACGAGCAAGAGACGTGGGCCATTTGCATAGGTAGGGAACAAGGTCAAGGGACATGGCATGTAACCCATCTACAAACCTTGTAATTGCAATAATATGTCTTTATTACCTTGTCCTCTATATCCTAGACAAGTTTAATCAGGGTGAGTACATCTTATCATTTTTCTTTAGGTTAGTGTCCAATCCCTTTTTACACATAGGACAATGAACCATTCAACCTGAATTCATGGATTGAGTCATTGGAATACTCTTGTGTGTCCTAGAGTGAGATCCTCAATTCATTTTTGTTCCCTAGGCGTAGTTCATGGAATCAAAATGACCAAAATTATAATGACACTGATACATTACAAAGAAGGTTAATCTATATTGTGTTGTTGGTATACCCCATGGCCTTAGGAGTGATCCTTAGATGTTTCTCATATCTATTGAAAAAATCAACATGTACATCTAATGAAAAGGCCTGACGATCATTACCTATCGAATTAATGTCATTTGAACTATCTAGTTGAGGAGTGATTTCTCCTAGATAAATTTAATGTGGAATCATTGAGCTAAAATTCTAGGATTTCATTATATTAATTGGAATTACCTATAAACATTGTTTCTTTGTTGAGTATATTTGGATATTGTTTTTATTTGAGAAATATAGATATTCCTACGTAGAGATGATTATATTATCATTTGTAGTAATATTTGAGGTTTTGGGGGATCCTACTAGATATTATTACTCTCACCCTTGTATAGGAATTTTCCCAACATATCCTGTCATGTGTAGGTGATTTTTCATTTGATGGAATCCTTAACAGACAAGGAGTATATGTTTCTTTGTGAGACTGGGCATATCGAGGTGTGTTCCTGTGGTAACCTAATTGAAGTCCACAATAGTACATTCTGGATGGGATTGTTTTTAGAACTCTTCAAGATGGATTGTATTTTTACCGTCATTGCATTCCTATACATCCTATCATTCTATGGTTGTGTTACTCAGATTTATGACTGCATGGTTTTTAAGT
The DNA here is from genome assembly GCA_963277665.1 of Viscum album. NCBI lineage: Eukaryota > Viridiplantae > Streptophyta > Magnoliopsida > Santalales > Viscaceae > Viscum > Viscum album. Next base: position 1,569,332,883 of record OY728133.1, on the reverse strand, counting down.
TGAATTTAATTTTTTTATCTTTTAGGCCTGGAGATGTGAGGGTGTTCATAGGTACATAGGCTTAGGCCGACCATGATAGTTATATTCATACTCTATGCGACTCTTCGGCTCTTAGCCTATTAGCAGTCATCATGGGGAGTCACAACATGGTACCTTTGGGATGGGTCATGATTGAGTGGTAACATAGAAGTTAGTTATACCAAAGTACCAGGGTAGGTTAGATTGGTTAATATAAATAGTGTTTAGTGTAATGAGATTTCTTTTAGTCTGAAGAATATAGTATTATTATGGAAAATGAAAAATCCATACACCATGAACCAGATCACCTTTAGTTTGAATCCTTATATGAGAACAATATTTATAGTGAAAACAATGGTACATGCATCTTATAGGAATGAGTTTTGGATCCGATATCTATCTTGAGTCAATACTCTAGATATAATCATTGACCACTGTATATATTAGTATTTAAGGATACCAATGTGATATATGGTATTAATGATTTATAATCAAGATCATAAGGATGACCCCCAAAGAAATGGGTCATCTGAATACAGATGAGTTCTTGATGTTCTAACACTATGTGGTATACCAGTTATACCAACACTTATAGAGAAGCATAAGGTACCCATTGTACTAGCAGGAGAGGTGCATAGGCTATGAGGACCTCACATTTTTTCTATGATAGTTCCCCCTTAGGTTCTAAAACTATCCCAAACCATAGGCGATTGAGGACTTGTTTATGACAATGAGAGAAGTTTTTCATATCGTTAGGACACCAAAAGATCAGATTTTGGTCTTGGAGAAAATTATTCACTATGGCTCAGAAGAATGATGAATGGGGATGGTGACCCAGTCTTATAATGAGAAAACTCTTCCATGTATTGATTTTGAGTTCCTTTTTTGAGAATAATTTTCTCATTCAACATTGAGAAATATATTTGTCTATGATCTCTTACAGCTTTAGTAGAGTTGCATGATAATATATGACTATTCCTGGAGTGTTTCCTACATCTCTGGGTAATTGAGGTATATGGTTAATGATTAGTTCATAAAGGATCAATCCTTTGATTTAGGTCTAGAAATACAAATCCAAGTCAGCATTATCCCTCCATGAATTCCTACCTATGATGCGGTGTAAGCGTGAGATTTGGTAGTTGGGAGTTAATTGGACAAACGGATAAGACATGGGGTTGCTGGTAGTTGGAACACAGGAGAAGATATCTTTGAACATGGATCCTCTATCAGTACCATGGGTCAATACATGAGAGATATTTCATGAAAATGTCCTAGGATATAGAATCTATGGTTCATGTCTCTCGGGATGGGTCTAGTGGGCTTAGAGAGAGGTGGTGGTACTCGTATGATGGAGTGAGAAATCATGAATGAGATTTTATGAACCACCACATGTCAAATATATATACTATTAATAAAACATGATTGAAGAAAAATAATCTTGAATTGATAGGTTTGTTGGGAAGTAGACATGGTAGAGGAGCTTTGAAAGATGGATGAGTTGGAAGACTCTTTGAATTATTAACACCATCACCCCATGGGTTCAACTCTAGGTTCATGGAGAGAGAAGAAATTATTGGATACAAATGAATGTGATGAAATAATATGACCTAGAGTCTCTAGGAATGATATGAGATATGATATATATTTTTATATACTTCAGATTTGGTAATGATAGACACAAGTTCTAGTCATTCCATTCATTCCACATACCATTTTCAAAATTTGGAGATTCGGGTTGAGCCCTAGGCATGAAATGTACACTTAGAGACTCTTATTAGAGATGACTCAACAATCACACACTTGTTTTGACATTGTAAGATGTATCTTGGAAGAATGATACTATATTTTTATATCATGGTATTTGTAATGAGGCCTTACGATATCATTATCCAAATGAACTAGTTATCAATAGTTCATGTCCACATTGACGAATCTATGTGGAGAATGTGGTATTTATATAGTGATGGAACTATTTTTTCCTTTACGTGTGAAAAGGATAAATGTATGGACTCATATATATGAGGGTGATACTGATTTCTAAACAGTTGGATAGTCTGAGCTCACTGTATTAGATGTTATGTTTTTATAGTTTCTCATAGTGGTAGAGTAGTTTGAGGGCGTCTTACATGAGGATGTTCAAGGTTTACCTCGCCAACTAGATATGGAATTTTGAATTGATATACACCATGTTATGATCATGGTATCTACACCAGCATATCATATGTCTCCAATAGAGCTTCATGAGATGATGGTGCATTGGGAGTACTTGTAGTGGGAGGGATTTGTTAGACCCATTTTTAACCATAGGAATCCATAGTTTTGTTCTCCAAAATGGTGGGGGATCTTGAGGATGTGCATTTACTATAGAAACATGAACTAAATGACCATGAAGAACAAGTATACACAACTATGGATTGATGTCCTCTTTGATCAATAGAGAGGAGAATAATCATTCTCAAAGGGTAAACTATGGTCTAGCTATCACCACCTGTGATTATAGGAAGAGAATATACTAAATAAAACATTTAGTCTTCAAAATGGTCACTATAAATACATTGTGATTACATTTTTCATAAATAATACCCCAACAGTGTTGATAAGACTCATGAACTATATCATTCATCCTTAATTATAATGGTTCATGGTAGTCATCATCGATGATAGCCTTATGTACCCCACTTCAAAGGTGGATGACACAAGACACATGAATATGGTTCTTGTCTTACTCTAAGAGAACTAAATATATCGGAATTTCTCAATGTTCTAGTTCTGGATTCACGTGGTACACATTCTAGGACACATTTCTTTATTAGATGGAGTTGTAGTGGACCAGTCGGGGTTGAGGTAGTGTAACCTTGCAGGCCACCGAAGATCATACAGGAGGTGAATATATTCATTGGGTATATAGGATATTACTAATGATTCATAGGTTATTTATTCTGAATATAACAAACCATGACATATTTGACCTAAAATGGGTATCCTTTTTGTGTGTACAGAAGCGTTCCAACCATCTTTTTAGCAGTTGAGATCTATATTCATGAGCAATCAAATCTTGAGATTCGTTGAAGCGGCAATAAAGAACCTAATATTAGGTTATTAATCAGGAATTTGTCTTGGTTTTTTTTATGTATTGGTAGTCCATGATTGAATATGTTTCATTTCATTTGAGACCACATGAGTATTACTGAAAAACCCAATATCTGGAGTTAATAATAGAAATTTTGGCATAGAAGACATGGTGAAACATCTTGATTACAGGGAATTTTATCATATATTATGATCATAAGAGTATAAAATATATCTTTCATTAAAAAGATATTAACCCGATGTTGAGGAAATGTGTAGAGTTCCAACAGTATTATGAATTCAAAATTGTCAATACTTATGGGATATAGAATGTAGTGGTAGATTCTCTCAGCATGAGATCTTGTTGATAGTTACTAAATGATGTGTCAGAGATTTTGGCTTCGCTATAATTATCCTTTGTTGGTGGAGATAAATTATCATATCTCCAATTGATGGTTGTCACTCCTCATCTATTGTTGCGAAATAGGAAGGCACAACTAGGGGATACCAACAATGACACTCTACATACTCAGATTTCCACTGTACATTCTCCTAATAGATTCTGTAAAAACAGATTGATGTATTTCTTTTTAGAGGATTCATGATGTTACATATGACATTGCGAGAATAGTTCCTACGATTCATTCATTCATCTACATTGGTGGTTCATCTACCTGTGGAAAAATGTACTAGAACCTCAGAAGATATATTTGGTGACATGGGATCAAGAATTGAGTTGCAATTTTTTTCCCATGATTCCTTAATTTCCCATGCAATAAAATTTTCTTTGATGAAATCCATTTTCCTAAAATAAATATAATTCAAACATAAGAAAACCATAAAAAAATCACAGTAAGTTGATAGAAAAAATGCATATAAGAAAACTAACATTCAATTATAGTTACTGTTCACACATTTTTGTGGACTCTTTGTATAAGAAAAAAACCATTGAAAAAGATGTAATAATGGATAATATATATCATATAAAAAATAGTAAGTAAAAAATAGTAATGAAATTTAATATATTAGGAAATTGGATTTCTGATAATTGATCCAAAGCCTCTCGGTACAGAAAACGATTCTTGTGAAAATCCAACAGAGGAAAAAATTGAGGTAATAGTGTTTGAACATGATATGAATGGAGTTACTAAATTTGGTATAGTAAATGATGCTCCCATCTTTGGTCTAAATACTGGAATAACAACTGGTTCTTGAACGGATGTTACTGGTTTATTATATTCTTTAAAATTCTCCGTAGAAACATCATATACAATATTAAAGCTGTCAGCTGCTCCAGATTCTTTTTTATGTGAGCCAAATAAATTTAAATGGAGAACTTTTTGATGGGAGTGTTTAATTACCAAAATATAGCATTGATGTTACACTAAATAGTGCTTCTATCTAGCTTCATTTTACTACAATGATATCAACATATAGTTAGGGAAGAAACAATAAAAGTTTTTATTTTTTTTCTACAGAAAGTCAAGTTGAACAATACTTGTCCAATGTAAACTAATTGGAATTCTACAAATTATCCATAGAATTCATTTCACCACATGGTGTTGGAGATACAATCTAAATTTTGAAATTTAGCTGTAATCAGATGGTCAAAAAAACTGAAGAAGAATGAATGAAAAATTCTAAATGAATAATTCATACCACTTCTCTTGTTTGGAGAATAAACAACATGAATCTGGAAGGTCATATGTGTATAAGAATCCGGGATATCAGATCTATTATATGAAGATGTTCCTGAATGAAACCTCTAGTGTCCACTTTCATAGTCACTAGAAAATCGAAGTGGTTGTACCTCATATATCTCTACAAAACATCAAAATATTGAGGGTGAAATTCAACATTATATTAAACTCCACTAATGATCAAGGGAGGGGGAATAGATAGATGAGTGAAAATCTACGGGAATGGTTCAAAATAATAAATTAGGGATAAAAAAGTAATCGGTGGTCATTGTATGTGATGATAATTTTATAGTTGTATGCGGGACTTTATGGGATGATGGGGAAACCATGGAAAATAGGAAGGTCTTATCGGATCTATGAGCAGGAGAGATGGGAATCATGATGCAAGCATCTCAATACACTCTCAGTGGGTTGAGACAGATGTAGGTAATGCCTAAGACCACTTTTGATAGGTGAGATATGAGAGTAAATGAAAGGATTTGAGATGACATAAATATATTTTCATTGTTTTGTGAGGAAATAACGGGGGATTTAGGGGGAGAAACATGGAGAATAAGAGAGAAATATTTCAATCTTTCTATCCATTTCAAATCATCCCAATATTCAGCTGATTTGGATGGAAATGATTTGCCTGGTTTTTTTTTGAAATTTATCATAATAACCCTATATCGGTATATAAACAATAGTTCCCTTTTTTGTAATAATACCAACACATAATTGTTATTATAATTTCAACCTATCCAATAAATAATTATGATGCATATAGAATTTTAAAATTATATAAAATAATATTTAGTTTAATTATTCATATATTATAAACTTGTATTTAGTATTTATTCAAAAATGATAAAAATATAAAAATATATTTATTCATAAAGTTTATTTATTTTAAAATAAAATCTATTAGTAAATTATATTTATAAAATAATATATCCATAAATTAAATTTATTCATAAATAATAATACTATATTTATTTTAATAATAATTCTTAAATTATAAGATTATATTTATTCGAAAATTTTTATTTTTAAAAAATTATATTTATTCATAAATTATAAAATTATATTTATTTTAATATGAATTGATAAATGATTAAATTATAATAATTTTAATATTCATCGGTAAATTATATAAAATATTATTCATTCGTAAATGTTATTTAATATTTAAAATTCTATTTATTTTGATTTATATGTAAATCATATTTTTTTTCAAATTTTGTATGTTTGTATATTAATATTTTTTTATAATTATTGAAATTAAAAGTTCAAAAAAAAGTCTCTGTAATGAAAATAAGGTATCAAGGTAAAATATAATTAATATAAAATAATTTTTCCTCGTGATTATGTAATTTTTTTGATGTATAGTTCCTTGTAACTAATTAATTTTTTTTTCAAAAAATTAATTACTTATATTAATGAAGTAAAATATATATATGATTGTTTCAATATAAATATAATGAAGATAATACCAATTATCATATGTATTCACATCTAACATAAATGATTATAAAATGGAAAAAAATATCATTCCAAATATATTTTTCAAAATTAAATCTATAATTAATTAACATGATATAAAAACCAAAGGTTCAATTTGAAATTATAATATTTTATATTGGGAATAATTATGTATTATAAAACTATATTTTTTAATAAAGGGTATTTATTATAATTTTAGAACATTTATTTTCTTTTATTTTAAAAATTATCACAAAACAGGATGGAGAGAAATTTCAATCTTTTCTTTTACTAAATTATTCATCCAAATAAGATTGTGAGAAATCAAAATAATTTTAATTATTTTCCTATTTTTATGAAATAGGAAATAATTTCTATTCTTTTAATAAAACATAGTCCAACATAGGCTAATATAGATGGGATATCCAAGATGGTGGATGATGTAGGAGTTTCCATAAGAGAGGTACATGATCAAATTGAATGTAGTCAATAGTGATGGAGCCCTGGTTAGCTGATCCTGAAGGACACGAGACGCTATATTTTGGAGGCCGGAAGGGTTATCATACCAAGCACTAGAACAAGTATTTTTTAAGAAGTGAAGAAGAATTGTGCAGAAGTAATGCTGACCATATATTTGGAAGGCCGATGTTGGTGAATTCATCGGACGAAGAGGAAGAAAATTCAGTGGAGGTTTTCAAACAATTGATTTGGAATAGGAAACTCATGTTAGAGAGGAGATCAGCTGTGGTAAAGATGGATTAGCAAAGTCGAGATAGGTTGTATATAGGAAGTAGAAAAGATAGAGTATCAATATGCAGTGGAAACTCTAGAAATGAGTGTCTAATTCTGGTGAAATTACTGGATGAAGCGGAAGGAAGATCAGCATAGGTCATGAAACTATAGAAATCAAAGAGGGTTTTCGTGATGGGAAGAGAGTGGGAGCAGATGCAATAATGGTAGAGGGTGATGGAAAATTCTAGGGGCTAAATGAGGGAGTGATACATGTTGGAATAAATGCTTACTTTAGTAAATATATAGATATTGGAAGGGTCTTAAGGCATAAGATGTGAAGCCAAAGGTGGTCTCTAGCTGAATTTGATCAAGTCCCCTTATTCTTACTATGAAGATAATATTCCATGATTGGGAGATAGTAAGAGCCAAGGTGCATTATGTTTAGCTTATTTGGTAGAAAATATCCTAAGATATTGACTGTAGAAAAGTCTACATTAATCAGGATGGGGTCCCTTTCTTCAATATCCCATGATCCTAGGTATACATAGATTTCAGTTAGACATTAAGTGTTTATCATGATTAAAAATACCATTGGGCTTCTAGGTTTTTAATCAAGTATTTATTAGGTATAAAGATACATCAATTTTTGATCCCTACCCCTATGAGGTTTAGCTACTCACAGTGGGTGGCAATGCAATTAGAAATCATGCTTTACATGTTATTTGAAATTATTTGAAAAATACACATGCAGAAGAACAGAAATGGAATGGGAACAAGCATGAAATTATATTTGTGATAGTTCAATCATTAAATAATTAAAAGTATTACTTTGAATCAAAATATGACTTCAATCATAACACATTTTTTAAAATAGATGAAGAATGATGGGAATTGATGCAATGGGAACATGAGGGAACTGATGAAAAACAGAACCACAACTGTTAAATTGATTTTCAAAATAAAAACATGATGCAATTTAGATTTTAAAGGTAATATAAGCAATATAATTTGAAGGGGGTGAAAATAGATAATAATCCTATCCATAATTGCAATGAAATGATCTGCCAAACCCCTGTATTTATTAGAATATTTCTTCAAGGTGTGTACTGAAGGTACACATTTTGTGATATTCATCTACATAGATCTCTACAGATTTTGGATATCCCAATTTCCATATGAACATATGGGGAATTTTTGAGGTTTCGATAACTATACATCATGAACTGAGTGTTCATGATGTCTACATGCATCATGTTTTTCCTTTTTCGAGATTTCTCATGGATTTCATGATGATCTGTTTTGACTGGTGTCATGTCATTTATAGCAGGCTCATGATGTGCATTGGATCTTTCCTTTTCTGGCCCCATAGCTAGTTCGCAAATTTCCTTCATGACTTGGTCATCATGTGAACCACCGGTACACGACGTGTATTAACACATTATGATGTGTACTTGCCAAAATTTTTATTTTTCTACAATTCTTCCTATGAATAGTATGGTGATTTATTCCTAATAAATGAAGAATATGCCATCTACATTATCAAGACCATCAAAAAAATCTAAAAAAGAATGAAAATAATAGTTTATATAAAATTGTCTTTTCAATGAGCAAGAGAAGTTGGCCATTTACATAGTTATGACACAAGGCCATGGGACATGGCGTGTAACCCATCTAAAAACATTGTAATTACAATAATATGGCTTTATTACCTAGTCCTCTACATTCAAGAAAAGTTTAATTAGGGTGAGTACCTCTTATCATTTCCCTGAGGGTTAGTGTCAAATCTCTTTTCACATATAGTACAATGATCCATTCATCTCAAATTCATGGATTGTGTTATTGGAATACTTATGTGATCCCTAGAGTGAGATCCTCTGTTTATCTTTTTTTCATATGTAGAGTTCATGGAATCACCATGACCAAAACTAAAAAGGAACTAATCCATTAATAATAAGGTTAATCTATATTGAGTTGTTGGTATACACCATGGCCTTGGGAGTGATCCTAATATGTTTCTCGTATCTGTTTGAAAAATCAACATGTACTTCTAATGAAGAGGCCTGACGATCATTACCTATCGAATGAATGTAATTAGAACTATCTAGTTTAGGAGTGCTTTCTCTTAGATAAATTTTATATGGAATCATTGAGATAGAATTCTAGGATAGCATATTATTAATTAGAATTACCTATAAACATTGTGTATTTGTTGAGTATATTTGGATATTGTTGTTATTTGAGTAATATAGATATTCCTATGTAAAGATGATTGTATTATCATTTGTAGTATTCTTTGAAGTTTTGGGTTTTACTACTAGAATTATTATTCTCACCCTTGTATAGGCATTTTCCCTACATATCCCATCTTGTGTAGGTGATTTTTCTTTTCTTGGAGTCCTTGAAAGACAAGGACTATATGTTTCTTAGTGAGACTGGGCATACCGAGGCGTGTTCCTGTGGTAACCTGACAGAAGTCCCAAATAATAATTTCTGGTTGGGATATTTTTTAGAACTCTTCACCTGGTATTTCATTTTTTTCCTTCATTACTTTCTTTTGCATCTTATTGTGCTATGGATATGTTACTCAGATGTTTGACTTCCTGGGTTTTCATTTGGTTTTAAATGTTTTTTTTTTCATATTTTGGTCATGGAGATGTGAGCGTATTCATAGGTACACAGGCTAAGGTCTACCATGCTAGTTATATTCATAATCGATGCGAGTCTCTGGATCTTTTCCTGTTAGTGGTCATCATGGGAAGTCATGACATGGACCCGTTGGGATGGGTCATGATTGAGTTGTAACATAGAAGTTAGTTCTACCATAGTACCAGGGTATGTGATATTGGTTAAGGGAAATTGTGTTTATTGTTATGAGATTTCGTTTAGTATGATGTATATAGATTTAGTGTGGAAAATAACATATCCAAACACTATGAATCATATCACCTTCATTTTGAATCCTTATATGATAACACTAGTTATAGTGAAAACAATGATTCATGCATCTTATAGAAATGGGTTTTTGTTCCCATATCTATCCTGAGTCATAACTCTAGATATAATCATTGACCATGGTATATCTTAGTATTTAAGGATACCTCGTTGATGTATGAATGTAATGATTTAGAATCATGATCATGAGGTTGAACCCCAATGAAATGAGTCATCCATATATGGATGAGTTCCCTATGTTCTGACACTATGTGGTATACCAGTTATACCACCACTTACAGAGAAGCATATGGTACCCACCGTACTTGTGGGAGAGGTGAATAGGCTGGAATACCTTACATTTTTTCTATGATATTGGCCCCTTAGGTTCCAAAGCTATCCCGACCCATATGTGGTTGAGGACAATTTTATTAAATGAGATAAGTTTATCATTTGGTTAGGACTCCAGAAGATCAGATGTTGGTCTTGGAGAAAATTCTTCACTATGGCTCAAAAGGTTGATGGATGGGGTTTGTGACCCATTTTTATAATGAAGAAACTCTTTCATGGATAGATTTTTAGTGCCATATTCGAGAAGATTTTTCTACTTCTATATTGAGGGATATATTTTTCTAGGATCTCTTACAGCTTCAGTAGAGTTGCACGATAATAGATGAGTATTCATAGAGGTTTCATTACCTCTCTGGGTACTCAAAGTATATGTCTCACGATTAGTTCTTAAAGGATTAAACCTTTGAGTTAGGTCTATAAAGAGAAATCCAATCCAGCATTATCCCTCTATAAATTCCTACCTATGATGGGATGTATGAGTGGGATTTGTTGGTTGAGAGTTTATTGGATAAACAGATACAACTTGGGGTATCTGGTAGTGAGATCACAAGAAAAGATATCATGGAACATGTATCCTCTATCTATCCCATGGTTCATGACATGAGATATGTTTTATGAAGAGTTCATATGATAGGTAATCTATGGTTCAGGTCTCTCAGGATGGGACTAGTAGGATTAGAGACAGGTGGTGGTACTTATATGATGGAATGAGAAATCATGAATTAGGTTTTTTGAACTATCATATGTCTAATATATATAAAATTAAGAGGCCACCAAGGAAGAGGAATAATAATGAATAGAAATGTTTGTTGGGCAGCAGACATGGTAGAGGAGCTATGAGAGAAGGATGAGTTCGAAAACTCTTTGAATTATTAAGACAAACAACCCATGGGTTCAACTCCATGCTCATGGAGACAGAACAAATTATTGGAAAAAAATGCATGTAGTGAAATCATTTAACCTAGTGTCTCTAGGAATGATATTAGATATAATATATATTTTTATCTACCATTGATTTGGTAATGATAGACACAAGTTCTAATAATTTCTTTCATTCCACATAACTTTTTCAATGTTTGGAGATTCTGGTTGAGCCCTAGGAATGAAATTTAAAATTAGAGACTCTTATTAGAGATGAATCAACAGTCACACACATGTGCTGACATTGTAAGATGTATCTTGGTGGTAAGAGATTTTGTTTGTATCTCATTGAATTTGTGATGAGGCCTTACGACATTTTCTTTAGTATGAACTAGTTTTCAATAGTTCATGCCTAAATCATTGATTCTATGTGGAGAATGTGGTATTTATATAGTGATGGAAGTATGTTTTTCCTTTATGATTGAAAATGAAACATATGTAGCGAAGGATGGAATCATATATATGAGGGTGATATTGATTACTAATAATTTGGATAGTCTGAGCTCACTGTAGTGGATGTTATGTGTTCCTAGTTTCTCATAGTGGCAGGGTAGTTTGAGGGCATCTTTCTTGAGGATTCTCAATGTTGACCTCGTATCCTAGAGATGGAATTTTGAATTGATATACACCATGTGATGACATTGGTATCTACACCAGCATATCAGATGTCTCCAAAAGAGCTTCATGAGATGATGGTGCATTGGGAGGACTTGTAGTGGGTGGGATTTGTAGAACCATTTTTTAACCCTTGGCATCCATAGTTTTATTCTCAAAAATGTTGGGGTAGATTGAGGATATTTGTTGACTATAGAAACATGAATTAAGTGACCATGATGAACAAGTATACACTACCAAGGATTGATGTCCTCATTGATTGGTTGAGAGGGGAATGTTGGTTAATGAAGTGTGACCTATGGTCAGGCTATCACAACCTGTGAGTAAAAGATGAGAATATACTAAAGACAATATTTATTCCTCACAATGTTCACTATGAATACATTGTGATTCCATTTTTCATAAATAATACCCCAACAATGTTGACGAGACTCATGAACTAGATCATTCAGCCTTAATTAGAATGGTTCATGGTTGTCATCATCGAGGATAACCATATGTACTCGGCTTCAAAGGATGATCACACAAGACACATGAGGATGGTTCTTGGTATACACTAAGAAAACTAACTATATGGGAATTTCTTAATGTTCTAGTTTTGGATTCACGTGGTACACTTTCTAGGACACATTTCTTTATCAGACAGAGTTGTAGTGGATCAACCAAGGTTCAGGCAGAGTAACCTTGTGAGACACCGAAAATCATACTGGAGGTGAAGATTTTCATTGGGTATAAAGGATATTACTGATGATTCATAGGCTATTTATTCTGAATATAATAAACCATGACTTCTTTGACCTAAAAGGTGTATACTTTTTGTGTGTACAGAAGGGTTCCAACAATATTTTTAGCAGTTGAAATCTAGATTAATTAGCACTCAAATCTTGTGATTCATGGAAGAGGCAATAAAGAAGAAAAAATTATGTTATTCATCAAGAATATGGCTTGGTTTTGTTTTTATGTAGATGTAGGTCATGATTGACTATGTTTCATGTCATTTGAGACCACATGAGTATAACTGAATATCCCATTATCTGGAGTTAATAATTATAGTTTTAGCATATAAGACATGGTGAAACATCTTGATTACTAGGTAGTTAATCATATATTATGATCATAAGAGTATCAAATATATCATTCAATAAATGGATCTTAACCTGAGGTTGAGGAAATGGGTATAGTTATAACAGTATTATGAATTCAAAATTGTCAATAGTTATGGTATATAGATTGTAGTGGTAAATTCTCTCAGTATGAGATCTTGTTGACAGTTACTGAATGATGTGTTAGAGATATTGGATTTTCTATAATTAGCATTTGTTGGTTGAGATATAACATCATATCTCCAGTTGATGGTTGTCACTCCTCATTTATTGTAGCGAAATAGGGTGGCACAACTAGGGTATTCCTACAATGAGACTGTACATACTCAGATATCCACTAGACATTCTTCTAATAGATTCTCTAAAGTCGGATTCATGTATTTATTTTTAGATTATGCATGTTGTTACATACGACATTGTGAGAAGAGTTTCTATGATTCATTCATTCATCTACTTTGGGGGTTCACCAGGTGTGGAAAAATGTAATAGAACCTCAGAAGATATATTAGGTGACCTGGGATGAAGAATGGAGTTGCAATGTTTTTATCTTGATTCCTTACATTCCCATGCAATAGCATTTTCTTTAATGAGATCCATTTTCCAAAAATCAATATAATTCGAACATAAAAAACCATAAAGGAAAAAATATTAGTAAGATGATAGAAAAAATGCATATATGAAAACTAAAAGTCAATTGGTGGTACAGTTCAAACATTTTTTTGTCCTCTTTGTATAAGGAAGAAACCAAAGAAAAAGATTTAATAATGGATAATATATATCATATATAAAATATTAAGTGAAAAACAGTAATGAAATTTAATATATTAGAAAATATGATTTCTTATAATTGATCCAAAGCCTCTTGGTAATAAATAATTTCCTGTGAAAACCCAACTGAGGAAAAAATTGAGGTTATAGTGTCTGGACATGATATGAATGGAGTTACCAAAATTGGTATAGTAAATGATGCCCCCATCTTTGGACTACATACAGGAAGAACAACTGATTCACGAACGGATGTTTGTGATTTATTACATTTTTTATAATTCTCCTTGGAATCATAATCTACAACAAAAAATGTGTCGGCTGCTTTAGATTCCTTCTTATGTGAGACAAATAAATTTAAATGGAGACATTTCTGATGGGAGAGTTTCATTACCAAAATATTGAATTGAAGTTCATCCAAATAGTTCTTCTATCTAGGATTCATTTTTCTACAATGATATCAATATATAGTTATGGGAGAAACAATAATATTTTTTTCTACAGAAATTCATGTGGAACATTATTTGTCCAGCACAAACTAATTGGAATTTTCCAAATTATCCATAGAAGCTGTTTCACCACAAGGTGTTGGAGATACAATCTAAAGGTTCAAATTTAACTGTAATCAGATTGTCAGAAAAATAGAAGAAGAAGAATGAATGAGAAATTATAAATTAATAATTCCTACCACTTCACTTATTTGTAGAATAAATATCACGACTCTGCAAGACCATATGTGTGCATAAATCTGGGATATCAGATCTATTATCTGAAAAAGTGCCTGAATGAAACCTCTAGTTGAAACATTCACAGTCACTAGAAAATTGAAGTTTTTGTACCTAATATATCATTGCAAAACATCAAAACATTGGGGGTGAAATTAAAGATTATATTAAACTCCACATATGATCAATGGACGGGGAGTAGATCGATGAGTGAAAATATGCAGGAATGATTCAAAATAAAAAATTATGGATAAAAAAGGAATATGTGGTCATTGTATGTGATGACAATTTCCCAATTGTATGCAGGACTTGATGGGATAAGGTAGAAACCAAGGAAAATAGGAAGGTCTTGTGGGATTTTTGAGTAGGAGAGATGGGAATCTGGATGCATGCATCTCAATACTCTCTCAGTGGGTAGTGACAGATGTAGGGAAAGCCTAAAACCTCATTTGGTAGGCAAGATATGAGAGGAAAAGAAAGGATTTGAGATGAGAGAAACATATACTTGTTATTTAGTGAGGTAATGGCAAGGAATTGAGGGGGAGAAATGGGGAGAAATAGAGAGAAATATTTCCCTCCATCTAACCCTTTCAAATCATCCCAATAACTAGATGATTTGGATAGAAATGGTGTGCCTGGTTTGATGTTTTTTTTAAAATTTATCTTATTATCCCTATATGAGTGTATAAAAAATAGTTCCCTTTATTTGTAATAATAACAAAAAATAATTGTTTTTATAATTTCAACCTATCCTATAAATAATTTTTATGGCTATTGAATTTTAAAATAATATGAAATTATATTTATTTTAATTATTCATAAATTATAACCTTATATTTAGTATTTATTCATAAATGATAAAAATATAGAAAAAATATTTATTCATAAGTTATATTTATTTTTAATTTAAATCTATTATTGAATTATATTTATGAAATAATATATCCATAAATTAAATTTATTCATAAATAATAAAACTATATTTATTTTAATAATAATTCTTAAATATAATATTATATTTATTTGAAAATTTATATTTTTATGAAATCATATTTACTTGTAAATTATAAAATTATATTTATTTTAATATGTATTGATAAATGATAAAATTATATTTATTTTTTTATTCATTAGTAAATTATTTAAAATCATATTTTTTCGTAAATGCTATTTAATATTTAAAGTTTTATTTATTTTGATTTATATGTAAATCATATTTTTTTAAATTTTGTATATTTGTATATTAATATTTTTTTATAATTATTGAAATTAAAACTTCAGAAAAATGTATATGTAATGAAAATAAGGTATCAAGCTATAATATAATTAATATAAAATTATTGTGTCTCATGATTAGGTAATTGTTTTCATGCATAGTTCCTTGTAACTAAACAATTTTTTTTTCAAAAAATTAATTAATAATATTAATGAAGTAAAATGAAAATATGATGGATGTGATATAAATACAGTGAAGATTATACCAATTATATAATGTATTCTAATATAACAAAAATGATTATAAAATTGAAAACAAATCATTGCAAGTATATTTTTCAAAAATAAATGTATATTTAATTAACATGATATAAAAACCAAAGGTACAATTTGAAATGATAATATTATATATTGGGAACATTTAAGTATTGTAAAACTTCATTTTTTAATAAGGGGTATTTTTTATATTTTTATAACATTTATTTTCTTTTATTATAAATACTATCACCAAACAGGATGGAGAGAAATTACAATCTATTCTTTTCTTTTAATAAATTTTGCATCCAAACAAGATGGTGAGAAATCTAAACAATTTCATTTATTTTTTTTCTTTTATGAAATAAGAAATAATTAATTTTTATTACTAAAATATAACCAAACATATGCTAATATAGATGGGATATCTGAGACGGTGGATGATGTAGTAGTTACCATAGGAGAGGTACATGACCAAATTGACGGTGGTCGACCGTGATGGAGCCCTAGTAGCTGAGCACAAAAAACATAAGACCCTAGATTTTGGAGGCTGAAAGGATTATCTTACCAAACCCTAGAATAGGTATTTTTTAAGAGGTGATGAATAACTGTGGAGAAGCAATGCTGACCATATATTTGGAATTTTGATGTTAGAGAAATTGGTGGATGAAGAGGAAGGAAATTCGGTGGATGTTTTCAAACAGGTGATTCAGAATAAGAAACTCAAGTTAGGGAGGAGATATGTAGTGGTAAAGATGGAGTGCCAATGTTGTGACCGGGTGGATATAGGAATTAAGGATGATGGAGTATCGAGATGTTGTGGAAACTCAAGAAATGAGTGTCTAATTCTGGATAAATTACTAGATGAAGTGGAATGAAGACCAGCTGAGGTTTTTAAATTGTAGAAATCTATGAGGGTAGTCCTGATGGGAAGAGAGTGGTAGGAGATGGAATAATGTCAGAGGATGATGGGAAATTCTAGGTAATTAATGAGGGAGTGATCCATGTTGGAATAAATGCTTAATTTAGTAAATAAATTGATATTAGAAGTGTCTTAAGGCATAAGTTGTGACGCCAAAGGTGGTGTTTAGCTGACATTGGTCAAGTCACCATGTTCTTCCTATGAATATACTATTCCATGATTGGGAGATATTAAGAGCCTAGCTGCATTATGTTTTGTTTATTTTGTAGAAAATATCATATGATATGGATCGTGGACTAGTCTATATTAACCAGGATGGGGTCCTTTTGTTGAATATCCCATGATCCTGGGCATACACAGAAATCAATTAGACAATAACTGTTTATCCTGATTAAAAATCCCTTAGCGATTATAGGTTTTCAATTAATGATTAACTAGGAATAAATATACATCTACTTTTTATCCCTACCCCTACGATGTTTAGGTACTCATTGCGGGTGGCAATGAAATTAGAAATCATGCTTTACATGTAATTTGAAATTAATTGAATCATACACATGCAGGAGTTCAGGAATGGAATGGGAACAAGAATGCTATTATATTTGTGATATTTCAATCACTACATAATTATAAATCTTACATTGAATCAAAATAGGAATTCAATCATAACACATTTTGTTGAAATCAATAAAGAATGATGTGAATTGATGCAATGAGAACTAGAAAGAACTGATGAAAAACGGAACCACAACTCTTGAATTGATTTTAAAAATAAAAACATGACGAAATTTAGAGTTTAAAATGAATAGGGGCAAGATAACTCAAATGGTATGAAAACAGAGAATAATCCTATCCATAATTGCAATGAAATGATTTGTTGAACCCTTGTATTTATTAGAATATTTCTTCATGGTGTGTGATGGTAGTTCATGTTGTGTGCTATTTACCTACTTGGATCTGTATAGATTTTGGATCTCCCATGAGACTTGTGTATATCTGGGGGATTTATTATATTTGACTGACTACACATCATGTAATTGGTGTTCATGATGTTTACAAGCCTCTAGTTGTTCCTTTTTCCCAGATTTCTCATCGATTTCTTGCTGAACTGTATTGAAAGGTGTCACTTTATTTATAGTGGGCTCATGATGTGTATTGGATATTTCCTTTTCTAGCCCCATATCTTGGTTGAAAATTTTCTTCATGACTTGGGCATGATTTGAACCACTAGTACATGACATGTACTAACACATTATGACGTGTACTAGCCAAAATTTGTATTTTTCTACACTTCTTTTGTAAATCCTGTGATAAATTTTTTCTTAATAAATAAATCATATACCATATTCATTATCAATTCCATCAATAAAAATCTACAAAAGAATGAAAAAAATAGTTTATATAAAATTGTCTTTTCAATGAGCAATAGACGTGGGCTATTTACACTAGTAAGGAAAAAGATCAAGGGACATGGCGTATAACCCATTTACAAACCCTGTAATGGAAATAATATAGATTTATTACCTTCTCCACTATATCCTAGACAAGTTTAGTCATGGTGAGTACATCATATCATTTCCATGAGGGTTATTTTTGAATCTATTTTTACACGTAGGACAATGATCCATTTAGCTCAAATTCATGGATTGAGTTATTGGAATACTTTTGTCAGGCCCAGAGTGAGATCATCTATTCATCTCTGTTCCCTAGGCAGAGTTCTTAGATTCACCATGACCAAAGCTAAAAAGGCACTGATTCATTACAAAGAAGGTTAATATATATTTATTTGTTGGTATACCGCATCATCTTGGGAGTGATCCTTATATGTTTCTCGTATCTGTTCAAAAAATCAACATGTACTACTAATGAAGTGGCCTGTAGATCATTACCTATCGAATGAATTTCATTAGAACTATCTTGTTCAAGAGTTATTTCTCCATGATCAATTTTATGTGGAATCATTGAGCTATAATTCTATGATAGAATATTATGAATTTGAATTACCTATAAACATTGTGTCTTTGTTGGATATATTTGGATAATGTTGTTATTTGAGTAATAGAGATATTCCAATGTAGAGATCATTGCATTATCCTTTGTAGTATTATTTGAGGTTTTGGGGTGTCCTACTAGCTATTATTATTCTCACCCTTGAATAGGAATTTTCCCTACATATCATATCTTGTGGTTGTGATTTTACTTTTGATGGAGTGCTTGATAGACCTGGACTGTATGTTTCTTAGTGATACTGGGCATACCGTGGTGAGTTCTTGTGGTAACCTAATAGAAGTCCCCAATACTACATTCTGGCTGGGATTGTTTTTAGATTTCTTTAGGTGGGATGGTATTTTTACCTTTATTACTTTCCATTTCATCATATTGTGCTATGGTTGTGTTACTCATATGTATGCCTGCATAGTTTTTCATTTGGTTTTAAATTTTTTTTCATCTTTTAGTCCTGGAGATGTGAAGATATTCATAGGAACATAGGTGAAACCCTACCATGCTAGTTATATTCCTTCTCAATGCGAGTCTCCGGCTTTTGGCCTATTAGCGGTCATCATGGGGAGTCACGACATGGACCCTTTAGGATGGGTAATGATTGAGTGGTAAGATATAAGGTATTTATTCCATAGTACCAAGGTATGTGAGATTGGTTAAGGGAAATAGTGTTTAGTGTAATGATGTTTATATTAGTCCGAAGAATATAGTGTTAGTATGGAAAATAACGTATCCACACTCCATGAATCAGATCACCTTCATTTTGAATCTTTATATGAGAACACTATATATAGTGAAAACAATGGTTCATGCATCTTAGAGGAATGGGTTTTTGTTCCCATATCCATATTGAGTCATAATTCTATATATAATCATTCACTGTGGAATATATTGGTATTTAAGGATACCACTGTGATGTATAAAAGTAATGATTTAGAATCTGGATCATGAGTATGACCACCATAATAATGAGTCATCCATACATTGATGTGTTCCTGATATTCTGACACTATGTGGTATACCAGTTATACAACTACATACAGAGAGTCATATGGTACCCACTGTACTAGCGAGAGAGGTTCATAGGCTATGAAAACCTCACATTTTTTCTATGATAGGGGCCCATTAGGTTTTGAAGTGATCCCCACCCAATGGTGGTTGAGTACTTCTTTAAGGCAATGAGATATTTTTTTCATATGGTTAGGACACGAGAGGATCAGATGGTGGTCTTGGAGAAAAGTATTCACTATGGCTCAGAAGGATGATTGATGGAGTTTGTGACCTAGTCTTATAATGGGGAAACTCTTTCATGGATATATTTTGAGTGCCTTTTTTATGAATATTTATCTCCATCTACATTGAGGGATATATTTTTCTAGGATCTCTTACAACATAAGTAGAGTTGCATGATAACAGATGAGTATTCATAGAGGTTTTCCTACCTCTCTGGGTATTTGAGGTATATGGTTCATGATTAGTTCTTAATGGATCAAACCTTTGAGTTTGTTCTATAGAGTGAAATATAATTCAGTGTTATCCCTCTTTGAATTTCTGCCTATGATGGGGTGTAAGTGTGAGATTTGGTTGTTGGGAGTTTATTGGATAAACAAATACATCTTGTGGTTGCTAGTAGTGGGAACACATGAGAAGATATCTTGGAATATGAATCCTCTATCTGTCCCATGGGACAAGACATGAGAGATGATTTATACAGAGGTCCTAGTATAGAGAACCTATAGTTCACTTCTCTCAGGATGGGTCTAGTAGGCTTAGAGAGAGGTGGTGGTACTCATATGATGGAATGAGAAATCATGAATGATATTTTCTAAACCACCTTATGTCAAATATATATACAATTAAAAGTCCACCAAGGAAGAGGAAGAATCATGAATTGGTAGGTTTTTTGGGTGGTAGACATGGTAGAGGAGCTATGGGAGAAGGATGAGTTGGAAAACTCTTTGAATTATTAACACCACCACCCCATGTGTTCAAATCCAGGATCAGGGAGACAGAGGAAATTATAGGGGACAAATTCATGTTGTGAAATAATATGACCTACAGTCTCTATTAATGATATGAGGCATGATATATATTTTTATCTACATTAGATTTGGTAATGATAGACACATGTTCTCGTCATTCCTTTCATTCCACATACCTTTTACCAAATTTGAATATTTTGGTTGAGCCCTACGAATGAAATTTACACTTTGAGACTCTTATTAGAGATGACTCAACAATCACACACTTGTGCCGAAATTGTAATATGTCTCTTGGAGGCATGAGATTCTATTTGTATCTCATTGTATTTGTGATGAGGCCTTATGACATTATCTTTGGTGTAAACTAGTAATCAATAGTTCATACCCATATCAACGATTCTATTTAGAGAATGTGGTATGTATATAGTGATGGAACTATTTTTTCCTTTTTGTGTGAAATGGAAACATATGTAGGAAAGTATGGACTCATATATATGTGGGTGATACTAATTACTTATTAGTTGGATAGTCTGAGCTCACAGTAGTGGATGTTATGAGTTCCAAGTTTCTCATAGTGGCAGGGTAGTTTGAGGGTGTCTTCATTGAGGATGTTCAAGGTTCACCTCACCACCTAGAGATGGAATTTGGAATTTATATAAACTATGTGATTACATTGGTATCTGCACCAGCATATCGGATTCATCTAATAGAGCCTAATGAGATGATGGTGAATTGGGAGGACTTTTAGTGGGAGGGATTTGTTAGACCCATTTTTTAACCCTAGGCATCCCTAGTTTTGTTCTCCAAAATTGTGGGGAAGCTTAAGGATATGTGATGACTATAGAAACTTTAACTAAGTTACCATGAAGAAAAATTATATACTATCATAGACTGATTTCATCTTTGATATGTTAAGAGGGGAATGATGGTTCTCGAAGGGTGAACTATGGTCTGGTTTTCCCCACCTGTGAGTACAGGATGAGAATATACTAAAGACAGTTTTTAGTCATCACAATAGTCACTATGAATACATTGTTATTCCATTTTTCATAAATAAGAACCCTACAATGTTGACAAGACTCATGAACTAGATCATTCATACTTATGTAAAATGGTTTATTGTTGTCTTCATAGATGATAACCTTATGTACTCGGCTTCAATGGAGGATCACACAAGACACTTGAGGATGCTTCTTGGAGTACTCTATGAGAAATATCTATATGGGTATTTCTCAATTTTTTAGTTCTGGATTCATGTGGTACATATTCCAGGACACATTTCATTATTATATTGAGTTGTAGTGGATCAGACATGGTTGAGGCAGTGTAAACTTGCGGGCCACTGAACATCATATTGATGTTTAAGATATTCATTGGGAATAAAGGATATTACTGATGATTCATAGATTATTTATTCTAAATATAATAAACCATTACATATTTAACCTAAAAGGGGTATCCTTTATGTGGTTACGAAAGGGTTCCAACCATCTTTTTAGCAGTTGAGATCTAGATTTATGAGTACTCAAAAATTGAGATTCTAGGAGGAGGGAATAAAGAACCTATTATTATGTTATTCATCAGGAATATTTCTTTGTTGTGTTTTATGTAAAGGTAGGGCATGATTAACTATGTTTCATCTCATTTGACACCACATGATTAGAACTAAATAACCTAACATCTGGAGTTAATAATTATAGTTTTTAAATAGAAGAAGTGGTCAAAAATCTTGATTTCCTAGTAGTTTGTCATATATAATGATCATAAGAGTGTCAACAAAATCTTTCATTAAAAGGATCATAACCTGAGGATGAGTAAATGAGTAGAGTTCTTACAATATTATGAAATAAAAATTGTCTATTATTATGGGATATAGAATGTAGTGGTAGATTCACTCTTTATGAGATCTTGTTGACACTTACTAAATGATGTGTCAGGAGATGTTGGCTTTACTACAATTTTCATTTGTTGGTGGAGATAGATCATCATATCTAAATTTTATGGTTTTCACTCCTCATCTCTTGTAGTGAAATAGGGTGGAACAACTATGGGATACAAACTATGAGATTTTACATACTCAGATACCCACTGGACATTCTCCTAATAGATTATCTAAAGGAAGATTCAAGTATTTCTTTTTAAAGGATGCATGATGGTACCTATGACAATGCAAGATGAGTTTCTATGATTCATTTATTTATCTACATTGGTGGTTCATCCAGGGGTGAAAAAATGTACTAGATCCTCAAGAAGATATATTTGGTGACCTGGGATGAATAATGGAGTTGCAATGTTTTCCTCTTGATTCCTTACTTTTTAATATGTGAATGTTAAGCACCAAGTTCATGAGGGTTTAGTTCATCACCTGAGGTGTGATAATGTATGTGGGATTGTATATCCATTGAATTCATGATGAATTTACAATGTACATCCAAGGGAAATGATTCCATATTGGTGATAATAAATAAAATCACCATGTCATGCCACTTATTTTCTATTCTGGAGAAGATGACATTAGAGAACATGAGACACATATACATGAAGGAGACAACCGACTCCCAGAAGTCTCCTTGAAGATCAACACCAAGGGTGATTCCTGATTAAAAACTATATTATTTGAGGTATTATATGATGTTTTTAAGATTCTGTTATGATTGGGCATAGCATTTCACCCCCACATTTATGGGCAGGTACAGAGTCCTATTCATGTCTTGTAGTACATGATGTGGGATTTCATGGTGGACATCGCCCATAGTTGATAGGATCACAAACTATTGGTTGAGTTTCTATAAAATAATAGAATCCATTCCATATTTGGAATCAAAAAATTTACGGAAATTCATGTGTTAAAATGTAGGTCACCACTTCATTGGAATGACCTAGGGGAGTCATCCCCAATGGGTCTAGAGTTAGTATGAGAAACTGTCGAGGAGGTGTATATCATCCAGGAGAGGATAAAGATTGAATAGTGCTGTTATGATTCTATGGCTAACAGATGATATATTCATTCCGATTTTTAGGAAGTGGAACATGTCTTTATATTGGTTTCACCTCAATAAGGAATATTAATTTTTTTTCTAGGGATAGAAGATATATCCAAAATTCATTATCACCTACCAAATAATCAATAGATTTTGTGAGGTTTCTTGCCTATTTTCACAACCACAATAGTTAGACTAGCTAAACAACTAATTCCAAGTGTTGTTGCTGGGGAGGTACATCCATGAACCATAAATCATTATCAAATATGGATAGTAAGTCCTCAGTGATAGAGAAACTATTTGTGAGTACTTGAATGATATTGTGTATCAGTGGGATAATATCCTTTATGGTCAGTTGATTCCATTATTATGTTTGGAGAAGAAGCGCATTAATATTCAAGAGAGCAAATGGGAGTGGGAGGTTTATAATTGTTTATATTACTCACATATATTTTTTTATGCCATATTTTGGATTTTCGATATATAAATCCCCATGTTGGGGAGAATGTAAATACCCCAATATTCATTATATTGGTATTAGGTATTGAATGGATTATTTTCATTGTAGGGAAATAAAACAATGTGCTATTATGAGGGTACTATTTCCTAAAATAAATGTTTTAAATGCATTAGATATGTTAGATAATGTGGGTACATTTTTTAGATAAAGTGAAATAAAATCTAAAATGGTTCTTAGGTTAGAAATATGGGGGAACCATTCAGTTTGGAATGAAGGGTTTACCTTAGGCATGGCATAAAATTGGTCAGAATGTTGAATTTTTAGAAAATGTACTCATGGGCATGGAAATAAATAAATAAATTAAATTAATTATTTTACAATTGTATTTCATTGATGTAACAATTAAAGAGACTATTAGGATGAAATTCTGGTGTTAGTCAGAATACCTTAAATCCATTGGATATCCTCTAGAGTGATTGCTTCAGGATCTATCTCATATGAATGATAAATTTATCACGGATCAATGAACAATTAAAATAGAGTCAATGGATCTCAACAATGATCATGGTGCTTCTTGGTTCTTCATCAGAAATTGATCTGAATCCAGTTTGGATGTTTTTTTGATTAATGTATTTCCCCATCCTTAGTTTATATAGAGAAATTGAATCAATCTACCAATGTATTGATTCATAAATTGATCGTTTTGTGGGTTGGGTTTATTCTATGATATTTTATTAGAAGAATTACCTCACGATTATTGAGTCTTTTTTATGGTAATTATGATGGGTCATAGCCAATATGAACATTGGAAGAGGTTCATTCTTCAAGTTTGTGGATCTAAATTTCTCCAATGATTCTTGGTTCAACATTGGTGTTTTTTTCATGGCATGTATTTCAACATATATAGATGATTTGATAATTACACACCCATTTCATAGAGAAATTATATGATATTATAGATATAGGAATAGCACAACATGATGGTGGTGTGACAATATAACAAGTGGAGAATCATGTGGTTTTTGATTCTTCTTTTCATTTTCATCAGAACACAATGTTGAAAAATAAAAAATCTCATTTTCGAAATGAATTTGATGGCTAGAACATATTTTTCATTGATGGAGAGTCTCGGAAGTGGCGACTCATTGATTTTCCCTGCTAAATAGTCTCTAGATTAATTATTATAGTCTAGGTAATGAATATTTAAAATAAATATAAAATATAGTCAATTCTACGATACATATCATATAAATTGGATCTACACACTGTGTGGTTCTGTATTAGTAGCATATATGGTTTCAGGATGAAGATAAGTATCGCATGGTGTGTGACATGGTCACACGACTGTGACATGGTAATATGGAATGTGACCTCTCCCCAGTGGATCATTGTGTACCTTATAGGCGACATAGAAACAGGTTTTAGTATCTGAGTTATAGTATGTTGTTTACTCCTATATATATACACTACCTGAGTAATGTCATGGTCTATGTTCTGTACGGGTACATGGGAAGAGTACACATGAGTCCGAATTGTAATGTACTATTACATGGACATGATCATTTGAGATGGTACTGATCCAAGGTCATGTGAAATGCCATGTAACCCTTCTACATGAATTTCAATTTCTAACATGCAGATAGCAGCCATTGTCCTTTATATCTTTGAAAATTTTTGTTGGTGTTCATTCAACTTATTCTATTCTTGGCTATTAGTATAGAATCACCTATTCCACTTAGGATGTCCATATCTTTAGCATGATTTATTTCATAGTGTTTTTGGAATCCTTTCAAGAGGTCAAGAGTGAGATTGCATATTCATCTCCATGCCCAAGGTGGGATTATTAGTATCATTTTGACCAACTCTATATGGTTTTCAATACTATACTTTTCAATTTAATAAATATAGAGTTGTTGGTATACCCCATGGCCCTGGGAAGGATAATAATTTTTGTATTGTATCTCTTTAGTCCTTCAAAATATACATCCAATGACATGAATAAATGAGCATTACCTCTTTAATGAACATCATCATCACTATCAGGTTAAGAAGTGCGATTTACTAGATGAGTGCTATGTGTAATGTTCATGATAGAATCTGGGGCTAACATATTTTAGTTTTCAATTTCATATATTAGGGGACTTTTTGGACTATATATAGATATATTTGTTATATTAGTTTGTAGAGATATAAATATATATAGATGAATGTATTTTCATTTGAGGAATGATTTGTGGTTTGGGGGTTTACTACTCGGAATTGTTACACTCAACCATGCAGGGAACATTCCTCTAGTGTAATATCCTCTATAGAATAATGATCTTTTGAATATTCCCTAACTAAATAATACCGGATGGTTCTGAGTGAAACTGGTTGTACCGAGGTATGTTCTAATGTTATCTTGACATCAGTCCCCTATATTACTTTCTGGTTGGTCATGTTTTCAGAATCATTATGGTGGGCATGAATTTTCCCCTATTTAATTTCCTTTACTACATGTCGTACTTTGGTTTTGGGATTTAGATTTATTAATTCTTGTTTTTTAGTTTTTTACATTCTAATATTGTATTTTCTTAAATATGTTTTCATGTGTAGATGTACTTAGGCTTTTTCCTTCTTGGATAGTGATATGCCTACTAGATGCTAGACCCCATCACTTGGCCCATTAGAGGTGGTTATTGGGAGTCACGGCACATGCCCCTCTGAGATTGGTTGTGATAGGTAAATTTTTTGTACTTAGATACATGACTTGTGAAACTAAATGAAGAAAACAACCATCCCTGCTCAGTGTCAAACATGATGTGTCTAATATAATGAGAATCTATGTATTGGGACTATTTTTGTATTATTTATATCATTTTCCCATAGGAAATTATATATTATTGAGTTGTCTATATCAATGGGTGTTCTATATGTAATTTTATTTCATATATTCCCTCTTTATTTTTTGATTATTCAAAATTGTTTTATCATTTATAGTTACTTAGCCTTTGTAGATACATTGACACATTTTGGTAGACTAATAGAGTATTCGTTGGGTTATAAACATAATAGAATAATATCATCTAAAGAGTTTATTTCCTATAAATATTAGGTATGGTTAATCCATTTATGGATTTAGTAATGCTATCAATCAATGCACATTGCACATAGATAAGGAAAATTACTCTATAGGGGATTGTAACCCACTATACTGACACACTTTCTTTAGTGAGGCTTGTGTCCCCCACAACCACTAATTTTTTGAGATTATATAAAAGTAATTAATGGGTGTAAGTTTATGTTATTTTCATTTTTGAGGTTTCATTATAGAGTAAAAAACATATGGAGTTGAGTTGGGAAGAACAATGTCTTATTTGACCATAGTTTCTTATTAGGGAAAAATTATTGTTTACTTATAATATTATGTTTAATTATTGTATTTCCTTATTCTATTTTTTTCGATGTACTACATGGTGTATTTATAGACTTAAAAACATGAACCTCAGTCCCACACATGTTGTGTTTTTGTTGAAAATTCACTGTTTTGAGGTTTTTAGAGAGGACATAATGTTGTTGGATCCGGTGAATAGGGGAGCTTGTCGAGTACCGATTTAAATTATTCTCATGTTGGTGATGGTGAGTATTGAAGTTCTTAAAACATAATTTGATACCGTTGGTTCTCTTCATGGGATATTGTGAATTGGTGATTTTCGATTACTATATTCTTTAATTTATGTTTCATTGATGTGATATTGATCAATGTCACATGGATTATTTACTATGGGTTGTTATCTATATGGGATTTAATTATTATATGCATTTTATCAGACATATATGACTGTATATCATTTTTAGTCACATGACTATCATATGGGACATATCCCTTCTTGGTTATTGTACCCAACCACTACCCTATTATTGGTGAGATTGGGTTGGAACACACAACTTACAGCGATCCCAAGTGAGGCATCAGTGTGTTGATTTTTCACAAAATGGAATCTGTAAAGTTCTAGTCATAGGAATAATGAGTCGAGATAATAGTCATTTGTGGTGTGGTTTGGGATACATATGCTAACAGTTTTGGGTGTCTTGAATTCTGTTAATAGATTATGTTATCCGTGATTTGTTTAGGTGGATGAAACAACCTTTTAAAAGTAATATGATAATATTTTACTTAATGTAGATTTATATGGAATCTATTTATAGGATTAATAGTATAGGGAATTCATGATATTGTGATTTATATTTATTTGAAATAATTTTCTTCTATATTTTAATTGTCTATAAATTATAGAATAATTATACTTTTTTCTTGTTAAATACTAGATTCAACTCTATAGAAAATTACTTTACATTCAGAGGAAGGGTGTTTTTAAATCAATGCCAATAGACCAGCCTCCAATCATTGGATAATTAATAGATTATGATTCATTTTAGTAACCTATATAGACATGTTTCTTCTACTTTTTATGTGGTTGGTTTATCCCCTAATTGATGATAATAGAGATAATCCATCCCTAATCACTATATTAGTCAACAATGACCATGTTGAGTCTACTCATTGGTTTAGCGAGCTTTATTAGTTATAGAGATTGAGATCCTCTAGAGTCTATGGTGATTCATATAATCCAATTTTAGACACCTACTAGGTGCATTGAGAATCTGATAACCCATATTCTTCATGGTGTAATAAGTTTCAAGTCTTTTTGATTACATAGAATCATTATTAGACCTACATAGAATATCCATATATTTTGTGCTTATATATAAGAGAGTAACATCTTGAGAAACAATGGATGCTTTTGATCTAGGATATACTAAATATATAGTGGGTTTGTTTGATGACATGTCCAAAATTTTTTAAGATCATGGACCTCCATATACAGTCGCATGCTTTTTTTCACAATGAATACATTTGATCATAGAAATTTGAATAAGGTATATAGTGACAGATTCAAGATGAGAACATATCGATTTTTATTTCATTGTATTCTATAGTCTTATATCACACCACAGTAATCAAGAGTTCTATCATAGAGTTAAAGATATAATGTAGATAAAGTTCTATATTTTTTATCATAGATTCTTCAAAAACAACTAGACACTAACAACTGAAAGGATTGTATAATCATATTGGGATATATTTAAAATCCAAACCTCATATGGAGGAATATATATTATCTAAGGTTGATTCAACCTGACTACAATATAGATTAGGTTGTTCTTGTAGAGATATAGGACACATGGATTGAGTTTTAACACATTTTTGGGAGACATATGATATATAGTGTGAAATAATTTATGGAAATATTTGAGAGAGAATACACAAAGAATAGATATAATGCTGAGTTGGAATGGATACCACCCCCACAGTTAGTCATTTAAGTGGAGATGATGATGTAGGAGTCTCTAGGGGTTGATGGTGCTTTCATCAAATTTCACCTCTAAAACACCCTAGTGGAATATGGGATGATGACTATGCTAGAGGTCAGGGATGTAAAATGTTAAATGTATGGGATGAATTCAATAAGGTTATGGTAATTATGGTTTAAGTAACAATTTGGGTCTCCTTTACTTTTAAACACGCAATCATTAATAATAGTTTGGTTTATTTGATTCTTTCTATATTATTTTTTCCATTATATTGAGTCCCCAATTTTATTTATCCCAACCACTTCAGTTAGAAACATAGATATATGGTCATCATTCTCTCACTCTCTCACATTTTTCATCTATTTGTGCATACTCATGGGAGGAACTTTATAATGACCTCAACAGGGATGAAAAAGTCCTTATAATGTTATTCAAATTCTAGATTATCCATCCAAATTTCATGTTGGGGTAGATTTATATTAAAATAGAGTTATATTTAAAAACTTTATATTTTTGAATCTTCACATTCATGTGTTATTTAGGAACTTATATGTGGTGATTATAAATAATTTTTACGGGATTGGTACTAATTACACATCAGTTAACATGTATAGAGATATGATACAATGATGATATTGAGAAGAATTTTCTTTCAATGGGAGAGGAATTTGTGGAAAATTACTACATGAAATATGTTCACAAATTTCTTTAGATTTATATAGTTTAATTTCTAGGGAATGACCTCTCATAGGGCCAAGCTTATATAAGTCATATAATGGTAGTAGATATGGTGTTCTGTGATCCATAAAGTCAGTTCTTGATGTTCATATTTTCATTAGTTATTGTGGATATTTATAGATATTTATAGTTGATTTCTCCTGGGCTATATAACCTCTAACTACCAATTAAAAATATGGAAACCATTAATTTGGATAAATAATTTTTAGATAATTTTAATAGAGCTAAATAATGCTTACAAATTCCCCATTTTTTTGTAGACTATGAAAGAGGTGGAGGATAATGTGTTCTAATATAACCCAATGTACGGTTTTGGTTTCTTGATGATGTATAAATGTGTTGTTATTACATATGGTTCAAGTTTATAGATATCACATGAGGATAATTACATGATGAATGATTTAAATCCTATAGTTATAACACCATGAGAACATAATATTTTATTACCCTTAAATAAATTAAGGTGTTCCATATATTTCTCCGTATGTAACACCGAACTAAAATGAGAATGTTAAATATTTAAAGAAAATAATAATATTTATGTATGATAGCTAAAAACTAGAAATTCAATTATTAGTATTTAATAAGAGTTATGACTTTAGAAAATATATTTATAATGATAACAATGTCTACTATTAATATGGTTTAAATTCAATAAGTCTACCAAAATGAATAATAATATCCATTATTGATTAGAAAAGTATATTATAATGAAATTTCATTTTATTTATTAAACACAAAAACATATATATATATATATACACGTATAAGATAACATATCACTCATTATAAATTAATTATGATTCTAATAATTGTTTAACTCTAAATTAGTTGATGAGAAATAAAAAAGATGAATAACAATTAATATTTGAAAATTTTAATTATTCAATAAAAAAAATTTTAATTTTAATTTATGATATTAATAAAAGAATAATTTGATAAATATTGTAATTTTAAATAAATTAAAATTAACATCATTTTCCAACTCCTCATATCTAAATTAACATAGAATATATTTTTGGGGCATTTTCTATCAAAGTTTTTTTAAATTGAATACTATGAGAATTACAAAAGTAATGATTTCCATGATTTTTTCATTATGTGAGTATAGAGTCTTATATTAAATACTATTAAAGTAATAAAATACTAAAAATTAGTATGAAAATTACTTAAATTGAAATATTCTTAGTAGATAGAAATTATTTTCCGTATTTTTTAAACTAATGTATATTGTTACATTAAAATAATACAATTTTTTTGTACTCTTTTCAAATTATGTATTTTAAAGTTTGTTTTTTATTTTTTGTTGTATTTTAATTTTATTATGTTCTCTTAAATTAAATATAAATAATGTAATAGCTTTATAATATTAGATAATTCTATTTTTATCATATATAAAAATTTGAAATCACATTGACGTTATTTTAAAAAAAACTATTTTACACTTTTATATATTTTTTTAATTTTTATTCCTTTTATATTATATTTAATAATTTTTATTTTAATGAAATATAAATTTGAATATTCATACTTGATAATATGTTTAATTTTAATTATTTTTTTGAAAATAATTATTTAGCTTGACAATTATTTGTTGGAGTAAAAAAAGAATAAATTTAGTTTATCCAATTGTAAAAGTCCAAAACCCATTAATAAATGATACAATTATGTATTTTTTGAGAATTTTATTAATTAATACATGTTTACCAATGAATTCTTCCCTTTTAAATCCCTGTTATGTTGGAAAGAATATTTCATTATGGAAAAATGCAAATGTGTCTCCAATTGTTCCCCTACATTCACTTATAAAAACATATAAATTCTTCCCCTCAAAGATATAGTTAAACATTGAATTACTACATAAATTTTTTATTCTCTATATAGAACCTTCTTCTATTAAAATAAACAATAGTTTGGTCATATTTATCTTTGTCCCATTAAATTCAAAGATACTTACAAGTAAAATTAAAATCCCCAACATAAGCATTATCTATGATTTGTGATTTATTCTTAATATTCCTCAGATTCATAAAATATCAACATAATAATATAAATAAAATGTTTTTTTATTAATTTTAAATAGATTTTTCACATATCTACAACCCCTTCATAAATAAATGGAACATCATTCAAACATATGCACATACTACCACCTCAAGGACGAAGAGTTTTTAAAATTTTCAAATGGATTTTTTATTTATCCATAAAAACTAAAAATATCATTTAAAATGATTAATACATAAAATAGTGACATTATAATCCTAATATAATGAGTTTATGTCAAATTAAATTTCTACTTGTCCATACTCACACATCAAGAAGAATCATTTTTATGTTTTGGATAGGTTGGTATCCTAAATGAATGATGTCTTAAATCATGATCATGGATGTCTTTGAAAGACCAAATACATGAAATATTCTATCTTAAAAAAATATTTATCATTTCATTATTTTTCAGAATTTATATAATTTATGTAATTTATACTAATAAATCTTCTTTGACCACTAAAATTTCCAAAATAAGTCATTTTAAATTTAGTTTTTACATAAATTTCCCAACACATATATGGAATGAAAAAAGAAATTTTAATTAAATAAAAGTTAAATATTTTATAATTTTAATGTTTATATGAATATTGAACATTATATCACAAGATAGGTAATGAGAAAAAAATTATTAAATATTGGTCAAATAGTTAAAGTTATTATCACCTGATGGTCATAATATGCTATAACAAATTAATGTATCCTTGGTAAAAAATTATAATAACTATTATAAAATTTTAATATTCATGATTAAAGTTATAAAATAGGATATTATTTTGTATATTTTTGTTTTTCAGGCAGTTAGATCTTGATAGACTAAGAAAGTAAGTTTGGTACGAGTTTTCATCATAAATTCCCTCTTTGTGAGTCATTTTTTTGGAATTATGCGCCTAATATCCTTGATATTTTGTATGTACTAACTACTTTAGATATAATATCATTTTTTATCATTTTTTCATTTTATTTTGTGGTTAATTACAAGACATAACTTTTAATGGGTTTTGGTTAAAGTGTTACTCATGATGTAATATTTTTGTTAGTCTTGGATTTGATTCTTTGGGACATGTTACAGTCTGAGAACAATGTTTAATTCATATCATCTGTTCAATTACCATTGATATATATTTTACAAAAAAATTCAGTCTTGTAATTTAATAGTGAAAACATCTTCCTTTATTCAAGTTTCTATTGATTAAATTATTCACAGTATTAAGGATATGTGGTAACTCAAATCACCTTTTTTTAGTTATACTGCTTAATCCATTATAATGTTCATCGATGCCCAGGTTTTCATATATTAATATTTTATGGAAATTTATAATAGAATTTAGGAAAATAAATTTATAATAAAAATATTATGTCGTTAATCTATTTAAATTGTTTTTTGTCAACATATTTAATTTTAATTGTTATAAATATCCCCTAATAATAAAAATGTTTTGAAAAAAAAATATCAAATGAAAAAATTATATCATTTTATGGATAAATTATTATATAAAATTTTATAATTTATGGTTTTCAATAATTTTTCACTTCACCATTTAATAGAATCTTTAAAATCTGTCCCAGAACTTCCTCTTTTTTTCAATGTTAATTTTTTGCTTCTAAAAGTTAATTTATGTTTCCACATAAATGTTTCATTCAATTTTTAAAAAGTTTTTACATAATAGGGTTTTTGTTTCTTAATTTATAATATATATATATATATATATATTACTATTTGGGGAAAATGAACTCATAATACCAATGAATCCAATTCCTGATCTCTTCTTTGGTGGTATTGTTCGAACAAACGTTTACCAGGATTTTTTCTTCTATGTCAACAATTATGCAGGTGTCCTTTGTTATACAATGGATATTTTTTATGAAACTGTCAACCTTCATCCCTTATTTGGATTATGATAATATTTTATAGGTGTTAATATTTTTGTATACTCATTTTTGTATATCATGAAAGCATCACAATTTTAATAATTTTGATTTGATGATGTTAACCAAGAAAAAATTTGATTCATTAACATGTTGAAAAGTACTAGTATTCTATATGTTTTTTTTGAAATATAGATGATTTTTGGTATGTTGAATAAGTATTTTTTACCATAAAACATATTCCTAAATATGGGTTATGTTCTTGTTATCCCTTTTATTGATATAGGAAAGGTATTGTTATTCTGTATATTATTCTTTTCATATAGTCAGTTATTGGGAGGATGACTATGTATTTTTTGACCATCGACCGTCATTCTGAAGTTGGGTTATGATCAAGTTATGACATATATAAAAATTGGGGAAATTATTGGCATTATATATACTTTTATTTTATTATATATGGATATCTGCCTGTTAAATCTATAATATTAAATCATTGACCTTATTTCTTATGTTGGGATATTTCAATTTTGCCTTTTTACTGGGATGTATAAAAGTATTTGAATTCATGTTTATTGTTAACTCGAAAATATGTATATAATGTATTTAAATTATGAGTTATTCATTTTATTTTGAACAATGTTCTATTTAGTAAGATGTTTCTTAGGAAATGATACAAAATGTGTTGATGACTCTTATAGTGAATACATTGGACATAATCTGGTGATGGGTGTGGCCCAAAGCTATATATCCCCTTGATTCATCAATTGGCCTAACATGAAAAAATTGGATTGGAAATTTTTTATATTCTAGACTAATTTGGAAATATTTCTTGACTATAGACTTGCTTACAAATAATGATTCATGGAACCAGGAAATGAAATCATATTTTTGATGTTTAGAATTATACAATCCATCAGCAAGAGATCTATATTATTGATATTTATATTTTACATTATATTTATTTATATAACATGAGACCTGTTTCATTTTTTACTATGGATTCATATTTTTACATATTCATTCCAGAACATATAAAAAAATTTTATGCCAATTTTTTTTATTTAAATGTTTTCTTTTCCGAAAATTTGAGATCACCCCTTATTATGTCTCCATTTCAATTGGTATTTTGGAAAATTATTAGACGATACATGTTTATTATAATATAAAATGTTAAATAATTTATAGTATACATTGAAGATAGATTATATAATAATGAGATTCATTTATAAAAAAAATTATATATGAAATTAAATAACATGATATTTTATAGATATTATCTTTTCATAGTTCTGAAAAATTAATTACCTAAAATGTTCCATTTCAGGAATTTTATTGAATAATAATTTATAATTTTTTTATTATGGATGGTTTTATCTAAGATATTATGATTGGTGTCAAAGAAATAATGTAACCTATGTCTCTACTAGAACAATATTTGCGAGTTCATGTTTAATTTTCCACAACAATACTAGTATTTTCTCTTAGGATGTCGATACATTATCTTATTTTTTGTAAATTTATTTTATGAATATATTACAAGATCATTAAGTATATGACTTCATAGAGGGACATCAATTTTAGGAACAAGTTACTGTTGGAATTCCAATAGGACAATGACTTAAAGAAACTATACAATCTATATATAGTTAATATTGCATGACATTACTTTTGTAGAAACTACCATGATAAGATTATAGTGGATGTTTATGATAATTTTTCGTAATTATATTTGGATTATGTTGATGATAAGAAATTATATTCATTTATACCATGTTGTTATGCCCTTTTCTTATTCACTAGTTTAATAAGGCTTTACCTCAATATATTGATTGTGATGTCCTGTGAAATCATTTTTCATTATAGATGTAGAAGATAGTTTTTATGACAGGGGAGAAAATAATACTTTTGGGGTGGATTGTGTTTCTTATTTTGCTTCATGGGGAGATATTTGGAATGTTTCGTATATCCTATTTAGTATTATATAATGTTTTATAAATATATACCATGATATATACTGTTAGTTTTACTAGATATACATGATGTATAGTTTTTCTGAGTTCATACAAATGTTCCTCTCTCTTCAATTAGTGTTAATATGAAACATGTTCCCATTAGTTTTATTCAACCACTTGAGGTTCAATTAAATAATTGTTATAGTATTTTTATTTGTGTCATGATTGGACATACAATATCCATGAAGATTCATGTCATTTTTAGATTGATAAGTGATTGACTTTCCATGTTTTCTCACATACTTTACATTTAAGAGTAGAGTTCAATTGAGATAATGAAGTGAATATACATAGTTGATAATTTTGACTCATTTGTTAGCTATTTATATTGTCACTCATGGGATACCTCTTTCTTTCGGAGTATGTTTAATCAATTAACATTAACAGAGTTTTCATTCTACAATTTTTAAGACTATGATATTGGAGTGACACCTTTCATTGAATTGTGTGGTAGAAATTTCTTT
Organism: Viscum album; assembly: GCA_963277665.1. NCBI lineage: Eukaryota > Viridiplantae > Streptophyta > Magnoliopsida > Santalales > Viscaceae > Viscum > Viscum album. Next base: position 1,569,296,189 of record OY728133.1, on the reverse strand, counting down.
AGCTTTATTTTGTAGAATAAGATTTTAAAATTAATTATTTTTTGGATCAATTAGTATGAATAATAAGTATAAAAGGTATATGTGATATAGAAGTTGATAATTAGTTAGCAATTTTTTTTTGAATTATTTATAAAAGATGTTATGAAGGCCATTTTAGTTCAAGGAGGTTGGCCATGTGTTTTAATTTTCTCCCCTAAAACAAATTTTAGATGGTTTTTTGACTAGAATGATACCCCTAATTTTTATTATACAATTCCAAATCCATAGAAGGGTAAGAGTGGTCACTTATTTCATAAAAATACCCAATCCAATGCAGTGGGTGCACATTTGTTTTCTATGATACCACTAATGTCGACTATGAATGATCTAACAAAAATTATATACAAGTGTAAGATGGATGTTTAGGAATAAAATGCCATTGGGGAGTACTCACTTTATATCATGGATTGAAAGGATAAGATCCTTCATGAACATGTTATTTCCTATTCATTTTTGTTCTGGACGGATAAATATATTTATGAGAGAACATGGGAATGTAAGAATTATATGTGATCTATGTACCATAACCTCTTTTCATGAGTGGGAATTTTTGAGATAAACTTATATAAATGTGATGAGAATAAAATGGCCTAGATATTTATAACTAATCATATAGATATTCTTAACAGTATTCATAGAGATGGTTTTAGACAAATTAATTCTTTTTTTAATACTATATATAAAAAAATATACAATTTATAAAATATGTTATTATTTTATATTCACATTTGAGTATATAATAATTTATAAAAATTGGCACAAATAAAAATCATTAAAAAAGCCTCTGTTTGGGATTTTTTTCTATGAGATGTATAATCAATATATTTTTTTTTGAGTTATACACAATTAATTTTGTAGTTTTTCAAAAAAAATCTCATATTATACATTTGAGCCAAGTCTCCCTCTATAAATATCATTTTGTAATAATCTTTAGGGGCCTGTCCATTTTCAACAATGGGATCCATAGAGACAAATCTTCCCCTTTATATATTTATTTTATTGGTTAAATTGTTCTCCACTGAGTTATTAATAATTTATGTTGATTGAATATTGTATATTAAAGAGATAATAATTCCCCATAAAAATAAAACATCATTACTATCATATTAACCATAGTCATCCCTTAATGAAATTACTCATATGATGATTTATTTTTCAACAAAAGTTGATTTTTTAATTTTTTTTGAATTACTAATAACTTCAATAATAGAGAAAATATAAATATAAAAATAAATTATTATTTTTAATAATCTTGTTAAGGTTAAAGATAAAATAATTTTATATTTAAAATAATATATATATTGATAAACAACCCAAAAATATTTCTTTTAAAATATAGAATAGAATTTTTCTTTATATTCATTCTTCATTCTTCATTTGATGTGAACTATAAGATCTTTTTGGGTGTCCAGATAATCATCCAACCACCATTCATGATTCCTTTTGTCCCTTATTTAGATTTGGTTCTTTCTCATCTATGTAACACTACAATTTTCAATGGATGATGATTTAGGATTTACATGACATAGAGGGCGTAGAAAAAACACATGATCATAATAGTTAGGAAAATGAATATGATGATGGAAGAAATCTGATAGATCTTTAGTGTGGTGAGATGGAGGTCATTGGGGTGTTGTGGTAAAGTTGATTTAGATGTGTGACTGAAGCAGAGGTGTTCAAATAATTAATGAAAGTAGATTCCTTTTATATTTTAAATATTAGACTAAATATTTTATAATACGCAGAGATATAATCTCTGTATTCTATGATCTACGATGTTAGTATAAAGTTATTCAAAAAATATCACAAGACATAAAACAATAGGTCACTTATAATTTATCATGATATTGAAAGATTTCGAATTTACATTGCATACACACTAAGTCAATGCATCAGAACCACACATCTTGTACAATACCCCACATGTTGTGTATCTTTATAGTGTAATCTAGATGTATACTAGTTTTATATTCCTTGTATCAACATCTGGTGTACATATTGAGTATATTTGTATATGTTTTGTCTGAAACTAGAGAGATGGATTGACTTGTATCTAGAGTACTCACAAATCAGAAATTTTTATTCTATAAAAAGTTTACTATAATTTTATTTTTCCCGTAGAGAAATAACACATGAAACAGATTATAGTACAAGATCATCCTACACGTGTGTCTTAAATTATAAAACCTACAATGAAACAAAAAATAGTTGGAATATTTATTTATTTTTTATATATTTTAAACTAGGTTATAGTTGTGGATGCATTAGTAGACTGTTCTCAGTATTTTTTTTCAAAAATAATGATATTGAAAATATAAATTCTTCATTAGTTTATAATTTATTCATTGTTATAGAAATTAAATTTCATTATACTTTAGAATGACAATGGAGTATGTGAGGGGTGTGTTAACATAGTCATAGATATTGTTACCCTCCTGGATGACTATCATTTATCGGGTGAAGGATCTTCAAATACATAGTGGAGTTAAAAATTATCCCATGATGATGAGGTGTGGGTCTTACACATATGGAGTATATAATTTCCTCCAATGACACAATTTACACATGATATGGTATTTATTACTATGTGATAGTTTTTGTACATTGGGACTCTTTGTGTTCCAGATGTTTTATGTTCCTTTCCCATGTCAGACTAATTACGATCTAATATAAAATGAAAACATATTAGTTGATTGTGGTTTCTAAATAATTCCATAGTATATCTTGGTTTTACTATTTAGTGGAATTTATATATAGTTTAACTTTTATATTTCTCGAGTATCATTCTAGGTCTATTTATAATCACATATATAAGATCCATGTTCTTGGTATGTTGTGTGTTTCAAGATGACAACTAGTTTAGTGGGGGTATCATTTGAAGTGTGGCCTGAACCAATAAACTAAGACCCCTACCAAGTGAATTTAGGCTTAGAATAAAACCCTAATAATTCCTAAAATCGGAAATAGGATTTTAAATTATACTCATATAGAATATATCTTGAAATTTGAGGAATTATTCTAAAGCACATGAACACAACATATAAATCCACATAAGACCTAGCTTCTCATGACATTGATGATAAAACATGACTACATATTCTATGATTCCTCTATATTGGTCACATAATTTATTATCAGAACCACCGTTTCTAGGATTTTCATATGACCAATCTTTTGATGATAACGTAGCCACCAACATCTTTAATCCACTAATCTAGAGCGAGAATGATTCTATACACCCTCTACAATGTTCCACCTCCTCCACCTATATATCATTAATAGTGTTATACCCTTTTATATTTTCTCTTATTAGCCATCAGTTAATAATTTGGATGAAAACATATTCTCCCACACATAGTAGTAAATGACGGATAATGGATGCTAAATAAAAAAACATTTTGGAGGCATGAATTATTAATAGGTAACAATGGATTCATTCCTTTTCAATTTTAAAATATATCACACATATCATATAACGTTATGGGTAACTAAATCTACCATATATTATGAATTGTAGGCCTTGAATTTATATGTTATCCATTTTCTAATACCAAATATTTGTAAATTTTTTATGCATACATGTTTTCTAGGAAGGTAGAATTTCTTTGATGATTTTTTAAAATCTTGGGCATGGATATTGAAAATTTTTTAAAATATTATTCACCTTCCATCTTGAAAATAAAGAATATTAAATACTTTTTATTCATCTAAATATCCTCCCATAACAAAAATACAGTTCAAATGTTGATGATTATAGTTATCACAGTCATTTCCACAATGAATAATGTCTTTAAACACTTAATTAATGGTAACCTCCACCATTACCCATCTCACAAATCAAGGGTCCAAATGGATCACTACATTCTAAGATATAATAAGTCATATTTAGCATCTTTATGTGGGATTATAACATTAATCCCCCTATAATAATAAAATTATCTATATAAATATTATCATTTTAAAAAGACAACATAGTCTACTAATGATATCTAACTTCTAGGGTCACTGATATGAATAAAATTGATACCACACATATGGTAAATCCTTTGAATCTGACACAAATTTAGTGTTATATTTTTTAAGCTCATTTTACTAAGAAAATAATTACCCTCACTAATTGATTACACATAGGTAAAATGTAATATATATTTTTTGATATATCATTATTGGGGCTCTATATTGCATTGATCATCATAGTGGCTCCTCAAAAATTTCCTTATAATAATATAAAATATTTGAATAGCTAAAGGAAAAAACTGTAGTTTTTATATCCCTACCACCATCAAGGATTTTAACCAATAAAATATACTCGTATCAGTAAGGTTAGCATACTAGGATGACCTATGGGCCTCACACTCCCATGAAATCTAATGATGGATTACATGATATCAAAGGACATTATCCCATGAAATAGCCCATTCTCATAAATTAATCTCATAAAAATCCTCAGTTTTCTATACGTACTTTGGGAATTTATCAGCATAATTATTATTTAGATCACGTGAGTTAGTTACATTGGATAGATCGTATATCTTTGCAACTATGACATGAGGAATAAGTTATGAAAGCAATCTTATAAGGGAGGAAATTACTGGTGGTAGGAAAATTCTCTTACCCATTTCTATTACATGAAAAAGAATAATGATTCTCAACTATAACATAATACACTGACCAAATAATATATTTTTTTTGAGGTGAATCATTTACGAATACCTGAGTTTCCCCCTTGTTCTCTAATGGCATATATAATTGGTCTGTGTAAGTCATCTAACATCACTTATCAATACTCATCCACTTCTTAGTTAAGTTTAATTTATTTGTCATTAAACTCTCCATATTTTTTCCAAATTGGGATTAATCTCTTTCCATTGAGAATTATAGAAATGACATTTTTTTGTCTTATATATAGGGCCTCTAAGGGTCCCATTCTAATTATTGAGTGGTATACATTGTTTTACAAAAACTACAACAATATTAAATCCTATTTTCTCTTCCTAATCACAAGATGATGAACTATCCATATAGAGATATAGTTCTTAGAATTCACTTATTTAAAATTAATAAATGGATAAATAAAAATCAAGGACATCTCACATCATCTTATCCCCCAATAATTGGTTTTGATGTTCTTTCAAAATCAGTGTGACTCCAGGATGAACTACCAAGGGTAATGTGTATAACTCTATCAGCACCTCTTATAACAATGTAACCCATATCATCATCTATCCTCAATAGTGTATGATGTTCTCATTAATTTTGTATTATCCATCGAGTGCATCTTCTATGAATAACAATTCAGAAAAAATATCATAGATGATGTTTCATATCTAAGAATCCCTTACATTTTAATGAAGTTGTTGTGTCACAACTATCTATCAAGTATAGGAAACACCACACTCGGGAATTAAGGAATAATATGATGAGGCCAACTGATCTATCAAATCCAACAATAATTGAGAACTACACTTGTTTCAACAGGGAATTTGATAAAATGTTTCCATTACCTATAATATTTGTGATATTTTTTTTATAATGCAATAATTAAGTTGAATATAATATATTTATATGATTATGATATCTATGGGTAAGGATTTTGGAGAGAATCTAATGGTCTAAACAGACTATATTCCACTCCCTTAGAAGATAGTTCTTTCTTATATGAAAAAAAACACAACTATTTCCACCTCTAAATAAAACGAGATGTAATTAGCCTATTAGTGGATCAAATGAATATATTTATAAGTATCCAATTCCTTGATCTACATCATGACATTACCACTGCTACCTCCAAAACCATTATATGACACCACATAATCAAATCCATCTGATAGAAAATACATGAAAATGGAAATATTTAATCATATCATTCTCTTATCATAACCACTTTGTAAATAATTAGAAAAATACATCTAATTTTTTTATGGAAGTAATGACTTATAAAATCCTTGAGAGGTATTATACGAATCATTAATAATACCCCACATGTTGTTGGGGTTCTTCATGAGTTGTAAACCTTGTAATATTTCATCTAAAAGAAAAGGGTTTGAATCCTGAAAATATCATTGGGGGTTTATAAAATAAGAGGTGGTGTAGACATGAAACATGAAGGTGGTGACATAATTATTACACATTCTTGGTGACAGATTAAATATGATGCATACATGATAATGAAAAAGGACTTCAGGCCATGTTCAATGGTCACATGTACATGGGCCTACGAGAAATGTAATGGGTCTCCCACATCCTAGATTGAATGTGGTCTTATATTTCTTAGAAAAAAGTGGCTTCAAACCCAAATTAATCAAACAAAATTCTTCAATTATCCATGGAATCTCTATACCATTAATAATCTCTAGGTTGGCTCTGAACCCAATACCATTTATATCTTCACTAGATACATAACTTATCAACCAATGAAATAATATAACCTTGATTGTTATCCTCTATAATACATTACAGACACATTTATATATTTATAAAAATATTAGGATCCTAATGTTGTTATCATACAAACTATAAGTGAATTGTGATATTAGACTTTGATGATAAATAAATGGTAATGTCAGTAATGAAGATAACCAAACATTGTTCCATGAAGGGATGGAAGTTATTGATCGTGAAACCAATGAGTACTTTTTTGGTGTCTCTCACATATAAAGGTATCACAAGAAACTCATAATGTATATAAACACATAAAATTATATCTATGATATTTTATCCTCAAGAACCAAAATAAGGTGATAACCAGACCTATGATCAGAATTAAAAAATAATTCACACCTTTGACATGGTCAAAGAGGTACTTGAGTCTCAGTAAGGGTAATGTTTTATTTACATTCATTAGGTAAAAATAATAGTAGTCTATACATAGTCCAACTCAAACATCCTAGTTTTTATAAAATTATGTTCACCCTTCTCATATGGACACAGAAATATTGATAATACATTTTTCCATGATGTTATATAGCTGAACCCTTAACTCTCTATGATCATTATAGGGAATTAAAATATATATATATGATATCAGTGTGGTCACATTTTTCTCATTGATTTAGAAGTAACCCACTTTATAATGAAAAATACTGGGAATATCTTCTATAAAAAAAATTTTAAACACATCCGCTACTGTTAGAAATTAATCACCTTTTGGAGTCCATTATGTGTAGATCCACTCTCACTAACTAAAGAGTAATTTTATATAACTTCCCAAGAAAATTACCTACTTTTATCATGTTAAACTCATTATCACCCATAATATATAATCTATAAATGTTGGTTTGAAAACATCTCTCTATATGATGATGGAAGTCTATATGGGTTTGTACGATAAATAATTAGTTTATTCCAAAGATGATGACATATGATTTCATTACAAACACCATAACATCCCACAACAACATATATCCACATAGAATAATATCACATTGCTGATAGATGGTTATATATAGAAGAAAATGCCAAAAAGGAGTTTTTCAATGCATGGTTCAGGTTAGAGGCTATTTCAAAATCTCAATATCTCAACTAATGAAAAAAATAAAGAAATAATTGCATATGATGGTGTTTATGAGTACTTGTCACAATGTAATGAAAACATATATCATAAAATATATCTTTTTGGTTCCATATAATCATTGAAATCCATTGGAAATATTTTTATACATCATAATCTACGTGCCATTAGATCCCGGAATGAACCACTTGCGGGGAATGGTGGTAGAAAATAATTGTAGCATTGTTATGCTACTTATACTCTTCTAATTGCACTAATAGATACTCATCAGGAACTGCCTACCAATGTACTACCCTATACACATCTTGAAGAACACTTGTAATGCCTCTTTCAACAATATTTATGTAAAACATCTTTCTGGATACTCAATGGAACTTGATTTGTCGGGTAGTCACACACTTAAGGATATATCCCTTGTGGAAAAAGAAATTTCCCTTTCTAGGATTAAAGGATCAATTATAGGATTCCCACTCCACTAATTCTCTATTATGATATCATAATCAACATATTTTTTTTTAATTTTCCATAAGATTCCAAACCAAAAACAAGATTAAAAGAGACAATACAAACAAAAATAAAAAAATTGGGGAGGCCTAAAATAGTTGATTCCATGTTCATCCCCTATCACAAGGGTTGTGAGTTCAATCATGTATTGAAATTAATTCGTGGTCTTTATCCCATCATTGATGAAAGAAGATATGGAACCGTGTTACCCTCTCTACATGTGTGATGCATACTAATATAGTTGTTGTTTGAACCCATGCACTTTTTAATAATATATAAAAATTTCCAATGGATAGAACATAAGTGATAGAATGAATTTAATAGTTTTCTGTAATCTAAATTATTCTTCATCTGGCTAATATTATAATGCCTACATAAGAGTATACCTATGTTTATTTCTCTAGGCTCTGTGTATAGATATTTGCCATCAAAAAAGTTCCCCAAAAGTGAAAAGATGATAGCACCATAATGATCAATACCCACTCCACCTCCCCTCATGACACCCATGTAGTTAGAACCACACATTTTTAGGTATGAAACTAGGCTATGAGGGTTTCAATGAATCCATCGACAATTATTGGTTCTTCTTTATGGTTGGTTGAGTGTTCTTCTATCCAAAATAGGAGTGTAGAAGAATCCTCCCAGTTTTTAGCGAGGAGGTAAATATTAATGAAAATTTTTCTAATACTAATAACATGATTCATCCTTATAAAATAAATTCCTTCAAACTAGGATGTGTTACACACCCACTAGATACACCAATAACTTGATGAAAGGAAAACTACTATAGATTTCTTCTCATAACCCACATCCCCTAACCTATAGAACCACTAATAAAAATAATTAATCCCCATCCCCTAATGAGAAAAAATTACATGAACATATCTAAATGATATTGGCACAAAACGAGCCCATCCTCCATCAAATAATAGGTGCACCATGATATTTTCATGAAATTCCACATAGTTTGAGCATCGGGATACAATTTTAAAACATGAGCATCTAATATTATCTTCCATATGAAATATTATATTCAATAATCCACATAATTGAATGATTTGATTCAAGGTGAGTTCCTTTCACCCCCACTCCCCATCCAAATAATGACAAGATTCATAAAAAGAAATTTTATTTATAAATACCTTTTTGAGATGTTACCCAATGAGGATCTAGAAAATCCATACTCGTCTAGTACACTATTATTTTTGATGTGGTAAAAGACAATATTATTGATCTTAAATTACCATGTTTATGAAGTCCCTATGTCTTCACTCATGGTCAAAAAATATATCTAGAATATTTTATGCATTGAAGTTGAGAAAAAAGAATACCCCATTAGGGTGCAATAAAGAGATCTCACCTCTTCCCATAATTGAATTAGAGTGACATTGGAGGGTTGATAAATGAGGACATATGATAGAAAAAAAAGAAAAATAATATCCCATTTCAATGTTCATATTATTATTTATATTTATCATGAACATAACATAATGTTTCTACTCCCCAATGACCTCCCACACCAATTTCAAATTTATACATTGAGGGGTGTCCGAGATATTTATGACATTAATACCACCCTAGTTCTCTGGTTAGGAATTCTAGCATATGAGGCCCTATAATTCATTCCTTCTTAATTATCATCCAATATGAATGAATCGACATTTTTTCAATGATATAAATGGATCCCTTTAGGGCGTCTGCAGCTGAAATATCATGCATTGTAATTGAGGTAAATAAGCTACTTACAATAGTGATCCTACCACTAAAGGATAAATGATAGTTCAGTTAGTTCATAATTCTACCTATAATTCCTTCCATGATATTATCAAAGATTAAAATATGAGTCTTTGTTATATTGATGGTGGAACCAATGTAATCCACATGAAAAACACATCTCTTCATGTCAAATACTAATTATCATGAAGGAAACACACCTATCCAATCAGATTCAAGAGATATTGGAACTTCTCTTCACCCAATTGACGATCATTCCACTCCATTTGAAATAATAATCATGAAATATGATTATTAAAAAATTGATCTCTTACCTTAATTCACAATGATAATGGTATCATCGACAAACATAAGGTGATAGATAGGGTAGGTGCACATCTTAAATTTATAAAGGAGCACATTCCCAAATAAAATACACCTTTTAATAAGGTGACTATGCACATCCATGGCCATGATGAATATAGTTTTGGATAATGAGTCCCCTTTTCTAATCCCTCAAATAACCTAAAAAAATTTACTCACAAATAAAATAGAAATCTAAGATGAGCTATATCACCTGAACAAGAAATTATATGTCTGGGAGGAGAAACCAATTATATTAAACACCATAATGATAATGTTCCACTCAACATAGTCAAATGATTTATCAATATCGATTTTGATAACAGGGTTTTGAATTGTGACCTTTCATTTTCATGTCAATGGTCACTTCATGGGCCCGATCAACTACCCTTTGATTTCAATTCACATATAAAAATTCATCATTCTCATTTGAAATCCTGAAGGGGTGGTAGATAAAAAATATTCTACTTAGAACACTTTCTAGAACACTATAAGGATAACTACACATGTTTATTGGTATATAACAGTGGATAGGAAAAGGGTCTATAATTTTTGTGATTAACATTAGGGTAGTTGGACAATTTCAAATGAGGAAGGCATCCACCCTGAATGAAAACCTGGACAAAACTGACCAGATCACACATGATAATACTCCAATATGTCCTATAGAAACCTCTTGGAAATCTATTTGGGGCTAGAGAACTCTGAAGTTCGAGACCACACAACACCTCATAATTATACTTCTCTTTAGGTGTGGCTTATTAAGATATTATTCAAAAGAAAAAACCGCATGATGAATTACATCAGGGAGGTACATAAATCTTCTTGGGTATCCACCTTTCGTATGAGGATTATGACCTGCAAAAAATGAATTAAATTAATATTTAGGGATACATCCCACCCCATCCCAATTGTACGTGAAGGTCCCATTCTGCATAAAAATTTTGGGTCTGATATAACACCTTATCTCATTGATATATTCATGAAATACCATAGTATTTGAATCAACCTTATGAAGTCACTTAATCATTTAATACTCAGGCACCAACTCCTCTTCTCTTACTAACATTTCAGCCAACATATTCTTCTTATGACTGAGATTATATAACATGGTTCAATTGATATAATTCTCAATAATGATTTTATTATTTTCAATTCCCTTTGGATTAATGACCATTTATCTTGGAATCGGTTATTTATCAATGATACCCTCACTTTTTGGTGATCACTACCAATAGCTGACACCTAACACCTATGTTATGTCAACTATAAGCTCCCAATCCCTATGTATCACTATAGTATCTCATCACCATATATGATTCAAAATGGAATATAACCCACTAAAATATATCTTTTGAAGAATTACTCAACCTCTTATCCCTAGATGAATTAATTATATATTATAATGAAGGAGGACCACAAGAGAAAATGGAATCTAAAGATATACTTAGAATATTAAATACTACATTACTAAAACTTCAAAATATCATGAATTTGGGTAGAAATAATTATTGATGGATGGTAAACCTCATAAAATAATTAATCTAATGCAGTCCATGGAAGGGTTTCAACTTTATAATTTAGCTTGATCAAGCTCTACTAGTGAAATGTCATTATGTAAACATGAATAGCTGCAAGCACCAAAATATGG